>CM019823.1:123050572-123687238 GCA_009763385.1 Coix lacryma-jobi var. lacryma-jobi | reverse complement strand
CTCCTTCTGATTGTCTAACCCTAATTTCCTGGTTGCTCTGATTGCCTTCAATGAGGAGAGGATGCTCTGGAGAGGGGGTTAGGGGCTGTATATATAGCCCTGGCCGATGAATCGTGGCCCTTGGATCAAACCCACTTGAGGTACGGTCGAGATGCATCTAGGGAGTCGGTTGAGGTAGCTTGCAAAGGAAGGAACCAGGTGGGCCCAGGGGGTGACCGACCGGTCTCCTAGTGGGACCGGTCGGTCCCACCAGTCATCCTCTGGTGGTCTGCTTCGTCGTGGTGCAATCTTATGTCCCCTGGAGTCTTCTAGAAGTATCCCGACGTGGCGGTTGCGTTATCTCCCGACGGTTTCCTTCTATGGGAAGCTATTGACGCTGATTTCTTGGTTTAGTCCCTGAAGAATCATAACTCACCAAAACTCATGGAATATTATCAGTTGAATCCCTAAATCTTTGTTGGTGATCATATTCTTGCCCTTTTCATATTTATTTATCACTTAATTATGATAGTTAACCAGTGTCAACACTACTCTACCCCTCTCTAATTACAGAGCGAACCAGCTAAACCCTAGGGTTATTCTGAACCAACTCGGTGGTAGGTGTATCCGACGGCCACGCACGCACAAGTCGTAGCGTTGCCTCGACGCAACCTCCCGATTGCCGCCACGTGTCGTCCCTCGCTCTGCACCCCCGATTTTGTGGCCCAAACCGGGAAACCAGCCTTTTCCAGCCAACCCCCGGTTTTGAGGCCCAAACCGGGAAACCCGCCCACCAGCCTGAGTTTTGAGGCCCAAACTCAGCAAACCCGCAGCGCCCAGGTTTTGAGGCCCAAACCTGGAAACCGTCCTCAGCCCGAGTTTTGAGGCCAAACTCGGAAACCCTCAGCCCGAGTTTTGTGGCCAAACTAGGAACCGTCCACGCCCAGGTTTTGAGGCCCAAACCTGGAAACCGTCCATCCGATGGTTTTTCCCTAGCTCAACCACCAAATCGATGTCATAGAGGGGATGCACCTCCCGTGCACCCCGTCCACCGACACGTGTCCTCGAGTCCACGACTCAGGCAACACATGACCGCACTTCTTCACTTGTTGTTGTCACAGGCTGCCAGCCACCACAGCTGATCCTCGGGCCTCTGGTCCCTCAGTCCAAGCCTCACGTCCGCCCTTCGCCACTCTAGGTCCATCAGCACGGCACGTCTCTACTTGACCTTCACCTCGCCTTTGATCACTGTATCCGGGCTCGACACCTGCACAACACAAGCCAAAGAACATGCGCATCATCCCAGTCGACAATCACTCATCACTCAGAGACCCGGCATACACCCATGTATCCGCAATCTCCCCCTTGATGAGTGCATTGTCAACTACTCACACAAATCATAATAGTAGCAGAAGAAGGAAGGAAGAAGGAGAAGAGAGAACTCGACCAAATGACCCAAAAGCATCTCAAAGCCAAAGAAGGTCAAATGGAAAGAGTGAAAGAACTTGGTCCCAAAGACATGGGCAACGGCTCGACACGACCAAGCAAAGCAAAACTAGCCCTCAAGAAGAGGTAGAACAAGCTCAACACCGCTAGCAAATACCAATTGGAAAATCGAAGCAAAATGCTAGTCCCTCAAGATAGAGGCACAGAGGCTCAACGCAACTAGCAAAGACAGCTCGAACCAATGCCTTATGACCAACAGGAAGCAGCAAAAACTCCCCCTCGAATAGTGCAAACAACCAAGAGAACTCATGATTTGTCAAACTTCTCCCCCTTAGTTGAAAATGCACCTATCAAGACCAATGTCCTCAAATTCTCCCCCTGGGAAGATGCACCATCAAAAGTGCAAACACCCAGAAATCTCCCCTTCCAAAGATGCATATGAGTCAAAATGCACGTTAGGAGCTTTGACTACTCTAATCCGATATCCGGTGGAACTGATTAGAGCACCGGGTTAAGGGCGGTGAACCAGAGCAAGGGTATACTACCATTATCTTACTGTCAAATAACTATGACTATACTAACAACCAATACAACATAACTAGTCATGTTGCAATAAAGTAAAGTACTAAGGCAAAGTAGAGAACATAACTATATAAATAACTCAAGTCTTACAAGAGAGAGAGGAAGACTAGAACCATACCAGACCTCCCAGAAGACTAGAGCTGAAGACCAGAGACTCACTCTAACTCCTAACACTTCTGCTAGCGCTACATCTTGAGAGAGAGTGGAGAGCTCCTCCTTGTGGTGTGTTGAATGGGAGGGAGTGAGGGGGTATTTATAGGGGAGATGGAGTAGCCCTTCTCCAGTGCCACGTCATCGATCCGCGTGACATGGCTTCTCCACCCTTGGATTAAACCGACTTGAAATGGACGTTTGTCGGCATAGGACACGTGGAGACCATGCAGGAAGTCGGTGGAAGGCAACCGACCTCTGGTGGGCCCACATGTCATGGTCGGCCGACCTGACATTTGCTGACATGTGGGTCCCACCAGCCTTCTAGAAGCTCCTGAAGGTCGGTGGAGCAGGTCTGGCAGGTGGGACCCACCAAAGCCTGGTCGGCCGACCAGGACTTTGGCAGGTGGGCCCCCCAGCCTTGCTCCCTTGCTGTCCTAATGTCTCTGGTGTTCTGGCTGTGTCCGAGATGGCTCCAAACCTTGGTCGGTCGACCTGCCTTTGGTGGAGTCAAAGGGCCATCTTTTGCAGGCAGTTTCTCCATGCAATTCTAAGCACAATGATGGTATTGGACCCACAAATATCAGGTCGGCCGACCTGACCATTATGCTCATCTTTTGCACACTGTCTTCAGAGGTCAGGACATTGATGAATGTGAAGTTGGTTTGTCCATTGGCCATCTTGGTTGGTGGTTCTATGTTCATTTGGAACTTCCGAACACTGAAAAGTGCCTATCTGCACCTGCACCCAAATAATGACACGTACATCTGGAACCAAGTCAATTGTACCTATGTCACTACTTATTTGCTGGGTGTAGCTCTGATTTGTGACCATTGTTGATGGCTTTCATGAGATGAAAATAGGGTCTAAATGCCTTCAACATCAAGTACGTCCTGTGTTTACACTTCAAGGCCTCCAATAACGTGGCCGAGTATGAAGCTGCTCTGCACGGCGTACGCATCGCAGTCGAGCTCGGCATCAAGCGGCTCCTGGTCTATGGTGACTCCTCATTGGTTGTCAACCAAGTGAACAAGGATTGGGACATCACCCACGAAAAGATGGATGCCTACGTAGCAGAGATACACAAGTTGGAGAACAAATTCTACGACTTGGAATTCATATACGTACCTCGATCCAAAAATGTCGGTGCTGATGAATTATCCAAGCTTGGTTCCACAAGAGCCAAAATACCTCTTGGGGTCTTTGTACAAGATCTCATAAAGCCTTCGATCCCGGATCAGGCTACACCAGTACTAGACGCAGATCCCGCAACTCAGACTGTGGCGGTGCTTCTCAGTGACGACAAAGCAGAGGACGACCACAATTCCCTCAGCCAGCAGGAGGATGATGAAGGTGTAGAGCCAGCCGAGCAGGCGGCACCTTCCCAACCAGATTGGAGAGAGCCCTTCATCAAATACCTGAATGACCACCTTGTTCCGGAGGACAAAATCGCTGCCCAACAGCTGGTCCGTCGAGCCAAGGCCTATGCCATGATCAACAGCGAGTTGATGCGCAAGGGACCCATGTCCATTATTTACCAGAAGTGCATTACTCAAACAGAGGGGTTAGCTATTTTGAAAGCTATCCACGCAGCATCCCGGACGCTGGTCGGCAAAGCCTACCGAGCAGGGTTCTACTGGCCTACTGCCGTCACTGACGCAGAAGATCTCGTACGCAGGTGTGTCAATTGCCAGATGTTTCCCAAGCAGATTCATGTCCCAGCACATGTTCTACAGACCATCCCGGTCGCTTGGCCTTTCTCATGCTGGGGACTGGATATGATTGGCCCTTTCAACAAATCACCTGGTGGATATACATCCATCTACGTGCTGATTGACAAATTCTCCAAATGGATTGAGTACAAGGCAGTCAAACGAGCCACAGCTGAGAAGGCGGTGCAGTTCTTAGACGAGGTCATCCACAGATTCGGTGTGCCGAACACTATCATCACAGATCTTGGCTCTCAATTTACGAGTGATGCCTTTTTCAACTTCTGTGATGATAGTTGTATAAAGGTGAAATACGTGTCCATTGCCCACCCTCGAGCTAACGGACAAGTGGAGCGCGCCAACGGTATGATCCTCGACGCCTTGAAAAAACAGGTTTTTCAAGCAGACAAGAAGCTTAAACCTGGTCGGTGGTTACAAGAATTGCCTGCAGTGGTCTGGGGACTTCGTACCCAGCCCAGCCGCAACACCAGAGTATCTCCATACTTCATGGTTTACGGCTCCAAAGCTATTCTACCAGCCGAGGATGCTTTTCAGTCACCACGAGTGGTTACCACGATGAAGGCACCTCTGATGACGCCAGAGAAGTTGACATCATCGCCAAAGAGGAAGAAGCCCTAGATTCGTGTGCTCGGACAGCCAGGTACTTAGCCGCAGTACGTCGCTACTATAACCGCCACGTCCAAGCATGGTTGTTCATGGTCGGCGACCTAGTACTCCGCCGAGTACAGAAGACAGATGGTTTGCATAAAGTTTCCCCACGCTGGGAAGGTCCGTTTAGGATATGGGCTGTCACTCGCCCTACATCCTACAGATTGGAAACACTAGAGGGAGTAGAAGAAGCCAATTCTTGGCATATAGAGATGCTCATCAGATTCTACCCGTAGATCTATAAAGATATGTATATTACTCCTTTTCATATTAACGAAGTATCGTTTGTCTCCTTGTTTCTTTCTGTTTCAGCTTTCTTTCACATACCATCTTTTACATGCACCCTGCATAAGTCACTTCTAAACTTTGTTTACTATCCGCCGAGAACAGTTTGACAAGGCACTACTTCGATCCTCTTACGATGTGTCACAGCTCCGCGCTACACGGCACTAGGAGATTCGGTAGCTCGCTCTCTAAAGGCACATAGGATCGTACCTAGTGCTTCCTGGCGCTTTGCGCTGTTCACTAGTATGTCCCTTTGTCACTGGACAGGGTTAACCGCTTCAAGGGTGTGAGCAAAAATTAGTTGTCGACATAAAGTTTTTGCAAAAGTTATGCACCGAATGCACATAACAAACTTAAAAAAGATAGGCATATGTTGTTAAGCATACCCCTATTTGTCCAACCACCCACATGCAGTACTTTTTACAATACGAGCACCCAGTGCTCGACAAAACAGACTTCATAAAGTTTACATAAATTTTTGAGGCCCTACTGACCACCTCCACCCGTTGCAGGATCTTCAAGGAGAACCATATCTTCGACGAGGGCAGCGGCGGCAGAGGCTGAGGACGCCCGGAGTTCTTCAGCTGCCTCTTCGGTCAGCTCTGGCGCGATCCCTAGGGCAACATCAGCAGGATCCACCTGGCGGTACCAGGAGCGGACCACCGCAAGGGCCGTCGACACGGCATAGCACCCTGCCCGGTTGACGAAGTCCTGCAGCACAGGCCAAACCGCCGGCACTGGTCTGCCACGATAGTCGCGTCGCCCACCGGGTCCGCAGGGTGCTCCTCCAGGGGGAAGATGGTGCACAGCACTGGCCTAATGTGCTCGGTCATCTGATTAGTCTTCCCCCCGAAGGACGGAGCACGTGTCCTCCAGCACCTGGAACTGAATCGTGCGCCGGTTGCCGGTCTCTGTTTCATACCAAATCGTGGTCAGTATCACTGGTCCGCCCAGTGTGTAATAGCTGCATGAGCAAACTCAGCTTTGCCATAACTTACCGAGGAGCTCAGCGATCTGCACGCTGTCAGCTTCAGCCTGCTTCTTAGCAGCTTCGACCTCCTGCAGCAGGGTCGCCTTCTCCTGTCCCAGCACAACAACTTGGTGGCTCAGCTCTGTTTCAACAAACAGACGAAGTTAGTGCTTGCAGCAATCAAGCCGAATCATAATTCGAACTATGGTCAGCAACTTACCCTGGTTGCTCTCCTGCATCTCCTCCACAATGCGGTGCAGCTTGCTGATGTCCTCCTCATGGTCCTCCAGTCGTGCCTGGTACACCTTCAGCTGAGCCTCCATGGCAGTTTTCTCTTCTCGGAGGACTTTGCATTCCTCGTCGATTGGAGCAAACCTCTCAATGGTCCGGGCACGCTCGCTATTGGTGACCTCCAAGGTCTACAAACAACAGGAGTAAAAACACAATATATACCACAACATAACACCAGCAAGCGACTTGTACCTCGATCCGGGTGGTCAGCGCCTCAAGAGCCTCCCTGATCCCCCGACTTAGCATGTCGTCTCGAATTTCCTCGTACGAGGTATACTTCTCACCAACTTTCCTGGTGATCATGACGCGTGGTCGGGGGAAGGCAGGGCGCGGTTCCTGCGATTCTCGCGGGATCTCCTCCACAGGAGACGGCGGAACACATGGCTCTGTCGGTGTCTCCGGCGGTGGTCCGCGGCGCACTGGCGAGGGCTCGCGGCGCTCTGGCTCCGGACGTGGAGCGGGCACAACCGGCTGGCCCACACGCTCTTCCGTGTGCTGCTTCGCACCGGCGGCGGTTGTGTTGGTGGCACCCGTCTCCCCAGCACCGGTATCTTCTGCCGGGGGAGCCGTTGCCTCCTCTGCTGCTGGTGGTGGTGGTGGTGGTGGTGGTGTTGCGGCAGTCCCAGTAGAGCTTTACGCTGTACTGGTCCTTGCCCGGCTGTATAAATTCAAACAATACAAGATGAAGTTTTATCAACAATATACTACGTAGAGCATAGTACAACCAAGTTGTCAGAACCAACTTACCGGCGGAAGCCACCCCTGAACTGTGGCCCGGCGCCATTGTTTGGTGCCCTCCTCCCTACTTCGGCTCCGGCCTGGGGACTGGGGGCTGGGTGGGGCACTTCTCGCGGGCTCGGGGACTGCCCGACGCCTGGTGCCCCTGCCGGGGTGGCTGGGGACTGCTCGGTCCTCTGCCCTGTTGAAGTGGGCATGGCCAGCGCTTGCCCGGTCCTCTGCTCCGCGGCGGCAGATGCCGCCGGGGTGTTGGTGGTTCTGTCCGGCACCACCCGGGGTGCCGGTGTTCCTCTTGCTGGTGGGGGCCTTGCCCTCGGCGTGCTCGCCGTAGGAACCCTCCTCGGCGTGGCGTTGCTCGCCTGTGCCGCCTTCCGGGGCAACCTCCGGGTATCATGTCGCGGCGGTCTTGACGATTCCTCGTCACCGTCCCTGGCCTGGCGCTTCCGCTGCCGTTCAGCTAGCGTCCGGTAGTCCTCTGAGTTCGAGGACGCCGGGCTGTCTGGAGCAGCGCGCTTCTGGCCACTACCGCCCTCTTTACCGAGGTTCAATTTTCCCCGGTAAAGAGGTTGGCCGGCCTCTTCTTCTTCTTCTTGGAGGCACCCTCAGGAACTGGGCGTTTGCCCGTGGTGTGCCTCCGGGTGGTCCGTCTGACCACCTCTTCCTCCTCCTCATCATCATTATCAGAGCTGAGGTACTCGACCTCGCCCTGGTCGGCAGTCTTCTACGGACGTCGCTGACTACGGAGGGCCTCGCCCTCTGGCCATTTCTCTACTGGAACGGCCGAGAAATACTGCTCACTTCGGCCCTATGCACATGATAGTTACAGTAATTCAGAAATCCACTACTAGTCAGGATACTTTATTTCACAACAATGAACTGGTCAGACAACGTACCTCTGGTGGGGGGTTGCTCAGACGGAAAGGAGTCTGCTTGGTGGTCGGCAAGGAGGTGGTGAGGTCATACTTCTCAAAAAGTACCGAGAGTAGATAGTGGGCCGTCCACTCGTCGTCTTTCTCCGCAGTCTCCCACGCTGGATCGTCCAAACCGCTGTACTACCACAGCGGGTTCGTCCTCTCCTTGCACGGCTGCACACGGCGCACCAACCACATCCCAGCCACCAGTGCTCCGTTCACCTTCTGGTTGTCGATCAAATCCAACAACTCCTCCACCTGGCTATCGCCGTAAGGGGGCGACTCCGACCACCGGGGGTTGGCTACCGGGATCTGATGGACATCACAGGGCACTTGCCTCCCCAATGCAACGTCCTGGCTCATATAGAACCAGTGTCGGTTCCAGCCTTTGGGAGCGGAGTTGAACTTGCTCCCCAGCCAGGATGCGGCCAGTCCATCCCGGAGCTGGATGTAACATCCCCCGGCCACATGGGACCCCCCGGTCTCCACCCCCTTCTTCCGCAGCACGAAGAAGTGGCGGAACAGGTTGAAGTGGGGGGATGCCCAAAAACATCTCGCAGAATGCGATGAAAATGGACACAGTGAGGATGGAGTTGGGGTCCAGGTTGCATATGGAGATTCCCCACCATATGCAAAGGTCCCGAAGGAACCCGTTCACTGGCTGCCCCAACCCGTGAGGCACGAAGTCCTCGAAGACGATGAACTCACCAGGTCTCGGCCGTGGTTCATCCTCGTCGCGCGACTCCCTCCAGACGCCGAGTTCCCTCGGCGGTAGGAAGCCGTTGTCCGCCAACGCCTGGAGCGACTCCCGGCTAGAGGTGGACTGTTGCCACTCCGGGCCCCGCCTCGCCGACTCCGCCTTCTTCGCGCCCTTCTTGGCGGTCGCCCTCTTCCCCATCTCCTCCGGAGAAATGGTAGTGGTGAAACCCTAACTGGAGCGAGAAGAGGTTGTGGCTGGATCTGTGGGTGGTGCTCTATCAGCACACACACCAGATCTGCTGGCTATCCTCACCGGTGGTTGCTGTGGTGCAGATCTAGCGGCGCGAGCGACAGCGGCGGCGGCGGTTTTTCTTGGTAGCGCTACGGTCGCGAAGAACTCGAGAAAAGACAGGCAGCAAATGCAAATGAATGCGTAACTGTTCACTGTCGACGGCGCCCGCTATTTATACCAATCGGATGACGTCCGATTGACTTCTAGGGTTGGACCCCCTCTGACTCGTGTCGACCACCTCATTTTTTACCCTAATGGGCTGCGGTCCCATGGACCGTACTTTTCACGTGCGCCTGCGCCAGATTTTTACTATTTCCGGTAAATTTTTAAATGGGCCCAGTTCCCATGGTGCTGCACGTGGGCCTCATTTTTTATCCCGGGGACTGCCCAGTCAGCTCCCTAGTCGGACATTTTTTACTGCATACCTATACCTTTGGTCCTTGGAGTTTTTTCCTGATCTGTTTCCTAAGCAGAGGGCCATAGGTATCGGGTTTTGGACTTTTTTCTTAAAAAGTTCGAAGAAACATATACTATCTTTCATCAAACTTGGGGACTACGTGGTCCCACGTCACCTTGCGGTGACTTAGGGCCTATATTTTCTTTAAGTTTATGATTGATATTTCCACAGTAGGGTCATGTTGATATTTCCGTGACATCTTTTTCACGTGTCAACGTGGACCCACGTCTCATGACTAAGAAAAATTTTCTTTTTTCTTTTTGAGCACTTTACATCTTTCAGGTTACCTTTCTTGACAGAAGCAGTGATCAGGAGTTGACTGGTCAAGACATGACTGGTCGGCACTACGTGGTCGGCATCATAGCTGGTCGGTACTACGTGGTCAGCGTCGTCGCTGGTCTGCACTACGTGGTCAACATCATCACTGGTCGGCACTACGTGGCCAGTATCAACACTAGTTGGCTGTTGGCAAATCTTAGCGCAATCACTAGGAATGGAGAAATAGAGTATCACGACTGGCGCCTGGTAGCTATGCCCACAGCAAACCTGAACTACTACCAAAGAGAGGGTGTCACAAGTCCTTCTCCGGCAACAGCCTGAGAATGCTAAGCAATGCTAAGTCCTAGTGACGACGTAAGACTGACCAAGGGTAACTCTGCAAGCGCACAGGTACCGATGTAGCACTTCGACCGGGTGAGTATTCCGGTATCGTTATTTGTAGTTCGCTCACAGGGAAGCGGTTTAAGACTCTCTAGCAAATGGGGGATGGATATCCGTGGTGGTTCTACTTAATCTGAGCTATCAGTGTTGATAAGGGGGGTAAGTGTTGGTAAACGATATGAGTGATGTGCTAAAGATAACTGGTAGGTAGCTAGCTAGGTGGGAGGACAACGAGTGAGTATGGACTCCTATGTATCTAACTTTACTTCTGTATCCTAATCCTACTAATGTAATGACTTGACCACCCTATTTGCCTAGACAATCTGTGTGATAGGGGAAGTCGACTGACAAGCAGGAGGGTTCATCCCCTACTCCAGCGGACCTTTGGCTTATGGTCGCCCTACGAACCTAACCCGACACAAATAGAACCTGAAGGGAGACGGAGTCCTATCACGATTCGCCGTTCCCGCTAATATACGTCGAAGAGTGAATGGATATACCAATCAGCGAGAGGTTGCATCCACTAATAAGCACTAGCCTAAGCACCTTGCTTAATCTAGCCTTAAGACTATGACTACCACGTAAGTAGCCTCAGCCCCAATTGGTAGTGAAACACACACAAAGGATCTAGACACTACTCTAGTCAAGACTCTACACTAATAAGGCTAAGACACAACACTACTACACTAGTATAGTAATGCACTAAGTAGATACTGAAAGTAAAGTACTTAAAGTAAAGACTCAGTAAAGTAAAGTAAAGACTATATATTAATAAAGAAAGTAATACAAGAGTAAAGGTACAAGAGCTATACCAGAGACTCCAGAAGACAGCTCCGGAGACCCGAGCTTTGCTCGACTCGACTCTAACTCCCACTCTAGACTAGACTACACTACTCTTGATCTCCCAAGAGAGCTTGGAGCTTTACAACACACTTTGGAACTACTTGGGGACATTTTGGAATGAAGGACTAGGGGGGTATTTATAGGTGGAGGTGGAGTGGGGGTTACTCCACCGCCACGTCAGCGATCCGCGTGATGTCGCTCCGGTGCCCTTGGATCAAACCGACCTTGAACCGCCTTTAATCCAACGTTTGATGCTGCAGGACACGTGGCAACCATGCAGGAAGGCGGTTGGTCCAAACCGACCTTGGGTGGGGCCCACCTGCAGGTCGGCCGACCAGTGTTTGGCTGACCTGTGGGCCCCGCCCACCTTCTAGAAGGTCCAGGTGGCCATACCAAGCTGGCCACGAGGTTTGGCCACCAAGGTTAGGTCGGCCGACCTGGCCTTGGTCGACCTGGCCCACGTGGCAGCCTCCTGCTGCTTCCTGGTGCTGTCCGGCGCCGCCGGTGCGCAGCACGAACATCAGCACGGTGAGCTCCTCGGCCACCAGCTGCATTCCGCGCAGGTTGGAGTCCAGCACCAGGCACGACGGCGGCGGCACGTCGTCGTCCTCCTCGGCGAGGGCGAGAGCCTGGCGCAGGCGGTCGCGGAACGGCTCCCGCAGACGGTCATTGATCCGCAGCAGCGCGCCGGGGATGTCGTCGTTTTCCCCGCCGGAGGCGGACGGGACGAGGTCGGCCCATGCCACGCCATCGCCGACGGGGACGAAGCGGTACTCCGGAGGGTGGCGCGCCAGGTCGGGCGCGTTGAAGACGGCGTGGAAGACGGTGATGTCCAGGCCGCCCCGCGCGTGCAGCACCCCGGCCAGCTGCAGCATCGGGTTCATGTGGCCCTGGAACGGCAGCGGGAACATCAGCACGCGCCGCCGGCGGACCACGCCCGGAGGAGTCGACGACACCGCTGGCGTCGTCGCATGGCCGTGCCTTGGCTGGCGGGTTGCTCAAGAACAAAGCTTTGCGTTGCTGCAGTTAGCTCCCTGACGACCAAAGAGATGGATTGATACGATGTGGTAGCTGCTCAGTTGGTGGCGTCTGATGATCTGGTACTAAAATGGATGGATTTGATTTTGAGGCGATTGACGCGAGAGGATCGACTATTGCCGAAATCAAGAAAGGCTCAAAAATTTGCATTCAATCATTAAAATGGAAGGGAGGAACCGAGGAAGGAAGCAAGATACGCGAGGTTGTGAAGAGGATTTGATCAGGGAGATGAGTTGGGAAATGCGTGTGCTGTACAGTAGGACTTAATTCATAGCATGCGCTGTGCGTGGAGGCATTGTTGTCGTCTTTGTTTTTTATCTTATATACAGTACACAATAGCCGCGCACAAGGTTATCGCGTAAACGCGCGGTTGGCTTTGGCTCTACCCTTGCGCAGTCACGTTTCACCAACCACCTATGACGCTATAAGCTCGGCCAGCGACAAAGCCAGGAGCGGCGTTAGGGTACTTAGCCCTCCTTTCCTTCTTCCTCCTCATGATGGTAGGGAGGTTTAGCCCGGGCTCCATAAAAATCATAGCGGTAGGGTTGGAGCTCGGGTAGCCCCTCGCTGGCTTCATCACTGGCTACGTCCTATGATATAGCTATACGTCTATAAGAGCATCTCCAACTGTTATGCATTTAGCCTTTGCATTTACCAATTTGTCAAAAACTCCTAAAAACTCCCCTCCAATGGTTTTGCATTTAGCCTTTGCATTTTCCTTAACTTGGCAAATAGAGCTCAAGAGTTGGCATATATGCCAAGCAAGTCTGGTTTGGCATATCGCGGTCACGCGATTCTATCGCCTCCCTCCCGCGACTCTCGCCGCATCGCCCCTCTCGCACGCGCCTTTATTTTCCCGCGAATCCTCCATCGCGCGCGCCGCCTGCTTTCTTCTCCCACGAAGACTCATCGCGCGCCGCCTATCTTCTCTTGCCACGACTCATCGCGCGCCAGGTACTCATCTCGTACGAGACTCATCGCATGCCAGGAATTGAAGCCACGGCTGTCGCGAAACAAGATCTGGGGCCGCGACGTAGACAAGCGCTGAACTCGCTCGCGAGTCGCGACGAAAATTTGGCAGCGCGACAAGCACAGGCGACGGGCGACGCGTAGGAAATGGCGCAGACGAAGAAAAAGACGCGCCAATGTTTTCGAGAAAAGAAAGTGTGGGGCCACAATCTATGTTTGCCAAATAAAAATGCAAAACCGTTGGAGATCATAGCTTTTCTCCTTGCCATTTTCATTTAGGACTTTGTAAATTGCCTCAAATGCAAAATTAAAAATGCATAACGGTTGGAGATGCTCTAAGAGCATCAATAATACTCTTTCCGTTCCAAATTGTAAGACGTTTACACCACGGTTTGACCTTTCGTCTTAATTATAAAGTTATTCAAAGGCCATGTTTGGATCTAGGAGCTAGAGCTAGTTGAACTAGTTTGTGCTCAACTAGCCCAAAAGTAGCCAAACAGAAGGGCTAGAGTAAGTTATTTGCAACTAACCCACCCCAAAAAACTATCCACCAAAGAGGTGATTATTTGGGCTAGTTCTGTTGGGGCCCACTAAAAAGTGTTATTAATTTTCCTCAAGTCGCACTTGATCCTTTCTCGCACATTGCTTGACAACGCGCCAGCTTCAATCGGTGGAGGAGCAGCCCCCCCCCCCCCCCCCCCCCCTCCCTGAGACTAATCTCGTGTGCCCGCACCGCCTACCTCCCACCCGCCGTGCCCTTCCCTCTGTTTCGAAGGCCGCAACCGCCTCATTCGGTGAGCCATCTGCCTTCCTCCCTCCGCTTCAATTGGTGACCACTAGGCTAATAAGGCGTGTTTGATGGCATCAAGGAATGGGATTGGCGGGCGCATAGCCTATGCCTGGTATCATGAAAAGGCTTTCGCTTGAAGCATTGCGGACTTGCGGTGCAGCGAGCGGCCAGCGGGAGGAGGCCACACCAAATTCGGTTGGAAATATGGTTTAAATGAGGCAAATGATTGGGAAAGTATATTTATTGTCAATCTAACCCTTGCATCCAAACACCTCTCTAGCTAAAGATAGTTTAGGACTAGTTTAAAGTTAGAAACTAACTTTAACCTCTAGCCGAGTTAGAGTATCCAAACAGGGCTAAAATATCACTTTTTTGGCTTCTTTTATTAGAAAAAGCTCTTCAAAAAATGACTTCAATTTGACTATTTTTACAAAAAGAAAATTGAATATATAAGACAAGTTGTCAAACCTAGGATTGAAATAATCAAACGTCCTATGATAAGTGAACCACCACATAATAGATTATTTTTTACTGAATTAATATTTAATCGTACAACCAAGTAATCTTAAACCCTTTGTGATAAGTGAACCGCCACACAATAAAATTGTTGGTCCAAACGAAAACGAACACCTACAAACATCAACAGTCATCATTGTTAGTCCAATTGAAAAACGAACAGCTACAAACATAAATAAATAGTCATCATTTTGTATAGATATCTATATGGCCAGTCTCAATGGGGTTTCACGAGAGTGTCATGCACATTAAATACGCTGCCATGTCAGCATTTGCATGAAATTGCATGAAATTGGAAAGAGAGAGAAGGAATTCGTTTCACCATGGTGAAACTATATAGCGTTGTTTCCAAAACATTGGAAAGTGTGTGAAACCCCCATTGACAGTGTTATTTCATTTCATCCGCATGCATGGAGGAAGGACATTGGTGGAAGAGAGAAGAGAGAGACAACGGTGGACCCATAGAAGCTTTAAATAGTATGTGAAACTGTACAATAAAACTATGCATTGAGGAGTGAGTTGTTTCGTATTAAAATTTCAAAGCTTTAAATAGTATGTGAAACTGTGCAATGAAACTAGCCATTGAGACTGGCCTATCACTACTACAGAAACATGCCTTTAACCCCGATCGGCAAGGGCCTCTAGCCCCGGTTGCCGAGCCGGGACTACGCTTCCGGGACTAAAGGCCCCCCCTTTAGTCCCGGCTCCGGCCACCGGGGCTAAAGACCCCCTTTAGTCCCGGTTGGTAATACCAGCCGGGACTAAAGGGTGCTGCCAGCGGTGCCCCGCACAGCACCCTTTAGCCCCGGCTGGTATTACCAGCCGGGACTAAAGGGTCCCCTGGTTTTTTCGTTTTTATTTTTATTTTAGTTCTGTTTTCAGTTTTGTTTATTTATTTAATAGGTTTTCCAATATATATTCTTTGCTGCTAATATATATAATTTATATATATTAGCAGCATAACACAATAAGCTTATTGCATGCATATATAATTGAACTATAGAACTACATATATATATATATATAAATATATGTACATAAAATTACAAGCAATATACATATATAGAAGTTGTCCAAATATCTATCTACATAAGTTGTACTCCAAAGTTAGTACTGTAAACCTATTACAGGATCTACAGGGCATACAAATGATCATCATTGTTTGGAATCAACGACTCGTTGGTATTATAGTAGAACTCGCCGTTTTGATTTATGACTTGTTCCCGAAGAAATCTTGCTATTGTCTCTTGTATTGCTTTCAATTGGCCTTCTAGCATCATTTTTTCTTCAACCAGTCAGTCTTCAATTGGAATTAAAGAAGATATTAGTTATATCTATATTATCAATATTAAGTCTATAAAAAATGAAAAGAAACATGTTACATACTTTGATGATTTCTTCAGGAATTCTATTTGATTCCTCTAAAAAATTCTGCACATCTTTGATTCCTCTAAAAAATTCTGCACATCTTTTTTCACTGAAATTTCTAACTTCTCATCAGTCTTTTCATAAGCTAATTTCTCTTGGGTTTTTTTCCCGATGCAGGAGCCTTCTTCTTTGGAGGTGGGGCCCTTGGTTCTGTGGCGGCGGACCGCTTCTTAGGGCCGCGCGGTGGAGGCGGCGGTGTTGGAGCCCGCGGTGGAGGTTGTGGTGTTGGAGCCCGCGGTGGAGGAGATGGTTGGCCCAGTGGCGGTGTTGGAGCCCGCGGTGGAGGAGATGGTTGGCCCAGTGGCGGTGTTGGAGCCCGTGGTGGAGGTTCTGGCGTTGGAGCCCGCGGTGGAGGAGATGGTGGGGCAGGTGCAGATCTTTGTGCAGGAGATGGGGTTGAAGCCGTGTCCTCCAACACATCGTCACCGCCCGCAGCACTCTGATGCGCTGGGGAATAATGACGAACTGGACTATAGTTCCTGCTACGCAAAACAACAAATGATGTGAGCATCCAACTAATATATACATATAGGAAGTTAGTGTAATAAAAATTGTTTCTCATTCACGCGCACACTACCTATGGTGAGGATCTTGATCAGGAGGAGGAGGTTGCGGCGGTGACACTCCAGGAATAATAATGAAGCGCTTGCGCCAGCAAATAAATGTCTTCTCCGCTTCACCTAAAGTCTTCTCCCCATCTCCCCCTTCGATTTCTAGTGCCACGCTGCCACAACCTGTCTCAACCCTATCCACAGAGACGCTAGCGTATCCGGCTGGCACTGGTTGACCATGGATTCTTGGTGTTCTTGTGCCGTCGATAGGGTTTACAACACCTACAGCCACCTTTTTCGTGGCATTTCCATCTGGAATGTGCACCTCACAAGTAGTAAAAGGTTCTTTAACGTCATCCACGGGGAAGCGTAGCTTGGAGTCATCTTGAATGGTTGGTACTTCCGTGGAGGCGCAGCTGCTTTTCATCTAACCTGGGGGGCTAATGTTCGCTTGAGGATGCTGTGATGATGTACCTTGCCCACTCGTCATTTGACTAAGTGCCGCTTGCACTTGCCTTTTGATTTCCTCCTGCATCCATGCTTCACGAGATTTCTCACGCTCTTGTGTTTGAAGAACATACTCCTCCAACTTGAAGAGTCGCTCTGCCTCCTCGTCCTTCTTTCTCTGGCGGCTTCTGTAACTTTCTTGATCTGCTTCAAAGGAATGCAGCCACGAAATAGCTCCAAAGCCTCTCGTACGCCCACCATGCTCAGGATTCTCCAGCACGTACGTGAGTTCATCCTTCTCTCTGTTGGGCTTGAACTCGCCAACCAACACTGCATTTCGTGCTTGAACGAGCCTCTGTGCTGCTCTTGAAATTTGCGGGCCCCAATCAAGCTCTCCGTCATTAGGGTTTATGGTTCCCCATGAGCGTAGAACCAATTTCTGGATCGTTCACTCCAATTTCTTCTTATTGTCTCCGGGACTACCCCCCTGGCAAGCATCTCCTGTTCTTCTCTCTCCCACTTTGGAAGGGCAGTCTTATAGCCACCTGATCCTAAATGATGGTGGTATTTCTTCTTAGCTGTATTCTCTTTGTTTACTCTGACCCAGGCCTCACTCTCTTGTGATCTTTTGTACTATACAAATTCATCCCAATCGGCCCTTATCTTGACATACGCCTTTGAGTTGAAATCTGGCGTCTCGTTCTTCAGCACTAACTTGTGGTACAATTTCTTCTTCCAGTCCTGAAAAAGTGTGGCCATCTTCTTCATTGTCCACTCCCGAATTCGCCTCAGCAGCTCCTCATCTTCCGTGCCAAAAGAGAAATGAGCTTGGATGTCATCCCAGACTAGCTGCTTGTCAAGATCGGAGACATAACTGATCTCGGGAGCACTTCGCCTCTCTTTCCATTCACGGGCACTTATCGGAATCCGATCTCTCACAAGGAACCCACAGTGTTGGACATATTCTCTGCATTGGGTCCTAGTGGTTGGCCTGTAGCCATATTGAATTCAAAGATTACATGACGGCCCTTCAACGGCCTCTTCGGTCCTCGTTTTGGTCTGCTCTGCCCCGTCGCGGACGTCGATCCAGATGGCTACATATAGGTAAAGACATGAAGATGAAACCCTAATACAAGTTGAAATAAAACCTAATCAAGTAATAAAGTAAATGTAAACCCTAACACGATATATTGTATATATACCTCGCCTGTATTGCCTTCTTCCATCTCAACTTGTTCAGGGGGATTTTCATCATGCATGGTCATGTCTTCATAATTCAATAAGTATTGACTCCTGTCATCGTCGCCGGCGATGATATTCATCATTTCCTCCTCCATGTTCTCATTTGGGTCGGCCATTTTTGCGAATATTAAAATATATATACAATATGATCGAACACTTAGAGGAGTTCGGGGTTTAGGGTTTTGGGGTTTAGGGTTTCGGGGTTTAGGGGTTCGGGGTTTCGGGGTTTGGGGTTTCGGGGTTTAGGTGTTTGAGGGTTTAGGGGTTTAGGTTTGAGGTTTAGGGAATTCAATATTAAAAATAACATATATTCGTAAAGAGGCAATTCAACATTAAAAATAACATGAAGAAGCATATCTGTCAAAATATTTCTAAGTGTAAATAGGTTCGGGGTTTCGGGGTTCAGGGTTTCGGGGTTTAGGGGTTTATGGTTTGAGGGTTTCGGATTAGGGTTTTGGGGTTTAGGGTTTCGGGGTTTAGGGGTTCGGGGTTTAGGGTTTCGGGGTTTAGGTGTTTGAGGGTTTAGGGGTTTATGTTTGAGGTTTAGGGAATTCAATATTAAAAATAACATGAAGAAGCATATCTGTCAAAATATTTCTAAGTGTGAATAGGTTCGGGGTTTTGGGGTTCAGGGTTTCGGGGTTTAGGGATTTAGGGTTTGATGGTTTAGTGTTAGGGTTTCGGCGTTGAGGATTTCAGGGTTTCGGGGTTTAGGGTTTCGGGGTTTAGGTGTTTGAGGGTTTAGGGGTTTAGGTTTGAGGGTGTAGGGTTAGGGTTTTGAGTTTTAGGGTTTCGAGTTTTAGGTCACATGTAATCGCTAACATTAAAAATAACATATATTCGTAAAGACGCAATTCAACATTAAAAATAACACGAAGAAGCATATCTGTTAAAATATTTCTAAGTGTAAATACATGTTTAAACATATCCAAGTGATTTTCTATGGCATTCCAACATGACACATGATTTTCTATGAACACATATTTCTATGTGTAAATACATGTTTAAACATATCTAAGTGATTTTCTAATGCATTCCGACATGATTTTCCTTGTCACATAATTTACACACCGTGAACGAGAACGACGTCGAGGATGACGACAGTGAGGAGGCTCGACGACGGCGTGGAGGACGAGTACGGCCACCGGCGCGACCAATCACTTTTTATCTACACGTGTAAACATATATTTGTTACGTTAAAAAAAACATATATACGATTTTCCTATAAATATATATATCTATTCATATTCATTATCTATATATATCTATCAATTTAACTTTATCTATATATATCTATCAATTTAACTTTATCTATATATATCTATCAATTTAACTTTTTCTATATATATATATCTATCAATTTAACTTTTTCTATTAATATTTATCTAAATATATTAACTTTTCATTTCTTTTTTTTTACACTCACTCTCACACTGCACACACACCACGCACACACTGCACTCACACTGCACGTACACACTACACGCAATGCTCGACGGCGGCGAGGAGGCTCGACGACGCGCGGCGGGGAGGACGTACGGCCACCGGCGCGGACACACGACGGCGAGGAGGACGAGCTCGACGACGGCGGGGAGGACGAGTATGGCCACCGGCGCGGACACACGACGGCGAGGAGGACGAGCTCCTCGACGGCGCGGAGGTAGTGCTCGACGGCGGTGAGGAGGGCAGAGGGAGGCCGGCCGAGGGCGCAGCACGGACGACGGCGGAGCGGAGCTCGACAGCGCGAACGACGGCGGAGCGGAGCTCGACGGCGCGGACGACAGCGGAGCGGAGCTCGACGGCGCGGACAGAGGCTTGACGGCGAGGAGAGCTCGAGCTCGAGGGCGGCGGCGCGTCGATCTGAAGAAGATTGGAGGGCACTGTGCCCTGTGCCCTATATACCCGGGAGGGCCTTTAGTCCCGGGCCGTCTTACGCACCGGGACTAAAGGGTCTTTAGTCCCGGTGCGTAATACGCCCCGGGACTAAAGGGTTGGACCTTTAGTCCCGGGCGGTCTTACGCACCGGGACTAAAGGGTCTTTAGTCCCGGTTCGTAATACGACCCGGGACTAAAGGGTCCTTTCCCGCCATAGATTTGGGGATTCAGTATTTTGGGTTTTGTATTAAGTTTCCACTATATAAATATGTTATAATTTTTGTTAATTGCATAGTAAATTGAATAGTAGGCATAAAATTACTTAAAAATAACAGATGTATATACTTTAACCTTATTGTATAGTACAAAATTTTGTAGCATAAATTCTTTTTCTTTTTTATAATAACGAATATAAATGTAAATAACCATTCATATGTGGTTAATGCAAAAATTTAATGTTCAATTTAAATTTAAAAAATTGTTGGCTTTCAATAGAAAATTTATTTTCATATCATTTGGACGTTAATGTTTTGTTTATAACAAAAAAAATCATTGCCCAATTTCGTTTTACGCGACAGATCCAGTAGTTTTAGATTTTTAAATTTAGTTTTTTCTTTTTAAATATATCTTAAATCTTTCTAATTGAACAGAAAATTAAATATTTGATATACTTTCTTTTAAAAATTAGTATAAGATTCTTTTTGCTTTAGTTTACGAAAGAAAATGTTAAATTTTAGTATCTTTTTATATGTATTTTGATGATTCACATCTAGAGAAGCACATAAATCAATGATCACTGCTACTAAATATATATATAAATCCATTATCAAATAAATGAAGTCTTAATTAATTAATTATTACATAATATATTTACAACCCACTATTAAGCGGGCACAACTGCGAACCTCCTCTTGACATATGTCCCTTGGTTATGATCATTCCTTAACCATGGAGTTTTCTCATTGTTTAACAAAATGCTTGTGTCTTTGTTCACTTTGAATGGCGGAATTCGATCATCTCTTTCATAATCCCCTGACATGTCTGACTTGTGCTCAATTCCGACAATGTTTCTTTTCCCTGAAAGAACTATATGGCGCTTTGGCTCGTTGACGATCGAGTTGTTATCATTATTCTCTCTTTTTGGTTTTGTAGACATGTCTTTCACATAGAACACTTGACTCACATCTTCGGCAAGGACAAATGGTTCGTCTTTGTACCCAATATTGTTGAGGTTAATTGATGTCATCCCATACTCCTTGTCGACTGTTACCCCACCTCCGGTACCGGTCATCTTGACCCATTTACACCGGAACAAAGGGACTTTAAAATTAGGTGCGTAGTCTAGTTCCCATATGTCATGTATGCGGCCATAATATGTTTGTTTGTTCCCATTTGGATCCGTGGCATCCACGCGTACACCACTGTTTTGGTTGGTGCTCCTTGCGTCTTGGGCTACTGTGTAAAATGTATTCCCATTGATCTCGTACCCTTTGTACGTGCTGATATGCCACGATGGCTGTCTAGCCAACAAATAAAGCTGCTCATTTATGTTGTCATCACTCTGACATTGTTTTCGCAACCAATCGCCGAAGGTTTGCATGTGCTGACGTGTAATCCAAGATTCACTCTTCCCGGGCCACTTGGATCGAAGGAAATCCTTATGTACCTCGATATATGGATCGACCAATGAGAAGTTCATAAGAACTGTGTAGTGTGCTTTATCGAAGTAATCGTCTCCTGTACCGATATATGTTTTCTTCCCTAGTGTTCCCTTGCCACTGAGTCTGCCCTCGTGTCGCGATTCGGGAACGCCAATCGGGTCAAGGTCTGGAATAAAGTCCACACAAAACTCTATGACCTCCTCTGTTCCGTAGCCCTGGGCGATGCTTCCTTCAGGCCGAGAACGGTTATGAACATATTTTTTCAAGACACTCATGAACCTCTCGAATGGGAACATGGTGTGTAGGAACACAGGACCGAGAATAATGATCTCCTTGACCAGGTGAACTAGGAGGTGTGTCATGATATCAAAGAAGGATGGAGGGAACACCAACTCAAAGCTGACGAGACATTGAACGACATCATTCTGCAAAGTAGAAAGTTTCTCTGGATTGATTGCCTTTTGTGAAATTGAATTGAGGAATGCACATAGCTTCACGGTGGCTAGACGTACATGTGGAGGTAGAATTCCTCTTAGAGCAACAGGAAGCAATTGGGTCATAAGCACATGGCAGTCATAGGACTTCAAGTTTTGGAACTTCTTCTCTGGCACATTAATTATTCTCTTTATATTAGAGGAGAATCCAGATGGGACCTTGATGTTGTTAAGACATTCAAACATGCTTTCCTTTTCTTCTCTGCTAAGAGTGTAGCTAGCAGGGCTTAAGTACTGGCGCCCGTCATCTGTCTTCTCCGGATGCAAGTTGTCTCGTTCTTTGATGCGCTGCAAGTCTTGTCGTGCTCCAAGTGAATCCTTAGGCTTTCCGTAGACACCCATGAATCCAAGCAGGTTCACACAAAGGTTTTTTGTCAGGTGCATCACGTCGATCGCATGGCGGACCTCTAGGACATGCCAGTAGGGTAGCTCCCAGAATATGGACTTCTTCTTCCACATGGGTGCGTGTCCCGAAGCGTCTTTGGGAACAGGTTCGCTGCCCCGTCCCTTTCCAAATACTACTTTTGTATCCTTCACCATTTCGAGTATATCATCTCCGGTTCGGTTACGAGGCTTGGTTTGGTGGTCTGCCTTACCTTTAAAATGTTTGCCTTTCTTTCTTACTGGGTGGCCCACAGGAAGAAATCGACGGTGCCCAAGGTATACTACCTTTCTACATTTTTTCAAATATACACTATCCATGTCATCAAAACAGTGTGTGCATGCATTATATCCCTTGTTTGTCTGGCCTGAAAGATTACTTAGAGCCAGCCAATCATTGATTGTTACGAACAATAATGCTCGCAGGTCAAAATGTTCCTGTTTATACTCATCCCACACGCGTATGCCTGGTTTGCTCCATAGAAGTAGAAGTTCCTCAACTAATGGCCTCAGGTAGACATCGATGTCGTTGCCAGGTTGCTTCGGCCCTTGGATGAGCAACGGCATCATAATGAACTTCCGCTTCATGCATAACCACGGAGGAAGGTTGTAGATACATATAGTAACTGGCCAAGTGCTATGACTACTGCTTTGCTCCCCAAAAGGATTAAAACCATCTGTACTTAAAGCGAACCTCAAGTTTCTAGCCTCATCTGCAAACTCTGGGAATTCTCTGTCTATCGCTCTCCACTGGGATCCATCAGCTGGGTGCCTCAGCATATTGTCTACCTTACGGTCTTCTTTATGCCACCGCAACAACTTTGCATTGTCCTTATTTCTGAACAAACGTTTCAAACGTGGTATTATAGGAGCATACCACATAACCTTGGCAGGGATTTTCTTCCTGCTTGGACGTTCTTCACCCTCTACGTCGCCAGGATCATCTCGCCTTATCTTATACCGTGATGCTTCACATACCGGGCATGCATCCAAATTCTCGTACTCCTCCCCACGGTACAGGATGCAGTGATTAGGACATGCGTGTATCTGCTGGATTTCTAATCCCAAAGGGCAGACGACTTGTTTTGTTTCATACGTAGTGGTGGGCAATTCGTTCGCTTTCGGAAGCATCTTTTTCATTATCTTCAATAACTGTCCAAATGCCTTATCGGATGTACCGTTCTTTGCCTTCCATTGCAGCAGTTCCAGCGTAGTACCCAGCTTTTTTTAGCCATCTTCAGCAGTGGGATATAGCAATTTTCTATGATCCTCTAGCATGCGCTCAAACTTGACTTTCTCCTTGTCACTTTCACATTCTCTTTGTGCATCACGAATGGCATCACCAAGAGCATCAACATCATCAGCTGTCACATCTTCTGTTGCTGCCGCATCTTCTTCACCATATCCCCTCACTGCATCATCATCAAATGCACCGTACTGAGCAATAATATCAGCATGAGCCAATTCTTCTTCACCTTCTTCACCATCATCCATTACAACCCCTTTCTCCATGCTTCGTCCAACAAATATAGTTTGTTACGAAACCCGACTTCAACAAATGCGTATGAAGAGTCCTTGGGCATGAATATTCCTTCAAATTCTTACAGACGGCGCATGGGCAGCACATGAAACCATCCTGCTTGTTTGCCTCAGCCACACCTAAGAAATAGTGCACGCCAGCAATGAACTCTTTGGAGCGGCGATCGACATTATACATCCAATTGTGTGACAACATCTGCATTAAATATTACAACCATGCACTTAGTAGTTTCTCATGTTTTGCACAACACTCATGACATCAGATGATTGATTAATTCAAACAAGCTTGACTACAACAAAGACTATCACAGCTAGCACTAAAAAAACTAAAAATAAAATGCACTTAAGCAACATAATTAGTTCGCGTCCGATCCCAACTAAAATAGACAGATCATTCGCTTCATCAGCATGGATGGGTTGCTGCCGCTGACTCACTGCCTCATCACCTTCAGCGGCAACCTCCTGTGCAATAGAATTTCGTACATACTGAACGTACTCTTCCTCCCAGTACCAACCTTTACATCCGCCGGTGCCCTCCCACTGCAATTAGAACAAAGAATAAGAAATTTAAACAACATCATCAAGCAAAACTGATACGAATGAACCATATTAATCAAATGCAGGTAAATAATAACCCACCTCATGGTCCGGACACTTGTAGAATATACGACCCTTATTGATTCCCTCTTTTTTCACTCGGTACTCCTTCACAATCTTCTGCTTACACTCGCCGCAAGCAATGAGAGGAAGATCCGGCCGCAAACGCCTTGGATCCCGATGATGAGAGGCTGAGGACCCGGTCACGGTTGCCATCTACTATATCCATGCTCATTTTTTAAACTATTACATGCAAATTCCTAATTTTCTAAACAATTATAAATAAAAATACTCTAAATTATCTATTTGTTTAGATAATCGAAAAATATGATATAACAATACCAATTTCCACATTATCTACTCTCTATATTTATTGTTGCAAACTATTATAAATTTCACATTTTTATATTGAAAATAAACTAAAAAGACACTAAAATTCAATATTACTCGTCTTGCATAAGTATGAAATATAGAATGGATACTACCTAGCAGTAGAAAACTATCAAGTGATTGTGATGAACCAATTTAAACTACTCAACTCTCCATGCTTGTTCTTGCAAACTATATATTTTAATTAAATTCCTCTCATATTCAAAAGACATGGTAGGAGATGAAAATAGTTACCTCTAAACGCAAAGAGACGGTGATGGAGTCGAAGAAGATCACCAATTGACGCCGGAGATGAAGAACAAATGAAGAACAAGCAAGAACAAGCAATAGCAAGCAATACCAACAGGAAGAACAAGCCAGAAGCTCACTGAAATTTGAATGTCTCTGGCTCGGGGGAGGAAGAAGTAGGCAGGTTAAAAACCGGGGAGCTTTAGTCCCGGTTTGTATTAAAAACTAGGGCTAAAAGGTAATCATTTATCCCGGGGCAAGCCACAAACCGGGGCTAAATCTTTAGTCCCAGTCCGTGGCACCAACCGGGACTAACACTACAAGGTTTTTCCCCTCTAGCCACGAAACACTTTGGCAACACCACTAATTTGGGTGCAATTGGGGGGTCCTTTGATAACCGAACACTAAATTGGTAGTAATATGGGTACATATTGCTACACTTTTATTGTGTTGCGATATTGTTTTTTTTATTTGCAACTAGTGCATGATAATGCACCCATTTTAAGGATTTCTGTTGCAATTTGTGCGATGAATAGCTACACCAATGTTGGGTTGCATTAGCATTACGTGTGTTGCAAAGGAGTGGTGATATGGCAACCATATTATCTTTGGTTGCTTATGAAGGGCACAATCACGACGATTGATTTAGGTTGCAACATGCTTTGGTTTCTTGTGGCAATATCTAGATGACAATTGCATCCTTTCTTGCTGCGAGATGCAATATATATATGTATTGCCACTATTTATGCGTGGTAGTAATACTGTCCATAGTCGTGGCAACAGTTATACGTCTATTGCAACGAAGGCTTACTTGGTTGCACTTTAACTTTTATTTCTCTATAGGTATTTTGTAAACAGTCACCGGTAGACCCAAGGCCCAGCAAGCCTAGGCTCCTGTCCGGGCTAATCTTCTGTGGGCTCTTAAGGCCTAGTACTGCTCCCAAGCAGAAGCAGCACGATGAGACCGAGCAGCCACGACGTTAGTTGCCCGGGCTTTGAAAATTTTCTCGGTCCGCCTATGTCAACAGTCTCAATCCGTACGCCACATTTTCCTTCTACAACCGCCGCTAGCTTTATTAAATGCGTAAGACAATACAAGGCCTGGGGCTACTAGGTTTACAACAAAAAACACAATTTGAGTACCAACTGTTCTGGCTTCCCAAAACAAACCGACCAATTGTCCATAGAGCACCTGCATGTAACACCCTAAAAATTTCTCCAAAACAAAATAGATGAAAATGAGTTAATTATGATTTTTGTGAAGCATTTAACCTAGGGGTTAAATAATTTTTGTTGAATTAAAATAATAGTGGCAACATGTTTTTGCATTCATGCTGGTGCATCATATTTATTTGAGTGACTGGTTTTTGCCAAAATTTGGTTTGAATTCAAATTCACTTTGAAATGGATTTGGAATGCCTTGAAATAAAATGAAAAGCTTTTTTTTCTCTCTTTCTCTTTTCCCCTCTTCTGGCCCAAGCGGCCTGGCGGCCCAACCCGCCGGCGCTCCCTCCCTTCTTTTTTTTCTCCCGCGCCGGGCCTCCCTCCTCCCTTTCCCTTCGCCCGCACGGCCCATTGGCGGCCCAGCTCGGCGCCGCTTGCGCCGCCGCGCCTCCTCTCCCTCCCTCTCCCTGGCAGCCCGGGCCCGCCTGTCGGCGCTTTCTCCTTTCCCCTCCGCGCGACGCCGCCCACAGCGCAGAGCGCAACCGCCGCGCCCGAGTCCTCCGCGCGTCGTGGGAGCGTCCGCGCACCCCCTCTCTCGGCCTTATCGCGTGCGTCCGCGCCTCGCTCCCCTCTTCCCTCTGTTGCCTCATTCGCACTCGCCGCAGAGCACCAGAGCAACCGCGCCGAGCACCTCCGCGCCATTGCCGCCGCCGCCGCAGTCGAGCCGCCGATTCGGCACCGCTCCGGCCATTCACGACCTTCCCCGAGCTCCGCCGCGTCGTAGTAAAGTTGTCGCACCCTCTCCTTCCTTTTCTTTCGCTTGGATTAGCCCTAACCGCCGCCGTTGTCCGCGCAGTCCGCCGCCGACCGCCGTTCGCCGCGGACCGCCTCCCCCGAGCCATCTCCTCCACTCCGTTCCGTCTCGGTGAGATCCCCTTTGCCTCCCTCTAACTCGTCGACCTTTTGGTTCGCCCGGAGGTGCCCCCAGTGCCCTAGTCCGCGAGCTCCCATGTCCCTGCCATGGCGTGTGCGTGCCCGGCGTCGCGACGCGGCCACGACGTCGCGGCCCGTGTCTGCCCGCGGCGCGCCGTCGGCCTGCCCGTGTGCACACCCCCCCTGGTTTAATCCGTGCCGTCAGTGTCCGATCCGGCGGTCTGCGATGGCCGGTACCCCTTCGCCGGCCATCTTGCTAAAGAGCCCCTGGAGAAGCCGGGAATCAACCCGCGCTCCAGCGAGCACTATTCCCTGTGCCTTGAAAAGTTTGCAACCAGGCCCCTGCGTTTCTGTTGAATTGAGGCGCAGTCCAGCCAGCAGAGAATATGATTTAAAATTCAGTTTAAATTCCGTTTTAAATTCAAATACATTTCCAGCTATTTACAGATTTGCCACTACACTAAAACGCTTATAAAATTCACGTTTTAGCTCCGTTTTGACCCGTTCAAGTTGCGTTAGATTCGTAATTTAGTTTCCTACCTGTTTATGCCTCTGCTAGTCAGCTTAGATCTGTTTAGTTTCAGAGTTTATGTTAATCTTGTTTAGGGCTCTAGAATCACCGTTTCGGCCGTATCTTTCGCATAGTAACTCCATTTTCGTTGAACCAAAACTTGTTGTGATCGTAGAAACGCGTACTTCAGTTTTATCAAAGATTTATTTCTGTTTATTACTGTTTGGTGTACTGTTCTAATGATAGCCTTGTTTGCTTTGTGTATGTTTGCGCCTGGAATGTGTGGTGATGTTTTGTGATCGAGTAGACGGTGAGTCGGTGTGGTACGACCAGGACCCCTCTTTCAGCGTCCAGCAGGAAGATCAGTCTTTCGACAACCAAGGCAAGTTAGCATGGGATTTCCTTGTTACCTATTTCACTTTACCATTAAATTACTCATTTATGCATGTGTCCAATTGAGCAACCTTAGAGACCCACTTAGCTTTGTTATCTGTGATGTTCTTGACTCCGTGGGATATATGCATATGGGTAGAATGCTAGTGCTAACTGACTTATAACTGATCCAGTCCAATGATGAATTTTGTTCTCATGATGATATGTTGTTAAACGGTTAATAAAACTTGCTGTTAGCAAAAGCTGGGATAGACAGTGCTACCATGAGTGCTATATGGCTCTGGTTTTAGCTCAGTACACTGGACCTTTTCTAACTTGTCAGCGGTAACCCGGAAGGGCGCAAGAGGGGCTTGCCACTTTGGGTGTAGGGCTGCTCCTGTTCCTATGTGTATAGCTGCGATGGCCTTGTGCCATAGGAAAGGGGGTTACTACATCTGCCTGCCAAGGAAACCTAGCGGCCCTAACCTGTTAGACGAACCAGCGAAAGGCTTCATAGTGTGCCCTGCCGATCTACCTCGGAAGTGGATCAAGAGGTTGGCCGCCTCGGGCACAAGGGTAACACGGCTTGTGGGTAAAGATGCACAACCTCTGCAGAGTGTAAAACTGTTATAACAGCCGTGCTCACGGTCACGAGCGGCCCGGAAAACTAGCAGAACTATGACACTTGAATAACTGTTACTTTATGTTGATGGCGCCTTATGGTGTCTTAATTATCTCTGTTGGACATATGGATCATGGGTTAAGGGTTAAGCACCATATTCGTTTACCTTAATGCTAAAACTTTGCCAACTTAAAAGCTAACTGCAGTCAGACAGTGTCAGCCTTTTTGAGCCTTATGAACCCTACGTTAGCTTGCTAAGTACGTGGAGTACTTACGCTTGTTATTTATCTTCTTCTTGGGCAAAAATCCCAGATGGGTAGCAGATGAAGGTGCAGTTGGCGACTTCCCAGAGGACTTCTAGGCTAGCTGTTTCCCCCAGTCAGCGTTCCCTGTGGAGTAGATCTTGTTAGCAGTTCAGTTATCTTTTGTTTCGCTTGATGTAGTACTTGTGTTGATACTATCGATATGTAATAAACAGTGTGATGATGCCACCTTCTTGTAATTTGTCTAACTTATGTGTGTGATTGTTTCCTGGGCACACATGAGTATTTCGCCTCAATTTTATCCTTAAAGTTGGGGTGTGACAAATTGGTATCAAAGCTTTGTTGACTGTAGGACGCAAGCCTAGCTAGGAAATGGCCGTTCTAACACCTTTTTGTTACCTGTTCATGCTTATTTTATTATCTTGTTACTTTATTAAAATTTACATGCTTCTTATTCTTATTCTATTGTGTAAAACTAATTGTTTCCGCTTATCTTGTCTTTAACCATAACGTCAGGATGCCTCGCATGAACACCCGCGCGTATCGTGCCCTTTTCACCGCCAGCGCCAGCCAGCCTGCTCCCCCTGTGGTCCACATCCCCGACAGTGACGGTTCCTCTAGCTCCTCCAACACCGCCTTCATCGTGGAGGATGAGGAGTTGACCTCTACCCCGACTGTCTCTGAGGAGCTAGCAGCGCCACCACCGCCCCCTGCAGCAGTTCCTGAGTCTCCAGCTCCGGAGGTGCCAGCTCCTGTGGAGCCTGTGCCTGAGGCGCCAGCGCCTGAGGTCCCTGCTCCAGAGGCACCCGCTCCTGTGGCGCCTGTCGCTCCACCAGTCGTGGAGGCCCCCGCCGCTCCAGCAGCCCCTGCAGCACCTGCCGCTCCAGCAGCTCCTGCAGCACCGGCCTTTGTGCCAGTGTACCCGGTGGTGCACTCTCTCGCTGCTTCGTCTGCTTCAGCACCAACACCCCCTGCCTCTCCAGAAGTGCAGGTGGTGGATGAAGACCTTGGATGGACTCGTCGCTTCATGTTCAAGAAGCCTGATGAGACAGCATACTACCATAGTATGCTGGTTCGTCTGCTGAATGAATACTACCCAGAGTTGGAGGCCAAGCTCCAGTATCACTGTGGCGAGTACACTCATCCTTTGGAGGCCACTTACTGGAAGTCCGACCTGATGGTTACAGGTTGGAATGATGTGGATCAAGCCCACGTCATAGAGTCGGTTCACAGGACTACCACCAAGCGTGGTGAAGCTCTCGCAAGCATGGAGGATGCAGCGCAGGATGCCTTCCTGCATTACCGTGGTCTACGCTTCCAGTCTATGAGGACAGACCGCTACCGCTACCTGCCCCACAGTGACATGGTGGGCTCGTGGCAAGCCCTGCTTCCACCTGTGGAGTACCCGGTTCTGGTCTCTACCGCCCAGCATGCCTATGAAGTGCAGAGGAAGGCTGACAAGGTGCAGGATGACATGCGCGCTTCACAGAAGGTGATGAGGCGTCTGGAGCGTGAAGTGGACCATCTTCGCGGTGAGCTGGGTCTTCCAGCTGTTTACAAGAAGAAGTTCAGGGCCAACAATGCCCCCGGTGGAGCCCAGTAGTTTGCCTACCATGTTTAGTTATCTCGTTTAGACACGTTGTTTAAATTTCAGTTTGTGTCTGGTGAACTTTAGTGGATGTGTTGCTTGTGTTAGTGAACTATGTTTGATGGATCTTTGCTTGTGTGTGGTGAAGTTTGGGTTTTGTCTGTGCTTCTCCAAGTTTAAAACATATCTCTGTGGTGAATAAAGTTGTTTATCCCATATCTGTGTTGCTGTTTTCTGGAGCAGCCTGTGGTTATATCAGTGTATCTCTTAATCCGTGATCCCAAAAATTATGAAATTTTTGTGGAAGTATCTAGACTGATGTACCTTTCAAACAAATCTGGAACCAAGTCCTTATCTGTTCGGATCTGGGAGATATGCCTGTTTAAAGTTGATGTTTCTGCGCAGTCTGTCACCCAGAACAGGTTCTGTTCAACGCTGTTTTCTACCCAGAATATGACCGAATCTGAAAAAGTGTTCTATACAAAAGTTGTAGCTGGTTTCTTAAGCTTTCCAACGATGTCTGGTTCATCCCTGTTGGATTTCTGTAGCTTGAGTTATGTCAGTTTTAGTGCGCTGCTGTTGACAAGGATGTGCACAGAAATTTTCAGCAATGTTCAGTTATATTTAAATATACTATCTATGTTGGATATAAAGGTCTAACTCTTGCGCATTTGTTGGTGAGCAGATGGCAGCAAGGGGTGGACGCGGAAGAGGCCGTGGCCGTGGGCGGGGTGCTCCTATGGACCCGCCACCGCCACCGCCGCCAGTGACCATCGAGCAGCTGATGGGGATGCAAACTCAACTGATGCAAGCCATGATGAACCGCCTGGATCAGGCGCCAGCTGCAGCACCCCAACCTCTCCAAGTCAGGGACCGTCGAGGAGAATTCCTGAAAGGCCACCCACCTGTTTTCACTCATGCCTCTGAACCTCTGGAGGCAGATGACTGGCTTCGTGCAGTGGAAAAGCAGCTGAACATCGCCCAGTGCACCGATTATGAGAAGGTGCTCTACGCTTCTGGGCAACTGCAGGGAGCTGCACAAGACTGGTGGGATGCGTTCATGTTCGGCCGTCCCCAAGATGCTCCAGTTGTTACATGGCAGGAGTTCAAGGAGAACTTCAGATCCTATCATATCCCTGATGGTCTCGTAGAGCTGAAGCAAGAGGAGTTCCGCTCCTTGAAGCAAGGGTCCATGTCAGTGGCAGAATACCGCGACAAGTTTGCCCAACTGTCGCGCTATGCCCCACAGGATGTGGCCCAAGACAAAGACAAGCAGCGCCAATTTCTGAAGGGTCTTTACGATGGGTTGCAGCTCCAGCTTATGTCAAACACTTATCCCAACTATCAGGCCCTGGTCAATAGGGCGATTGTTATTGACAACAAGCGGAAAGAGATGGAAGCAAAGAAGAGAAGCTTCCAAGGCCAGTCTTCGGGGAGCAACACTCGTCCCCGAACGAACCCCCAGCAAGGCTATCCCCAGAGGAATCAAGGCTCCTCCAACCAGTGAAACTGTAACACCTCTGGTGTTAAAAATGTAATTAACCTGACATGTCATCATCCTTAATCATTAATCTTTGCTTGACCATGCATTTGTGTTGCTTAATTGCTATGCATTGATCCATTTTCAAAAACCCTAAGTGCCCAAATCTCCCTATAAGGGCAAAATGGTAATTTCACTTCTGTGTCTAGTTCTATGTATTTCTTATTCAGATTTGTGCTCTGATGTTTTGTTGAGTTAATCAAAGTTCAAAATTCAAAAGAGAATTGGTTTTCCTTTTGTAAAAACCCTAATTTCCAATTTATAGTTTTACCCCTCTTTTATTAATTCAAAAACTATTCAAAATTTGGGGTTAGTTCAAAAAGCAAAGTTGTAGATCTGATCAAGATGAGCAACTTTGGTATTTACAAATTTTCAAGTTTCCATACAAAATTTGAAGTAATTTCAAATTCATTCAAACTCCAGTTTTTGTCCCTTTTTGAGTTTTCAAAATTATTTCAAAAACTAATGAGTTTCAGAAAAAGTGTGTATTAGCAAAGTTGTAGGTTTTGACAAAAGAAACAACTTTCATTTTTGCAGATTTTCAAGTTTCAGTTTAAAATCCAAAGTAATTCTTATATTCTTATAGAAAACTCTATGTCCTTTATAGAAAATTCTTATATTCTTGAATCAGTAGAATTGTCTTGCACCTTATTGTTCATGTCAGCATTCTCATGAGCATACATCATTGCATACGTATAGTGACCGACGAAGAAGGTACCAGAGTCGAGGCCACTGTTGACGAACCTACTCCCGAGGCGACCCCGAGCTCCGACACCTACACCACCAACCCCGAGTCCGTTCTTTTTGCTCTTCAAGGCAAGCCCCGGTGCATTTAACCCTACCTTGCTTTTATAAAAGTTTACTTGAAATGTTTTGAGTTAAACTACTGCATTAAGTTATAGGAGTTGTGTGACGACCTATTACTTGCATTATTTACCTCCACCAGAAGATCCACCCACCCTGTTTTAAAAACTATTTGCAAAATGCTTAGTGATGCTATGCAATAGATTTGCAATAAAATACCAATTTCAAAAGTGTGATCACTTAAGGAATGTTTATGGGAATTTGGTCTTACTCCCCGGCTGTTGGCTAGGTATCTGATCCGTACCTAGTCAATAGCGAGGAGAGGTTGTCTAAGCGTACGGTGCCGTCATGTTGTAGTCCGGGACTCAACAGTTGACACCGACCGGGACAGGGTTGAAAAAAAAAACTGACAGGACTATTACGCTCGGGTGAGATATGACCGAGGTATAGCCCTGGCTGGAAAAATTAGGAACCATCCGTTTGGGGGCCTGCTGGTCAAGACTTGTAACTATTCACATACTTCGGAAAGCTCTGGCTCCGAGGAATCCTTTATTGGACCGACAACCGCGCACTGGGAGTGGAGAGATGGCGGAAGTAGCATGTACCCATGTGGTCGTCGTACCTGGATAGGAGTGGTGTACTGTACTTCCGGGTGGCGTAGGACCGGGTCCAATCTTGGAGGAATCGTGGTAGACGAGTTGGCATATGCAAGCTTGGGTGCTACATATGCAGTGTGGATAGGGATCCTCAGCTGAGAATTATTTATCCGGATTAACGTTGCTCCTCGGTTATGGAGACTTGGTTCACTGACTGTCAACGGGGATTGGTTCATAACTAGGTATGTTTTGAAAGGATAAAATGAATCATGTAAGGATGAAGTTTTGAGAAATGCTTTTAAAACAAGTTTTCAAAAATGCTTTTCTTGCAAAATGCTTGACTTTGCTTAAGCCTTACCTTGACTACCCTAAGCCTCTCATTCCTGAGTCTTCCCCTTTTCTTTAGTCGGGTAAGTCTTGTTGAGTACCCCAGTACTCAGGGTTTGTTACCCATGCTGCAGGTATGTCTGAGTCGCCGATGTGTCTTGCGCCCTGCTGCGTGACCATCGTCCAGGAAGAGGCCGATGAGGCCGATGAGTAAATGTGCACCCTCGGGCTGGGTGTTACATGTATCTTTATGTTAATGTCTTCCGCTACGTTGTCTATTTTCAATTACCCGAACAATGGTCTGTAATAATTGCACTACTTATCTCATTTGAAACGTCGGTTTGTAAAACTAATGTTATCTAAGTCTTCCGCTCTGTTTATCTATGTTATTTGTGAAAATATGAAATGTTGTAACCGAAAGGTGAGATGATCCTGCGGACATCGGGCGCTAATGCAGCCCAGTGGCAAACTGTCTTAATCGTATGGATCATAAGTTCGGCTGTCAGAGGTTGACAGGGACTTGTGGGCCATAGGATTAGGACCGTTCCGTCACAGAGTGGTATCAGAGCATCTCACTTTAACGTTGCAGTGTTTTTGCGAAAACTTCCAAAGATCTTTTGAGTCCAAATAAAATTTAAACTTGACTATTTTGGTCCAAACTGCTTATCTCATCTTGTCTTTAATTGGCAACACTAGTAGCAGGACAACATATATTAAGCCCTATATATGTTACTTAATGCATTACTTTGTTCCGTAGGAACGATTCATGCATCATGTCATATTCACTTAAGTTATCTTAATAGTTCTCTTTAAGGTTCTTGGGGTAGAATACCTATACCTTTTTCTTGCTAGCCTTTTTCTCATCTATCTTCTCTTGTCCAGGCATGGCTCGCCTCAAGCTGACTGCTCGCAAGTCAACTGGACCGAACGGTGTGCCGCGTCACCAGCTCGCACCCCGCGCTGGAGAGGAGACTGGTGAATCCTCCAACGGTCGTCGCTTTCCCCGCCGCACCCGCAAGCAGCTGAAGGAGGAAATCAAGAATCTGAAGGCTGAGATGGAGAACATGGAGCATGACTTCTACCTTTCCCGCCTGGAGTTCTATGAGACACGAGCCGCTCTGGAGGAGGCCAACCAGAATGTGGTTCGCGCCATCCAGCAGCGTGACGCAACTTGGGTCCGCGAGGACGTCACCAGAGCCCAGCTCCATGGACTGCAGCAGTACACCGCCCAGATTGAGCAGTTCAATGATATGCTTCATGAGGAGGTACACCAGCTGCACAACCAACTTCACCCCGTGGCTCCACCTGTTGCTGAGGATCCTGAAGACGGAATAGTGGAGGAACCAGAAATGGAACAGGAGCCCGACGAGGACGAAGAAGTTGAACCTGCTGAAGATGTCCACGCCGAGGACGAGGACGAGGAGGTAGAACCTGAGCTCATCCTCGAGGAAGAAGATGACGATGAAGACATGATCATCATCGACGACGACTAGACTCGTTGTGTCTGTACCATCTGCTTACCTAAAACCTTAGTCTAGGTTTGGGGGCGTTAGTCTGTCTGTTGCCAAGTCTGGCATGTATCTTTCTTTTCGTATCTTTTCCCTTATCGGTCTGTTATCATCTGTCAGTCACCTTATCAAGTCATCTGCCTTTGTATCAGTGAAGCTATCTATCAGTTGTTTCAGAACTTTGTCTATGAATGCTGAGTTCCAAGTTGCTTAAACAGATGCCTGTGAACACTCGCACCGGAGCCGGAGGTGTTGGGGATGACCGTCTCCCAAACCCTCCACCTGTCCCAGCTACCCTAGCAGAGGCCATTGTAGCCTTGGCCGCCGCTGCCAACCTAGTGGCTCAAAACCAAGGACAGCAGAACATTCACCGTGGTCGCCACAACATCAACCAAGAGACCACCTATGTGGATTTCACCGAAACCCGTCCACCGGTCTTCACCAGGGCCGATGAACCTCTCGAAGCTGATGATTGGCTCCGCACCATGGAGCAGAAGTTCGGTCTTCTCCGCTGTACTGAAATCCAGAAGCCCCGGTTCGCTTCCCAGCAGCTTCGCGGTCCAGCAAGTGCTTGGTATGCCAATCTGTTGGCCGCCCAGCCTGAAGGTCATCAGTTGACCTGGGAAGAGTTCCGTACCGCTTTCCGTGCACATCATATCCCTTCCGGATTGATGAAGATGAAGCTTGATCAGTTCCTGGCTCTGCAGCAGAAAGACTCCACAGTGATGCAGTATGTGGGTCAGTTCAACCATCTGAGTCAGTATGCCGCAGAATACGTCAACACGGATGAGAAGAAGAGAGACTGTTTCCTGAGGGGATTGCACCCTAAAATCCGCAGAAGCATGTCCAATAACCTGACCGGTTCATATCATGAGGCTGTTGACCGGGCAGTCGCTTTTGAAGAAAGCAACCGTCAGTACCAAGAGGAGAAGAAAAAGAAGAAAGCAGGATCTAGCAGCCACTCTGGCAATCACAAGCGCCAGAAGGTCATCTATCACCCTAGCCACCACCACAATCGTCCACCTTACCCTCACCAGCAAGTGGTTGTCCGTACCGCGGCTACCACCCACAACGCCAATCAACAGAGTGCCACCCAGCCGAACGCCCCAGGTGTTCGTATCACCACCCCACAAACCACCTACAACCATCCCTGCTACAACTGCGGTCAGCTTGGTCACTGGTCTCGTGAGTGCCCAAAGCCCAAGAAGCCTGCTCCGAATGTTCAGAAGGGTCCTGGAGGACCACAGCAGCAGCAGCACCGTGTCCAGCAGCAGCATGTGCAGAAGGGCAAGTTTGTCAAGAAGCACGGACAAGTCTACTACACCACTGTCAGCGACATTCCAGAACGGGAGCCCGTCATGATCGGTAGGTTTCCCGTTGCCAATCACCCTGCAGTTGTGTTGTTTGATTCTGGTGCATCTCATTCCTTCATCAGTCGTACATTCGTCTCTAAGCATGACATATCAATTGGGGAGTTGAAAGAAAGTTTCTATATATTATCGCCTGGAGGGCGTATAAACACCAAGGAGGTGGTTCGCAGCATACCAGTGATGCTAGGGGAACACGTATTTCCTACCACCATGATAGTGCTGAGAGATCAGGAGATAGATGTCATTCTAGGCATGAATTGGATGTGCCAGTATAAGGCCATGCTTGACATTCTGAATAGAGTTGTGAGAGTGGATATTCCTAATAGTACCTCAAAACTCATTCTCCAACTTCCCATGCCTTCAAAACCACCTACCACACAGCTAAATGCCACCTATGATCAAGGGATCAGAGACATCCCTGTAGTCTGTGAATTCCCTGATGTCTTTCCTGAAGACTTACCAGGTCTACCTCCTGACCGTGATGTTGAGTTTGCCATAGAGCTAAAGCCCGGGACTGCTCCTATATCCCGCAGAGCTTATCGAATGCCTCCCAAAGAGTTAGCAGAGCTTAAAATCCAGTTGCAGGAATTGTTGGATAAGGGCTATATCCGTCCAAGTTCGTCTCCTTGGGGCTGTCCTGCAATCTTTGTAAAGAAGAAAGACAAAAGTCTCAGGCTATGCGTTGATTATCGCCCACTCAATGAAGTCACCATCAAAAACAAATATCCCTTGCCTCGCATTGATCTTCTCTTTGACCAGCTAGCTGGGGCCAAAGTATTCTCCAAGATTGACCTCAGATCTGGTTACCACCAAATAAAGATTCATCCTGAAGATATTCCTAAAACAGCTTTCACCACCAGATACGGCCTATATGAGTACTTGGTCATGTCCTTCGGTTTGACCAATGCACCTGCCCACTTCATGTATCTCATGAACTCTGTTTTCATGCCAGAGCTTGATAAATTTGTGGTCGTGTTCATTGACGACATCCTTGTCTACTCAAAAACCCCTGAACAGCATGCCGAACATCTTCGTGTCGTTCTATCTCGTCTCAGAGACCATCAGCTTTATGCCAAGTTCAGTAAATGTGAATTCTGGTTGGATCGGATACAGTTTCTTGGTCATGTCCTATCCGCTGAAGGTGTGTCAGTCGATCCCGGAAAGGTGTCAGATATTCTGGATTGGAAGCCACCTACCTCTGTTCACAAGGTCCGCAGTTTCATGGGAATGGCTGGATATTATCGTCGTTTCATCCCAGATTTCTCCAGAATCGCCAAGCCTATCACCGAGTTGTTGAAGAATTCTGTGAAGTTTGTCTGGTCACCAGCTTGTGAGCAAGCCTTCCAAACCTTGAAGAAACTGTTAACTACATCACCAGTGCTAGCTCAGCCGAACGTCGAGAAGCCCTTTGATGTCTACTGTGATGCATCAGGCACTGGCTTGGGCTGTGTTTTGATGCAAGAAGGTCGAGTGATCGCTTATGCCTCACGGCAGCTTAAGCGACATGAGGAGAATTATCCAACCCATGATCTTGAGTTAGCAGCAGTGGTGCATGCCTTAAAGATCTGGCGTCATTATCTGTTGGGCAGTACCTGCAATGTGTACACAGATCACAAGAGCCTGAAGTATATCTTCACTCAAGAAGAACTGAATATGAGGCAGAGAAGATGGCTTGAGTTAATTAAGGACTATGATATCGAAGTACATTACCATCCGGGTAAAGCGAATGTGGTCGCCGATGCACTCAGCCGCAAGTCGTACTGTAACTGCCTGGTCATAAAATCCTATGAATCTTCCCTATGTTTCGAGCTAGAAAAGTTGGGTATTGGAATGGTTCCACAGGGAATTCTGAGCAATATCAGAATAGAAACCTCTATCAGAGAACAGGTCATTGCTGCACAGAAAGATAACCCTGGAATCAAGCACATCGTCGAGAAAGTCCGAGCTGGAAAAGCTGATTGTTTCAGGATTGATGATGGAGGAGTGGTTTGGTTCAAGAACCGTCTGGTTGTTCCAAAGGTACCTGAGTTGAGACAGGTAATCCTTGATGAAGCACACTCAACTAGGTGTTCCATCCACCCCGGCAGCAACAAGATGTACCAAGACTTGAAGCAGAGATTTTGGTGGACGAAGATGAAGATTGAGATCGCTCGATATGTCGCTCGCTGTGATACTTGTCAAAGAGTCAAAGCTGTGCACATGAAGTCCGGAGGAGAACTGCAACCTTTATCTATACCTGGCTGGAAATGGGAGGGTATCAGTATGGATTTTATCAATGGATTACCCAAGACACAAAAAGGTTTTGATTCCATTTGGGTGATCATGGATCGTCTCACCAAGCAAGCTCACTTCCTGCCAGTTAAGACCAGTTATACCGTTCCAACTTATGCCACGTTGTACAAAAACAACATAGTGAAACTCCATGGCATACCTAAGACCATCATCTCAGATCGTGGTACCCAGTTTGTTGCAAAGTTCTGGAAAGCGTTCCATGCCTCACTGGGAACCAAGTTGTTGCATAGCACGGCTTATCATCCGCAGACGGATGGACAGACTGAGCGAGTCAACCAAGTGTTAGAAGATATGTTGAGAGCCTGTGTGCTCACCTTCGTAGATACTTGGGATAATTGTTTGCCCTTGGCAGAATTCTCATATAACAATAGTTATCAAGAAAGCATCAAGATGGCACCCTTTGAGGCACTGTACGGTCGCCGATGTCGTACACCCCTCAATTGGTCAGAGCCCGGAGAAAGGGAATTCTTTGGAGTTGACCTGGTAAAGGATATGGAAGAGAAAGTCAAACAGATACAAGAGAATATGAAGATTGTGCAGTCTCGATAGAAGAGTTATGCTGACAAGAGACGCCGACCTCTGAAGTTTCAGATTGGGGATTATGTGTACCTGAAGGTCTCACCCACTAAAGGAGTTACCCGCTTTGGAGTGAAAGGGAAGTTAGCACCCCGCTATATTGGTCCGTTTGAGATTCTGGAACGTTGTGGCAAGGTAGCTTACAAGCTAAGGTTGCCCGATCATCGCTCCGCAGTCCATAATGTGTTTCATGTCTCCCAACTCAAGAAGTGTCTCCGAGTGCCTGAACAAGTAGTAGAAGTTGAAGGTGTTGAGTTAGAACCCGATCTGTCATACTCTGAGTATCCAGTTCGTGTGTTGGATCACAAAGATCGTGTTACCCGGAGAACCACCACAAGATGGTACAAGGTCCAATGGAACCAGCACTCTGAAGAAGAAGCCACTTGGGAATCTGAAGACTTCTTGGCAAAGAACTATCCTGACTTTCTCGAATCTCTATAGGTGTGAGGTTTCATCCTCTGTTCTTTGTAAGGCGCAGAATCTCGGGGCGAGATTCCTTTTAGGAGGGAGGGTTGTAACACCTCTGGTGTTAAAAATGTAATTAACCTGACATGTCATCATCCTTAATCATTAATCTTTGCTTGACCATGCATTTGTGTTGCTTAATTGCTATGCATTGATCCATTTTCAAAAACCCTAAGTGCCCAAATCTCCCTATAAGGGCAAAATGGTAATTTCACTTCTGTGTCTAGTTCTATGTATTTCTTATTCAGATTTGTGCTCTGATGTTTTGTTGAGTTAATCAAAGTTCAAAATTCAAAAGAGAATTGGTTTTCCTTTTGTAAAAACCCTAATTTCCAATTTATAGTTTTACCCCTCTTTTATTAATTCAAAAACTATTCAAAATTTGGGGTTAGTTCAAAAAGCAAAGTTGTAGATCTGATCAAGATGAGCAACTTTGGTATTTACAAATTTTCAAGTTTCCATACAAAATTTGAAGTAATTTCAAATTCATTCAAACTCCAGTTTTTGTCCCTTTTTGAGTTTTCAAAATTATTTCAAAAACTAATGAGTTTCAGAAAAAGTGTGTATTAGCAAAGTTGTAGGTTTTGACAAAAGAAACAACTTTCATTTTTGCAGATTTTCAAGTTTCAGTTTAAAATCCAAAGTAATTTTGAATTTATTCAAATTTCAAAAGTGTCCCTTTTTCTGATTTCAAATATAGTTCAAAAACTGTTTGGATTTTGAAAATGTTCTTATTGACAAAGTTGTAGATCTCATTTTTCTGCACAACTTTGGTATTTTGAGTTTTTCCTGTGCAGTTCAAATTTTGGGAGTAATTTGCAAAATACAGAGATCAGCCAAAAGTCAAACCCTAGGGACATAGCCCTGTTCATCTTCCTCGCCGTAGGGGGGGGCGGCCATGGCGCTCGCCGGCGCTGCGCACGCCGCACGCCTGGCAGCTGCACGCGCGCCTCCAACCTGCCGCCGCTGACCCCGTCATCATCCTCCTCCCGCACGCGAGTGCTGACCTCCGCTCCCGTCCCCTACAGCGCCCAGAGCATCGCCGCCGCGTGGCCATCGCCGGCGACCTCACGCCCAGGCCCCGACTGCACGCCGTCCTTCCTGCCAGCCTGCAATCGAGTGCGCACGCCTCAGCCGAGCTCATCCACACCATCCCGTGCTATCTACCGTCCCCGACCGTGCCTATAAAAGGGACCGCCGGAGTCCGAGCTCCTCACTCGTCTCCGCCGCCGTCGCCAGCCCACTCCGAAGCTCCCGCCGCCCAACCACCTAGCCCAACAGCTCCGTCTTGAGCTCGTGAAGCTTCCCCACCCCTCAATTTGGTCTCTACCGCCTCCTATCGCCCGGCGTAGCTCGCCGTTCCCATCTCCGGCGAAAGCCCGGCGAGCTCGGGTTCGGGAAATACTCCCTCTCCGGCCATGATCATCCCTCCCCGACCCCTGTTTCATCTTCCTTACTCCCTTGCGACTCTAACCAGGCCCTTGCGGTCTCGTGTTATGCGCAGGATCGCCGGAGCGCCGATCGCCGCCGTGAGCCGTCCGCCGGTCACCGTCGACCATCCTCCTCCGTCCCTTCCCTCACCTCACCGAGCTCCTTAATCGACTCCGGTGAGCTCCCTGAAGCCTCCCATGCCCTTGGTTTCGCCTGCCGAGCCTCGCCTTGCCCGGCGTAGCCAGCGCCGCCGCTGTCCGGCCGCCGGCGACGAGCAGGGCGAGCACTGTTCTTGTTTTCCTTTTTCTTTTAAAATGTGAATAGTGTTCAGTTTTCATCTTTTTGTGTGATTTTCTGTGTTGATCCACAAATTCTGAAATTTTGATGGTAAACTCTTTATGTCCTGAAGTATTTTAGAAAAATATGAAACTTGGTTTTTGTGCAAAAATTTGAAAATGAAAAATCTCCCTTTTAATTAAGAAATGAATGGTTTTGGATTTTTGGAGAGTTATTTATAGCTCCAAAAATCTTGAGATAATTTTTGTGAGCTAGTTATGCCATTCTGAGCCTCTGGTAAAATTTTGAAGTCATTTGGAGCAAGTTGATTTTTGAGCATTTATTTAAATAGTTGAATAGTGCCTTTTCCTAATTGAATGTCTGGAATTATTTGAGCACCTTAATGAACTCCAAAAATTATGAAATTTGTTTTGCCATCTATTTATGCCATAATGATCTTATGAGATTAATTTGGTAATTTTTGGAGCAACTGCAAAAATGACCTCTTTAAATAAATTAAAGAAAATAAAAAAAATGATTAGGGTTTATATTGATTGACCTGTGATGTGACTTTTGGAATTTGTTTGCTGTTCATAGATCCCACCCTCTGGTCTATGATGTTTGTGATGCCATGTTATGATGATGCATAGTTTGGTTAATGGTTTTAACTAATATTGCTAAAAGAAAGAAATAATAACTCTATGTCCTTTATAGAAAATTCTTATATTCTTGAATCAGTAGAATTGTCTTGCACCTTATTGTTCATGTCAGCATTCTCATGAGCATACATCATTGCATACATATAGTGACCGACGAAGAAGGTACCAGAGTCGAGGCCGCTGTTGACGAACCTACTCCCGAGGCGACCCCGAGCTCCGACACCTACACCACCAACCCCGAGTCCGTTCTTTTTGCTCTTCAAGGCAAGCCCCGGTGCATTTAACCCTACCTTGCTTTTATAAAAGTTTACTTGAAATGTTTTGAGTTAAACTACTGCATTAAGTTATAGGAGTTGTGTGACGACCTATTACTTGCATTATTTACCTCCACCAGAAGATCCACCCACCCTGTTTTAAAAACTATTTGCAAAATGCTTAGTGATGCTATGCAATAGATTTGCAATAAAATACCAATTTCAAAAGTGTGATCACTTAAGGAATGTTTATGGGAATTTGGTCTTACTCCCCGGCTGTTGGCTAGGTATCTGATCCGTACCTAGTCAATAGCGAGGAGAGGTTGTCTGAGCGTACGGTGCCGTCATGTTGTAGTCCGGGACTCAACAGTTGACACCGACCGAGACAGGGTTGAAAAAAAAAACTGACAGGACTATTACGCTCGGGTGAGATATGACCGAGGTATAGCCCTGGCTGAAAAATTAGGAACCATCCGTTTGGGGGCCTGCTGGTCAAGACTTGTAACTATTCACATACTTCGGAAAGCTCTGGCTCCGAGGAATCCTTTATTGGACCGACAACCGCGCACTGGGAGTGGAGAGATGGCGGAAGTAGCATGTACCCACGTGGTCGTCGTACCTGGATAGGAGTGGTGTACTGTACTTCCGGGTGGCGTAGGACCGGGTCCAATCTTGGAGGAATCGTGGTAGACAAGTTGGCATATGCAAGCTTGGGTGCTACATATGCAGTGTGGATAGGGATCCTCAGCTGAGAATTATTTATCCGGATTAACGTTGCTCCTCGGTTATGGAGACTTGGTTCACTGACTGTCAATGGGGATTGGTTCATAACTAGGTATGTTTTGAAAGGATAAAATGAATCATGTAAGGATGAAGTTTTGAGAAATGCTTTTAAAACAAGTTTTCAAAAATGCTTTTCTTGCAAAATGCTTGACTTTGCTTAAGCCTTACCTTGACTACCCTAAGCCTCTCATTCCTGAGTCTTCCCCTTTTCTTTAGTCGGGTAAGTCTTGTTGAGTACCCCAGTACTCAGGGTTTGTTACCCATGCTGCAGGTATGTCTGAGTCGCCGATGTGTCTTGCGCCCTGCTGCGTGACCATCGTCCAGGAAGAGGCCGATGAGGCCGATGAGTAAATGTGCACCCTCGGGCTGGGTGTTACATGTATCTTTATGTTAATGTCTTCCGCTACGTTGTCTATTTTCAATTACCCGAACAATGGTCTGTAATAATTGCACTACTTATCTCATTTGAAACGTCGGTTTGTAAAACTAATGTTATCTAAGTCTTCCGCTCTGTTTATCTATGTTATTTGTGAAAATATGAAATGTTGTAACCGAAAGGTGAGATGATCCTGCGGACATCGGGCGCTAATGCAGCCCAGTGGCAAACTGTCTTAATCGTATGGATCATAAGTTCGGCTGTCAGAGGTTGACAGGGACTTGTGGGCCATAGGATTAGGACCGTTCCGTCACAGGAACAGGGGACAGCAACCCCAAGGCAACCAGAACCAGCAGCGCCCTCCATACCAACAGCAGTCAGGTGGTCAGCGCTACCAGCAGCAGCCAGGAGGGCAGAGGTACCAGCAGCAGGGCAGCCAAGCATCATGCCAGGGAGCACCCAACTCCGCTCCCATGAAGAATGCACCTCAGCAGAACCCCAACGCTTGCTACCGCTGTGGGGAGATAGGACACTATGCTCACCAGTGTCCCAAGAAGCAGAACCCCAAGGCCCCATAGAACCAGGCAGGAGGTCAGAAGCAGAATGCTCGCCCACCTCACACTGGGCGGGTGAACCATGTGGCTGCCGATAGTGCCCTGGATGCACCGGATGTTATGATGGGTACGTTCAGTATCAACTCAATCCCAGCAACCATACTTTTTGATTCTGGTGCTTCGCATTCCTTCATTTCACAGTCATTTGTTAGAATGCATGGTGTGCCTTTATGTGCAATGAAAGAAACAATCATAGTAAACTCACCAGGGGGTAGTATGCCTGCAAATTTTTGGAGCCCCACCTCTAGTGTCAACTTAAGGGGGGTAGAATTTAAAGTAAAGCCTATAGTGCTGAGAACAGCAGGCATAGATCTCATCTTGGGTATGGACTGGATGAAGCAACATGGGGCTGTCATTCAGTGTCAAGAAAGATCAGTTGTTGTATCTACACCCAAGGGAGACAGGATCTGTGTGGAAGTGGTGATGCAAGAGCAGCCGACTGCCACCATAAACCAGATGGATGCTAGTGGTGCAGAGCAAGATCGGGTGGTGGACGAGTTCCCTGATGTCTTTCCTGATGATCTGCCAGGTATGCCACCTGATCGCGATGTTGAGTTCATTATTGAATTACTGCCTGGAACTGCACCAATAGCTAAAAGACCTTATAGAATGGGGGTAAATGAATTAGAAGAGCTTAAGAAGCAACTTAAGGAGTTGCTAGAGAAGGGGTATATACGCCCCAGTGCTTCTCCTTGGGGAGCACCGGTAATCTTTGTGGATAAGAAAGATGGTAGCCAGAGGATGTGTGTGGACTATAGGTCTTTAAATGAGGTTACCATTAAAAACAAATACCCGCTGCCACGGATAGACGATCTATTTGACCAGCTTAGAGGAGCAAGTGTGTTCTCCAAAATAGATCTCAGATCTGGGTATCACCAGTTGAAAATCTGGAACTCAGACATTCCTAAGACTGCTTTCACAACGCGGTATGGATTGTATGAGTATACAGTAATGTCTTTTGGACTGACCAATGCCCCAGCCTACTTCATGTATCTGATGAATAAAGTGTTCATGGAGTACCTGGATAAGTTTGTGGTGGTGTTCATAGATGACATTCTAGTGTTCTCTAAAACAGAAGAGGAACATGCTGAACATCTAAGGATGGTTCTGCAGAAGTTGAGAGAGCATCAACTCTATGCCAAGAGGAGCAAATGTGAGTTTTGGTTGAAAGAAGTCTCTTTCTTGGGGCATGTAGTCTCTAACGGAGGTATATCCGTTGATCCTAGCAAGGTGCAGGATGTGTTGGACTGGAATCCGCCAACCAATGCCAGTGAAATCCGAAGCTTTCTGGGTTTGGCTGGGTATTATAGGAGGTTCATTGAAGGATTCTCCAAGCTCGCAAAGCCTATGACTGCCTTGTTAGAAAAGAATGCTAAGTTTGTGTGGTCTGATAAATGCCAAGCAAATTTTGAAGAGTTAAAGAGGAGATTGACCTCAGCACCAGTCCTAGTTCTGCCAGACTTGAACAAAAGCTTCTCCATCTATTGTGATGCATCTCGTCTGGGACTTGGATGTGTTCTAATGCAAGAAGGAAGAGTAGTTGCCTATGCATCTAGACAGCTGAGAAAGCACGAGGTGAACTATCCAACTCATGATTTGGAGTTAGCAGCTGTGGTCCATGCTTTGAAAATATGGAGACATTATCTAGTTGGGCATAAGTGTGATGTGTACACGGATCATAAAAGTCTGAAGTACATATTTACTCAGTTAGATCTGAATTTGAGGCAACGCCGTTGGTTAGAATTGATCAACGACTATGACCTGGAGGTACATTATCACCCAGGAAAGGCCAATGTCGTGGCCGATGCCTTGAGCAGAAAAACTTATGCAACTGGACTGCAAGTGGAATACATGTCAGCTGAATTGAGAGCTGAAATGGCATATCTTAACCTGTGCTTTGCCAACAATGCTGTGGAGATAACAGTTGAACCTACCTTGGAGAAAGAAATCCGTGAGGGTCAGCTGAAAGATGAGAAACTGCAAGAGATAGCAGAGAACATAGTGCTTGGAAAGGCACCAGGTTTCCGGATGGATGAAAATGGAACCTTATGGTTTGGAAAAAGGATATGTGTGCTTGAAGTGAAAGCTATCCATGATGCCATCCTGCGAGATGCGCATGAATCCGCCTACTCCATACATCCTGGCAGTACCAAAATGTACTTGGATCTGAAGGAGAAGTACTGGTGGTATGGATTGAAGCGAGATGTAGCAGAATATGTGGCTCTATGTGACACCTGTCAGAAGGCCAAAGCTGAACATCAAAGACCAGCAGGATTGTTACAACCTATGCAGATACCCGAGTGGAAATGGGAAGAAGTGGGAATGGACTTTATCACTGGATTACCCCGTACACAGAGAGGCTATGACTCAATATGGGTAATAGTTGACCGTCTCACTAAGGTCGCTCACTTCCTACCAGTAAAGACCACTTATTCTGGGGCAAGGTTAGCAGAACTGTACATGGAGAGGATTGTGTCTCTGCATGGTGTTCCAAAGAAAATAGTGTCCGACAGAGGGACACAGTTCACTTCTCATTTTTGGCATCAGGTACACCAATCGTTGGGAACTAAGCTGAATTTCAGCTCTGCATATCACCCACAAATAGATGGGCAGACTGAAAGGATAAATCAGATCTTGGAGGATATGTTGAGAGCATGTGCACTTCAGCATGGGGCTAGTTGGGATAAAAGCCTGCCATATGCTGAATTCTCCTACAACAACAGTCATTAGAAGAGTCTCAAAATGGCTCCTTTTGAAGCCTTATATGGTAGAAAGTGTAGAACTCCCTTGTTCTGGAATCAGACAGGAGAGACTCAAGTGTTCGGACCGGATGTTCTTAGAAATGCTGAAGAACAAGGACGATCCGGGATAACTTGAGGATAGCTCAGTCCCGACAAAAGAGTTATGCGGACACTCGCAGGAGGGACTTAGTTTTCAAAGTGGGAGACTATGTGTATTTGAAAGTGTCACCCATGAGAAGCGTAAAGAGGTTCAACATGAAAGGAAAGTTGGCACCCAGATACATAGGTCCTTTCCGGATCTTGGCCAGATGTGGAGAAGTGGCCTATCAGCTTGAGTTACCTGAGAGGCTGTCCGGCGTTCATGATGTGTTCCATGTCTCTCAGCTAAAGAAATGTCTGAGGGTGCCTGAAGAGCAAGTTCCCCTGGAAGAGATCAGGATAGGAGAAGATCTCACTTATGAAGAGTACCCTATCAAGATCTTAGAGACAGCAGAAAGAGTTACCAGGAGCCGAGTTATCAAGATGTGCAAGGTTCAGTGGAACAGATATACAGAAGAAGAGGCTACCTGGGAAAGAGAAGAAGATCTCCGGAAATCTTATCCGCAGTTGTTTGAGTAAGCTCCAGTCGAATCTCGAGGACGAGATTCATCTTAAGGGGGGTAGAGTTGTAACACCCTAAAAATTTCTCCAAAACAAAATAGATGAAAATGAGTTAATTATGATTTTTGTGAAGCATTTAACCTAGGGGTTAAATAATTTTTGTTGAATTAAAATAATAGTGGCAACATGTTTTTGCATTCATGCTGGTGCATCATATTTATTTGAGTGACTGGTTTTTGCCAAAATTTGGTTTGAATTCAAATTCACTTTGAAATGGATTTGGAATGCCTTGAAATAAAATGAAAAGCTTTTTCTTTTCTCTCTTTCTCTTTTCCCCTCTTCTGGCCCAAGCGGCCTGGCGGCCCAACCCGCCGGCGCTCCCTCCCTTCTTTTTTTTCTCCCGCGCCGGGCCTCCCTCCTCCCTTTCCCTTCGCCCGCTCGGCCCACTGGCGGCCCAGCTCGGCGCCGCTTGCGCCGCCGCGCCTCCTCTCCCTCCCTCTCACTGGCAGCCCGGGCCCGCCTGTCGGCGCTTTCTCCTTTCCCCTCCGCGCGACGCCGCCCACAGCGCAGAGCGCAACCGCCGCGCCCGAGTCCTCCGCGCGTCGTGGGAGCGTCCGCGCACCCCCTCTCTCGGCCTTATCGCGTGCGTCCGCGCCTCGCTCCCCTCTTCCCTCTGTTGCCTCATTCGCACTCGCCGCAGAGCACCAGAGCAACCGCGCCGAGCACCTCCGCGCCATTGCCGCCGCCGCCGCAGTCGAGCCGCCGATTCGGCACCGCTCCGGCCATTCACGACCTTCCCCGAGCTCCGCCGCGTCGTAGTAAAGTTGCCGCACCCTCTCCTTCCTTTTCTTTCGCTTGGATTAGCCCTAATCGCCGCCGTTGTCCGCGCAGTCCGCCGCCGACCGCCGTTCGCCGCGGACCGCCTCCCCCGAGCCATCTCCTCCACTCCGTTCCGTCTCGGTGAGATCCCCTTTGCCTCCCTCTAACTCGTCGACCTTTTGGTTCGCCCGGAGGTGCCCTCAGTGCCCTAGTCCGCGAGCTCCCATGTCTCTGCCATGGCGTGTGCGTGCCCGGCGTCGCGACGCGGCCACGACGTCGCGGCCCGTGTCTGCCCGCGGCGCGCCGTCGGCCTGCCCGTGTGCACACCCCCCCTGGTTTAATCCGTGCCGTCAGTGTCCGATCCGGCGGTCTGCGATGGCCGGTACCCCTTCGCCGGCCATCTTGCTAAAGAGCCCCTGGAGAAGCCGGGAATCAACCCGCGCTCCAGCGAGCACTATTCCCTGTGCCTTGAAAAGTTTGCAACCAGGCCCCTGCGTTTCTGTTGAATTGAGGCGCAGTCCAGCCAGCAGAGAATATGATTTAAAATTCAGTTTAAATTCCGTTTTAAATTCAAATACATTTCCAGCTATTTACAGATTTGCCACTACACTAAAACGCTTATAAAATTCACGTTTTAGCTCCGTTTTGACCCGTTCAAGTTGCGTTAGATTCGTAATTTAGTTTCCTACCTGTTTATGCCTCTGCTAGTCAGCTTAGATCTGTTTAGTTTCAGAGTTTATGTTAATCTTGTTTAGGGCTCTAGAATCACCGTTTCGGCCGTATCTTTCGCATAGTAACTCCGTTTTCGGTGAACCAAAACTTGTTGTGATCGTAGAAACGCGTACTTCAGTTTTATCAAAGATTTATTTCTGTTTATTACTGTTTGGTGTACTGTTCTAATGATAGCCTTGTTTGCTTTGTGTATGTTTGCGCCTGGAATGTGTGGTGATGTTTTGTGATCGAGTAGACGGTGAGTCGGTGTGGTACGACCAGGACCCCTCTTTCTGCGTCCAGCAGGAAGATCAGTCTTTCGACAACCAAGGCAAGTTAGCATGAGATTTCCTTGTTACCTATTTTACTTTACCAATAAATTACTCATTTATGCATGTGTCCAATTGAGCAACCTTAGAGACCCACTTAGCTTTGTTATCTGTGATGTTCTTGACTCCGTGGGATATATGCATATGGGTAGAATGCTAGTGCTAACTGACTTATAACTGATCCAGTCCAATGATGAATTTTGTTCTCATGATGATATGTTGTTAAACGGTTAATAAAACTTGCTGTTAGCAAAAGCTGGGATAGACAGTGCTACCATGAGTGCTATATGGCTCTGGTTTTAGCTCAGTACACTGGACCTTTTCTAACTTGTTAGCGGTAACCCGGAAGGGCGCAAGAGGGGCTTGCCACTTTGGGTGTAGGGCTGCTCCTGTTCCTATGTGTATAGCTGCGATGGCCTTGTGCCATAGGAAAGGGGGTTACTACATCTGCCTGCCAAGGAAACCTAGCGGCCCTAACCTGTTAGACGAACCAGCGAAAGGCTTCATAGTGTGCCCTGCCGATCTACCTCGGAAGTGGATCAAGAGGTTGGCCGCCTCGGGCACAAGGGTAACACGGCTTGTGGGTAAAGATGCACAACCTCTGCAGAGTGTAAAACTGTTATAACAGCCGTGCTCACGGTCACGAGCGGCCCGGAAAACTAGCAGAACTATGACACTTGAATAACTGTTACTTTATGTTGATGGCGCCTTATGGTGTCTTAATTATCTCTGTTGGACATATGGATCATGGGTTAAGGGTTAAGCACCATATTCGTTTACCTTAATGCTAAAACTTTGCCAACTTAAAAGCTAACTGCAGTCAGACAGTGTCAGCCTTTTTGAGCCTCATGAACCCTACGTTAGCTTGCTAAGTACGTGGAGTACTTACGCTTGTTGTTTATCTTCTTTTTGGGCAAAAATCCCGGATGGGTAGCAGATGAAGGTGCAGTTGGCGACTTCCCAGAGGACTTCTAGGCTAGCTGTTTCCCCCAGTCAGCGTTCCCTGTGGAGTAGATCTTGTTAGCAGTTCAGTTATCTTTTGTTTCGCTTGATGTAATACTTGTGTTGATACTATCGATATGTAATAAACAGTGTGATGATGCCACCTTCTTGTAATTTGTCTAACTTATGTGTGTGAATGTTTCATGGGCACACATGAGTATTTCGCCTCAATTTTATCCTTAAAGTTGGGGTGTGACACTGCACATGTAAATAAATTCACACGCCTATGCACACCCTTAAGGCTTCCACGAATTTTGGTGACTGGACACCCAAGCATGCAACGAGAAAAAGGTCCAGAGAAGCTGTCTCAAATAGCCATTTGGCCATAGCCACAGGATCCTCCTTGTCTAAAAGCAAAGTTTTCCCCCGTGAGGGAATGAATCGAACTGTGTATTCCATTGATGATCTTCAATATTTATACAGGGGAAGCAACGCCATGGGAGGAGCGATGCGTCTGTTCAGGGACGCGGATACGCGGGAGCGTAACTAACAACGCTCTCTTATCCGGTGATGTCGGTTCCTAAAAGGCTGGAGAAACTACCGCTTATAGGGGATTTACATTTATCCGTAGGATTAGATTCTAAGGATAATATTAGTACATGTCATTGATCCATGCGGATGTGATCCTCTAATCCTATTGGTGCATCCCTTGAGGTCACGGATTGCTTCTTAACACTCCTGTTCTTCCAGGTCAAAGGCAAACGGGGAGTCGTCCACATCACTGTCATTGGGAACCTCCAATAAAAATAAATATTAGGTGCTATTATTCAATTTTGATAACATTTTGGGAAAATTCCTATTAATCATTTAGCAAAAACAAAGTAAAGGAGAATATTACTGAAATCATGAATATAACTCCACATACATTATTAATATTCTAAACAAATGGAAATAGTGATACATTGAAGTATTGAACTAACAGAATCTAATAATTAGTTAACACCCATCTGAACTTCATTATCATGTTTTTCAAAGACAAGCAATGGACATGAAGTTACCAGCAGTGACTAACACAAAGTTCTAGAAACACTCTAGATTCTTACTATAAAAATAGCCCCAAAGCACCTAAAATATTGTTCTTGGTGCACTTGATAAGCAAGTGGAAGGCAGTTTTGGGTCAAGTACACAGTTGTTGTACTAATCTTCTTCTGTCTTGTGTATGCTTTCTCAAATTAGACTTTGATAATCTGAGTATAACCTATTCTTTTTTTCTCAAAGAGGCAGGAGAACCAAACATATTTATATCATAGAGAGAGAGAGAGAGTGGAGCTTTATCTATCAGGGTCTGAGATGAAAAACATAATGCACATTTCATTAGGGGTGGTTCAACTAGAGCTCTTAATAATAGCATGGCCTGCATTGACATGGAAGACACTAAAAAAAACATATATAACCTTCAGCCATATAACTTTCCAAATTAAACTATAGTTTCACGATACCAGCCTTAAAATTAAATTGTTAAGCAAAAACAATGATCTAATATGCTAATATTACTGGTCCAATAAATCTAGTGCAGATTCAAAAAGAATGTCATCAAGGAACTTGAATCGGGAAACCGCCTACAAACTTAGTTGTCAACCCAGTCCACAACTATGTTGTTGAACTTAAATCACCAAGCAGTATTTAATAGATCAAAATGATGCATTTTCCTAAAAACTACTGCCACGACAGTCAAACACCATCTACACATGTGAGTGTGAGTAACATATTTTTCCTAAAAGAAACAAAAAAACTCCATTGAGTTTTCAGCTCTTATTATCTCAAAGATCTAGAACATTTCTGCACAGAATGGTCAGGAAGAGGAAAACACATAGGAGCTCTTGCCTTAAAAAAGCACACCACCTTCCAGCTCCTTCCCGCAGACACCATTCAAAAGAGAACTCCATTTCACAGAAGGAATACAAAATAATGCACGAATTTCTTTCTCTGTGCATAACCCTACACAAGCACGCAACCAATTTAGAGCTGAGTCTTGCAGCCACAATGCTCCAAAGAAGATAATTACCTTGTGTTTTTAGTGTTTTGTCACTTCATTGCTAGTGATAATTCGAGTACCAATAAAACTTCCCTAAGTAGTACCTGTAGGCTGGGGCGGTGTATCCAAAGGAGGAGGGAGGTTCTGCCCATTCAAAGACTTGAGAAGGAGAAAAAAACAGAGGCCATTCATTGTTCATTCAGCTGAGACATCCCCTGAAAAATAGATAACCTGAGGAGTAAGGACCAAAAAACTAATAATGGTGCTAATTAGGGGCAATCTATATCCAGATTCGACATTCATTCATGGTTCTTCTACAGTTTGCAATGGATAATAAAATTTAAACCAAGATTTGCTGGTAAACTACAGGTCAAAACACAAAATCCTTGATGGCAAAAATCCCTAAAATTCTTCAAATTTCTAAATCATAACCACACATGTAGGGCCTAATTTGGAATATGGATTGAGGACAATATCCAAACACAGCAAAAGAACATATGAAGACTGTTTACCTATCAGTATCTCAATTGAATATGGATTGAGGACAAGATCTACCTCAATTGAAATAACTGTGTACCTATCAGGCTATCACGAGTTCACGACCAACTAACAGACATGAATTTTTGCCATCTGTCTTTGTGTGTGGGAGAGATAGAAGGGAGTCGTTCATCACCTGGGTGATGTGGAGGTGGCATCCAGGGGAGGACTCATGGACAAGGACAACATATAAGATTCAGAAAAAAAACAATAAAAAAACAGATGGATCAGACCATGGACAATGAAAGGAGTTCTTGGGCTACATCAACTTCTACCTCATGGCAAGATCTGCTGGCGAGAATAGTAATACCTGTAGTAGTCACCCTCCATCCCGACTTTGGACTCGAAAATGCTGGGTTTGAACCTCCTGCATGATGAGCATGTGTAATTAGATCAGATCCGGATGCAACCCAAATAGGTTAGGCCGTTCGGGTATAGGTGCTCGCCGCAACAGCAAGGGGAGAGAAGGGGCGCCCATACCTGGTGGGTGCTCGTCGCCGGTGAAGGACACGGCCAGGAACTAGGCACCTGGCGTAGGGCGAGCGCGAGGGCGGGGACCCACGCCTCGTCTCCTCGGGCGTTGACGACGACGAAGAGGGAGAGGACGCCAAGGACGACGCTGGGGCCGCGCCTTGTCTCCTTGGCGCTGAAGTGAGGGTGGAGGGCGGCATGGTGTTGGACGAGGTGAAGATGTGGCGCCTCCAGGAACGATTCCGAGCAATACTCACCTGGGAGGTGAGGGCATGCGTGGAGTGGGGGAGGGGATAAGGTACGGTTCCTTGGTACATTGGTAGAGATTTCGGGGAAATTCTGACGGGGCCGCGCAAGTGCTTTCGCTCCTGTGTCAAAGTTTTCGACCAAATCTTGGTGCCCACGTATATTTTTTTGGTTTTCTTTCTAAATAAAATCTAGTTATGTGACATAAAGTTGTTTCAAATATTTTAAATCAGTTGGTTCATCAAAGGAAACCGCATTGTGCTAACAAGTACCAAATAAAGAAAATCATTACCTCATGTCAAATTTCTTGATCATTACCAAATAGGTTAGCCCGTTGCTAAATCTTAATTTCTTTTAGCAATTTTGGGGATTGTTTTTCATTTTATCTTGTGAGAGCAAGAATTTGGGCTCACCAATAACAAGAGGATCCGCTCATACAATCTAGATGGCTATACTAGAGCAAAGTAAACTTCAATCACCGACCGCCCCTACAGTGTACATCCAACAACCACTCTTCTTCCACCTCGGGACACACTCTTGTACCCGAGAAAAAAAGGTTGGGAGGCCTTGGACTCCTCCTACAGTGAGATCGTTTGTAAGGGTGGTTTAATGACCAACCGTCCTTACAGTGAGTTCTTTCATAAATCTCACTTAAACCCTATAAGGGATGTCCCCGCTTCTGAAGTATCTACGATGCCACTTTATTGAAATTGTTTCATATTTTTTTTCAGGAGTTTAGGCGACCGAGACATGTCACCACACCAAATTTTTAGATTTTTTTGAAAAAATATTGAATTACTGATTTTTTTAAGTCCAAGGAATTTTAAAGCCCGACAGCACGCAGATGAAATTTGAGACACTAAATGACCTCTAGTGAGGAAGTGTTGAGTACCAAAGTTGTAGGTAGCAACATCATGCACATCTTTTGTATAGGCTATCCATTCATTTGGCGTATTTTTATATGGTCAAAGATTTGAAATTCAAATTTTGAGAGAATTTTGTGCCGCTAAGGGATTTAAAAGTGACCCTTATGAAAAAGTTTTAGATACCAAAGTTGAAGGGGATAACATGATCTACAACTTTTGTTTTGGTCATTCCTTCATTTGACACTGTCATAGACACACTGTCCACATCTACTCTATTTTTTTATAAATCGCACTTAAACCCTATAAGACATGTGCCCACTTGTGAAGCATCTACGATGCCACTTTGTTGAAATTGTTTCATATTTTTTCCTGGAGTTTAGAAATCCAAAACATGTCACCACACCAAATTTTAGGATTTTTTTGAAAAACTATTGAATTACAGAATTGTTTCAAATTTCTAGGAATTTTAAAACCCGACAACTCACAGATGAAATTTGGGATACTAAATGACCTCTAGCGACGAAGTGTTGAGTACCAAAATTGTAGGAAGCAACATCATGCACATCTTTTGTATAGGCCATCCCTTCATTTGGCGCGCTTTTATATAGTCAAAGATTTGAAATTCAAATTTTAAGAGAGTTTTGTGCCACTTAGGGATTTAAAAGTGACCCTTATGAAAAAGTTTTAAATACCAAATTTGAAGGATATAACATGATCTACAATTTTTGTTTTGGTCATTCCTTCATTTGACACTGTCATAGCACACACTGTCCATATCTCCTCTAATTTATCACAAATCTCACTTAAACCCTATAAGAGATGTGTCCACTTGTGAAGCATCTACAATGCCACTTTGTTGAAATTGTTTCATATTTTTTCCTAGAGTTTAGGAGTCCAAAACATGTCACCACACCAAATTTAGGATTTTTTGAAAAACTATTGAATTACTGAATTATTTTTAATTTCTAGAAATTTTAAAGCCCGACAGCTCGCAACTGAAATTTGGGACATTAACTGACGTCTAGTGAGGAAGTGTTGAGTACCAAAGTTGTAGGTAGCAGCATCATGCACATCTTTTGTATAGGCCATCCCTTCATTTGGCGCGTTATTATATGGTCAAAGATTTAAAATTCAAATTTTAAGAGAGTTTTGTGCCGCTTAGGGATTTAAAAGTGGCCCTTATAAAAAAGTTTTAAATACCAAAGTTGAAGGGAATAACATGATCTATAACTTTTGTTTTGGTCATTGCTTCATTTGACATTGTCATAGCAAACACTATCCACATCTACTATAGTTTTTCATAAATCTCACTTAAACCCTATAAGAGATGTGCCCACTTGTGAAGTATCTACGATGCCACTTTTTTGAAATTGTTTCATATTTTTTTTGGAGTTTAGGAGTATAAAACATGTCACCACACCAGAAATTAGGATTTTTTGAAAAACTATTGAATTACTGATTTTTTTTAAAATTTTTAGGAAATTTTAAAGCCCGACAACTCGCAGATAAAATTTAGGATACTAAATGACCTCTAGCGAGGAAGTGTTGAGTACCAAAGTTGTAGGTAGCAACATCATGCACATCTTTTGTATAGGTCATCCCATCATTTGGCTCATTTTTACATGGTTAAAGATTTGAAATTTAAATTTTGAGAGAGTTTTGTGTCGCTTAGTGATTTAAAAGTGGCCCTTATGAAAAAGTTTTAAATACCAAAGTTGAAGGGTATAACATGATCTATAACTTTTGTTTTCGTTATTCCTTCATTTGACACTGTCATTAACCACATCTACTCTAGTTTTTCGTAAATCTCACTTAAACCCCATAAGAGATGTCCCCACTTGTAAAGCATCTACGATACCACTTTGTTAAAATCATTTCATATTTTTTTGTGGAGTTTAGGAGTCCCAAACATGTTACTACACCAAAATTTAGGATTTTTTGAAAAACTATGGAATTACTGATTTTTTTTAATTTTTAGGAATTTTAAAGTCCGACAGCTCGCAGATGAAATTTGGGACACTCAATGACCTCTAGCGAGGAAGTATTGAGTATCAAAGTTGTAGGTAGCAACATCATGCACATCTTTTGTATAGGTCATCCCTTCATTTGGCACGTTTTTATATGGTCAAAGATTTGAAGAAGTGTCATGTAACCGTAGATAATTTGAGGCAATTTATTCACACAAAATGATTTAAATGAAAAAGTGATATAGTATAAAGTTGTAGATCTCCTTGAGGACGTATAAATTTTATCCTTGTCCAAGCTCATATGTAAACATTTTTTATTTTTATATAGAAAAGATAATTTATAGAAAAATAAAATTCTCTCTCGGCCAAAAAAAAGAAAAACAAAACACCAGTCCGCTCCCCTACTCATCTCTCGACCAAAAAAAAAGAAAAAAAAACACCAATCCGCTCCCCCTACTCATCTCTCGGCCAAAAAAAAGAAAAAAAACACGCAACTTTCCCCATCTCTCTTGGTCTCTCCCGCGGGCATGGCGATGCCGCCCTGACCGCCGCTCCCTGCCTGTTGGCGGCTCCCTCCCCCTCTGTTGCTAGCCGCCACCGAATCGAGTGTGGCAGCCCCTAGCTCGCGTCCCGGCACAGGCGCTGCGCACCGGCGCATCGACGACGCCGGCCTAGGGTTTCGGCCCTTCATCGCCGCCGCCTCGGCGCTGCTCGCCGCCACCTCGGCGCTGCTCCCCTCGGCGACCCCTCGGCGCTGCTCGCCGCCGCCACCTCCCGCGCCTCCGACGCCACCAAGTGCCCCTCCACGGTCTCCCAGCGCGCGCGGGGCCGGGTGGTCTTCCTCCCCTGCGGCCTCACGGCCGGGTCGTCCGTCACTGTCGTCGGCACCCCGCGCGCCGCGCACAGCGAGTACGTGCCCAGGATACTCCACCTCAACCCCATGCTCAAGGGCCTCCTCCTGGTGGACAGCGTGTGCTCAACGAAACCCTAGCCGCCTCTTCCTCGATGGCGGCGACACGACCGATCCGGCCACGCCAAGCCCCTGCACAGTGGATCGACCAGGTGCTTCCCTCCTATACACTCTCCGATCCCTCCTATGCAAGATGTAAATTTTTTTATATCAGATAATTGTTCCCTGCTATTTATATGTATGTTATATATAGATAAAAAATGGAGTACATTACGAAAGTTGAGCAACAGACTGTACAGCAGATTGGTAGGATTGAAATAATTCTTCTTTTCCATGTGTCCTATAGATTACTTGGCATTGGTGGTTGCAGGTAGCCAGGTACCATGGTGACTTATATTATGTTCTGTTCACTCACATTGATAGTAATTATATTTTGGTGGCTCACATTGACGATGATGCTATGACACCATGCATTTTTCCCATTATGTTTTCCCTATAAGTGCTATCCTGGTTTGGGTTTCTTGAGTTTGCAATTTTGCTGAGTTTCAGTCCAGCCTCGAGATTAGCATGTCCATATTAATATTGTGCAGCTGTTAATGGCTTGTCTCCTGTAGTCATTTGGTTGGCGTGCTGTGTTTTCTCCATCAGGTTCAAGATCTGTCTTGTCCCTGTATTCAGAGATTAGCAGCAGTTATGTTCTTGTTGCCATTAGCTCGAATCGCCTTTTCCCATTAACTTATGTGTTCCCATAGATTCGTAGGCACATACACTAAACCCTATTGACTACCCATCTATTGTGTTTAGGTGCATCCAGTCAGATAGCAAGTAAGATGTGAAAAAGGATTTACCATGCATTCAAACTGAATGGACAGGTGAAGATCTTAACTCCCAAATGCTTCTAATCTTGAATACAAAAATTACTTGAGACTGGTGCTCCTAAGTTTATAGGATTAACACGACCTCTAATCTTGGATACAATAATTAGCGAATATGGAGATATGCTACTAAATTGGTGCTCCTAAACTAGTTACTTAAGACTGCACACACACATGCTATTGGTCACTGCCACCGTTTTCGACCCTCCAACTTCCATGTAAATTAACCCAGCAAGTTGTTCTATGTATAAAATATCCTATATATGTTCCTTTAAGCACCTTAGGACTGTATGATCTATGCCATCACATGTATAAACAAGAACAAAACTTTTATCTCCCGAGTTGTATAAATTGTCTTGTTGATCACCTGCATGGGCGTGCGGTGGCGCGCCCATTCTACTAGTAGCTAGTTAATTCTAACATGATAGTTGCATTGCCTTGATTTGTATTTTTGCTGGTATATATAATTGGTTGTGCCTTGGTGCCACTGTAAAGATCAGCAAAGTTGCTGAACACTAATGTTCTAAACAAATGTGCTTTCTCTATTTCAGCTCTTCAGCTGGGGAGCTACTCCATCCAGAACAGCAAGGTAAGACATCTGCTTTATTTTTGTGTTGTAAAGAGTGTTGGAACAAGCAAATTAAATAGTGAGATGACTGACCTTAAACTAAAACCCACTTGCATCTTATGCAGTATGAATGTCCGATCACTCCCCAATCCCAAGCAGCAGCACCAATAAGATTGATCAATCTAGTAGCTTTCTTCTCATCAATCTATGTAGTATGTACTCTGAGAATGAATGTGTTTATCACTTACCAACTTATGCAATTGTGCCAATATTATGTGTTTTTTAAAGTACTTGTTAGTGGCTAGTTGTAAAGTACTTGTGCCAAGAGGTAATTAAACCACTAATGCATTCTTTTGCTCTGTATCACATCAACATGATTATTACAGCAAATAATTTACCACGCATACATCAGATGAATACACTATACTACTACTACTATACCTATTAGTAAACAATTCTATTTAACAGAAGGTGACTAGAGGATGTAGAAGCAAGCTTATTTGGCTCGCCAAAAAAAATATCACAAGATAATATTGATGAGATGGAAGTATGGAACTGATCTATAGGAGGCTGGAGGCCACAAAGTAATAGTTGGTGGGGTTTTTCTGTCATGCTAACTAAGGTCATCGTGGAAAGGACCAAGATAGGTTAATTGTTTGGCTTACTTTTTCTTCTATGTGAAAACTGAAAAGTATGGTTTGCGATCAATTGATTGAAAAATGTCATTGTTTTGTTTCCAGATCATTATATTGAGTGCTTCTGCTAATGAATTGTTGAGTCTTAAGGAGCAAGCTGAGGAGTATTTAGAGGGACTTAATCCTGAAGAGATTTTCTACATTAAGGTAATTATAACATGTCGCCATGTCAGTTTTATCCCTGTATGATTGGAGACAAATAACTGATTCCTATCTTGGAGCTTGGTTAAAGCAAATATTTTTCTCACAATTCCTATTCGCCTTAGCATCATGAGCATGTATTCTAGATAAAGAGGTTATTTATGAAGGTGCTTAGATATTTCTTTAGTTGTTATTATTTTATTTCTCTTAATAATTCTGGTCAAGATTAAACTTTTTTTGTCATTATTGTATTTACTTTTTGAGAAAGTATTACTTATCTTCTATTCTAGGGAAAATAGATCACCACCAACAATACCTCCCAACTTCTCTAAAGTTTTCATTTAGTGTAGCCACGCTGCGATTTCTGGTGAGCATTCCCAATGCTCTTGCCTTTGTTTTATTCTTTGATATTAGACCGTGTGATTCACTGAGATGAACACTTGATTCTTCATTTCTGTACTAACACTCTGCATCACCTGACAAGGTGAACAAAGCTTTCTTTTATGTTCACACTGTGGTACACTGTTATTAGCAGGGTAGGATTATGTATTTAGGTTTTACAACTTATTGGTAGTGGCCAAGCTTTGCTATCCTATGGTTTGAAGTTTGATAAGTTGTGTATTTCAGTAGATGAGGTTGTACAGTTGTTGGGGCAAGGACAGTTCTGGAGCAGGATTGCAAGGTGCAGTGCTTCTCTCATCCTGATACTCTTAGTGTGGACAAAACCTTGTTGGGATCTATGATGTCGTGGGAAGGTACGTTCCATACATGTTCTTGTGGAAGCAATGGCTCTAAGAGATTAGGTCTTCCACTGCCAAGGTTTGTAATCCTTTCCATATGCACTATTTTTCCATTCCAATTGGTAAGGCCACATCTAAAGTACAGTTTATTGGGGAAAAATTGCTTTGTAATAGAAATGCATATATGTGGTCTTGTTTCATTGATATGTGGACATGGCAGTACTTCACATTTATGATAGGATTGTTGGCAGATTGAATGCTCAAGAGTTTTATCCGCTAAATAATTCTGCACATTTATGTCAAGCCACAATGTTGATTGGTTCAGGGGGAATGGCGGTAGCTAAAATTGTTAAGAAAAGTTAATGTTTATATGTATATGGTTACCCACTGGTATTTTTATCATTGTTTTTTTTAGCAGCTACCGGCAAGAATTCAATAACATTTGATTTTATCTGGTATTGAATAAGCTGAAAAGCAAAATTCAAAAGTTAGTTCCAAGATAAAATATCTTTAAACATAAACAAAACAATTCAAGGAATTAAAAGAACAGTTAGTATTCTTTTCTCTTTGCCATATTCTTTTAGTCATCTTCTTGATATTAATTTTAGTTAAAGTTTGTCTACAGGCTGCATTGTCTTGAATCATTTTTGCTTACTTGGCGCTCACAATAGGTTTCCTATTTTTCTTGCAATGTTTCCTGTTTCTTTTGCTTCCTTTGTTTCTTTCATGGAAACAAAAGGTTTAGTAGTATTGCACCCACACTTCTTTACTGAAAATGTTAAATAGTTTGGTTATGTTATTCAAATAAACAAAGCATTCTATGCAGGTTTGTTTTTACTATGTGAAGAAGTCATGCTGGTCCATGACCCTACCTCAGAGATGTTAGTGGACTCAAATTAGGTTCACTTTAAGTTGATAACTTTTTAATGCTATCATCTAATACTGCACAAAATGGTGCCTAATTAATTTTATCCTTGCATCTAATTTGTTCCCAGGACAAGGAGCCTGAAGGCAACCTGGAGGATTCTTAAGAAAGGACAATTGTCGCTCGGCTAACAAGAAGTGCTAGAGCTGCAAAAAATGAACCATCTAAGGCAGCCGCGAGCAGATTCGTTACTCTACAGCAGTTGAAGCAGCAACCTAGTAAGAAAAATGAACCATCTAAGGCAGCCGCGAGCAGATTCGTTACTCTACAGCAGTTGAAGCAGCAACCTAGTAAGAAACCAAACAACACCAGCAAGAAGCCAGCAGGTGATTGTTTCTGTTTCAGCTGTTAAAGTGTTTATAGTTGAGTTCATTACATGTTGTCATTCTGATAATTTTTTGATGGTCAATTCATATAATTTTTTGATGAGCAAATCATAAAAGTTTATGATCAATAATGAAAACTTTGGTTTAGTGTCTGCTGTTATGTACCCTTAATGTTAATTTTAGTTTACTTGATGCTAAAACATATGTCATTCATTCTATCCAGGAAGGTAAAGGCTTTGCGATGGAGCGACAAAAGATGGGGTCGTCTTGGAGTCATCATCTTGCTGATCACGTGATGGGAGTGCTGATAAAGTGCTTCATTTCGTATCAATTAGCCTAGGATGATATTCATTTCGATCGTATCAAGTCGCCATTTAGATTTCTTTGAACCAGTGGAGTGTGTGTGGTGGTCACAAACTTTTATAGGAAAGTGCTACATGTGTGGTGTGGATGGAGTGCGAAACATTTAAGTATGTGGTGTGTTGTAATTTGATTACTACTTTTATGGTTAAATTGGGTTTTGATGCATGTTTGATTGTTTAATTGTTATGATTTATAATATAATATTATTTTTAATTGTTGGTGACACGTGGCAGTATGTACAAAAATAATAAAAGCGACACCATTCGTTGCAAAAGATAATTTATTCTATCACAACCTACTTGTTTCGATGTCACAACAGATCGTGGCAACAAAAGGGAGGTACACAAGTTGTAACCTACTTTTTTCGATGTCACAACGAGTCGTGGCAACAAAGGGAGATACACATGCTGCAACCAGTTTATCATGGTGGTAATAGAGGCATGAACTTTACTCAACCAAAACATTTTTTTGAAGCAATAGAAGAGATCACATGTAACAACCAATCACGTTATGTGGCAAAAGAGTGTCCCACCTCTTGCCTCCAAACACACTTGGTAGCAATAGAGAGGGCACCCACATATAACAACCACTTGCAGTTTGTGGCAATAGAGGGGTTGTCCCTGTAGCAACCATAATTGGGGTGTCGCAATACAACATTTTTGCAACGCTTCATTTTACACATTGCAACGCTTATAGATGGTGCAATTGAAACATCTGGCATCACCTAATGTGGTTGCGATAGGATGCATGGCAACCAACTCGAGCGTGGCCCTAGATGCTTGTTCTAACGCCTCAATGTGTTGCAATACGTAACCTCCTGCAACCACCAAAAGACAGTCGTGGCGAAATGGTTAATACCACCGGGCTTTACTCAACACCATTTAACGAAATGGTTTGGTTGCAATTGCTCATATTGCAACCAAAATAGGCTTATTACAACGTATTTTCGTTGATGCTAAAGGGGAAAAACCTTGTAGTGTAAAGAGCACCCTTTAGTCCCGGCTGGTAACACGGACCGGGACTAAAGGGTCCCTGCCCCGGCAGCTCTGCGCAGTAGCCGTTGGGGCAGGCCCTTTAGTCCCGGTGCGTGTTACCGACCGGGACTAAAGGGTCTATTAGTCCCGGGCGGCAAAAACGCCGAGACTAAAGGCGATTTTGAGAATCGGCCTATGACCCTGTTCTATAGTAGTGTATATACACCACCAGCCCAAAACGTATCATTTATTTTTCTCACGGGTTAAGGGCAGTCCCAATGCAAGACTCTATCACATAGTCCAAGACTATTTATTACCCTCCTATTTATTGTATTTTGCTGATGTGGCGGCATATTTACCTCGAAGATTGTGGATATAGAGTCTAAATAAGACTTGGAGTCTTGGTTTTTCTGTCTCTTTTTTCAATAAATATACCGCCACATCAGCAAAACACAATAAATAGAAGAGTAATAAATAGTCTTGGACTCTGTGGTAGAGTCTGCATTGTGAATGCCCTAAGATATATTAGTGGAGGACACCTTTGCGCACAACTTATTTGGCATGAGACCACGTTTCTTTAAATAATAATCATTATCTTCGGTTGTCATAAATATAGGGATTTTCCAGGATTTACCGGCACCATGCATTAAATTGTAGGCGACGTGCCCGTCGACAGCGAGACGCCTGTGGTGACTTCGTGAATTTCAAGATCTGTCGGCTTAGTCCTTCGGAGGTGCTCATAGGGGTAGGGTTTACGTACGTGTGTTCATAGGGGGTGAGTGTGCATGCGTGTTGTGAGTGTCTTCATTATACTGTGTAATCTAAAAAAAGTGGTCTCTGCACAAGAGAGAAGCTTTGTGTAAGACAATGATACACTGGGATTTTGTTTAGCCGGCTATTTTCAGGTTGGCACGTATGATATGCCTCGCCGATGTCAAGTTTCACCAACATAGTTATGTGATTTGACTAGTGCAGAAAAAAAAAGGCAAGGTTAAAATAGATACTCCATCTGTCTGTCCTTTTAGCTTCGTGCCAAGGTACAGTAAAGATTCTTTAAACCTGGACCTACGGTATATTTGTCGGTATAGAACATGTATTATGAATCTATAGGACACGCAAATGTAACGGGGCGACAGATACAGTGGGACACCGACAATAATCGGGTTAGGCACTCAGCCAATTTAAAGGCAAAAATAAACAAACTTTTCATCGTATGGACCCATGCAAAAGTTTTTTTTTTGAGCCAGGAAATTATTATCGGGCCCACTGGCCCAGTATATATAACAAGGTGAACAGGCCTGTTTCTCACATATTTCATGATGGGCTTGTCATTCAGGTTGGACCAGATCGGGCTGATTTTTCTTTTCCAAACTTCGGCTCTCTTTACGGTCTTTAAAATGGGTACCATTCACATTTGGATCGTATCTCCAGTTTTTTTTAATGGAATTGATATGTCGGTTCCATTTGATAGTCTAAAGGTTCACATAACGTTGGGATGTACTTATCTATTAGAAACAGATCGATGTACACACGTACCTGCTTGTTTCATGTTTAGAGAAAGGTAGAATGTGAATGTTGTGTGTGATAGACTGATAGTGATGAGAATTGTTCGGTGAATCGGTGCAGGAGCTTTCGCTGAAGCTGCACCCCACCCGCCGCCGCCGGCACCCAGCTCTAGTGACGCAGTGCTGTGCTAGTGTATCTAATGGCAAGTCAACATCTATTGAAATAATAGTAATGCACTACTCTTATAGTCTTATATATGACTAAATTCTCGGATTTTTTTGTACTCAACCATACATCTAAGAACTCTGATATCCAATTATCGATACTGATGATTCCTTGGACTAGCATCACCCAAACCTTTTGAGCCATCGATCAGTCGGTCCGGATGCTTGAACTATCAAACAAATGTATTATAAACATATATATTATGATTTATCTAATCTAATGATACTAATCTAGTATCGTAAATATTTATTTTTTATTAAAAACGACTTAAGACAAGTCTAATCTAACTGTTTAATTTATTAAGGGAGTATAGTTTTTTTTTCTACCAATCAACTTTCTCACATGCTTTCTCCTTTATTCCCTCGCATCGCACGCACTCTCCCATCGCGCAAATGTTTCGGCCCACATGTCACCAAGACTTCTAGTGATGTTCCGATGAAAATGATCGAATAAACAAAGCATTAGTGCCCGTGGACGTCCTCCCTTAGTTAACCTCGATGTCCTGGCTAAGGGCGTCCTCAGCCGTCGTCAACTTGATGTGGTAGTTAAGAGAAAATCGGCATGAGGTGACGAAGCAACGCCACAGGGTTCACCGGACTATGTGTGAGACTATCATAGGGAGCTCACTGGTCTCTTTATTTTTCCATTCTCTTTCTTCCCTATTGCACAAAGTCTATCACCTGCTAGCAAATTCAACCACCATTGAGAACATCCTAAGTTCAAAAAGTTAGACCCTGATTCAAGAAATACCTTTATCATAAGTGAACCACCACAAAATACATCATTGATCCAATTCAAAACCAACGGCTACAAACATCGACAGTCATCATTTTTTATGGATATCTTGTTGATAAAGTTTCCTTTATCATTTATTTTTATCACATATTACAAGATATATATGTATTAGTGGACACGTTTTGCTCATATTCATTTCGCATGAGACCACATATATATTCATTACCTTCAGTTGTCAGAAATAAATGAGGTGGTCTCACTGTATCTTGAGATATCTAGGTGATCATGTGCACACAAGAAAGAGAAAAGCTCTTTGTAAAATAATTGTACGCTGCATGGGCAGCTCTCAACGTGTTTTTTTAGATTTTATTAGTTTATTTACTCGGTAGTAAAATTTTCAATTTATTTTTTAAAGCCAGCTCAATAATTAAATAAATACACCTTTTATTTAGACTATCAAATTGAACCAACATACTCCCTCCATTTCAAATTATAAGTTGTTTAAATTTTTTACCTAAATTTTTTATGTATATAGACATGCATAATAAGATAGATTGAAAACAACTTATAATTTAGAATGGAGGAAGGACCAATCCATGGTCTAGCCACTCAGCCAATATAAAAACAAAATAAATAAACCTTTCATCGTATGGAGTATGGACTATGGACCCGTGCAAAAGGTTTGGAACCAGGAAATTATTATCGGGCCCAGCCTAACAACGTCTGCAGGCCTATTTCTCAGATATTTCATGATGGGCTACTGGGCTAGGGATTCAGGTTGCACCAGAACGGGCTGAATTGTTTTTTTTTCTTTAATTGATTGCCCTTGAACTTCAGCTCTCTCTTTTTTATTACGATCTAATAAAATGGGAATCGTTCAGAATCATCCACATTTGGATCGTGTATCATATATATACAACGCTCGAATTTTCGTTTATAGATCAGACTCCAGCCATGAATAACGTTGGACGTACTTATCTATTAGATTAGAAGCACGTACTAGCGTATTTCAAGTTTACATTAGAACGACGCTAGAATGTGAATGTTGTGCGCGCTAGTGATGAGATTATTCGGTGAATCGGTAGGTGCAGCACTGCAGCAGCTTTCGCTGAAGATGCACTCGCCGCACCAAGCTCTAATCACACAGTGATGTGCTAGTGTATCTAAAGGCATGTGGACCCGACCGGTGATCCCCTGTTGTAACATTTTGTCTGAAAGCTATCTTGAAAAAAATTGATATCCTTCTAAATCAGAATAACGAGCTATAATGTATTGATGTAAAGATGCATTTTCAAAAGTTATCCATTGGCACACTCTTGAAGACAGGCAACATGTGTTCTTCGACTGCCCTCAAAGCATGGACCTCTGGAGGCGCCTTCACCTTGATCATGTATCAACTCTGACAGCGAAGAGCTCTACGGTGGCACTTCGTTTGCTGGCAATCCTTTGGCGGATTTGGGACGGCAGAAACGGAGCCGTTTTCCGCGGGGAAGAATTCTAGGCGAGATTAGTGCTTAGACGGGTCTGTGATGATTTGGATGTGTGGCGAAAACGCCTTAAGAACGATCTTGTAGACAGCCTGGAGCCCTGGACGGCTGGAGAGCTTACATTGCTCAATGTAATACGGCTTCTGTAACACCTGCCGGGTGACTGGCCGGAAAACTTGCTCTTTTGAAATGAAAAGGTTGGGAATCTCCCCCCCCCCCCCCCCCCCCCCCCCCCCCGCCCCCCCCCCCCCGGTTTACTTTAAAAAAAAAGTTATCCAGTTGCGATCCTTTTAAATGTTCTATCAAAATTAAGGGATTTGCTATACCTCAACCGACTGGAATTTATCATTTTCTCAGGCGATGCTAACAGCCATTAGATTAAAATCTAGTGGTCAAATCTGCGCTGCCGCACAGCCTGGGCATCCGCATGCCGATCCACCGCCGCTATGTAATCTCGCGATACAGATCGTCGCCTCCTTCGCATCGCATGCAGTCCTCGCCTGAATAGATCGCATGCAGTTCACGCATCGCCTGAATATATTGGTCTGATTCCAGGCGACTGTTAGATAGGAAAAGTGCAAAATTAAACCATAATGCCATCAAACTCTATCTGCTCCTTATAGATTGTACGCCTTGCTTTCCACCACATCTTTGTAAAGATGCTCGAAAAACAAATCTTTGTAAAGATGCTTGGGAGTTTCCGGATCAGTGGTATAAGATTATTGGATATCGATCCCCTCTTTTGTAGATTGTTTTCTGTTTAGATTTTTCAGCGCATTAGTGTCCAGGCGAAGAACATGCAACATGCTAATCTACTATATAGCCGCCACATGCTAGAGATCTGTATCTTCCAGACGGTCAAAAAGAAGAAGCACAAAACCAAGTACGATTAGCCTTAAAAGAAGCACAAAACAAGTTGACGTCAGTCTTGTCATCCTAATCGGTCAATTCCTGCTGCTCACAACCTTGGGCGCATGACTAGGCAGCTCACAGAAAGATTAGGCGGCAGCGCACTAACACTACCGGCGGGCTTTCCATTCCATAAGCAATCACTCTTAAAAAAGCCATCACGGAACCTGAGCATCTGGCCATCTGCGCATTTCAGCGATTATCTCTCTCTCTCTCTCTCTACCTCCCTCCCTCTCTCATGATCAGCTAAAGAAACCAAGCTCTACGCGGCCATGCAGTAAACAGAAAGCCATCACCGCCATGCAGCTCCTACTCTTGACAACCAGGCGCCTGCTGCAGCTGCTCCTGCTGATCTTTGCCGCGGCAACAACCAGTGCAGCTGCAGCCTTGCATCCATCAAGCCATGACCCATGGCCTGACGACGAGAGAGCTCTTGTGGCTTTCAAGGCGAAGATCTCCGGCCACTCCAGCGTGCTGGACTCGTGGAACCAGAGCACCAGCTACTGCAGCTGGGAGGGCGTCACCTGCAGCAGGAGGCACCGGTGGAGGGTGGTCGCTTTGGACCTCAACTCCCAGGGGCTCACCAGCACAATCTCCCCTTCCATCGGTAACCTCACTTTCCTACGCTCGCTGAACCTGAGCTACAACGGCCTGCAGGGAGAGATCCCACCCAGCATCGGCTCCGATCCCTCAGGCGCCTCCGACACATTAGCCTGGCCTTCAACATGCTCACCGGCGTCATCCCGAGCAACATTAGCCGTTGCATCAGCCTCTGTAAAATGTACATCTACAGCAACAACGGACTGCAAGGAATCATCCCACCTGAGATTGGCAACATGCCATCGCTCACGGTTCTAACGCTGTCAAACAACAGCATCACCGGAACTATCCCTTCTTCTCTTGCAAACCTTTCCCGGCTGACTGAGTTGGCCTTGGCAGCCAACTTTCTTCACGGATCAGTTCCTTCAGGCATCGAAAACAATCCATATCTTTATTTCCTTCAGCTCTCCATCAATAATCTCTCTGGTCTGCTCCCTCCTTCCCTGTACAACTTGTCATCTCTTGCTCTCTTTTATGCGACTAGCAACAACCTCCATGGTCGTCTACCATCTAACCTAGGCACAAGCCTTCCGAGCCTCCAACAGCTTGGGATTGAAGGAAACCGATTTACCGGAGCTCTTCCATTGTCGTTAACCAACCTCTCCAGGCTCCAACTTCTTGACTTGGGAAATAATAGTTTTACTGGAGTTGTTCCTGCCAAATTGGGCAGGTTGCAACAACTTGAAGTGTTGGCTCTCGATGTGAACATGTTAGAGGCAAACAACGAGGAAGATTGGCAATTCCTTAATTCTTTAGTGAATTGTAGCCAATTACAGGTAGTGGGCATTGGATCGAACAGATTTTCAGGAAAACTGCCAGGTCCGTTTGTTAATCTGTCTATTAATCTCCAGTGGCTACAGATGCAAGTCAATAACATATCTGGTGTCATCCCATTAGATATTGGAAATTTAGCAGGTCTTGAGACTCTTGATTTTGGCAAAAACTTACTAACTGGGGTCATTCCTGAAAGCATTGGGAGACTTACACAACTACAACACCTAGGCCTTACTTCAAACTACCTCTCAGGACATCTACCATCCTCCATCGGAAACCTTTCTAGTCTACTTGAACTGTATGCAGACAGTAACAGCTTGGAGGGGCCAATTCCACCAAGCATTGGAAACTTGAGCAAACTTTTAGCCCTACTTCTATCAAACAACAACCTTACTGGCTTGATTCCTAATGAAATTATGGAGCTACCATCGATCTCAAAGTTTCTCGATTTGTCCAACAATATGCTGGAAGGACCACTTCCATTAGGAGTCGGTAGTTTGGTATATCTCGGACAACTCCTCCTGTCAAGAAATAATTTGTCAGGTGAGATACCTGATACTATTGGCAATTGCAAGGTCATGGAAATCTTGTTAATGGATGGCAATTCATTCCAAGGAAGCATACCTGCTACATTCAAGAACATGGTAGCATTAACTATACTTAATTTGACAGACAACAGACTGAATGGAAGCATTCCTAGCAACCTAGCTACCCTTACCAACTTGCAAGATTTGTATCTTGGCCACAATAATTTATCCGGAACAATCCCAGAGCTCCTAGGTAATTCCACATCACTGCTTCGCTTGGATCTCTCCTTCAATAATTTGCAAGGTGAAGTACCAAAAGAAGGGGTTTTCAGAAATCTAACTGGATTATCAATTGTTGGTAACAATGCATTATGCGATGGAATACCACAACTTCATCTACCAAAATGCCCAAGCTTTAGCACAAGAAAGAATAAGAAAGGCATACCCAAATCTCTTAGAATATCAATCCCAACCATAGGAAGTTTCCTCCTCTTACTTTTTCTGGTTTGGGCTGGATTTCACCACAGAAAGTCCAAGACAACACCAAAGAAAGATTTGCCACCACAATTTGTAGAGATAGAGCTTCCTATAGTTCCGTACAATGATATACTAAAAGGAACAGATGGGTTTTCAGAAGCAAATGTGCTTGGAAATGGAAGATATGGTACAGTATACAAGGCCACACTAGAAAATCAACCAATTGTCGTCGCCGTTAAGGTGTTCAATGTCCAACAATCAGGTTCCTACAAAAGCTTCCTGGTTGAATGTGAGGCTCTAAGAAGAGTGAGGCATCGATGCCTTCTAAAGATCATTACATGTTGTTCTAGCATTAACCACCAAGGTCAAGACTTTAGAGCACTGGTCTTTGAATTCATGGCTAATGGTAGCTTAGATGGCTGGATCCACCCAAATTTGGATGGCCAAAATGGACAAAGAGCACTCAGTTTGTCACAGAGGATGGACATCGCCGTGGACATTGTGGATGCTTTGGACTATCTTCACAACAGTTGCCAGCCATCGATCATCCATTGTGATCTCAAGCCAAGTAACATTCTTCTCAATCAGGACATGAGAGCTTGTGTTGGAGATTTTGGCATTGCTAGAGTTCTAGATGAAACAACAAGAAAACATCATGTGAATTCTAGTAGCACCATAGGAATAAGAGGTTCCATTGGATACATTGCTCCAGGTAACTGGTTATTTTTGTTTCATGCTTCAAATAGTACCATCTATGCCTGTTAGCTTATCATCATGTGGTGTTGCATGGGTTTGTAATAGTCAAAAAAATCTTCATATGCCGTCTTTAGTTTGAATCTTAACTTCGGCTATGCATTAGACATGGAAACTGGCATATTCAATGGCTCCCTCGAGCATGTACCCATGGTCTGCATAGTGACATACATCATGCATTTGTACCATAAGTGGATAACATGGAAAATATATACGGTTACTTTTGAGATAGTTTTTTCAAACCACAGATGTATGTTGTTAGATTCAGACTTGGGATACTTTAGAATGTTTATAATAACAGTAGAAGTGGGTAATTCACAATGGCATATTGGATAATTTACATGAAGATGAGTTATTTTAAGTTGGTTTCCACGGCGTCACATGTTGGTAATTTAAATATACAAAATAGAAAAGGTGATTTAAGAATGTTTTTATAATGACAGAGGTGTGTAGTTCTTTAGAAAGCGCAATATACATACCAAATGCATATTGTCACCATTGATAACTATAGTATATTGAATTGATGGCTGATCCCTTTTTATTTTCTGAGAACATTTAATTTGGGATTAATTTCTAGTTATGGCTTGTCTTGTGAGAACTATAGTACGGAGGCTCCAATAGGATTATCCAATTACTAATACGAAGTATAATGCATATCAAGTAGTCTTTGAGTTTTACACATATATACCTATGTATCCTCAATTCCTCATATTTCATTCTGCCGCAGAATATGGAGACGGGCTTGCGGTATCAACTTCTGGAGATGTGTTTAGTCTTGGTATCACTTTGATCGAGATGTTCACAGGGAAGAGCCCGACAGATGATATGTTTAGAGATGGGATAAACTTGCATTATTATGCCGAGGCAGCTCTTCCTGATAAGATTATGGAGATAGCAGATCCCGATATCTTGCTGCATGATGGGGTAAACAATAGAAATGATTCAAGACAAATAACAAGAACCATGGAATGTTTGTCGGCCGTCATTCAGCTTGGGGTCCTTTGTTCAAAGCAATTGCCCATGGAGCGATTGTCAATGAACCATGCTGCTGCAAAGATGCATGCTATCAGAGATAAATATGTTTGTACTCAATAATTAAGTGGTGTTAGTTTATACTATTAATCACCACTACCTTATAGTATCGTATATCTCTAAAATGTATTGTTGAAGTCTATAATATATTTGTTTCTCTTTTTCCAGTTGCAATGTCTGTTTTTTTATATTATTAATTATATCTCTCCAGGAAGGAACCCCTCCTATTACGGCGGACATGGACATCAAGGTGAAAGATGTTATGAGAAAAAAAAGGTCAGAGATGAAAGAGTTGTCGAGATTTCGAAAGTTTGTTGATACAAAAATCGCATACTCCCTTGATAAATCAATATTTGGACTTTTCTTAAATTGTTTTAAAAATTCAATATTTATAAATAGTAAGAATTTATGATACTAAACTAGTACTATCATTAAGATAAACCATAGAATATATTAAACTTATTTTGGTGTTATAAATATTTATAGTGTCTTTTAAATTGAATTAAATATAAAAAAATTACTTAGAAATTTATCACTTTAAATTATAAAGAGTATAGATATTTGTAACACAAAAACAAGTGTATTATACTTATAAAAAATATGTGTATATTATTGTGTATATAATCTGATGGTACCATTTAGTATCATCGATCTTTTTTAATGATGAAATAAGTCAATTTCAAAAGACAATGATTTAAGACAAGTCTAAAGTTTTTTTTGATTTATTAAGGGAGGGAGTAGTGTGATTTTGTACCAATCCATCACTTTCGCAGAGTCGACACGCTTTGCCCCTTTGTTCCGTGTCCGTCAATATGGGACACACGTGCTCACCGACCGACCAGCCGACCTCGCTTGCTAGTGTCAGTCCGATCCCCAAACTCGTTCTTCCCCCAAATCCGAGCCATGGAGGGCGGCGACGTGGCGACGGGCGGCGGCGGCGGCGGCGGGACCGTGGGGGGCGGGGGGGCCAGCATCCACATCACGGCGCTGGACGGCATCGTGAACGTGAACTCGCTCTTCACGCTGGCGGCGTTCCTGGGCCTGGCGTGGCGGCCGTCCTCCGACGGGCCCGGGCTCGCCGACGGCGCCGACCCGCGCACGGGGAACCCCTGTGCGGCGGGGGACCGCGCCGAGTCCGACCTCGTCTCCTTCCACGTGCTCGCCTTCGCGTGCTTCCTCTTCTCCAGCCTCGTCGCGCTCTGCCTCAAGCAGCTCGTCCGCACCCACCCCCGACGCGGTGGCTGCGGCGGCGCCGGCGGCGCATCTTCCTCCTCTTCCGCCCGGACCGCGGCGGCGCGGATCAACCGCGCCGCGCTCCGCGTCGGGATCCTCGCCTCCGCCGTGGGGTCCGTGGCCGGGTGCGGGTTCCTCATGATGGCGCTCGTCAACGTGGTTCAGGTGAAGCTCGGCAGGCTCGGGTGCGGCGCCGGCGGGGCCGCCGCGTGGGCCGCCGTCGTGCCGCTCGTCACGCTCGTCCCCTCCGCCATGCTCATCTACATTGGCACCGTCTTCTACGCGTTCACACGCTAGTCGCTAGCAGAAGCAGATCAAGAACACACCAAATCGCCAGTGTTTCAATCTGATTTTTTTGTCTGATGATGTGATCCTTTCTCTTATTGTGTGTGATTGATGGTGAACTGGTGATGGTTAGAGACTTCCAGAGGAACAATGCAGCTGACTTTTTTTTTGTACATTACAAAATGTATAAATCCGTGTGATACTTTGATTGTGTTTTGGAGTGTGTTTGTTTCGAGCAGGTGAGGATTCTGATGTGATTTATCTGCAATTGGCCTTTGTACTTGTGCATGCGAAGTTGGTCAGATGTCTGGAGTCTAGACTGAAAGCAATGATGAGGTGAAGCTCAGGTTTTTTTTTTTTTTTGAGAAACTTGAGATGAAGCTTAGTTGCTAGTTGGTCTCTCAACTTGACATGAAATTGTTCCAGATATGAACTACTAGATCTGTAGCAGTCCCAGGTCTCAGGTCTGACTTTATCATTACCTGCATCTTGAACATGGAAGGTCGCAAAATCTGTCATTTTTATTTTTCCTCTTTCTCCAGATGCACTCTCTTCTACTTATGCCAATAGGCCAACAAGGTCAGTAGTAGTCAGCAAGGACACCAAATCATTCAAAACCAGTTCGTGCCACGAGAATCACAATCTTCAGAGTCGATGGAGTGACGAACTGCTGCTGTCTTCAGATTTTTGCGTCACCCGTTTCTCATGTCCCAGCGTCAACTATGAGTTGTGTAGGCGAACGCATGACTCTGCTTCAGCGAATGGAGACATCCAGTATATTTGCCAAGTGCCCTGCTCCTGCTCCACAGAATTGACAATCATTCGGCCCCTTTCCCAGGTGCTCAATAAAATCATCACCACTTCATCAGCCCTGTCTTTGCGCAAGAGCACGGCGCATGTTCTTTGCGCCGTCACACCATTACATGATTTGCCCCTTTCCTTTGCATTACTATCTCTACATTTCTCTCGGTCTACAAAGACCTTGGCTACCCTGGTTCCCATCCTCTCTTGTATATACACATATAGCCCCACCTCTTTAGCCAACCTGCTGCAAGAAATACAGCTGACAGAAACAAATTAAGCTGAATTTCTCGACTTTGTTTTTACAGAAGCACATGCGCTTGAAAACTCTGCAATCCCAACTTGAGATACCACAATCATTCAGTTCATGGGATTGGGAGTAACAAAACTATTGCATCTTCCAGCTGCTCATACAGCGCTTTATGTCAATCAACACGAGTATTACTTTTGGGTTCAACACAAGTGCCATGACATCTTGTAATTTAGACCCCACGTGAGGTTTCTACTGGCGAAAGGAGTTTTGTGAAACACTAGTGCCATAAAAACTAAGAAATATTAAGTGACAAGATAGTGGACTTTCAAAATAGTCCAGATAACTTATCAAGATATGGAGACAACCAATTCAACAAAGTATAGCTAGGAGACATCTTCACCTTCAACAACAATACAAGCAATTCAATCTCTTCGGGTTCTACCCTGCCCTAAGCTCTCCTAATGCTAAACTCCTCAATCTCTAAGAAACCTCGACATTTATTTTGGAGATCTTCTGCTCCCAAGTTATTTATACCACATCTTTGGCTTTGTCATGATGAAAATTCGACGAATTTGGGTGGAATAACAAATAGCAGACAGCAAGCAACAGCAATGCGGCATCACAGTGAATGGTGACTGCAATAAGAAGCATCTGCATTATTGGCATAATGTTAGCCATTGGCTACATCAAAAGAAGAGAGCTACATTTGTGGGGGGAACATGTATAGCAGAAGGAATAGAAAGATTCTCACCATGAAAATGAAAGCTCGCACCTCATTGGCAACCACTCATTCTTGCCCAGTCAACAAACTGCATTCCTCCATACACGTTATTGGCAAACCGCACACCAACAGTGAATGCCAAAGAAGCAGCTGGGACACGCTTCGCAACAGGTGAAGCCTCAACCAGGCGCTCCAATCCATTAATAATCTGGTACCGTGTGTTGGAAGAAACAGCAAGGAATGCACCTGAAAAAATCAGGTCCATTATTGTTTACACTTTATAGGGTTTCAGAAGATGCAATCAGGAGATAGCGAGGTACAAAACCTATCTATCATTATCAAAACTCTAAGAGTATCAGCCTGCCTTCATTTGCTATAGTAAAAAGCTTAGCTATATACAGGATCAAAAAAAAACTTAGCTATATAACCTTCACTATAGCTTCTCAAGTCTTAATCCACTATCAGCGTTCAAAACAAAATAAACCAAACAAACAAAATAAGCAGTTCAGAAACATTTAACACAGGAAGGTATGAAATCATTTATGCATGCAGGATGCAGCAAGATGAAAGAAATCAGTTTTTTTCCTTTGTTCTGAAAACATTTAGACACTAACACGCATATATTTATTGCAAACTAAAGCTCCACATATCATCATGTATCTCAAACATACAGGTGTTTAGCGTAAAAATTCACATGGAAACCTACATGTATTTAATTCAACAGTGCAAGGATGCAGGAGAAACTTTAATCCAGTGATGTCAGCACGCAAACAATTGAGATATGAATTCTGATAAGAAATTGTCTGTACAGCCTTACCCCACAAAGCAGAAGTCTTGAGAAGAGGTGGAACAGGTACATCATCCTCTGACTTCTTAACACTCCTGAGGTACAAATTTGAAGGAAATAATTAAATTTGAGATTCATGAATAGTACAAAAACAATTTGTGAAAGAGATTGGTAAGTTTTATCACCATACACAACTTAATCTTTAGCTATCACCTAACATTCTACATATTTATCGAAATAGGCAATAATTTTCACACTGATGAAATCAGAAATAGACCCTCTATAAATGTAGAAGGTTTAGAACAAACTGCCAGTGGTCAGCATCAAAACTCATGTACATATACAGATAAAGTAAAGGAAACATTAGCTTCATGAGCCCTGAGACATGATTTTCTTATATATGTATGTTAAACAGAATAACAAGATGAGGAAGCAAAACTATGAACATGGTAAGCATGCACATTACCAGATAGTACAAGAGAACATACCGTTTGACTGTCATTATCAAATTAGCAATCCCCTGTCCCACAAGACCACAAAAGAATCCAACAGAACCATACAATATTCCCTGTTCACGAATAATATTTCAGACACTTAAAGAAAAAAGTTATAGTTGATAACATTTCTGCAGAAAATAGTAAGTATTTCAATAAACACAATCTTACCTTGAAAAAGTATGTTCCTATCCGTTGCTGCACAGAAAATTTGTATCCTGGCCTTTCAGCTTCAAAAACGCTGCATGAATCAGTTTTGATGATCATTAGCCAAATGAATGGTTGAATTCAGTACAGGGGAAAAAATAAACTGCATTGTCAGAATATGATAGTGGTAAAACTATAAATCAAACATGCAATAAGGAATGAAAATGAAAGACAGGGCTAGGAGGAGCAAGATCATTATTTCAACAGGTTATACAACAACAAAAAAAAGGCCCTTGGCAGTATTTTTATGTTTTGCTCCAAAGACTCCTATGCTCTGGTTTACAGTAACAACACTGGGGCACACCATGCTTGTTTAGGCTACAAAAGGCCGAACTCCACACCTGAACAGAAATGCTTATATATGCTACAGGTTGGAAATAGAACTCCAATATACATGTTACAATGATTCATGATAATTTGAGAATCAGTTATATATAGCTTACAAAAAATAACGTAACAAACATGTTTACCAAGTCTTTAAGTTCACCACAGAATAAATCTTAAGTATGCGAGTAAACATGTATTTCCAATAGTGCGAACATAGGAGCTAAGGATTCACATTTCAGCTCCAGCCTCCAGCTTTAATAATCTTCCATATTTTACTTATTGTTTCCTTTTCATTTAGCACAAAAAACAGCATGTTCAACTGGCAATTATGATACTGGTAAAAATGATATTGAATTATTCTGTGAACATTTTCATGGTTTATTCTTATCACAGCAGATCAAGGGTCTCTAACATTGTGTACCATTCAGTGGCATAGAAAATTGATCCCACATAGATGTCATTTTACTCTAATGCAGGAAATGACCAACCCCCACCCAACCAAAAAATAAAGAATGAAACAAGCATGATAGCAGTATTTGGTGCCCCTATATAAGTTATCTACAAAATTCCTTCTAAAAGTATCTGTTTTGAGTAATTATCTTTCTTGGTTGAGCAAATTTCAATAGTCCAAATAGGTTCACACAACTAGTAGAATGGCATGCTTTAGATATAACTTCAGAGGACAATTTCTGTTGGCAACAAACCTGCTTGGGAGGGCGTCATAAGCATGCCTAACGCGCCCAAGGAGACCTTCCGATGCAGATCTGCTACCGAACCGAGCATACGGCGCCAACATGCCGACCAAAGCTACATTAACGACTACTCCTACCAACATGTGTGCTGCATACAGCTCAAACTCCGACCAAAACTCCTCCCCTCTCTTCTGAACCTCGGCAAACGTCGCGCAACACGTATCGATAACTATCTGCAACATATGTAACCATGGAGCAGACAGTCAGAAGCGAACTTTTGGACAATTGTTAGTAGCATTGCACAAATGCACAAGTAAGCAACTGAACCAACCTCAGTGCCGATTTTGAAGAGGAATGCAGGATCAACCAGCATCCTGTTCCGGAGAAGCGCGCAGGAACTGATCGCAGGTCCCAATGGCCACGCCGACGCCTTGGGAATCCAAGCAACAAAACAATTTCGGAATCAAACGAACTTACAAACAAGCAAACACACAAGTACAATAAATCAGTAACAATAACTCTTTCAGAGACCTGCATGTCGAGGTATCTCAGCAGCAGCAGCTTCTGGATCCCGACGCTCTTGGCGGCCTCAACCATGTCGGCGGGCAGACCGGGCAGGCCGACCCCGCGCTTCTCGGCCTCCCGGACCACCTGGTCGAAGCTGAGGATGGGCCCGAACTCATCCTCCTCCCCGTCGCCACCGCCACCCCCACCCCCACCGCCGCCGCCACTCTCCCCGTCCCCGCCGCCGCCGCCTCCTCCCGCGGGCGGGAGCTTGCCGTTCCCACCGGCCCCATCATCGACGTCGGCAAGCCTCTCCTCGAGCACGACAGGCTGGGCAGCCGCGGCGGCCGCCTGCCGGTCAGTGGTGGCGTCCGCAGATTCGGGTGCGGCGACGGCCGGGCCGGAGGTAAAGGCGGGCGGTGCGGTTCCGTCCGCGCTCGCCCGCGGCGGCGGCGGGAGGGCGGCGCGGATTCCCCAGGGAGCGGGGCCGGGGGCGGCGGGCGGAAGGAAGGAGGAGCCACGGCGACCGAGGAGGGCGAAGGGCGGGCGGAAGCCGCGGCTGCATTTGGCGGCGTGGAGGCGCGCGCCCGCGCAGGAGAAGGCTGCCATGCTCGGAGGGAGAGGGGTTTTGGGGGCTGGGGAAGTGGGGATTGGTCCCAAATCACTATACGGCGCGGCGCACGCGCGCCATCAGTGAAGGAGAAGCGGGCGGAGGCAGGCGCGGGGGCGGCGGGCGGCGGGCGGAGCGGCCGGCGGCGATGGCGCCGCGGCCGGGGCGGTGGGCGAGGCGGCGGCGGCGGTGACGGCGGCGGCGGCGGCCGTTCTAGGGTTAGGGCTAGGAAACTACCCCGACCCTAGATTCCGGCCGGCCGGCCTGGCGGCGGCCGCGACACGGCGGTGGTGACGGTTCGGCCTGCGGTGAGCTCGGCGGCGGCGGCGCCGCCGAGCGGGCGGGGCTGGACGGCGGTTGGGCGGGGTAGGCGGCGGGGGCGAGCTCGGCGGCAGAGGCGAACTTCGGCGGGGGTGGTTGGCGGGCGGGGCGGTCGCCGGCGAGGCCTCCGGCGGCCGCGGGAGGTGGCGGTGGGGAGGGGATGGGAGGAAGAAGAAGAGGAAGGAAGAAGACGATAGGCGGGTGGAAGTGTGCGCTGGTAAACTTACCGGCGCGCGCGCGCTGTGGAGCGGCTCCGGGATTGGTCGGGTGGCGGCGGGAAGAAGAAGCCTGTGGTTGGGGAATGGGGACAGAGGGAGCGACCGGCGTTTCGCTGCGGCCGGGGGGCCGACGGGCCGTACCCTCAGCCACGCGGGCCGGATGGAGATGGAGGCCCGTGTTTCGGCGGTGCCACATATCATGACGCGGACATAGTGGCCCAAGGGCCTGTGGGCTGTGGTGGTTAAATTTGGGCATGCAGTCCGGGCCCGTCGGCCTAGCCCGAGCACGGCACGGCCCGTTATCCAATGGGCCCGGGCCGACCCGGCCGACGCTCAAACCCGCGGGCGGGCACGGCACGGCCCGTAAAATGTATAAAGGCACGTTGAGGCCCGGTAGAATTCCAAACTAGCAGGCCAGCAGCAAGGAAAATAGCCTAGCAGACTGAAAAGGCCATCGGCCCAACAAGCTGAAAACATCATTGGCCCAAAAAGTCTCCTCTTAATCCTACTCTCCTTCATCCCTCCCCATTCCTCCCCGCCGTCGCTCATTCTTCCTCTTTCCCGACAGCACGCTCGTGCCCTGCGCTGCGCCCCTGCCCTTCCTCGTCACAGGGCACCGGCCTCAAACACCCACCGCCGACTGCGGCCTCAAACACCCGCGCGCAGGCGGCCGGCCTAGAGCACGGGCGGTCGGCCGGCCTACCGCAAGGCATGGGGATCCGGAGCGCCGCCGCCCGCCAGCTAGCACCGAGCACGCCATAGCCCAGATGAGTGCCGGGCTGCCAGCTTCTCTTCTTCCCCGAGCTGCGCGCACTCCATCTCCTGCTGCTCGCCGGCAACCTCCTCCATGCTCGCCTGTGTGGCCATCTCCTGCTGCTCGTCGGCCCTCCCGTTCTCTGGCAAATTTTTTTAACAATGTGCTGGCATCTATTGGGCCACGGGCCGGCACGACCCGCGAATTTGGTCGTGCCTAACGGGCCGGTCCGGCACGAAAAACGGCCCATAGTGTCGTGCCTGGGCCGAAGGCCAGGCCCGCGTGCCTTGGCGGACCATAGCCTATCGGGCCGTGCCGGCCCGTCAGTGTGCCGTGCCGTGCCGGGCCGGCCCGTTGCCCATCTTTAGTGGTGGTCAATCGTGCTCATGTGAGAATTCTTTTTTTTTTTAAAAAAAAACAAGTATCATGTTTTGCTCTACAAACTTCATTTAATAATTTCATAGGTGTAAATGTGTAATATGCCCAGCCCGTCGTGTTCCCGGATGAGATGCCAACTAAATAGTTAGAATATCATGTTTTGCTCTACAAGCTTCTGTTGATATTTAGTTGGCATTCTAATTGTTATTATCTTACTATATAAATTTGGTTAAATATAAATTATTTTGATTTTGCAAAATTCTTAGAATGACTCAAAATTTGGAACATATGGAGTAGAAAGGCTACGTGGTGTGTTTTAGAATATCTTAATTATGTAGCTTAGTTTTAATTGAGTTAGCATATTTGATAAACGTGATAGCTTGTACTAGCAAACTAGAAGCTTATTGCCGATTGTTTTCTTTGCCAACTGCACGCTAACATGTCATTTGCATACTTCAGATCTTTAATAGGTTCAGGTAACCATCGTCAATCAATAATCAATATACTTACAGCATGCTCAGCTACGTACTAAACATATTGTACGTCAAAATGATACGGCCGACGATCGAAACGAAGAGGGTTAGATGCCAAGAGCTATAGACGACAGAGCAATTGTAAGGAAGGACGAGACGGGGACTCGGAGGTTGCTGCCTTGAGACTCTGCTCCCGCCGGCGCCGGCGTTTTACCGCCTTCAGCAGCATCGCCGTCCTGATTCGTTTTTCAACAACAAACAAACAAACAAACAAAAAAACCCATCAGTCCATCACCTACATATATAAATTTACTAGGAGATGCCCTGCGCGTTGCTGCGGGATTAACCGATGAAATTATACTATTTGTATTTACTAATATGATTGAATAAATATCATAATATATTTTAGTAGAATATTTTTAGCATTTTGATGTGAACAACTAAATATATATTTGTAAATTATGTAGTTTGTTAATGTGAATAGCTTGAATAAAGACTTAATGACATGTGTTAGTGGATGGTGATGTGAACACTTTATAATTGAATGTGCTAGTGGGATAGTTTAGTGGATATTGATGTGGACACTTTGCATGTCAAAAGAAATAGCTAGTGGGGTTTATCTTTATAAGAGATATAGATTAGAAGTCTGGCATGCAAAAGCGAGGGGTGGATCTATAATTTTTTATTAGTAGGTGAAAATGTACCCATGCAGAAACGAAAAAAACAATGGTTATGATCAACTTTTGACCATATTTGTACCCTCAAGATAAAGATCTACATTTCCCAACAAAAAGTAATATGTAGTTCAAAAGTTCGTAGTTTTCATGCCTTCACGGCAAATTTAATTTGATTGTGAAATTGTCCATCGTTTCAAACTGTAAGTCATTATAATTTTTCTAGGTACATGTTAAATTTGAAGCTAGAGTGACTAAAACCATCCGCAGCGGGTACTGGAAAAGCCTTCGGTACCGCTTTTCCAATATCAAAAGCGCTGTAGCGTGGTCCTGGAAGAGGCACGGGAAAGCTCCGGACGAGCTCACATACTGTGTCTGTCCAGTGTGTATGACTCGTCCGGTAAGAATGCGGGGCCCATGCTCGTGGGGGAGAGAGAGAGCAGCAGGCGGAGGGAGCAGCATGCCGGCGCGAGTAGCATGAGCACGCGAGCTCCGCCGGGCTTGGGACGGGAGCGCCGCCGGCGAGCAGAGGGAGCTCGCCTCTGCCCCGCGTCCGCGGACGGAGGAGCGGCGCGATGAGGACCTCCATGGCCGCGTCGAGGCAGACCACGACCGAAGATGGCGGCGCCGCCGCCGCCGCGATTCCGAGGTCGCCCGCCGCTGATGCTCGAGGCGACGCCGCTGATGGCCCAGGCCGCCGCCGGGGAGAGCAAGAACCTTGTGGTGGCCCTTCCGCCGTCCTCCGCGCGTAGCTTTGGCGGGCGCCCACCTTGGCCTCGCCCACGCGGTGGGGGCGCAGGGCCGAGGCAGCCCCGGACACGGAGCCGCCCAATGAGAGGGAGGTCGTTGGGGCTGCGCCGCCGCCGTCTTCTCCACGGCTGAGGCCCTCCACGAGCTCGCCTGCAGCGGGATGGAGCTCCGGCCGCGATTGGAGCTCCGTCGCCCGCCCGTGCTCTGCTCCGCCCCGCCGCGACGGTGAGAAGGAATCGGATTCGGGAGTACTACTCGAGTCGCGCGATGGGGATGACGGAGGGACCGAGGCAGGGGCGGTTGAGTGAAAAAAACATGATAGTGGGTCCCACTTTTTGGTATGGAGTAAGATATAAAGGATGGATGGGTGCGGGAGAAAGTTGTATAGAGTAGAGAATCTTGATGACTAAGATAGAATATTCTTTGTAGAGGAAGAAAATAGAGTAACACGAGTGCGGATAGTCTAACAATTAGAAATGGAGTACCGTATATGTTTTCAAACTATAAAATTAATCAAATTAGAAGATTCAAGATTATAATCGTGCTAAGTGTTTTTCCTATATATATTGGGCACTGAGTGGTGACCGTTCCAATGCATAATAGTATTTCTCTTCTAACAGGGTAGAAAAAGCATGAAGGCAATGATGCACGCCATTCAGTTTTTCCCTTCAATGCACGACTAAACGCGAAATGCGTCCAAAAGCGGCGAGGCCAATGCGGCATGCATGCACGAGCATACCTTTGCTGCTGTCTCCGGCGCCTCATCGGCCTGCCCGCTGGCCTCCGCCGCCGCCGGTGCGTCCCCTCCTTCCTCCTCCTGCACCGTCAGCCAGGCACAACACAACGGAAGTCAAATTCCTGCGACAATTGCAGTCACGATCGACAAACAATGGACCAGCTTGTCATGTCAGCGAACCGGCGTCTTGTCTTCGTCAGTCGAATCCCTCTTCTCTGACGACGGCGCCTCTGACGTCGACGGTCCGGTGGCCTCGGATGAAGCTTCCGGCGCAGGCGACGACGCCGATGCTGCCGTCTCTTCAGGTGCCGCGGCCGCCTCCACGTCATGTTTCGTGGTAGCCTTGGATTCAGGTGCGGACGCCACGGTGGCTGCCGGCGCCGTCGCCGGCGCAGCCCCTGTCTTCACCTGCATTGCGCAGCGCAGAGACGTTCCGTCAGAACACGCACCGATGCCATTCCAGCATGTGCCCGTGGATCGTCTCGGCAGAGGCAAGGCCAAGACGTGCGCGCGTACCCCGTCTTTCATGAGGCCGACGTCGTAGACCGGCGTGAGGTTGGCGTAGAAGAGGCCGAAGTTGCGCTCGGCGACGGGTCCCGGCTTGAGGTTCTCGTTGAAGAGCGCGAAGATGTACGTCTCGAACCTGCGCCCGGGCATGAGCGGCGTGCCCGACCCGCCGCCGGCCTCGCCGATGAGGTACCGGTTGTACTCCGCGGCGTCGGCGTTGCTGACGCCGATCTGCCCGTCCATCGCCTTGGTGGGCCACCCGGTCTCGCCCACGGCGATCTCCACGTCGTCGAACCCGAGCTTCTTCATCGCCGAGTACACCGAGTCCAGCTGCGCCTCGAACATGCTGGTGTAGGTGATGCCCGTGGCTGGGTCCGTGACGCCGAGCTTGTTCCCGGGGCGCGCCAGCGCGTAGGGCAGCGTCGCGCCGTTGTAGCCGAAGTACGGGTACGCATTCACCATGAACGGCGACCGGCTCTGGCGGTGGAACGCCAGCATCGGCGCGAACACGGCGTGGTCCCAGCCGTCGCGAAACCGCCCCGCCGACGGCGGCTGTGACTCGCCGGCGGACAGGATGCCCAGCGAGTGCGGCGTCGAGACGCGGATCTTGCGGTACCCCGCGGCCACCAGCGCCGCCTTGAGCGACCGCATGGCCGGCACAAGGTTGGAGATGAGGGACTGGTCGAGGGTGTCCAAGATCTCGTTCCCGACGGCGACGAGCGAGAAGTCCATGGCCGGGTAGTACGGCGCCACGTTGGCGGCCACCCACGCCGCCGCGCCGTCCTTGGTCGCCAGCTTCGGGATGTCGCCGTTGCCCGCGGTGACCGTGACGGCGATGCCCGTGCCGGCGATCGCGCGCACCAGGTCCGGGTTCGTGTCGAACAGCTTCACGCGGTCGATGCGGGTGCGGTTCGCCAGGAACGACGCCACCGTGGCCGGCGGCGGCAGGTTGTCGCCCTTGGTGCCGTAGTTGACGCCGATAGCGGTGGTGGACGACGGTGCTGCGACGAGGATGACCAGGGACACGGAAACGACGACGGCGGCAGCTGCATGCCCTTGCCACGTGTCATGGCTGAATTTCAACTGGTAGTTGCCCTGAAGTGGGCTAAATAAAGGATGCCAAGCACACTCCAATGCAAATAGACATTTCTCCACTGCATCTGCTGATGATTGATGCTCTCCAGAATATTTGAAAAGTTCAGCAAATGTCAACAGTGATTCTGGATGATATGGATATTTCCCTAATATAGCTGCAATAGCATTGAGATCATTTGCTGCTTTGGCAGCTTCAAACAATTCCTGCACATGGCTGACTGAAGGATCATATGTGTACCTGCAAACAATTAAGAGCAGTTATTAAAAAGGTTTACTCGTATATGGTACTAGGAAGCTAAGACTTCTTCCAGATTCGCACACATCTTTGAAATCGCACTCAGATGCTCTACAATACTACGACAATATGGCACATGCAAAAAGGGTGCCATGAAGATATGACCTCACCTGAAGTAATTCAAACCATTCTTCATCTCAAGAAGATCCATTGATATCGACTTAAGATTGACTTATATCAATTCTGTTCTGTCCTCTATTCCCATTTATTATATGACGACTATTCTTTTTTCAAAGAAATTCATTTCAAGAATAACTTCCATCATTAGTAAGTTCTGGTGGTCAGGTGCACCTGAAGAACATAATCACAAAAGTTTCAATTTCAGGTCTTGGAAAGACATTTGCAGACCAAAGGAAGAAAGTGGCTTAGGAGTAAGGGATTTGCAGACGGTCAATAGAAGTCTTCTCCTCAACGCCGCCTGGAAAATTGCCACAGGTAAAAATTGTTTTCTTTCGCAGGTACTTAAAGCTAAATATCATCCTGGTACTAGCTTTTGGAAAGCCAAACCCTGTCATATCCAATCTGCCTTCTGGGCCTCCCTCATGAATGTCAAAGACATCCTTGTTGACTCATGCACTATACAAATTCAAAAAGGCAACTCTTGCATCTGGACCACTCCTTGGTGTCATGTTTGGAAAGAAATTCACTCCCACCTCAAGCTACCTACCCCTGTTGCAAAACTCCCTGACACCATTGCCGATTTGATAGATCCCTCCAACTTAGACTGGAATACCTCGCTCATAAACCAGATCTTTGACCACACTGCCGCACAAGCTATTTGCAATCTCAACATAATCCCCTCTGAAGATAACCACAGGATCATCTGGCCTCACTCCACCAAAGGTGAATGCAGCACCAAAGATGCTTTTAGATTTCTCAATAAAAACTTGCAGGTACCCTTTCACCTTCCTCGAAGCTTTTGGAATTCTACTGAAGCTATTGGCTTTCACTACCCAGGATCCTCTTACACAAAGAATTGCCTCTGTCATCCTGGTTGTGCCGCCCTTGGGCATCAGTGTCATGTGTTGCCTCTTTTTCATTCCGGGTTTGGCAGTGAGAGTGTGGAGGATGAGACGACACGGCAGGGCACCTATGGTACCCATCTGAACGACGGATCAAGGTATTTGCTCAAGTTATCATGTGTTGTGCTTACTAACTGAAACCCCTCTTTTGTTTACTCAAATTAAACATGCTCATTCACCCCAGGTACTAGTAATTATGGAAATTAAACAAATTTGAAGATGCTAAAAGCATCTACCAATGAAAAATACATGTGGTAATTTTCCATAGTTGCCATAAGAACCGATCCATTTTGTTTGAGGCAATCCTTGTAAAACTCCATAGTTGCCAGAGAAGCAAGGAAAGATCCCCCTGCCGCTGTCGCCAGCCGCAGCTGTACCATACCGCCAGGCGCCACCACTCGCGCACTCCCCTCCACCGCACCACAGCGACGCGACCCGGCCCGGCCCCGCCGCAGCCCTGCCGCCATCAGTCGGCGGCTCCAGCCCAAACCCTCGCCGATGTTGACCAGTGGCGGGTATGCAGGCGGAGCGAGCACAGATCTCGAAAATTTAAGGAGCTTTGAAGTTGACACTTTTTTAATTTAAAAATTCTGGAATTCCCTGTTTGAAATGTTGATTCATGCACTCCTTGTACCGACATCCATGGGGTCATATTAATGTCAAGAGAATTCATGTTTGGGGCGGAAAAATACCCTTCGCTAATTGGTTGCAGAACGGCTTCGTTGTCCATAAATTGGATACTGCGCCACTGTTGAAGTAATAAGACAAGATCACTAAGCAGATATTAATAATAAATAGATACCTATTAGATGCTCTACAAAGAGCATTCTTTGGCACTGGCTAATTTCGTGCATTAGAAGGTGCCGTTGTTTGTGTATTTTGGCGAGCACGGTACTCCCGCTGCCTCTTATTTCTCTCATCCCTTTGCTCGCTTGTTTCTTGAGCCCTTATCCTAGCGGGAATCCTATTCCTTTCCTTTCTCTTGCTTTGACCATCAACAGGCTCTCTTCACCTAAAATTTAACCTAAAACATCAAAAAAAGACCAGCCTAGAAGATCAACGAAAAAAACGGCACAAACATCCAAAGCCGCTAAAACAACCCTACAGGATTACGCGAAGGAAACCGCGGCCAACCACCCAGCGCCATTCAAGCAAGCGAAAACTGTGTTTGATCACCAAGAACAAACAACCCTAACCTTAAACAACGAACAAAAAGGAGCACCGTAACAAACAAGATCACCTTCTCACTGCTAACACCGCGAAACCCTAACCCTAAATACAGCCCCCCCAAAAACCTGTTGGTGTTTGATCACTAAAGTAATCTAGACATACTTAGGATCCTAAATGAACCTAGGTTTGTGTTCATGACTTTGGCTAATTAGGTGTGGATCAATAGGTCGACTAGTTTACCTATTGGATGTCTTTGTTTGGTTATTTCAAAAACGTGTCAAAAGTTCAAAACTAGACTTTGACCCCTTAATGAAGTTTATGGAGAATTTCATAAGGAACATTTCATCCAATTACAAGTTTTTATGAAAATGGCTAGAAGACACTCAAAATGTGGGGTTTAGGCAGATTTAGGGGCTGATTTCCAGACTTAGAATATTTTCTAAGTCATTAGGTTTTCTGACTCTCGTCGGTTGGCATGCCGCGTTCACCTAATTCGATTAGGTAACATAAGTTGGTCCAATTAGGAAAAGTGTCTATAATCTAGTTGGACATGACATGCCAAAAGTTGGGTTTGATTTGAGTTGATTTGGCCTTCTAATTTTATAGTCTATCAGCCCTAGGTCATGCTGATTTGGCAGTTTCACTTTGCCAAGTTTGCAAGTCATTATCTCCTAACCCTTAGCTCTAATGACCTTGGGCCCTTAACGAGAAATATTAAGCACATTTAGTAGATCACTTCATCTTCTTGGCCCATATCCAAAATCGGCCCATAAGCAGCCCAACATGGCACCCCAACGTGTCAACACGAATGCACGCCATGTGCTCGACGAATTGTCAACGTGGACTCAGGCATGGCCGATACCGTCGCCCACACGCGTCGCCGCCCCGTCGTCTCGACCGCGACGACCTCGAGGGGGGACGAGCGCCCGGCCTTCACCTCGTCCACTCCGTCACTCCACTCCTCCTCACTTCGCTTGCCACACCTCTCCCTCTCCTCCCCGTCCTTTCCCGCCCGGAGGGCGACGCCGCGGTCGCCGTGCCGAGCTCCACCTCCGCGACCGTTTTCCTCCCACCTCGATCCGCCATTCTCGACCGCAAGGTCACCTCCGAGCTCGCCTCCACCTCCTCTACTCTCGCCGCCTTCCTGTGCTTCGCGACGACAGGCAAAGTGGCCCAATCAACGATTTCGCCGCCGCCGGTGTTCATCGTGGCCGCCGCCGTGTACCTCTCTGACCGCGCCTCCTCAGCCCCTGCGGACACCGCCATCGTCTTCGCCTTCTCGCGTAGCCCCTTCGCCGCCCTTTCGCCCTCGTCGGGCATCACCGCAGGCCCCCGTCGCCGGAGCGCCGGCGGGCCGAGCCGCCGTCTGCCGTGGCTGGGCCGCCACGGTGCGCTGCAGGCCGCGCCAAGGGCACCTAGGAGTGCGCGAGGACCCCGGCAAGCCCCTCCACCATCCAGCTCCTCCGGCGAGCCGCCGGTGAGGCCGGCCCCAAGCTCCCCTGCCTCCAGGCCGCGCAAGGACCCCCGTGGAGAAGAAGAAGAAGGTGAGGGTCCCTTGTGTAAAAGGGCCAGACACAAAGGTTTATAGATCTGGGCTTTTGCAAATCTGAGATAGTACAGGGGCCTGGGTGAAAAGTGTTTGTCTTATTCGGATTAAAGAAAAAGATAAACAGAATTCATTTTAATCTTGTAAAATTTATACAGGGAGCTAGGAGTATCCAAATGATGTGATTCAAGTTGCAATATTTTTCTTATGAGATGCTTTATCTATAGAAATTATCATATGCCATGTTTGTAGACTTTTTCTGTGTAGATTTTATTTAATTTAGAATATGGTATAATCTTGGGAAATTCATAGGTAATTATAGGAACATGAGAAAAATGTGTTTCTTGTTCCTATAATCTTGTTTTGATATGCTTTATCTATGGTGATTAGATCATACATGCTTTCTGTGATGAAATATGGAGTTGTAGTTCAAGCTTGATTTAGGAGATAGAAAGGAAACAATTCATAAATCAATTGTAGGAGTATGATCTGAGGTTCATAATTTTTGTGGGGTGTTTATATGCTATGTTGTAGCTCTGCATGTGATCAAATCCATGATTTGATCTACATGGTAGTACAAAGTATTTTTCACATGCAATCTGTCCTGGCATTTGTTATTTTTGTGTAGGGCAGTAGGAAGGTCCAAATGTGATGAAATTTGGATGAGGGTAAATATATGACATGTATTGCCTACTGTAATTTTTGTAGGATTTTAGGAATAAGGAAATTTGGCCTTCCTGTTCAATCTAGGGTTGGCCAATATGGAGGTTGATGCAATAATGCTTTGGTAATCCAATTCTAAGTTGAGTTTCTGAGAAACTTGTCAATACATGATAGATAAATAATAATGTTGTTTATTTACTGTTAAAGTTTGATGGCTATATGATTAATGGTTTAGAAGCTATGGCTATTACAATTTGGTTATCAGGGCCGTTTGGTGCTGGGATTTCCAGAACCAGTCCTGGTGTTGCTGGTTTTAGATATAGTAGACTTGAGATTCAGGATCTGATATCTCAAGATGAATTGTGGGAAACTTTATAAGCTTTCCAGAATGTATTCATGCATGTCCATAGGCTTTATGGGTAATTAGTTATGAATTTATTAGTAAGCTGCTGTTTGTAGGGTTGCAAGCAATAGGAAGATTGAATGTGTGAAGTTTTATGTAAGGTTGCATATCGAGGGTCATGATGACCAATGTAGGTTTAAATGGTTGTGCTAGGTGTTGATTGAATGAATGTGTAGGAATATTATGTTTGGTAGTAAATCTTTGGCTTTATAGGCTTGTTTGCTAGTGATAGTGGAAGAAGATTATTACTACATGAGCATTCATCATCATCATCGACCATATGTGATAATACGTGATCATGCATATGTCGACAAGTATATTCATACATGCATCCATGCATCATTACAGGATCGCGATTAGGGATTCGTCGAGAAGGACAAGGATCCCGAAGGACAAGTCGCGAAGGAAGTTCCCGCACAGGAGGTGATCGGGAACCGGACGTGAAGTGATCGAGCATTCGGAACCTCGACGTCGTTCGACAACCAAGGCAAGCCCCGGAGCATTTCTCCTACGGTTTGCCAAACTAACTTGCGTCATTTTATTGTTTATGCTGCATTACGTGGTAGGCGTTGAATGATACCCTTGTCGCATTACCTACCTTGACCACTTGATATACCTACCCTGATTAAGTGTAGGACGTTATTGCTTAGCCTGGAATAATTAAACAGTAGAAGTCAGTTGATTGGTAAATCATCCGCGAGGTTAGGGATAACCTTCACATGATATGGTTGGTTCGAATGGGAAATCTGGCACATACCCAAAATGGGAAATATGCAGAACACTGTATTGTTCCAGCCCGCACATCAAGATTGAATATACTTCTCATTCTTAGGGAACATCCCGAAGCTTAGTAACCTATTTGGGTCGGGTTTTCGGTAGAGTTGAGTGTGTTGCCCAAAGGCGCGGTTTATAATTCCAAAGGGACGGTCGCACCGGAGAGACTTGGTAACCGGGCAGGCCTGGGGCAACCGTATTTATCGAATCCTGTCTGTCGAATAGTAGAAAGGGGACTAACCACTCACTTCGGCCCGTGAGTGGTGGTTTGAGTGAGAACTCGCCTCAGCTGAGTAGGAATCGATTATAATCGCCATCGTCCCTGGATAGTGGACAACTTGATGTGAGTACATGCAATACAGGGCGAAAACGGGAATTGGTAACGGGGTTATGATGCCTGGATGATTTATGGATATTGTTGTGATCAGCCATGTGAACGGATGATTGTTTTCTACTTCTACTTGATGATGTTATATTGCAGGTGCAAACCTAGCTAAGGCAGGCTTGAACTAAGATGATAAGCTTAGTATAGTTCACCTAATGAAGATAAGTAAGCTCAGGTCATTTATGCAAAATGGGTCAGCCAAACCACCATATGGCCTTGCATATGCTTATAAGAGTCCTTATTTTCTGGTTTTAGACGGGTAAGTCTAGCTGAGTACCCCACGTACTCAGGGTGCAATTCCCAATGTTGTTTGTTGTAGGTTGGAGATTACTGTTGTGGAGACACGGTGGACTATTATCCCATTACGGGAAGAAGTTAGATCGATGGGCAAGATCATCTCTTATATCTCGTCTATTGCTTTTGCTGGACGTCGACTCAAGGCTGGCACTGTATTTTGAATAGGTGTGAGTTATACAAAAGAGTTTATTTCCGCTGAAATTTTGTAACTCCGATTTATGATAAGCTACTCTGTAAAGCTTGTAATGCAAACATACTATTTGTGAAATGTATGATCAAGTGGATTGTAATTGCTGAACTTAACGACCTCGGGTGTGTCGTTGGAAAAGTTTGAAATCCTTCGTGATTTCGGATTGACTGCCGGGTTTACATGGGCTCAAGTGTGTTCTTCGACGCCTTGGCGTTGATATTCATACTTGTGCTTATGTAAACTGGTCGGGTCTGTGACAGTTATCAATCCTAAATGTGGTTACACTCGCTAAGTGTCTCAACCACCAAACCAGAAAGCCCTATCAAGTATACCTTAGCCTTGATCTCCATGGGCCTCCATCGGAGCTCGATCATGCACAAGTCCATCTTGTCCATCACCATGATCACCATGCTCCATCATTCACTGTCACGTTGCTATGTGTCTAACCACACTTAGAGCAAAGCATTAGCAACGTTTGAGTGTCATTAATTACCAAAACCAAACCGGAGCTTTCAACTTCCCCTCTTAATAGTGCGGCTATCGAACCTAAACCAGTCACACCCTCTATGGTGTCTTGAGTGCAAAACAAAATGGCCCTATCGGTTATACCTTTGCCTTGAGCCCATTTTGTTCCTCCAAATGATATGAACGCTTCACATCATCACGTGACCGTCTCGATCCATCGACCTTGACTTCACTTGCCCTTCATCGTGCATTGGTCCATCGGCTCCTAGTCTTGCCCTAGCTTCACCATCGCATGGTCCTTCGCTACGAAGCCTCGACTAGCCCTTCACCTTCAACACTGGTCCATGGAGCCAAGCATCGTCTTGATCTTCATCTTTGTTCACATGACACGTGTCATGCTTCATATGCATTAAGCTCGTCGTGGACAACCTTTCTCTAAATCAACCACTTAGATAAACAAGGTTAGTCCTAGGTTTCATCAATTAGCCAAAACCAAACCAGGGACTTTCACCGCGCCGCCTCTCCGCAGCGCCACGCCGTCGCCCCCACGCCTGCTCCACTCGCGTTTTTTTTGGGAGATAGACGGGAGAAGGGGAAGAGAAAAGAAGTTTCACGAATCAGAAGCTGAAGCCCAGCATTTATTTATTTGGCTAAATTCTAAGAAAATCTTAAGCCGGAGGTGGAAGTCGAGTAGAAGCTAAGAGGAGCAGGTAGAAGCTGCTTACGGTAAAACCGGATTCTGCAGATCGTGACCATAGACTCAAGATCCGACGGCGCAAACAATTCAGGTGACGTGGCTTACCTCCCTTCTCGAGGAGCTGTCCGTAGGTATATTGTTTTAATAGATAAAAGCAGTTCCAAATAAACCCATGGATGAAATTCAGTGGAAACCAGTTATGTTAAAAAAAGTCTACATTCAATCAGTGCAACCTGTCGAAAAGATACAAAAAGCAAGCACTGAATGAAGCAATAATTGGCAACGTGGTTTGAAGATTCTGAATTAACGACATATGCCACCTTTTATTCATTTATATTTATTTCAAATAATTCAGACACAACATCGTACTACCTGAAATATAGAGAGAACATAAATAAAGCTGCAGTGATGCAGATACACTATCAAATTTTAAATAAGTGCACACTTTAATAAGTTTGAAAGTCTTCGTCCTCTAACAATCCTCTCTGAGGTACCATGAGAAAGCATCAATCAACCAACCCTGGAATATGAAAAATAACAGAGATGTCAACACAAATTTCTGAGCAGCACTTACTAAGTGAGAAAGCAAAGCAAAGTCTTATTTACGAAAAGAGGGCACAAAACAAAGAGAGAAGAGCACAAAAGAACACTGAGAAAAACAGAAAGGTTAAGTGAATAAGATAATACAGTAATAAACAGATGTAAAGGCTAAGTCGACAAGACAATACAGTAAACGAATGTCCACTAAGTAAAACAATCTAATCTATACTATCTTAATTAAAAATCTGGTTGTGATTGGTCTCCCTCATCTGAGTTTGGTGCCAATAAGTGGGTCACGCAGCAGTGTCCGAAACCCAACCAATGCCAATGCCTCTACATCCGATGCCAATGCCTCTCTCCTCTTGTCACCCTTTTCCTCTTCCTCCCCTCCCTACTAGATTGCCAGCCACTACCATACTAATCGTCCTCGGCCTGATGCTACAACTCAGTCCCTAATCCCCCGGTCTCAACAGTGCTAATCCCTATTCACCACCTGACTGTAAAAAATGTCGGTTTCAGCCGAATACATTCTGGAGCATGGTGTCAGTGGCGACTCTGACGTTTCCCAGTGGATTGGACCACAAGTTGAGGCAGCATGGCTGAATATCTGATCCCAACTGTTTGCATCCCTCAATTAAGGACTAACTGGAACTCGACTGTAACTTTGTGCTGCTTTTAGGCCCTAATCAACATGAAACCACCGCTTGAGACAAAGGGCGACATTATCCACACAAAAAAAGGAACTGTTCCACATCCCTAGTGGGCTGTGCAACATCCTCAGATTTCATAGGAGGCTGTGCAACGTTCCATGAAATCATGCAGAACCTCATACTGGATCAAAAAATCCAAGATGAAGGGGCAACGATAACTAACATGTCACAAATACTAACCATTGAACTAATACTAGAGAGAGAGAGAGAGTAATTTCATCAGGAAAGACACCTTAGTGAATTATTTGGTTTCTGATTCCTGCTCCAAATGCATTGACATTGTTTTCAAAGCTGTATGCGCAATGTTTTTGAGGCGACGAGGCGTCCTGTGGCATTGGGGGTACGCCTTATCGCCTTGGTGCCTTCTAGGCGACGACTAGGCGATAAGGCGTAACTAAAACCCTGTGGCGTCCTGTGGCGCTTGGGGTACGCCTTATCGCCTAGGCGACACTTAGGCGACGCCTTAAAAACACTGTGTATGCGTATGTTTTCTTTTCTTAGTGTTATATACAAACCATATATCCTCAAAAAAAATGCTTTAGTCAGTCTTCTGGCCTTAGTGTCATTAAGTTTGCTCTATCATTCCGCTTAACTTGGTGATGAGTTACTCCACTAGCTGATTGTCTGGGATTCTTTTGGTTCTTTTTTTGTTTCATTTCACTCAGTAAGCTATTACAGCTGGTTGTCGTTCTATAATTTTCTATGATGCATTTTGAAGCCGAATCTGTTATGTTTGGAGCAGAATTTAATGCAATGTCACCCTACAATTTTCTACACTTTTTTTAATATGACTATTAATTTTTATATGAAGCTAATGCAACCTTTCCGTTGTGTTATTTTTCTGTCTCAGGATGGGGGAAAACTCTGCTTTTCCATTTTCATTATTTTGCAATCAAACAATTGTTTTGGAACCAAGTCTGCTGTATGTATTTGCAAGACTAACAACAAAGTTTTAATTGCAAAATTCGGTTTATGTGGTCCAAGCCCATCATGTAATAAGGTTTTTGTTTATAGGTCGGATCTAATGACATTCAAACTATATTGTATATGGTGTGCAACAGTGTGTTGCGAGTCGACCAGTGTACCAAATATTTTGGTTGGAATTTTATTTTGTGAGAAACAACATATTCAATTTGACAATTGAGACAAAATATATGATTGAAGTCAAAATATGTTAGAAAAATGGTGTCAAAGGTTTATGGAGAATCTAATGTTTTGTTGTCTGTAGCATCACAAAGCATTCTGCCAGTATGATCAAGAATTAAAGAAACTAGTAAAATTTGATGAGAACAAGCATCTAGGCATGAAAGAGACAAGCCATACTACATCATCTACTACCCTGGGTTAGTGATACCTGCTACAGGCAATATCATACCATGGAAACACTAGAATTACTGCAATGTCTGTGATTTGGGAATAGATGGCCACCAACAGCAAGAGAAAAGGGAGATGAGCTGCGTTGAAATCAGGACTTACCATACATCCACAGATTTGGCTTCACTGACCAATCAGGCTTGATTTTATAATGGAATATGAGACCTTTATTCCTGATGAAAACATAGGACCAGGAAGCATTAGCTTTGCAAACAGGAAAAAAATTCCAAAACATTAGCTTCACAAAGGAAAATTCCATACATCTCTAGCATATGTAGATGAGAAAAAATAACATGGACATGGTCGACTTACCAATAATTATGGTGGCAACAGGTAAAAATATGATGGATGAGCATGTAAGGGCTTGCCGGAGGTCTATTCCAGGATGAAATGTCTCCATCAATGGCTGGAGACCAGGTGCCAGTACCTATATGGTATTGTTCAGTAATTCTGAAAGGAAGTTCTCCCCTCGGTAGATTGTTCTTTGTCACCCTATACCTGCAGGTGATAGAGTTAGCCACAACATAAGGGAGCCCCTTGCTCTGTGATGCATACAAGGGCTGTCCCCCAAGGAACAGAGCATGCTCTCCAATGTTGGTTATGGGAACGACCCTTCCGCCGATGAGGTCGGAGACTCTGTAAACAGCCAGGTCTGTAGGTCTGGCATGATTGAAGCCAACAAGCATGAGCTCCAAGCCGCATTCCACCAGGTGGACTGCGCCATGAGTTGCAACCAGTGGGCAGTGGGCGATGATCCGAGACAGACCCTCTGCGGCCTCCGGATCGATTCGCCAGATGCACACGCTGTTCCTTGACTTGGGCGACACCGCGTACAGGTTGCCATGGAAAGACACCGGCGGTCCAATCAGCGGGAGCCTGCCGGCCGAGAGAGTCCACCGCTGGCCGCCGGTGGTGGCATGCACCACAAGCGGTTTGGTGTGAAGCACCAGCACGACGGTGATGGCCCCGTTGCCGGCGGGGGGGCCAGGGCCAACGGTGACGGCGGCACTGACTCCCGAGAGGAAGGGGCGGAGCGTGTAGAGCCTGCGGTCCTCGGTCATCTGGGGCCGGAGGGACGAGAGCGGCGGGAGCTCGGCCACGTCGCCGGTGAAGGGGTGCAGGAGGCGGACGGCGGTGTCCCCGCGGTCGCGGTGCCTGAGCAGCAGCAGGAGGCCGTCGGCGCAGCCGAGGACGACGTGGTCGTGGAAGAGCGGGAGGTGGAGGCGGGCGAGCGCGCCCGTGGAGAGGTTGAGGAAGCGCACGTGCCCGCCCAGCGCCGGGTGGCCGGGGTACAGGCCGTGGCCCTCGGGCAGCATCGTCCAGCGGCGCGGGTGGAAGCGCGGGTCGAGCAGGCCCCGGCCGCCGGGGCGGGCCGCGCTCCGGCGCCAGTGGGCGCACACGGCTCGGAAGCGGACGTAGTCCTGCAGGTCGCCGGCGAGCACCCGCCACCCGATCAGCTCCACCAGATCCTCCGGAAGCGACGCCCACGGCGCGCCCGCGCCGCAAGGGGCCTCGGAGATCCGGGCGCGCTTCGAGCACGGCGGCGGCGGCGGCGACATCCCAGATGGATCGGCTGGTGCCGTCGAATCCGACGGCGCAGGCAACTAGGAAGGCGAAGGGCGGCGTGCGGCCGGGCTCGCTAGTTGGAGGCGGCCCGCGCGGGCTCGCCGTGGAAGGTGTGGGGCGGCGCGCGACCGAAGTCGCCTGTGGAGGAGCGGCGCTGCGAGCCCGGGAAGTGGGGGGATGGAATCATGGAAGACGAAGGTCGGGGAGGTCGGGGAAGAAAAGGGGAAAAAAACCTATTACCTTTTTTACCCTTATTTTGAACAATTGTGATTTTACCTTCTCTTTTGTCACCATTGTGATTTTTTTTTGCCATTACTTTGTGAAAACGAAGGCCTTGTTTAAATTGCATTTTTTTTGCAATTGAGACAATGTATCACTTTCGTTTGTATTTCAGACAATGTATCATTTTCGTTTATATTTGACAAATATTATTCAATCATAGATTAGTTAGGGCAGTCCAAATGCTAGAAACTGACACTACTTCCATAACAGCCACATCGGCTAAAAATCACCCAAAGAAACTACCTCATCCAGTGGAGAGAGTCTATCCTAATAGATGTTATCTTATTTTACTATTCTTCTCTCTCAACTCTATCTTCTTCCTTCAACCGCATCTTCTCTTTCTCACGAACGAGAACAGGCAGAGCTAGCTTCGATTGGGAGCCTGGGAGGGAGGGGAGACCGTTGGTCACCGAAGGCAAGGGGTGGACGGCGAGCGTGGCCTTGGCGGACACAGCCTGCACGGCGGCGCGCGGCGCAGTCCACGCGGACGGCGAGTGTGACCGCAGACAGGGCCGTACCTACGATTTGGCAGGCCCTGAACGGAACTCATGATGTGGCCCTACAATCTATAAGAAAATAATATAACAAAAGCATAATTCTATTTCATTATAAAGTCTCAAATATACGTTGTTCTTATAATACTTGGAACATGTCATATCTTGATGCTAAAATAATATAAAAGTACTTAACCAACAAACTAACCTTATGTTCTAGTTTATACTGAAAAGCATCATTCTTCTAGTATTCTTCGAAATGAAGTCTTCAATTATATCTTCATACTTGATCATCTCCAAGATATCATTTTCAAGTGCTATTGTTGCCAACCCATTGAGTCTTTCTTGTGTCATTGCACACCGTGTTGGTGTTGATTCTCGGTGCCGGCGGACGACAACTGCTTCCAATGCCGATGTTTGCGTGACCGTGAATTGGGATCGCCGCGAGCCCGCGATGTTGTGCCTTGCCGAAAACGCGTCTAGGTCTAGTCTCTAGACGCTGCAGCGGCGCAATGATGAAAGGATTGCGGCAAACGTCGTTGTTGCTGACTTCCAGAGTTCCAGACCTATATTTGTTTGTGTATGGGCTATAGACATTGGACTTTGGGGAAGAGGGAGTCCAATGGCCTGCCAAGGTTCATTTTTTTCTTTTCGATAAAGGATAAACAATATCCGGCCTCTACATCCAGGGATGTACACAGCCAATTATTACAATGTGTAGGATTACCAAAGAAAGAAAGAAAGTCAAAGTCTTATATACAGACCAGGATACTAAAGCAAATGAAATAAATGCTTCTGCCCTCTACTTGAAATCGCCTAGAGAGGGCGTCCTTGGCTTGCTCTTCTCGCCACAGCTGAGTCCCGAATGCCGCAGTGCAGGGCATGACTAGGAGCAGGCGTGCTTGTGTTGATGCCTTCAAGAAGGTAAATGACGCCCGCAGACGCCATCATCAACGACGCAGGCAAGGTTTACACCCGTATCCTGCAAAAGCACATCCAAGCCGTATGCGTGCCAAGGTTCATGGGCTGATGGGCTGATGGACTATATGTATTCTTATTAAATTTGGAGGCCCTGGAACATTGGAGGCCCAGAACAGGTGCACACTTTGCACCTGCTGATGTACGGGCTGCCGCAAGTGAGCGCACGCAGCGGCCGGGCGAGCTTGCGCGGCTGCCAGCGAGCGGAGCACAAAGGAGTGCGCTGCAGGCAGCGAACGTGTGGGCGTGCGCGCAGCAGCGGGACGCGCGCCTGTTGGCATTTCTTAACGCAACCACCGAAACGGCGATCACGCTAGGAAACGCTTAGGGGTTGATAGATCAGAACCTTATAGAAATATTATCCGCAAGCGCACGGATCTATCATTGTAGCATTTCACCCGGAAGTATTCAGGGTATCGTTATTTATATTTTCCCAAAGGAAGGCAATGTAGGTAAAATTCCCAGCATGAGTATGACTATAATTCAAATCATCGAAGTATGACCTTAGTGCTATGCAGGGGTAAGATAACGGTTTTCAAAGATAGTGGACACACACTTGGCCAAACTATATAGCTATGTGCGGAACAGCTAAGTCACTAGTTATACAAGGTTAGGAATAAGTCAGAGCCTAGGGTGAGGGAGACCCCCGCAGCTGGTCTGCCAGCCGATAGAGGCATTTACGAACTCCTACATGACATGCGAATGTGGGGGATTACAAAGGACGGACAGAGCTGTCACCACCTGCCGCCTACCCCTCAACCGTGGCATGCCGTCATAAACGAAGGCTCCCGCGCACCCGGACACCACGCCCGCATACTAAGGAACTACCTATATTCCCCATGGACTCCCACCCTACGGATGGACGAGCTAGAACATAGGCAAACCCGAAGGAACAACGAACTACCTCCCCAACCTCATCAGTATTGCTAAACTTACATAACCTATGAACCATGAAGAACATTGAAGAACATGTTATGAGATGATCATATAAACTTTGGTCTAGTTCATGATCATCGAATATAACATGATCTAAACTATACTCTAGTTCTAACACAAGACTATATAAATAAAACAAGAACTTGAATAAGGAAGAACTCCCCATAGTATATTACCAACGAGTAGCACTTCTTCCTAGGAGACAAGCCCTCCTTGGTGGCTCAACCTTGCTCCAAAGAATACTAAAATATCTAATCTAGAGAACAAGTGTAGAGGGAGAGAGAGGCTCAAATGGGGTGTGTATGAAAAATGAGGAGAGCCCCTTTTATATCCTAAGGGTAGGGGGCTCTTTGGAAAAGTGTCTCCCCCACTTGGAAAGTGCCAAAACCGACCTTCATAGGACGGTTCGAGCTTTCCTTGTGGAATTCCCCGGCGGAGTCGCGGCCAAGGAAGCTGGGAGGCTCCACCGACCAAGGCAGAGCCCAGGGGGGCTCCTGCTGGCGCGCGGCCGCCCCTGCTGGGTGGCCTCCCTGGCCCAGCTTCGGGGGACATGGCCCACTTGACCTCCTGAGTTGGCCCATGCTGGGGAATTTGTCGGTGTGGGCCCCGAAGTGAACTTTTCCTCCTCTCTCTCCATTTTACGATTTTCTGAAAGCGTACTTTTATTTGATAATTCCCTGTACTTTATATATATTCCTGCAAAATAATAATTCTCCAAGTACAAGTGGAATTATATTAGTAGCAAAGGTGTTTGAGTATAAAAACATATAATTCTCCCCTTTTTGACCTTATGTTGGCGGTATAAAATTGTCGATAAGGACCGCCAACAAGATCCCCCAAGCTTACCCTTTGCTCGTCCCGAGCAAAGTTGGGCTTTTTGGGTTGTTGATCAGGGGTTGCTACTATGCCGATCGTATTTCAAACATACCGAGTTTATAAGTAAGTTTTCAATCTATCTGAATAAATCGGCATTTCTGTCCACCCTACTATTATTTTGTACCAATGGGGCTTTTTAGCCTTCACAAGTCTTGGGCGATTGCCAAACAGAACTGATTCACAGTCTTTGCTTATCAGACATCCCAAGCTCAACCATCTTTCCGGAGGTTTTTGAAAGGTTTTAGTAAAATAAAAGGTAGTTCCTCAAATGATTCTCTCGATCGCTCAATGTGTATAAGTACCTCACCAAAGGCATTTGGGGGTGTTGCCTTTTTTCATCACCTACTACTAAGGCTGAAAGTGGAGCTCTGGGTAGGTATGAAGGTGGGCATACTTGTATCACATTTATTGTCGTGTCAAAAACCGGTCCACACAGAGATACAAGACATAAACCTTGATTGAGATGTGCAAGTGTGTGGAATGAAAGATGGTTCCTAATATTTGTGGTATTTTTGGGTCTCCATGCATCATGACAATCTCTCTTTATTTGTAGGAGAAGAAAGAAAGAAGATGAAAGAAGGGAGCATGAAAAGGGGCACTAAGACTATAAATCCTTTTTCTTTTCTTTTCTTTTCTTTTCTCTTTTTTTTCAAACGGGGATAGGATGTCTCCCGTAGCGATGCCCATTGGCATGGATTATTCTCTCTTCTTTTTCTTTTCTCTTTTCTCTTTTTTTTGAATACGACTAAGCCCCAAAACTGAATGCTTTGAAAGGATGAAGAAAAAGAGAGAGAGAGAGATGTCATGAAAGAATGCATGGAGGATTTTGCAACTACATGGTATGCGCGATCCTCAGGGTAAGGGTCGGCATTTTTATTGGTGGAATGGTGCGCAATTCTCGGTGTCAGAATTGGCAGATGGTGAAGGGGGTGCATGTTGTGCGCAACTCTCAGTGTGAGAGCCGGCGTTTATTTGGTGGGTGCAAGTGGATCTCAATCATGGGCGTATGGCTATAATCTCATGCGGGTCACAACAATTTGACCCAACTCAATGATCAAACAAGTAGCATATGACAAAAAGGGTTTTCTAAATCATGTCATATGGCCTTGGTAGGTATTTCATAATCATTGAGGAACTTTCTGTTTTTGAATTTTCAAAATAAAAACTCCGGATGTCAGGGTTTTGCTTAGGGCGAAATCATAGCGGTGACCATGGCACTATATCATATCGGGCAATAACTTAGACAAGATCAAGCATATGCTCCCACTAGACAAATTTTTAAGATGGACATTCTAAGCCGCTAAACCCAGATCTAGAGAAAACTCAATTATAAACTAGGTATAAATGAAACAAGAGACAGAGCAACCAATCATTTCAACAAGGGTAGAACTACACATTTTTATAGCACAAACATGGAGTGGAATTTAAAAGAAAATATTTTTGGATTTTTTTATATGCATGATTACTGGAATTTTAAACATGCTAAAATAAAATAAAAACTGGAAAAGTAAATATGCAATGCAGATACCTTAGGGGGCCCTCCCCCAAGCTGGTGTGAAGCTCACTGGTCTGGAGGATACCCCATGTACCTCCAGAACGCCTCGTGCTGGGCCTGATCGCGCTGCATCTGCGCACTCAAATCGTCCCACCTGTGCTCCTGTTGTGTCTACCACTGCTGCGTGTCCTGCACAAAGGTGGTGAGAGTCTGCTGCATCTCACCCGTCTGGATCTGCAGCTCTCCGATGCGAGTGCCAAGGGCCTCCAGCTCGGTGTAACGGCGTGGTGGGGGCTCGTCGGCGTCTCGCTCCTGCCGGCGACGCTCCCTCTCGTCCACCCCGACGTTGCTCCATCCGGCATCTCCGTCGTGTGAGGTGTGGACAAACTGGTCCCAACTCCCACTGCCCTCCTGTGCGTACCCCTGGTGGTTGTGGTATGGAGACCACTCCGCATAGGGGTCTGGTTGTGCACTGGGTCCTTTTTAAAGTCCATTGAGCGGGACTTTTCTCCCATCATCTTTTCCTTGATGATGACACATTGTGCCTGGGAGTAGTGGGCCCACATGTGTTTGGCTTGGTCTTCAGCTGCCTCTTGGGGTAGCCATTGAAGCGAAGGTTTATCACCTTCTCCCCAAAATGAAAACTGGTCGTCCCCTTCCCGACATATAGGGCCGCCTTGGCAAGGGCTCATCCCCAATATGGACAAGGTTTACCAGGCCTTGTCGTAATCATGTTGACGGTTTCAAGAGAAGTTTTCCGGTTGCCCTGGAATCTTTCCTGTCCCGCTTCCGTTCGGGATTGAGGCAGTAATCTGAGCTATCTGTGATTCTATCATCTTGTTGAAGCTCAGTTGATTCTTTACGGCAGATGATAGGTCCTCTATCTTGGAGTTGATATTTCCAAGGACCTTATCACTCTCAAGCATCTTCTTGGTGAGATTTTCGTTGATCCTTGCTTGACCGAGGACCAAGTCTGATGAAGGATGGCCCGATCTTCCGAGAGGTAGCGATAGGTTCGATTGGTGGAGAACTCGACGTTGGCGATCCGGCTTCAAATCAGACACGATTCGAACCCTGCAACCGTTACACCACTGCTCCGTTGGTTATCAACCAAGCACAACTTGATTGACCTCGCCAAGAAGGCTAATCCTGCAAGCGAATCGAAGAACACAAGCAAGAAGGTAAAACACGCAATCTGAAATTGCAGATATGAATATCACGAATATATTAGAGGGGTTCAAGAACTCGGTTCCAAAGGACTAATCGACACAGTGGAGGAGATCAAGAACGGGGGCCCTGGATCACTGTAAAAGGATTTGTCACCACAGTTACAATGAACGATTCAGTTTCTCGGTGGAAAACTAAACTCAAAACAAAACCCAAGACCTAACGACGGCGGCGGTGGCTAAATATAGGGTTTAGGTCGTCGCCCCTGCTGGACGCGCCCCCTAATGGGCTCTAAGACGATACACGGCCCAACGGACCAAAATACGGTGACGCAGCACCCTGGCAGATTCTGGACGCTGACTTGTTTCGATGATCCCCGTTGACTCCAGATGTATTTTGACGTGATTCCAAAGCCATTGGTTAGCTTATCAAATTATCTTTCCAAGCATATCTGGTTCGTCAAAAACGGAGTTCGTATGCATCCGGGGCGTTGATTTTACTCGGGACTGCTCCTGAATTCCGAGGGTGACGTGAAAACTGAGTTGGAGTCGGATTGCAACTTGGGGAAGACCATGGCGTCGGTGAGTCCAACTTGGCGATGTCCTCATCATCCTCCCCTTCTTGAATTGGAGTCGTCCTCAACTCCATCTTGGCGATGTCCTCATCATTCCCTCCTTCTAGAATTGGAGTCGTTCGCGACTCCATGTCATCTCCAAGCTCCTGCAAAAGGTTAGTGACCGCACAATGCGGAATACAAGGTATAGGATCATGTGCAGCTACACTAATATGTCGATAAAATATAGTATAATAAGGAGCATCATTTTTATCACATAACTCAGCAGTATTAGAAGCAAGAAAAGCACCTCCTTTTAACTTAATCCCATTATTTTTAGCAATGTCTGTTGGAGGTTTATTTTTGTTTTTAATCTCCTTAGCATGTTTAATAATATTTGTAGGAGACAAAGGCAGCAAAGTAATTTTCTTGTCCTTATGTGTGATTGAGTATGTATTAGTTCTACCATGGTGTAAAGCATCATTATCAAATTCCCATGGATGGCCTAATAAAATAGAACAAGCTTGCATAGGGACAACATCAAAATCAGCAGTATCATGATAAGAGCCTGTGAAAAAGCTAATGCGTGCTGATCTAGTTACCTTAGTCATACCATTATTATTGAACCATTGAAGTTTATACGGATATGAATGTTGTCGTGTGGTCAAGCCAAGCTTCTCAACCAAGTCCGAACTCACCAAGTTGTTGCAACTCCCGCTATCAATGATGGTGAGAACACGACAACCCTGCATAATGAGATACATGTGGAACAAATTGTGGCGTTGGATCTTCATCTCTTCTTCTTCATGTCCCACACGTGTACTCAACACTCATTGCACAAGAAGACTAGGATAATCCGCAGCAGCAGTCACAGAGTCAATGGTGATGGTCTCCTTGTCGTGATCGTCCTCGGTGGAATCTGCAGCAATGTTAGCAGCAAGAGCTAAATCATCTTCAACATCACTAGTACTTACATATCCATCCTCGGTAGCAATGAAAGCACGACGACTGGGGCAATCCTTCATGACATGTCCCATGCCTTTGCATCGGTGGCAAATGATTGTAGAGCTAGACGAGGAAGATCTAGTAGAAGCACCCGAAGTGGTACCTTTCTTGAATTGTGGAATCTGCACACTAGACAATTTACTTACCTCGAAAGGTGTAGACGGCTGTGGTGCAGCAGGAAACTTGGGCGTCTCCGGCTCGGAACGTCGCTGAAAAGTCCTCCCAGTATTATACCTGAAAGGTTGGTGTTGTTTGCGTCCCTGTACTTCTCGTTCAGCTTTAAGAGCAAGATGATATAATTGGCTGAACCTAGTCCAATCTTTGTAATCAAGAATATCCTGGATATCACGATTTAAACCACCAAAGAATCTAGCACTAGCATCATCATCATCTTCATGTATACCACAACGTGCTAAACCAATAAGCAATTCTTGATAATATGCCTCAACTCCTTTATCACCTTGTTTTAAAGTTTGCAGTTTCAAACGTAGATCACGTTGGTAATAAGGAGGAACAAAATGAGATTTCATGCGTTGCTTTAAAGTATTCCAAGTTTGAGGCACAACGGCAGCATTATTAGCATTGCAAAGATCACTCCACCAGAATAAAGCAAAATTAGTAAACTCACTAGTAGCAAGTCTAACTCTATGCTTAGCAGGAACATTATAAGAATCAAATTTTTGTTGAACAGCAAGTTCCCAATCTAAATATGTCTCTGGATCCATATTACCAGCAAAGGAAGGTAGGCTAAATTTAATTTTAGCAAAAGGATCATTATTATTATTATTACCTCCCATACCGCGATGATTGAAGTTGAGGCGGCGACGAGGACCAGCATCAGCATCCGCATCGTCATCACCAAAAGCATCCGCATCTTCGTCATCACGATTTAGTTGAGGGCGTTGCTCAAGCTGCGTAATGCGGTTGACCAGATTGTTCACGTTGCGTGTCAGCTCGGTCATAAGATTGCGTTCTTCATTCATGAATGTCGTAAGCTCGCCTTTGGACACGCACTCATTGAAGTCCGTCGGAATTCCTGCCATTGATAGAAGATAGAAAAAGATAACAGCAAAGGATTATCCCTATCAACTAAAGGAACCAAGTGGTGGTGGTAGAAGTGGAAGTGGAATGCAAAATCACAAGCGGCTTACCACCGTCTTGCCTGTATTCTTACCAATGCTAAACAAGATTAAACCAAAGTGACGAAGCAATCTGTTGTTGAGCGTGGGTAACAGTTGCAAGAGGAACCTGTGCTGACAGAAGTATATGTGGAGGTATAGGTAGGCACAATATGACAGCAAGGATGAACAATTAACGAATGCAGATTAGCAAGGTTCAATAAGTATCCAAAGCACAAGTCACAGATGCTGGCTAAGACGTGTGTAGACGTAGCGCAACAAGAGAAAACAAAGAACGATGGAACGAACTCACAGAACGAGCAAAGAACACTGATTTTTCCTTTTTCCTGATTTTCCCAAAAGGAACTTTTTTATTTTTTCACTATTTTTTTTATATTTTTCCTTGAACAAGGATCACAAAAGATGTAACCACAAAAATTGGCACCTGCAACCGAGGTGGGATGTGGTCTACAGAAAATCAGCAAGTTCTCTGAAAAGCGTGCTGAAACCTTATCATTTTTTTTATTTATTTTCCCGATTTTTTTTGGCAATTTTGAGGGGACCATCAGGTCCAAACGGTGTCAAGAATCTCCACAAAAAATTTCAGATTTTTCGGACAAACGAGCGAAAAGTTATGCCTGTTTTACCGAATGTACCTCAAAGTATGTTTTCTGAAAGGCACACACAAAAATCGGCAGTAAGAGCAACTCGGCAGCGGCAGTTAGGGCAAAGCGACCCGAAACTCCAACACCGATCACAAGATCGTCCTTGTGACTAACAACAGAAGGTAGATATCAGATGATGTAAGGAGGGTTGCGATGCAGGCAAAAATTAGAGCGGTTAACAACCTGTCTAGGGTTTGCGTGGCGGCGAGAATTGACACAAGGCGGCTAGCGGGGCAAGTCGAGTAATGTGGTGGCTTCGACTTGTTGTTTAGGAACGGTGGATGGGATAGCAGCGGAAACAAAAAAACAGCAACGGGCACGTTGAACTACGACGACGAACACGACCTAAACCAGCAACAAGACTCGACCACGGGCACAAACTCAACAAAGTGAATCTGAAACGAAATTGCAAAGGCACAAAAGGCGATAAGACAACGGAAATTGAAATATTTTTTTAGGCTTTTTGTGCACTCTAGGTAATGAACAGATATGAATCTAAGGCAAACGAGATTATACCTCGCGGGAAACCTGAAATATCCGATACCAATTGATGAAGGATGGCCTGATCTTCCGAGAGGTAGCGATAGGTTCGATTGGTGGAGAACTCGACGTTGGCGATCCGGCTTCAAATCAGACACGATTCGAACCCTGTAACCATTACACCACTGCTCCGTTGGTTATCAACCAAGCACAACTTGATTGACCTCGCCAAGAAGGCTAATCCTGCAAGCGAATCGAAGAACACAAGCAAGAAGGTAAAGCACGCAATCTGAAATTGCAGATATGAATATCACGAATATATTAGAGGGGTTCAAGAACTCGGTTCCAAAGGACTAATCGACACAGTGGAGGAGATCAAGAACGGGGGCCCTGGATCACTGTAAAAGGATTTGTCACCACAGTTACAATGAACGATTCAGTTTCTCGGTGGAAAACTAAACTCAAAACAAAACCCAAGACCTAACGACGGCGGCGGCGGCTAAATATAGGGTTTAGGTCGTCGCCCCTGCTGGACGCGCCCCCTAATGGGCTCTAAGACGATACACGGCCCAACGGACCAAAATACGGTGACGCAGCACCCTGGCAGATTCTGGACGCTGAATTGTTTCGACGATTCCCGTTGACTCCGGATGTATTTTGACGTGATTCCAAAGCCATTGGTTAGATTATCAAATTATCTTTCCAAGCATATCTGGTTCGTCGAAAACGGAGTCCGTATGCATCCGGGGCGTTGATTTTACTCGGGACTGCTCCTGAATTCCGAGGGTGACGTGAAAACTGAGTTGGAGTCGGATTGCAACTTGGGGAAGACCATGGCGTCGGTGAGTCCAACTTGGCGATGTCCTCATCAAAGTCTTTCAAGGAAGGCTGATTCGAATTAAAACTGAAGTTATAATTCGAATTACCTTGATATGGCTGTCGTGGATAGCCATTATTTCCTCCTGATTGTTGGCGAAACCCGCTGTTGATGAAGGGAGCTTCTTCGCGGGTTTTGGGGAAATCATTCCCCGAATGACCAACGTTACCACAAACCTCACAAGTCATGCGAGAGTCTATGGCCTTGACGGTGTCAGGCGTGTTGCCTGTGGCATGTTCGTCCATCTTCTTCAGGAGTAACTCTATTTTTGCGGCAAGCATGTCCGTCTCCTTCACGGTGTGCATGCCTTTTTGTTGCTTGGCTGGGCCCCTGTCTTCACCCCAAGCTTGATTCTCTACCATTTTGTTGATCAGTGCCGTAGCCTTCTCAACCGTTAATGATAGAAACGCCCTTCCAGCAGCGGCATCAATGTGCCCCTTTGACATGAGGGTTAACCCATTGTAGAAGTTTTGGAGCACTAGCCACTCCTCCATTCCGTGATGAGGGCAATCTTGGATATATTCTTGTAATCTTTCCCATGCCTCTGGAATGGGCTCCATCTGAGTTTGCTGGAAGTTGGCAATTCTTCCCCTTAGGGCATTGGTTTTGCCCATAGGGAAGAATTTGGCGAGGAATGCCGTGGAACACTTGTTCCAAGTGCTCACAGCGTCCTTGTCCTTGTAGAACCACTGCTTCGCCTTCCCCACTAGGGAGAAGGGAAACAGTCGGAGCCTGATCACATCGGCCGTGATGTCCTTGATGACGATTGTGTCGCAGAGCTCTAGGAAACGCTGCGGATGAGCGTTGGCATCCTCGTTCGGCAATCCGCAGAACGGAATTGCCTGCACCATGGTGATGAGCCCGGTCCGGAGCTCAAAGTTCTTGTCCGCCGTGTTGACAACAGGCCCGGTGGGCACGTTGGCAACAGCGGGAGTTGAGTACTCGTGGAGCGACTTCTGGGCCATCTCGGTTGGTGCGGTGGTGACTGGTTCTTGCATCGGCGGAGCTACAGAAGAAGAAGTAGCGCGAGCTCTTTTCTTCCTTAGGAGTGCCTCCAGATTTGCGTTGAAGTTTTCCGGCAAGGAGAAACCAGTCATACACTATCCTGTTTTCAACCACAACAGGAGAAAACATAAAAGTTATCCTGCATAGACAGTGGTCAATTTCTAATGAAATTATAATCATATTTCATGCTGGATTATTTTAACCTATGCCTTCCCCGGCAACGGCGCCAGAAATGCTTGTTGGCATTTCTTAACGCAACCACCAAAACGGCGATCACGCTAGGAAACGCTCAGGGGTTGATAGATCAGAACCTTATAGAAATATTATCCGCAAGCGCACGGATCTATCATTGTAGCATTTCACCCGGAAGTATTCAGGGTATCGTTATTTATATTTTCCCAAAGGAAGGCAAGGTAGGTAAAATTCCCAGCATGAATATGACTATAATTCAAATCATCGAAGTATGACCTTAGTGCTATGCAGGGGTAAGATAACGGTTTTCAAAGATAGTGGACACACACTTGGCCAAACTCTAAGGATAAAAGAGAAATAAAGAATTATAAAGAATATAAAGAATAAATAAATAAACTACGCGGAGCAGGTAGGTCATATATAGCTATGTGCGGAACAGCTAAGTCACTAGTTATACAAGGTTAGGAATAAGTCAGAGCCTAGGGTGAGGGAGACCCCCGCAGCTGGTCTGCCAGCCGATAGAGGCATTTACAAACTCCTACACGACATGCGAACGTGGGGGATTACAAAGGACGGACAGGGCTGTCACCACCTGCCGCCTACCCCTCAACCGTGGCATGCCGTCATAAACGAAGGCTCCCGCGCACCCGGACACCACGCTCGCATACTAAGGAACTACCTATATTCCCCATGGACTCCCACCCTACGGATGGACGAGCTAGAACATAGGCAAACCCGAAGGAACAACGAACTACCTCCCCAGTCTCATCAGTATTGCTAAACTTACATAACCTATGAACCATGAAGAACATTGAAGAACATGTTATGAGATGATCATATAAACTTTGGTCTAGTTCATGATGATCGAATATAACATGATCTAAACTATACTCTAGTTCTAACACAAGACTATATAAATAAAACAGGAACTTGAATAAGGAAGAACTCCCCATAGTATATTACCAACGAGTAGCACTTCTTCCTAGGAGACAAGCCCTCCTTGGTGGCTCAACCTTGCTCCAAAGAATACTAAAATATCTAATCTAGAGAACAAGTGTAGAGGGAGAGAGAGGCTCAAATGGTGTGTGTATGAAAAATGAGGAGAGAGCCCCTTTTATATCCTAAGGGTAGGGGGCTCTTTGGAAAAGTGTCTCCCCCACTTGGAAAGTACCAAAACCGACCTCCATAGGACGGTTCGAGCTTTCCTTGTGGAATTCCCCGGCGGAGTCGTGGCCAAGGAAGCTGGGAGGCTCCACCGACCAAGGCAGGGCCCAGGGGGGCTCCTGCTGGGCGCGACCGCCCCTCAGGCGCGGCCGCCCCTGCTGGGTGGCCTCCCTGGCCCAGCTTCGGGGGACATGGCCCACTTGACCTCCTGAGTTGGCCCATGCTAGGGAATTTGTCGGTGTGGGCCCCGAAGTGAACTTTTCCTCCTCTCTCTCCATTTTACGCTTTTTTGAAAGCGTACTTTTATTTGATAATTCCCTGTACTTTATATATATTCCTGCAAAATAATAATTCTCCAAGTACAAGTGGAATTATGTTAGTAGCAAAGGTGTTTGAGTATAAAAACATATAATTCTCCCCTTTTTGACCTTATGTTGGCGGTATAAAATTGTCGATAAGGACCGCCAATAGCGCCCGAGGGCGACCAAGGCGACCATGGCGAGCGCGGCCGACGAGAGCGAGCAGGGTCGTGGCGCGAGCTTGGCTGGCGAGCGGCGCGGCTCGAGCTAGGCGGCTGCGGCAGACGTCGGCGGTCCATCGAGCGCGAGCAGGCGCGGCTGTAAGGTCCTAGATGGCTAGAGGGGGGTGAATAGCCTATAAAAATTTCTACAAACTCACTAAGCAAACTTCGTTAGTATAACAAATGGCGGAATGCAAGTTATGCTTAGCCTACAAGGGGTTGCAAACCTCCTATCCAACAATTCTAGTGGGTTGATCAAGTGATCTCACAAACAACCAAACGACCGAGATAGTGCTACACAAACAAGGCTCTCGGTGAACCCAAACTATGAAAGTAATGCAAGAGAGGGATAGAGCTTGTTATACCGACGTGTCGAGTCGAGGTTGCCAATCACCAAGAATATGAATAACCAAATACAATCGCCAATGCACAATAGATGACGACCAATCACCGGGAGACAAGATGAACACAATGATTTATGCCCGGATGTTCACTTGGGCACCCCAAGCTACATCACCCGTTGTGTCGACCAACACCTAGATGGTTCCTCGGTGTGACCCTCAAGTCACTAGTCCCTCAAGGCTCGCCCCGCAAGGCACCGCAAGACACCACTCTCAAGTGAGGTACTCAACGACATGCGCAATTCAATAGAGTTACTCTTCGTGATCCTCGCGAGTTGAGCACAAAACCTCTCACAAATAAGCCCGAGGTGGCCAAGAACAAACACCTTCTCTTGCCAACGCCACCAACAAACTCCAAGCCGGCTAGGAGCGGTACTCTCCAAGAGTAACAAGAAATCCACCGGCTAAACCACCCACAAGTGCCACTAGATGCCCTCAAGCAATGCAAATGCACTTTGGGATCACTCACTCTCACCAAGATTAGCAACCAAGCATGAGAGAGAGGAGTGGAGAGGAGATTTTCTGATCACAAGAATGTATGAATGAGTTAGGGAGTCAAGAGGGTTGGCCAAGCCACGGCCAACAACTATTTATAAGCCCACACTCAAATCCAACAGTTATCCCCTCGGGACAGCTCGCGTTAAGGCGCCGGACGCGTCCGCCGCCTACCGCCGGACGCGTCCGATGCGTAGAGCTCGCGCGCCCGCGCACAACGGTCGATTCAAACCGGCCAGTGGGAGGCCACCAGCTCAGCGTCCGGCGTGCGTCTGCGGCAAACCGCCGGACGCGGCACCCCTACGTCCGCAACGCGCGTCCGGCCCGAGTCCGGTCGAACTGCCGAAACTCTCTGGAGCGCGTCCGCCGCTCGGCCCGCGTCCGGCGCCTACACGGCCCGGCGCGTCCGACCGACGACCCGTCGCCTTTGGAGCGCGTCCGGCGCCACCCTGGCGTCCGACGCCTCCATGCCTGACGCGTCCGGCGCTTGAAAAACCTCGTTTTCAGCCCGCCGCGAACGCCAACTTCTGCGACATGCTATCCAACATGTATACCAACTTGATCACCATAGATAGCATGATTTCAACAACATTTTGCATCTGGCGCAATAGAAAATATGCATCCAATTTTCCCGAAAGCATTGAACCCATCTCTACCCTACAAACCACAGCGCGACCATCGCCACCTTTGTAAATGTGCCAACACCACCAAGTGTACATCACCATGTGCTTGTGTGTTAGCTTTTCATAATCATTTCCCAAAGGTTAGGTTAGCTTACTAGCCCCTACATGCAATGCACTTCATGAAATCACCTAGTGGCACCCAAGCGTCGAATAGCCGATAAGACTTCCCCTCTTAATAGTGCGGCTATCGAACCTAAACCACTCACACCCTCTATGGTGTCTTGAGTGCAAAACAAAATGGCCCTATGGTTATACCTTTGCCTTGAGCCCATTTTGTTCCTCCAAAAGGATATGAACGCTTCACACCATCACGTGACCGTCTCGATCCATCGACCTCGACTTCACTTGCCTTCACCGTGCATCGGTCCATCGGCGCCTAGTCTTGCCCGAGCTTCACCATCGCATGGTCCTTCACTCCCAAGCCTTGACTAGCCCTTCACCTTCAACACCGGGCCATGGAGCCAAGCGGCGTCTTGATCTTCATCTTTGATCACATGACACGTGTCATGCTTCATATGCATTAAGCTCATCATGTGGACAACCTTTCTCTAAATCAGCCACTTAGATAAACAAGGTTAGTCCTAGGTTTCATCAATTAGCCAAAACCAAACTAGGGACTTTCAGCGGCGGCAGGCGAGCAAGACGGACGTGGTCACGGCGGCGCGGTGGAGCAAGGCGGAACGGCCGCGGCGGCGACATGCCGGACGGCGAGCGAGCACGCGCAGATGTCGACGGGTCCCGCGACTCCCGCCCGACCTCATCCTCCTAAATGCAGATGCGGACGGCGAGTGTAGTGGGGGCTAGGAGCTCGGGGCGGACGGCGAGCCCTCGTGCGGTGTGGGCGACAGCACGGCGGACGTTGAGCTGGAAGCCGGCTCGTCCTTGCGGCGGACGGCGAGCCCTCGCGCGGCGTACGCGAGAGCGGAGCGGACGGCGAGCTGGCAGCACAGGCGAGCCCTCACGGCGGCACGTCCTGGGCGAGCAGCCTGCCCGAGCGGGGCGAGGGCTACCGGCGTGGTGCAGCATGAGCAGGCACAACCGACGCTGCACGGCCGGCGCGAGCAGACGCTGCAGGGCAAGAAACGACTGGTTTCTTCCCAATGGTAATTCCATCGTTTCTTCTTGCATCGGGGCAAGAGTAGACGTCGTTTCTTCCTCAAGAAACGATTTCTTCAAATTTCCATTTCCTCATTAATTATGCTGTCATATCAGCATTTTTGCTTACCTGGCGTCTCATTTAATAAAAATAGAAACCACTATTAATGCCCATTGGGACTGCCCTTAGACTCAAAAGATTTCTCTCATTATTTATAACCAAACTGTGCAATTAGTTATTTTTTACCTATATTTAATGCTCCATGTATGGGTCTAAAGATTGATGTGATAGAGAGAGTGAAAAAACTTATAATTTTGCTTCAATCTAAACAAGGCTGAAGCCACAATTTACCCCGCAACTCTATCGTTTCTAAAAGGAAAAAGAAAACCCTTAGTTAACAATTCCAGAGGACAAAAATGGTCCTTCCACCCATACCCCTTCCCTCTCTCAACAGGCTGTAGGGGCGGTGACGCGGCTAGGCGGCGCGATGCGACAGGGGCTAGACGAGTGGGTGTGTTTGGATGTTGTGCACGAAATACCGCGCCAAAGTTGTGGTAGTGCCACAAGTGTAGAATTGAAATCAGCCGCCACACATGCGGCGGGATTTGACACCCAAATAGACTAGAAGCCCATGTCCAAAGATTTTGGTAGCCACAAACAAGATAGTGAACCAAACGAATGTCGTAGTTGTGGCATGGCATGGCATCCTTTAGATGCAAACCAAATGCCTCATATGCAAGAGAGCAAATTAGGGTTGCAAGTGGAAGTTTTTTTACATCTACAAGTAAAAGGTACATTGGTTGTACATTGCAGATGTATAAAAAGACAGCTAGGAAAGAACCATCTTTATTAGAAAAAACAGTAAGAAAATTATCTTACGGCCAATGTACTTTTTACTAATAAGATGGTTCTTTCCTTGTTTTTTTAATTGCATGGTAAGATTAGTGGTCCAAAGCATTTTTGTGGTTCATTGAATAATTGTGGTGAAACTCTGGCCTCCAACAGATGGGTAGCTAAAATAGTTGTCGATTTTGTTGTGGGAAGACCCTAAAATGAGACCAATGGAGTTGCAAGGTAAACTCAACAAGAAGTACTCCATAGAAATTCCATATCATGGAGTTTTCAGAGGCAAAAAGGGCAATGAGCGCCCCATATGGGAGTGGGCTAATAGTTATAACTTGTTACAATTTATCAAGATGAGCTTCTAAGAGTAGTACTAGGCAGCATTGTTGAGATGAACACTAAAAAAGACAATAGTGATTTGTGTTTCATTAGGTTCTTTGTTGCTCTTAAACCATGCATTGATGGGTTCTTGCAAGGATGTAGGCCTTACATTGTCATGGATGCCACACATTTCAAGGTGGATTTTTTTTTACAAGGAACAACTTTATTAATGGCAACATCGTGCTGCTGAAATTGTTACATCATTGAGGCCCAAAGACTAGGGCCTAATGGAGGTTACAATGGGCATCCTGATGCTGATAAGAGTAAGCGAAGTCTATGTTGGTAGATGAAGAATTTGTAGTCTCTCTCCACTCAAGCGTGAATCACATGAAAACTTCGGTCAAGATATTCATGGACTACCAGATAAATGAGTCACACAGGGTTCTTGTCCAACAAAGTTAACTGACAATCACCCCGCAAATGATCAAATCCGTGTGAACATGAGTAACATTAATTGGCATGCAGCATGATGTTTGAACAAATGCTTCAAACAAGTTATCTATACCACAATAAAATGGCTACAAGTTTTTCTTACAGTACCCAACAAAACCCTCTTAAAGACTCATCTCATCCCTGATTTCACATCTCTATGCTGTCCTGCGCCATACTCTGCAGATCCTCCTCGTTAACAGGGTTTTCTTGCCACCGCTTCTTTTTTTTCGAGATCGCGTACTTGACGCGCATTTCATTAAGAAGGAGATAGTTTGAGAATACAACCCCGATAATCCACTAAATAACAAATGTGGATTGTTCCAGATATGTATATTGATAATCCACTGAGTAATAAAAACGGATAAGATTGGAGCTGGTTCGTCAGCATACAACTACACATGCAGGTTTTTTCATGCTTAGCTATGCTAGAACTCAGTGTGCCAAGGCAGTAATCAAAAACCTCTTGTCAGCAAATATCATCATTAGGCTGCTTTGGAGCGAATCACACGGCCAACACATTGGGCTGCTTGCCTCCGGCATTAATGAGATATAGATAGATTCATTTTTTTTTAAAAAAAATGTTAGAAATATCTTTACAACATAAAAGCAACTCCAACAGTTCGACAAAAGAGACTTGACAAATCTATAGTTTTGTCAACTCTCTAGACCAAATGCCAAGTAAAAAAAAGAGACCTTCTCCAACAGTTAGCTATTTGGGCTTGGCAAATTAAAATTTGGTGGCACACATGTCTCAATTATTTGGCTGGCAGGGTCGGTGAAGGGTCGCGGACACCACTTCACTTCCGCGCGAGGCCGATCGCCATCATCCTCGTTGGAAACTCCGTTGCGAAGAATGTCGTCAGAAATCCACCCCCTTCCATTGCAATGACTATAAAAAAATGGCATCATCAATCTGTAAATAGATATCGATCTACGGATATACCTAGCGTGCACCTACAGATCAAGAATATATGAATCTGTACACTGATGGTTGAATATGTTGCATGCTAAACACAGATGGATGAATATGCTGCAGGCTAAATAACACAGATCGATGAAGCTGCTCGTAGATCAGGGTTCTCGATGCAAAATGTTTAAGATTTTATAAAATTCATCAAAAATCATAGAAAAATCTGAAAAATGACAAACCAGTTTTGTTAGGTTGTGCGTTGTCTATAGTGTGTTAGATCATCCTTGCATATGTTGCATATATTGATATATATATATGTTCGAAAACACAAAATTATAAAAAACACCAAGATTTTTTGCGTATAAATTATCTTTACATGCAAACTCATAAGTAAAAAAAATATAAATAAATAGATACTAGGTATACATATAGATTTTTCTACACATACGAGAGATGATAGAGAGAGATTCTAAGTGCTGATAGAGTCCTAGATGAACTGAAATTCTGGAGCACCTATTTTATTGGGCAAACAAGTAATTGTTCAGCCGGAGAAATTCTAAAAATAATGATATAATTGAAGTTTGTCGTTGGGCTTGGATACAACCGGTGAGGAAAAAATAGATGTGACGGTATGTATGCGCGCGGCCATGAGTACATGTTTCTAATTGATACCGCCATGGAACATCTCAGACCTAATGCATAGGTTCTTTTCAGGCAGCTCCAAAGTGAGCACTGTGGAGATCAACTTGGATACAGATGATATTCCAATTATCAAGGGACAAACGATATATGTAAGCTTTTTATGGGGAAGATGCACCTCGCACTGATGGCACTTACACCAATATTGCAGCCTCTGTGGCTAGCTAAGTGGTGGCAACTAGATTGATGCGAGAAAGAGCTAAGCTACGGGCATAGGTAATTGGTTATACATCACACTATAATAAAATATGCTTTCTAATTGATTTAAGATTGACCATTGTCCAATGAGTCCCAACTCCCAAGAGTTTTGACTGCTAACACAAAGCCAATTGAAAAGCATTGATTGATTCAGTTCATTGAAAAAACAAAATTTATTAATTGGGCCATAATGATTATAATTTTTTTATTGTGCAAAATAATTAGAAGTACGACCAACAACATTATCTACAAAATCAAGGCAAAAAAAATGAACTAGGATATATTATTGGCTCAAGAATTGTCATCACCTTAAAATAGTGAAATTGATTGTTGTCGTGTCTCTGCCGACACCATCACCCGTTGCAACGCACGGGCAATTTTGCTAGTATATATATATATATATATATATATATATATATATATATATATATATATATATAAGGTTCAACAAGGCAAACTTGATGGTATTCCACATTGTGTTGAGATGAAGGCCAAGTCATGTATTGTTGTGTTGAAAGATTATGGAAACAATCTAGTTCAAGCAAAAGATAACAATGCAAATAGAATCAATGAAATGGCTTATATGTTGTGGGATATCATAGTATCATGTGAAAGCAAGCATATTTGGAAAATAACAAGGGGATAATATATAATGGACATAAGATGTTCTCCACCTTTGGTTGCTTGCATGGATAGAGGGTCAAGCCAAAATGAAGAGGATCTAAGAAATCGTGAATTGGCTTGACCATATTAATGTTGATCTATATATGTCTATATATGCTTAATATGATGTGACTTGAGTATGGCTTGATATGGTGAAGATAGCAAAGAAAGGGCTTCGAGGTACTAAGCGGATGTGAAGGATAAGCAAGGGCTTGGACCGAGGTACCATGACTAAGGTGAAGAAGAGAGTACTTGCATTTAGTTGAGGAACTAATCAAGCTATAAGAAGTTATATTGTGTTGAGAATCAGATGATTAGGGAAAGTGACTTGAAGCCATGAAGGTGAACTCATATATAAGGATATGGTTTAAGTCACGTGATGAAGGTATAATGAATGAGGAAAACATATTCAACGGTAAAGTTCTCAAGTACCAAATGAAGTAGCAACCAGCTCAAAGGCATTTACATTCTTTTATGTGTTGAATTTGAGTTTAGGGAAAGTCGTACTATAAAGGGAAACTCGATGATAGTTGGTCAACTGTTGAACCAGATGCTCAAAATCCATGAACTAAATCCTCATACCTAGACAAAGCAACTAGCCAAAGATTGAACTATTTCAAGTTGTTTTGACTAGAGCGACAATGTCGTTCGTAGAATACTGTTGCGTGTTGGGCCATTTTTATACCGACGGGTTCAGCCCGCAACGGTCATCTTCTTCCTCTGGGCATTCAATCCAATTCTGAACAAACCAAAGCTCTCCCTCTCATCCATTGGAGCCTCCACCTACCTCAAGCTGATCTGCAAATTCCACCAGCAAATCTTGAGAAAAAAGGTAGCAAACTCCAATCAAAGAGTAGATCAATTGATTCCCAAAGTCTAAGAGCATTTGGTTCACGTTTGGCCAGCGGTTCTAGGGTTTGTTACTCTTGGAGCTTGCTCCTAGCCGGCTAGGCATCGCCCTTGAGTTGCCAACTCGTGTGGCAACCTTGGGAGGTTTGTAACCTCACTCTGGAGCAAAGGAATCACCCTCTCACCTCAAGAGTTAACTCTCTTGACTTGAGATCGAGGGAAGGACCAACCTTTGTGGTGACGTCTAATTCTTTTATGGATACCTCAACAACGTGGACATAGGCAAGCCTTTTGTGGCGAGTTGAACCACGAGATAAATAACCGTGTCTCTTATGCTTAAGTTTATATTCTTGCAGTTCATGTTGTTAAGCAGCTGCTTCTTAGGGTTTGGAAGATAGATCTTGACTCTTGTGCCTTTTTTGTGGTATACAGTCTTTGAGCTGTATCTAACCTTCATATTGTAGGAATAAGGAGCTCTTAGTATATAGTTTCTATCTGCAAAGTTTCAGGTTCAGCCGAGCTATATTTGCTGAGCGACAGTGTCGTCCGGGTAGAGCGACAGTGTCGCCCATATGTTTTGATTGAGTTTTGAGGAACTTTTGCAGGATTGTCTTTGGACATGTCTAATATATCTTCACAAAGTTTGGCTCTATTGGACTCACGACCACAAAGAGGAAGTACAAGCCTCAAAAGAGTTTGAGCTGAGTTTTGTTTGAGCTAATTCAATACATGACAATAATAGATAACGATGTTGCCTTTCAGAAATCAAATAGAATATTAGTAATCATACTTTCTATATGTATGAACAATGTATATGATTGTTGCAGCTACCTTGTCCTTTCCATTGTTTTTTCTGTTTTAGGCATAAGTGCCTTGTAATTTTCTCTTGTATATAACATTCTTTCATTCTTTATTTATATATATATAAAAAAGAGGGTCGGGGACTCCCCGACCGTTTCGGTCAAAAAAGACCATGCATCTGCCATATACACATATATGGAATGCATTTTACACTTACTGCAGATCTAATACTAGATTGCTTTATTTTTTCTCACATACTACAAAATCAATGCAACATCCACTTTACTTTGGAACGCTGCAAAAAGGCCGTGAGAAAAGCTCTGTTACCGTCCAAGTGATTAGAAAATGCACTGTGAAAAAGTCGACCGGCCAATGTGCGCATCTCTACGTTGGCACAGTTCTAGCAGATCAAAAGGTAAACCTTTTTTTACACAACCAGTGCAGGAAAAGCACACTGAAACTGAACATGGTCTGTCTACGCCATCCACAATTATAAATATAGTGTACACACAATAATATGATAACCCAAAAAAGGACTGAATGTGGAAAAAGAACAAGATATTAGCTAGATTGTTTTTCACACATATTAATACTGATAGGGAACTGCCATGTATGCTGAGATTCCAGAAGAAACAATTCCAAAAAAGAAACACCTTACAGTGGCTTTGGCTATTTTTTCTCTAATCAATTTTATTTTGAACTTCTGTAGTTAAATTTAGCAATGAGTCTCTAGATGATGCCTTAAATGTAATAGGATTTCAAAGTCATGGACCTTTCGATCAACCTGACAGAATTTATTAAAAAAATGAGTTACTCATCTCACGAATTGATGGCTCCCATACCAAAGTTTGATCCATTAGCTTTTGAATTGAAACCAATTTATTTAGTCAGACTTGGGAGACACATTTTTTTAGATAATGGATACGCATATCCGGCCTCTACATCCGAGGATGTACACAGCCAATTATTACAAGGTTTTCAAAGTAAACAAGGTGAGAAGGCCAAGGTCTTATAGAACGACCCAGACGCTAATTCAAACAATAAAAATGTTTTCATCCTTTATTGGATATCTCTAGAGCAATAGCTTCTAACTTCTTGCTCATCGTAGAGAGTGCGTCCTTGGCTGTCCCATCATGCTGCAGCTGAGCCCACGAGCGCAACCAGTATGCTCCTCTGAAAATAATGTACTTGGGAGACACATGACTGTTAGCAGGTCATACTAAGCATCAACATAGTTATTTGCACTGCAGGAACTTCGACAAAGCAAATGATGTAGTTATGTAATCAAAACCACAGAGAATACCGACTGGAAGGGAAGAAAGCAATAGTGTATTTCAATATCCTTTGAAAGCACCTATAGGAATATTTGTCATATGAAACAATGATGAGCTCTCTAAAAACACACACATTTTACACTAAATAGAGTTAATTTGAAGTTGTATATAATTGTAGGCTACCCCTATTTCGTATTTCCGTTGCACAGAAGACACCAAAGTTCATTAAACTTGGATTAGCAATAAGCAGTGATAAATTTTAAAAGATATTGCAGTTCCTCTAGAGGAGCAGCCTACTTGATGGTACACATATATGAAGGAACTATCTCTTTTCACATATACATACACATTTTTATGTATTATAAATAGGACAGCTATTTCCTTTTGTCTTAAGTTTACCTTAATGTACTTCCATAAGCAGAATAGGCTTGTGCAGACTAACACTGCATTTTCATTCATGTCGTGTGATAGATATCATGCCCTTGGCCACCAAACTTTGTAGGCTCTCTTCACCCATTTATTCAGAATAGTTAAAATACTAATTGGCTATTCTAGAGCATTCATTTCTACATTTGTGAATTCCTGTAGGTTTGGATTTTCAGGCGCAAAAATGAATCGAGTCTTCATACAAGATTGAAGAACTTGCTGAAATGATTGCTACCAAAGTGGTACAATTTTTCATTATCATGTTGTCTCGTTGTTGTATAAACTATAAGCTCATATTTCCTCGAACCCCCTCCCCCTCCTCCCAAGTTTGCATAGCCATGTTTCGTTGTTTTGTCTACCTAATGGACACATCTATATGGATGAGTGTTGATAAAGTCGCTCTTGACTTACGATTTTGAATTTATGAAAATCAAAACCCCTAAATCTGATGAGTCTTACTGTGCAGTGTTGGTTCTAGCTGCACGTTATGCTAAAATTTTAGGGTCTCTCTATCGGTGGCTTTAAGACAGAATAATGGACCTCCTGTGCACTAATGGTTCTATAGCTGTTCTCTTCCCCATTTGTGACTTCAGCAGGTACATACTTTCCTATTTGAATCCTGAAATTATAGATTAAATTATATCAAACAAATAACATTGATGCTTCTGTATTTTAGGAAAATTTAGTTTTAATTGCAGACTCCAAGAAAATAGAAACAGATAGCATTGATGCACTTGAAGGAAATTTTTTGGGTTTCAGGAACGGATAGCACACAACTATACTTTGAATTCCGAGATGTCTGAAACCATTTAGAGCTCCACTTATATACATTGACCTATATTGCCTTCCATACTGCCCTTACATCTATAATGCAATTCCCAGATTTACCTGTTGACTACAACATTTCTAGCGAGATCCTTAGTTTCAGATCCACGGACTTCCATGTTTATGTTAAAATAGAGTCTCCTAATTCACATTATTCCAGTACTGTGTTTTGCTCAAAACAATATAAAAATGGATCATCCATCTTCTGTATTTATGTCAGACTGAAGTTAACTGCCTAGGGCTGTTGAGGCATCCAAATTTGGTGAAGTTAATTGGATATTGCTGTGAAGATGACCATCGGCTACTTGTCTATGAGTTCATGTTCCGAGGAAGTCTAGAAAACCACTTATTCCGAAGTAATACTTCTACTCCTGTTTGAGAGTGTGAATGACATCATAACTTAGTTCAGCGATGCCGCTTTTTACATACTGTCTTCTGTTTTCTTGAATGCAATCCACTGATCACAGACACTACACCATGAGCTGATAAAAATGTGGATGATATTGTTACACTTTTAATTTTCATAACTATTGTTGGTGTGAGTTGGGCATATTTTATTTGCCACTCTTGAACTTGATGGTGGCTCAAATCCTGGATGATTGCTCGCTTGGTAAACTGTTGATTTTGCTTGATTACAAGTGGTAACTATGTTAGGCCATGGGCAGTCCCTAACAACCTAGCTGGTATTTTCTGTATTCTGTATCGACATTTTAGGCAACCTCCCAACTGACCTTATGACTTGGAGCATATAAGAAATGATCTATTTTAAAATTACGCACTACCACACCTTCATGTTAATATCTTCTATGGTTTTTGTCATGCTCCTTTAATACGGACTACTATAGCTGTTACTAACTACATTTGAAGAAAAGGACAAATAACTGAATGATTTCCACTTCTACCATGTATGATGTGCATGTATGATGTGTAATGCCAGTGCACTATTTTCCTTCATTCAGTCACGGTGAACTTTTATTTCAGATGAGGGAACTTTTGTTGATCAGACATCCTGTTTTTCATGTTCTCAGAGGCAGCTAGACCATTACCCTGAGGTACTAGGATGTCAATCGCACTAGGAGCTGCTAAAGGGCTTGCTTGCCTCCAAAATGCTCAAAGGCCTGTCATCTACAGAGATTTCAAGACAACAAATATTCTGCTGGACTCTGTTGAGTGTTAATTGCTTCCTCGTGCTTCCTTCGCCTTTTTCAGTTCATCGATACATATATGTTTGGCATATTTATCTTTTTGTTTCCGTTGCCACAGGATTATACTGCTAAACTGTCTAACTTTGGCCCGGCAAAAGCTGGCCCTGAAGGTGATCAGACACATGTATCAACACGGGTGATGGGAACCTACGGTTATGCTGCCCCTGAATATGCGATGACTGGTACTTTCCTCATTGTTTGTATATGCTTAGTATTTGCATTTCTTAGAAGATATCATTTTATCTAACAGTTCGGATATGAACTTCATATCAAATTTCCATACACTGAACTATTGTTTCTACTCCGTGAGCTGAGATCATATATGTTGCCACTGTCTGTGTCTTTTAGTGTTTGAATATAACATTGTAGCATAGTTTATAGCCAGAAAAAGTATTATTCTTAATCCATGATCTGATATCGTGTACATCTAATGTGCAGGTCACTTGACTGCTAGAAGTGAAGTTTACAGCTTTGTTGTCGTCCTTCTAGAGCTCTTGACAAGGCGCAAGACACCTGGTTGTTTACAAAACTCATCGTTAGTATTCAATCACAACAGGCAAGGCAGCCCTTGAAGGTCCACCATGAAGACCAGACAATTCGCCAAGGCTGTCACATGTAGGATTCTCACTCTAGATGGCGTCATTTAGCCCCGATTAATGCCCATCAATGCCCCAGTTCTGCCCCATCTGTTCAACCTATGTTGTGCAACATGGAAGTGTATAGAGCAAGAGTCTAGCTATGTAGTTATTCTGTCATTGTATCCTCTGTTCCTTCTAATTGTGTCTCTACTTATTATTTATGAACACACACCCATGTTTGTTGTCTATAAGATTACTGACACTTTAAATTAAGACTATGTTGCTTAATAACTGTGTAATTCAATTTTTTAACTGTAGAATATAGCCATAATGTACTATAACTGAAAAATATCCATATATCATATTAATGCTCGAATCACGGAGAAAGACTATTATTGTGCTCAGACTATTTTATATTTGAACTTATGTTATACTCCCTCTATTTCAAATTATAAGACATTCTAAACATCTTGGATAGTCAAACCTTTTCAACCTATTGTATATATATATATATATATACATATATATGGAGTATTTAATGCAAATGTATGGCATGCATAATTTTATGGAAGTGGGTCCAGGTCCGCACGGAAGCGCGCGGCAGGTTACTAGTTCTTTTATAAGAAGCAAGATGTCATCCATAGATTGCCTGTCCCAAATGTTCAGTGAACAGTTAGGCTCAGAAGCATGGCTTGTTTAGTTGCTTCACAAAGATTAAACTTTACTATGCGAATACTCGAGAAAGGGAAGGGGCGGTGAATAGACCGAAATGTCGACTTGAAAGCATTGACATCTCCAATCGAGCAACATCAAAACGTGCATCTTCTATCAGCTGGTTTATTGTAGCTCTTCCATACACTCGTTAGAGCATCCCCAACGGTTTGACATACTTCGTTTGGCAAATATGAGAATTTGCAAACTCTCAAATCAAATGGCAAAGGTGAAAAATAGGATAACTCCAATGTTTTTGCATTTTAGACTTGGCAAAAATAGAAAAATTGAACCCATCAGTTGTCGCGGATTTTTTTTGGCGCGGATTTTTTCCTGCGGCGGCTTCGCGCACGCGCCAAGTCGCGGCAATCGTCGCGCGTCCATCAGATCCCGGCGCGGGGGAAAAAAATCACGCGTCCGCGTGTTTGCCAAGCCACCCGACGCTTGGTAAATATGCCAAGGAGACCCTCCCTTTTGCCAAGTTGATTAAAATGCAAAGCCCATTTACCAAACCATTGGATAGGCAATTTTAGGATTTTTTGGCAAATCAAAGAATGCAAAGCTCAATTGGCAAACCATTGGGGATGCTCTTACATAAGGGCAATCCCAATGAATATTAATGATAGTTTTTATCTTTTTTAATTAGACTTGACAGCTCAGCAATTTGCTGATATGGTAAAGAAATAAATGGAGAGAGAGAGCACAAATTAAAGAAACCGTTTCTTCGTGAGGAAACGGTGTTGACGCTATCAACAATGCACATCGAAACGACCTGAATGCCAAGACTCCACTCGTTTCCATCCCCCTCGGTCTTGATCCAGTGCGCCGCAGCCTTGGCGTGCCCTCGCGCTGCAACTCTGCTCACGGTCGAGGGTGCTCGCTTGCGCTGGAGGTTTGCTCGCGCCGTCGTAGGAGCTCGCGCGCGCCACTGCAATCAAGCCGCGGCGTGGCCGTGCTCATGTCCACCCAGGCCGCGCCTCCATCCGTGGTCCGCCTCCGACGCAATCGCGCTGGTGCCGGCTCACTTCTTGGTCGGCCGGGATCTGCGATAGCGAGAGAACAGAGAGATCGAGAGGGAACTGAAGGATGCGTCATAACATGTAGTAATTTGTCCTTTCCCGTGCGTGTTGCTCGTCGTACCTTGATCCGTGTCGCTCGCAAGAGGGGGGCAGAGTACGTGCCAGAGAGGGCGCACCGCCGGCCCAGGCGATGTGGAGGGCGGCGCTGTGAGAGGCGGAGCCGCTGGGCAGAGGAAGGAAGAGAGTGACGGTGACAAGAAGGATTGGACCGGAGTGGGAGCTATTGGAGGGGATGAGATATTTTTGTGGCCAACCATTTACCTGGACGGGAAGTAGAAAAAAAACATTTACTCTGGACACGTGCCTTGCAGATGATGATTTCTCGAGATTATTTTTTAAACATGGTTTTTGGATGTTTCACGCGACCATGCAGAAATTTTGATGTTTGTTTGCCGGTGTGTAGCGTGTGTTTTTTAAAAAAATACCGACTGCAAAATAGTTGCCACATATGATCTATCTGTTTTGTATGCTGTATTTAAGTTATCATTTATATTCATATTTTTATAGAAATTATGGGTTGGGACGGAGTAGTTCTTCGTGTGAAATTCTATGTTATAGAAACTACTTACCATTAGGATTGCCCTAAATTATCCGAGAATTGAACAGTTATGAGACCCAAGAAAAGCACACGCATCTCCAATTGAGCATCCTCAAAAGGTGTATATTCTACGTCTCCCAACTTCATCCATAGGTTGAAGCTACCCGAATTTAAATAGCTAATGTTGACGCTAATTTAGATCAGCACACCGGATAAGGAGCTAGATCGCTCGATGTAGGGCAAGCCGAATACGGGGATCGGCCAGCGCCTGGTAACTGTAGGACAAGCCGAATACGGGGATCGATCAGTGCCTGATAGATGTAGGGCAAGCCGAATACGGGGATCGGCCGGCGCCTAGCGGATGTCCACACCTGGACCTTGTGCCCCCAGCGATGAGCGCGATACGCAAGACATGTCGCCAGAGGAGCCTCGTCGGGAGCGCGATACGCAAGACACGCCGACGAAGTCTCTTGAAACCCGAAACCCCACACGCCCGGGACGGACCCTTGTGGGCGCACGGCGGCAATGGGGCGCCCTAGCCGGCCTGACCGCTCTAGGGCTTGTTGTCGTCGTCGATAACCTGCATGGCAGCGGCGACGGAGAAGGAGGGAGTGGAGAGATTAGGGCTAGAGGTAGGAGAAGATAGATTAGATCATGTTTGATCTTGTTGTATTTTGTCGATTGAGGTGGATGGGATCAGTCGGCCATGATCCTCTCATATATATAGAGGGGGGTGGTCTTATCCCGGTGGAAAACAACTCCATCTTGTATTCTCCAAGTTTCCCACGTCAAAAGTTACCAAAAACGCAACCCGATCGGAGTCGGTCACGTCCCTACACAGCGTCGGACGCGTCCGACGCTTCAGGCGCGCGTCCGACGCACGTGTCCGTCGCTCGCGCCCGCGAGGGGCCACTGGACAGACGCGTCCGGCGCCGGCATGGCCGCGTCCGGCGCTCTTGCGCCTGTGGGAGGTCTCTGGACGGTCGCGTCCGACGCGGCGCGGCCGCGTCCGTCGCTCGCGTGCCGTGAGGAGCCCCCGGGCGGACGCGTCCGCTGCGTCCGTCTCGCCCGCGTCCGTCGCCTTGCGCCGCGAAAGGTCCTCTGGACAGACGCGTCGCCGCGTCCGTCACCCCCTGCCGAGTGTCCGCCGCTATGGCCTGCCGCGCGTCCTCACATGTGCTATCCTCTTGCCAATTTTTAGTGTCAACACATGCCCCCCTGTTTTCAAGTGAATTAGTCGATGAACTTGAAAATACTCTTTCACCTGTAACCAACTAGCAACGATACCCATCACATCGGCTAGCCGGCGACTAAGGGCGATGTATACATCGGTCATTTTTGTTCTAAGGGCGATACATGTATCGGCCATTGTTTGGAAGAATTCTAGGCTTCTTACCAAACACTTGAAAAATACTTCTAGGTATTTTCCGTTGATTGCTCTTAGGAGATTTATCAATTTTGCAGCATCTCCAGCTAGCTTATTTGAATTTTCAAGCAACACTTTGATCACTCCATAAGGTTCTTCCAATTTGGTGACTCAATTTGACGCCACTTCCTTGAGATCCTCATCTCTATTTTGATGAGCTTGACCAAAGCCTTCAAATATCTCCCATAATCATCCTACAATGTGGGAGTCCTCCAATCCTCCAAATCGGTACTAAGATTACCGGAAACCAAACTAGACCGATTTGAGGTGTCTTTAAGCGAATCAGCGGCAAATGCCTCAGCACAAATGGCTTGACCGATTGTTTCAATCAGTTTGACCGGTTTGTCATCACCTCCATATAGGAAATAAATATTTCCATGCATCAGCTTACGTTATATATGAAAATTACGTCCACCGACGCCATAGCCAGATGCTTGTTGAGCTTATCATGATGACTGCATGGAGTGCAACAAACCAAACCGAATAAAAGAATCTCATTCGACACAGATATTGTGGTGAATATAATTTTAATCGGCTTAATGTCTCAAATAGTGTTTCATTATGAGAAACAATAAATATACCAACGCCTTGGCCTTATTCGCAAGCCGATTAATCAAGATAAAGCCTCCATGTGTAACACACAAGAAATTGATCTCATATCTTAAACCAATTCCATGCTCAACAATAAAATCAGCAATGACTTGACCTTTAATTATTTCTTGTGGCTCAAGAGTTGAAAGGTCACAACGGCTAGAGGGGGGTGAATAGGCTAATTAAAAATCTAGCAAGACACTAAACAAACTTGTTAGATAGTAAGGCGGCAAATGTGCAAAGCTAATGCTTCAACTAGACTATGCAAGCCGTCCTACACAAGCAAGGCTACTCAATTCAATCACACAACAACACCGTGATCTAGCTACGCAAAGCGGCTCACGGGAAACCAACAAGCTAAGCCAACCACCGTGACTAGCTACACAAGTTTGGTTCACGGCCGACCAACTAGCAATTCTACTTTGCGGGAAAGTAAAGCGGAGAGGGAAGGTTATACCGCCGTGTAGAGATGAAGATGGCCAATCACCGGCGTCGAAAGAAATCCGCTGCAAGCAAACACAAGCACAAAGCACAAGGTCGAAGCCTCGGCACACAAATCAACACCTTGATTTTTTACCGAGGTTCACTCGCTTCCCGGCGAGCTAAGTCCTCGTTGTGGCGATGCACTTGCTTCGTGAGTTGCCCGCTCAATTGACCAATGTCAAACACCCCTATGGGGAGCGGCAACCTCAGCTCAAACAAGGATCCACAAGCCACGAGCAATCCACTAGAGTATCCTTTCGTGAACTCCCGCGGGGAAGGACCAAGAACCCCTCACAAGTGCCTGGTGTGGCCTCGAACAATCTCCAAGTCGAGCTCACCACCACCCGTTGCTCCAAACCGTCTACGGTGATGGGAATCACCGAAGAGTAACAAGAATCCACAGCAAACTCGATGAACAAGTGCCTCTAGATGCAACTCTCAATGCAAATCACTTGTTCTCACTCAATCTCTCTCAAGATTAGCAAAGGAATCAAAGAGATGAGTGGGGAGAAGCTTCTCAAGCTCAAAGGATGCTCACAAGTGTTAGAATGGGCGAGAGAGCCTTCCCAAAGCCGGCCCCCTTCTATTTATATGGTTGGGGAAAAATCCAACCGTTACCTTCCTCGGGGTCACGGTACAACGCGTCGGACGCGTCCGCCGCTCAGGGGCCGGACGCGTCCGGCGCCTTAAGCCGCCGCGCCGCTTAGTCGACCGTTGGTCCTCTGTGAAAGGACCGTGACGCCTAAGAGGGGGGGGTGAATTAGGCAACTTAAAACTTCTACTCTAAACTATGGCCTCTAATTTCCACCTAGTCAAAACCTATGCAAGAAAGTAAACTATCTAATGTGCAACTATGGTTTTGCTAAGTGTGTTTGCTATCTCTACCGCAAAAGGAGTTATGCTACCTAGTTTCCAAACCTATCAACTAGCATATCAAGCTATGAAAGGTAAAGCACATGAACTAGATAGCAATGTAAATGCGGAAGCTAAAGAGTGTGATAGAGATGCAAACTCCCATCGACGACTCCGGTATTTTTACCGAGGTATCGAGAAGCGCGCAAGCTTCCCCCTAGTCCTCGTTGGAGCCCCTCGCAAGGAATCCCTCGCAAGGGCCAAGCTCCCGGTCGGATACTCCGTGGATAGCTCCGGGCCTTCCCCACGCGCAAGTGGGTCTCCGGTTAAGCCACTCGTGGCAAAGCCTCTCCCGGATGCTCTCCGCCGTCTTCACTATCAAGTTTCTGGCCGAAGCGCCGCGGGCCTTGTTCCCTTCGGTACACGGAGGCGACCACACCACAATCGCGGTTGGTGTGATCTCGCAAGACTTACAAGCCCCACTGATGTACAACCACGGTGCGCGCAAGCACCGATAGATAAGAGGTTTTCAACCTCACTAAACACTAGGCCTAACACCTAGAGCAAGCGCAAAGCGGTGGTCTAACTAGCTTAAGCACTTCGCAAAGCACCTCTACTAATCACCTAGTGTATTCACTAAGCACTTTGGTGGCTAGAGCAACTAGATATGTGTCTATGCACTATGATCACTTCCTTGGGCTCCAACCTTATTGTTTTGGCCGGCCATGGGGGTATATATAGAGCCCCAACCAAATAGAGCCGTTGGAGAAAGTCATGGGCTTCACAGCGAACCATCGGACGCTGGAGTCGTGACCATCGGACGCGTCCGATGCTCCTTTAACGGCTAGATGCCGACCTGGCACTGTGTCGCAACGGCTAGTCAGCGTCCGATGCTTGATCAACGGACGCGTCCGATGCTCACAGAGCCTCTCTCTCTGCATGGTCATCGGACGCAGGGTCCTGTAGCGTCCAATGTTAGCAACGGAGCGTCCGATGCTCGCTGTGCAAGCTTGCACAGTGTCACAGTCGCGTCCGATGCCTCGGTCTTCAGCGTCCGATGCTTCTGCTGGCGCTGACACGAGCTAGGGTTTACCAACGGAGCGTCCGATGCCTTGCATGGGCAGCGTCCGATGCAGCGTCCGATGTACCTCCTTGCTTCGTTTCTTTGCGATTTCTTGCGCCGTCTTGGTTCCATTCTTGTGCCTTGGACTTTGCTTGATCTTGAGAGTCTTCTATTGAGCTTCAAATGTCTTGCTTGAGGTGTTGATCATCGGATCACCACGTCGCCTTTGTCCAAGCCACATTTGCACCCTATTGGACTACAAAACAAACACTTGCAAACATATTAGTCCAATTTGGTTGTGTTGGTCATCAAACACCAAAATCCGAAGTTAAATGGTCCGAGGTCCATTTTCCTTACACTCTGGTTCAAATTCCTCAAGCGCCGGACGCCACAGCCCAGCGTCCGCTGGTCTCCGTCGGACGCGTACGCCGCGCTAGAGTCAACGCCAGCCGAGCCAAAAGCCTTGAGCGCCGGACGCCGATGCCTGCCGTCCGCCGCCAGTCCGCCGGACGCGTTCGACGAAGGTCCCAGACCTTACTGGAATGCATCCGGCCGACGAGCTCGCGTCCGCCGCCCGGCCCGGCAAAGTGGCCCACTGGACGGACGCCAGCCGCGTCCGGCGCCTCAGGGCAGCCGCGTCCGCCGGTGAAGCCTCCTCCTCTGGAGTGCGTCCGGCCGAGCCGGCCGCATCCGGCGCTAGTCACACAGCGTCCGACGCTTTGACCAGATAGCAGAAGTCGTCAAATCTTGCGTCGTCTCCGATCCAAGTCCATCCTCTTGCCTCAAGTACCAACTCCACCAAGTGTAGACCAAGTCTCAAGCACCGGAGTTAGTTGTACAAGCACGAACAAGTCGGCAAGAGTTAGCCCTCTAGTTAGTCTCTCATGCATCATGCAAAGTCACAAACTAGAGGCACCTAGGACCGCGAGTAAACCGTGGATTCCCCCTTTGATAGTCGGTTATCGATCCTAAATGTGGTTACACTCTCTAAGTGTCTCAACCACCAAACCGGAAAGCCCTATCAAGTATACCTTCGCCTTGATCTCCATGGACCTCCGTCGGAGCTCGATCATGCAACAAGTCCACCTTGTCCATCACCATGATCACCATGCTCACCATGCTCCATGTCCACCATCACGTTGCTATGTGTCTAACCACACTTAGAGCAAAGCATTAGCAACGTTTGAGTGTCATTAATTACCAAAACCAAACCGGAGCTTTCAATCTCCCCCTTTTTGGTAATTGATGACAACCCTTCGACAAACTCTCAAAGATATGGAAATTGAATTCAATAGTGAAATTGAATTGCTTGTCCAAGTCAATTAGTTCATGAAACTTGGGTTGAACAAGCATTTCAATTCCGGTTTTGGTAGTGGTAGCTCCCCCTACATATGTGCATCAAATGTTTGGTTGATTTCAAGCACATATGCATAGATAGAACTTGTGGGAGAGTTATCACAACCAAAATGGTACTAAGGTTTATAGAATTGACCTTTGAAGCGTGATACCAATCGGAGTGCGATAATAAACCTTCCTTAGCACCATGGGAATCTAGACATTCATCAAAACTCAAAATACCTCATGAGATCACATTATAAGCAAGGTACTTTGAACAAGAGAAACTCTATGTCTAGAAACCACCTATGCATGCTAGTACTTCATTTCATCAATCAAGTTCTATACTAGCAATACACCAAGCAAGCATGAATATTGAATTTAAACTTGCAATGCTCCATATCATCATGAATGCACATACAAATGCAACAAATAGTCTATGAGCTTGCTCCCCCTATTTGTGTGCTCATGGTTGGGTCATATCATAAAAATTTGATCCCCTTCCATTGCTCTTCGTGACTTGTCTCCCATCTCTCGAAATCTCTCCCCCGAAATCTCTCCCCCTTTGTCATCAATGACCAAGAAGGGTAAATGGGATGAGAGAAAACAAGTCAATCAACTATGGCCAAATCTAAATCACATGCCAAGAAAATGTGTCTCGGTTTGAATCAAGGGCAAGCTTCTTCACACCTCATGAACATAAGGGTTACTTGACCATGTTGAAACACATATCATGAGCAAATGATAAAGATTTAACACTAGGCTCACAAGCTCACAAACATGTCATATGCCACCACTAGATCAACCAAGTATATAAAGCAATAGTGGTGCCATATATCCATCAAATTCATTTGATTTGTAATGAATGAACCTCAAGATGCATATGAGTACATGTCTACACAATTCTAGCAAAGGATGCATGAAATGCAACAACCAATTGTACCTTGCTATGTTGGAGTAGAGGCATGTCATATAAGTGGAGTGCATCAACTCATATTGGAGAAGCTTATGATATTCAATTCATTCCTTAACTTGCAATATCTCTTCTCATCAAGTGGCTTGGTGAATATGTCGGCTAGTTGATCATCGGTGCCAATGCTTTCAATGCTAATATCACCCTTTTGTTGATGATCTCTTATGAAGTGGTGCCTCACATCAATGTGCTTTGTTCTTGAGTGTTGAACCGGATTGTTGGTCATCTTGATTGCACTCTCATTGTCACAAAACAATGGCACATGCTTGAACTTGACTCCATAGTCCTTCAAGGTGGCTTTCATCCATAGCAATTGTGCACAACAATTCCCCGCACTTATATATTGGGCTTCGGCGGTGGAAAGTGCCACACTATTTTGCTTCTTTGAAGACCATGAGACTAGAGACCTTCCAAGCACTTGGCATGTTCCACTTGTACTCTTTCTATCAATCTTGCAACCGACATAGTCGGAGTCCGAATATCCAATCAACTCAAAGCTTGACCCCTTGGGAAACCAAAGACCAACATCTTGAGTGCCCTTCAAATATCTCAAGATCCTCTTCACGGCCGTCAAGTGACTCTCCCTTGGAGATGCTTGATATCTTGCACACATGCACACACTAAACATGACATCCGGCCTTGAAGCGGTCACATATAGCAAGCTTCCAATGATTGATCTATATAGCTTTTGCTCCACCATATTGCCACTATCATCAAGATCTAAGCCACAATTGGTGCCCATAGGTGTACTAATTGCCTTAGCATCTTGCAACCCAAACTTCTTGATCATGCCCTTGATGTACTTGCCTTGACTCACAAAGGTGCCATCCTTCATTTGCTTGATTTGAAGTCCAAGGAAGTAACTTAGCTCTCCAAGCATAGACATTTCAAACTCACTAGTCATCATTTTTGCAAACTCCTCACAAAACTCTTGATTGGTTGACCCAAAGATGATATCATCCACATAGATTTGCAACACAAACAAGTCATCTTCTATCTTCTTGGTGAAGAGAGTGGCGTCAACTTTGCCCATCTTGAAGCCTTTGGAGAGAAGAAAATCCCTCAATCTTTCATACCAAGCTCTAGGTGCTTGCTTCAAACCATACAAAGCCTTCTTGAGTTTGTAGACATGGTTGGGTTTCTTGTCATCTTCAAAACCGGGAGGTTGCTCAACATAGACTTCCTCATTGATGAACCCATTGAGAAATGCACTCTTCACATCCATTTGATATAGCTTGATGTTGTGAGCACAAGCATATGCCAATAGGATTCTAATTGCTTCCAATCTTGCCACCGGTGCATATGTTTCTCCAAAGTCAAGACCCTCCACTTGAGTGTAACCTTGTGCCACTAGTCTTGCTTTGTTCCTCACAACTAGGCCATCTTGATCTTGCTTGTTCTTGAACACCCACTTGGTTCCAATCACATTGTGCTTCTTTGGCCTCTCAACAAGCTCCCAAACTCCATTTATTGTGAAGTTGTTCAATTCCTCATGCATAGCATTGATCCAATCCGGATCCTTCAAAGCTTCATCAATCTTGGTAGGCTCAATGAATGACACAAAGAAGTTGTGTGAAACATCCTCAATTTTCCGCGAAGGGAAAATTCCACAGAATGATATACAACAGTTGATAATCATTTCCATACATCGAATTCTGAGAATACAGAGTACAATAGAAGGGGTTACATTAATATTACAACGCCACATGGCGGTTACAAGGTACTTCTAACATCCAGAACAGCTTGCGTAGACAGAAGCAAAGTGCGGAAGCAGCCTCAATCTCCAACTTGAGCGCAGGCACGAGACCATCTAATCCGATCGCTAAAATCTGAGAAGCAGGAAAAACTGCACACCGCCAGATGTGTGCAGGTCATGGTCAGCACCGAATGAGCTTTAGTGGAAATAAAAAAATAAAAGGGATCTGGCGATCCTATAATTTGGCTGTGGGTTGCATCCTAGCGCATTGGAAGCAGCAATAGTAACAATAATAAATGTAGTAATCAAGTTTACTCAATTCCAAAACCACACACGCATTCGTCCACCATCCCATCCATCCTGTCCACACATCACCACACCCCACATACCACACCCCACCACGCTAACACGTGGTCGGCAAGACGACTCCCTCTCGTCTGGCCTCAATGACCCGCAGCCTCCCAGGCTCACGGCCGGATGTAATCCAAATCCACACACCACCCAAGATAGGTAGAAGACTTCCTCTCCTAGTCCAGGAGCGTCACACGGGACAAGGTCCATAGCCAACAAGTCAGCTATGTATCGATCGATCAACCATACACTCTGCAGAGGTTTTACTAATCCACAAGATAGCCATCATCGGTACATCGATTTACCTAAGCAGATTCCGATCGCCATAAGCCTAGCATGGATACCACCCTATCACTCGACCCCGGACGTCGAGACTGTGAACATAGTACCGGGCCAACAGTGGTCACTATGTGGTTAAGGAGGGTGTGGGCCCTGCCCGTACCTCCCGACACTAATCCGCTTACTCCAGACATAAATGGCATCCATACTACCGAATGGTTTGACCGGTTCCCCTCCCATTGGAGAACGAGTGGAAAGTAAGCGTCCAATGATCAGGTCACTAGCTCATCAGGTCCTAGATGTGGCCAAACAGAAATATCTCCAAAATTCGGCTTCATCTTTAACGTGCCACCACAGCACACCCCTTCCCATGGTTCCACCTCCCAGAGGCTCACACAATGGGCTCCTCAACAGACACATGTCACCCGCCACAGGTAACTCATCATCAGGGTTACCCAGTCCATAACCCCAGGCAAGACTCGCTCAAAGCTCGTCGTGATCTCTGTTCAGCCGACTCAACCCTCACCACTCACCCAAGACTCACGCAGCACACTCATCCAACCACCAAGTCCGGCCTCCCAAGCCAAACCACTCCCAGGGGTTCACCAACCGCATCTTAATGGGAACTAGAGTTATAAAAGTATAGTGGTAATAAATGCAAGCAGGCAGGTAGACAGAAATATATAAGTGCGAGCGTGTCGCTGGGTAACATGGTAACAGGGGGCTTGAACAAGGTAAATATAGCTCAGGCAAAAGCATGCATCATATTCTAGCAAAGGAGTAAATATAAAGCACTAGCAATTCTAAAACATGCAATGTCTAATAGGATTCTCTAAATAAAGGTGCTGCCATGACACCTGCGATGTCGAGGAAGTAGTGGTACGAGTCCGGTCCAAAAGTAGTTGTACAAGTCCTCCGTCGTCATACGTAGTCGAACAGCGGGATCTCCTCACGTGCAAAGTCTCCTTCCTCAGATCGCTCCTCTCCGAATCGACTCTGAAACCGGGACATAATAGCCGCGTTAGCGACTCCTATAGATCCACAAAGAAGCAAGTGCAATAAAGAAGAACCAAATGCACTCAAACATAAGCTTAAACTGTTCGTCTCGATTTTAGATGAATTTCCATATAAAGATCACATTTTTCGGAGTTCGTATGAATTTGTTATGAATTTCCGAAGATTATAACAATTTCTGAAAAAGATAAATAGCTGAAATAACAAGGGGCCGGCACGTGGCAGCACCAGGATAGGCCACGTGGCGCGCTGGCGAGCTGCCGTGTGGCACTGACGAGTGGGGCCCATGATGACATCAGCATGACACATGATGACGTCAGCATTGACCGGGTCAACCCTAGTTGGGCCGCTAATGGGCCAGAAATGGGCTTTTATTGGGCTGACTGGGCTAGATACGGGCCGAGCTAGGCCCAACACGTGGCACTCTCCGGACGCGCCATGTCGGCGGAGTGGATCTGGACTGGGTTGGTCCACGACGTTAGCGCCCCCCTCCGACTCACAGTGGACCAAGGCTGTTGGTCCATAGACCGCAGCGTGGTCTATCGTGGACAAGGTCCACCCTCTTGGCTTCTCCTCTAGGTCTGCGTGGTCCAGGTCCACGGTTAGTCACACAGGTGGGGTTCGGTCTACAGGATCTGGTGCACGGTGGTCAAGAGCATGTGGGGTCCATGGACAGCGGCTTGGTCCATATGGACCCTGTCCATCCACACGGCACCAACCACACATCTCCTTCCCCATCTCCATCTCCTCACGCATGCTCTCGCCCCCGGCCGGCATGGCCGACGGCGGCAAGGATGCGCGCCTGGGAGCTGTGGTGCTGCACGCACCGAACCGACGGGCGCACCAGCACCAGAGGAGTCAAGCGACATTGCCGAGGTGGTTGGGGTTCCATTAGCCTGCTCGGGCATGGCCGGCCACGGCGGCGGCCGAGCAACGGCGACGGCGCACCATGGCAACCATCAAGGAGATGGTTTGGGGTTCGATTGATGGCTCAATTCGTCGATTGGCATCCCCCGGTTTGTGCTCGGCTCGATGGCAGCGGCAATCAGGCATGGCGGCGCGCGGCGAATGGCAGGGAGCGTGCGGCGGCGCACGACGTCCATGGCGGCGCGCGGCAAGGCTTCAAGGCAACGACTTGGCTTCTTTCCCCGTCCAATTGACGTCGCGTTGATTCGATTTGGGGTGCCAGGGTGCCAGCCGGCTTGACGACAGCAACCCCACGACGCGGCAGCGCCCCACGCGCGGCGGAACGTGCGGCGGCGCTGGTGGGTTGGCGGCGTTCGGCACGGCGGCTCCAGGGTCCCGTCCTCCTCATCCGGCTGCGCCGCGGCGTGCGGCAGGCCACGGTGAGTCTCGATGATGCAACCACAATATCCGTGGCGGTCGGAGCTCGCCGGCGCCAGAGCGCCACGGTGGCGCACCATAGTGGCCCCGTGTGGACATAGCAGCCGGTGGGGGCAACTCCCTCGGTCATCCTTCGCCACTGGCGAGCGCACGGGGTGCGCCTATCCATGGCGACCTCAGATCCGGGGTCCAGAACGTCCAGGGTTAGCTAAATCACCGGGAACGGCGGTGCTCTACGGCGGAAACGCGGCGAGCTCATGGCGGGCAAGTCCACCGGCGTGTGGTGGCGTCGGTCTCCCAGGGTTCTTGGCCGGTCTATGTGTGTAGTGCGTGCGTGTCCTTGTGCCGGAAATGGCCGTGGCCTTCGCATCACGGAGACGCCATGGCCGGTTCGAGCAAGGTTGAGACTTGGGTGAGGGGCATGGCGACTCACCTCCCGTGTCGTCGTAGCGGAGCTCGGTGCAGCGGGGTGGTGAGGTCGCGCAGGCGTTGGAGTTGCGGCACGGCGTTTCCTGCCCGCAGCGGTGGCGGCTTCTTCTCCTGCGTGCCTTTGCTCCGGTTCGGTGGTGACGCTTCTCCCTTCTCCGGCGGCGGATGTGATGAACCCTAGAGCACCCGAGGTGCTCCTCTTATAGGCGGCGGCGAAGGTGGTTGTTGCTGTGGACGGCAGTCATGGTGCGAGCGCGATCGGGTGGTGTTGGGAGCTCCGGCAGTCGCTATCGAGGTTCGAGCGGGTCCCAATCGGCAGCGGGGCACTCCGATTTGCCTTTGCGGCCAAGGGAATCGAGGGCGTGAGTGCGCGGCAACCCATGTGCGTGCGCGCGCGGTAGAAAAGCATCGTGGCCGTGGGGGTTTTGCACGAAAGCTGTCGGGGTCCGGTCGGTCCAGCTGGCGGCTCCTAGGTCCGTTGACGCGGCGTGATCAGGGATCGGACGGGTGAGAGGGCCGGCATTGTGACACTCTAGTGTCAAGCACTGCATTAAGGCACTGCATTTAGCTATTAAAGAAATATGAGCAATGCATTGCATCATTTCATGAGCATGAGAGTGTTTTGTCTTTGTTTATTTATTTGGATTTGGATTTCTTTTGACTCGATGATTTAATTGGATTTCTGTCTTGGCAATGATTTTATAAAGTAGAGAGCTTTGAGTAGAGTGTTTTTCATGTTGAAGTTTTGACCTAGTTCAAAATAGTTGTCAAATAAAAATGTGTTGAACAAAAATGTTTCATGCTTTAAAATTGGCTTTATTTTTGCAGAGGCTATAAAAATGGTTTTCAGAAAAAGTGTCCTATATGAAAGTTGTAGAGAAAATTATTTTGAGCAACTTTTATATTTGGGTCAAAACCTAGTTTGGAGTTTTTGAAACTGTTTTTGAATGGTCAAAGTTTGAAATGATTTTTGGAAAAAGAAAAAGGAAAAACGTTTTTCTCCCGCGCACCCCATCCGGCCCATCTGGCCTTTCGGCCCAGCTCCCGCGTGCTGGCCCAGCGCGCCAGCGCCAGCGCCCGCGCTGCGCCGCGCGCGATAGCCTCGCCGCGCCGTACGCCGGCCGGCCTGCCGCGTGGCGCCCCGCCTCTGAGCCAAATCCCTCTCGCCCACTTCCTCGCCGATCCTTCTCCACCCGAGCACGCGACGATCTTCGCCGGCCACTCCCGCTTCGCCTCGCCTGCCGCGCGCCTCGCCGACCGCGCCGCGCCGCTGCACGCCCGTCACGTCGCCGTGGCCCCCGCCACGACCGCGCGTCGCCGCCGGTCGACCAAAACCGGACGCACCCCACTCCCGCTCTCTCACTCGCTCACTCGCACACCCTCTCGCTCCCGCTCTCTCCCTCTCCTCTTGTGCGCCCGCGAACCAAGCACACCCCGCTCGCCGCGACCACCGCCGTGACCCCCCCTCCCCGTTCCGGTCACCACCCTCCGTCACCGGCCGATTAACCTCGGCCACTGCTCCGCCTTCGCCTCGGACACACGGTGCGCACCACCGCGTCATCAGCCGAGCCCCACCGTTGCCGGAGAACAAGGAGCCCCTTTCGGTCCCCGTTCGCCGCCGTGTGGAGCTCGAGCCCGTTCCGCATCAACAGCGCCTCCGCCGAGCCCCTTCTTCCTCCGCGAGCCTCACCGAGCCAAGGCAAGGTGAGAACACCGTCTAGCTTCAACGCTACCGCCCTCTCCCACCTCTTCTTCCCCAGCCGAACACCGCCACCGCCCGCCATGGCCGCTCACGTGACCGAGCTTTCTCGGAGCTTCCCGAGCCAAACCAACCCCGTAGTCTTGCTCCCTAGGGTTCGTAGAAGCTTATGCCTCCACCTATTTCACCGGCGACCGCCGGAAACGGCGTAGCCGCGCGATGCCGCCGCCTTCGTGCACCGCTGCTCGTCGCCGGCATGCTCCGGCCGTTCCCTAGCCAAACCACCTACCTCACCGGATGCGCCTCGTCGAGACGAGCTCATCGAGCCTAACCTCACCGCCGGCGAGCTCGCCGTCGGCGAGAACGCGCCGGTCAACCCTCTCCCCTGCTCTCCTCTCTCTGACGGGTGGGTCCCGTTGACCCGCGGGCCCCGCGCGTCAGCCACTCGCCGGTCTATGGACCGGGTGTACGCAAGCCAGGCCGGGAGATTTCAAATGTTTTTCTTTTTGGTTTATTTTCTAGAAATGCTTATTATTTTTGTGTTGCACGTTTTACAAGTCCAAATGGAGTACTTTCTGTTTTGCTAGCTTGTTTATGAGTATATCTATCATGGAAAAATATGAAAGTATTTTTGGTGGCAGTTAATTTTACTGTTTTCATTTATTTTAGTTTATATGCTTTTGTTTAGATAAATGGTTATATATGTTTTCTGGTTGAGATAATTTCTGGCAAAATTTGTGTAAGTTTGTTGTCATGTTGAGTACCTGTGAAAATTTTATGAGATACTGTTTATGCAGGAAAAGTTTCTGTTTTAATTAAAAGTCCTTTTTGGCTGATTTCTTAGAATAAATGTTAAGGTATTTTATATGCTGAAATAAAATATGGGAAAATTTGTGTAGTTTTTGTTTATGATGTTCAAGCTAAGAAAAATGTAAGAATGATCTGTTATGTGAAGAAATCTGGAGTTGCTTCACAAATGTGCTTTTCTGTGTTTTCCTTTGGAAATTCATGTAAGAAATAATATAATGTTTCTGTTCATGGAACTTTCTTGACAAATATGAAATGTGAGTCAGAATCTGGGAAAAATATGAAATTGAGTTTAGCACCCTTTTCCAGTAGGGTTGCAGTTCAAGTGGTTTATTTTGCAATAGATTTGTTTATTTTGTGTAGGCTTGTATATTTATGTTCTGGCAGTAAATTTTCTGCAGTAGCATGGTCATGGGTAGAAAAAGCCGGGAAAATTATGAAACCTGCTGTTTGACACTTTTTGGATGGAGAGCTAGTTCAAAGCACCTTTTTGGGCAGTTTGTTTGTCATTTTCGTATATGCAGCTCTGTATTTTATTTTTGGCTGAAATTTGTTCAGTGGAGTCCTGAGAGTGTTGTTTGCCTTCTGGAATTTTTGTGGATTTTTCTGAGTCCAGAAAAATGCAATCGCAGTTCTAATCGGAGTTTCTTTTGATTTATTTAAATAAGAAAAGGGTGAATAATCAGATTTGGTTTTATGAAATAAATAAGTAATTACCTCAATGTCAAAAGTGGTTCAACAAGTTGGCTTTGTTGGTTTGCAAGAATTTTTTTTTTCATACCTCACATCTTGCACCCGCATTCCAATTATTTATATTCGTCGCATGCAATAGGATCGACCCCGCCGGAGCCCGACCAGGAGCAGGAGATAAGCGCGGAGCAGCAGATTCCGGAGCTCCAGCAAGCCGAGGAAGCCGACCCCATCCCCAACACTAACTTGCCCGAGTGCCCGTCTCGCGAGGCCTCGGTCTTCACCCAAGGCAAGCCCCGGAGCATTCTAAGTCTCCCAGTATTTACAATTAAATTACTTGAGTCCTTTTATATTGTGATGCATTAGGTTTAGAAGTTGAATGAATCCTATTTGCTGCATTACCATTCCTTGATGATTGATTAATATCTACCTTGTTATCCTGTTATTTATTTGCAATGTAGAATTGCTTAGCTTGCTTAATAAAAGTAGTAGTTAAGGATGTCTCCGTAATACCCTGATGGGTACTTACCGGATCACGGTTGGCTATATTTGCTATCGTGGAAAAGAACCTGAGTAGTAATGAAATACGGTCAACTGGAAGGCAAGGCACAAGTTTGGAAACTTGGGGCAGTCCGTCCGTTGGATCGTGTAGGTTTGTATCGATGTTGGCCCTCGTTCATTTTTGAACGCGCCCTTTTACTTAGGGATATGTCGGTGCCGTAATCATCGACCCCAAAGCCGGTTAGAAGCTGTTCGGGCCGGTCTCAACCCGTGTCGTGCCCTCTAGTATGGAAATTGCGATCTGCCGCGTGAGGCCATCGCTAGGTTCCAATTGGGCGGTCCGTGCTTGAACCGCGGCGATTACCACCATGAACAAGCGTCGAGCGGTTGCCCAATGCATGGACCCGACGGGGAAAGTGTGGGCTGGTATAAAAGGTCTTTCACCAGCTGGTTTGGAATTCGGTTCGAGTCACCGTCTCCCCCGGTTAGTGGGAAACTATGGCGAGCTTCACCACAATACAACTCCATGTGATATCTAAAGGTTCCACTAAAATGTGGACAAGTCAACTGGATATGGTTATATTATTTGTCTGCTAGACTCAAGTGTGTGCAATAGTTCAGGTGCAAACCTAGAAGAAGGAATAGGTATAAAAGATGACAACTCATTAACTTCACTAATACTTCACTTATCTTAAATTGAGCTTTTCGCAAATTCAAGATCCCAGCTCCACCCAAAAAGGCCTTGCATGTCCTTGGTGTCTTTATTTTCAGTTGGACGGGTAAGTCTAGCTGAGTACATTCCAGTACTCAGGGTTTATCCCATTTGTTGCAGATGGCCAGGTCTACTTCGGCTATTGTAAGCACTGCCTCTACCCAGTGGAAGGTGATGAGGAGTAGGCCCAGGGCAGGGTCGTCCAGAAGCTTTTCCCTTTTCTTTTGCTGGACTAAGACTACTAGTGGCACATTATCTTAAAAAGGGAGGAGTGAGTTGTGTCGAGTGGATTTATCAAAACAATGTTTTATTTGGACCACGTGTGTGGTGGTCGTGTGTTAAAAACTTATTTACGCTTCCGCACTTTTAAAACTTGGGTTGTAATAACTCTGTTTTTAAATTCGTACTCTGATGTTAATTTCGCTGAGTTGTATCCTACGAATGTAATCCTTGAACGATGCGATCCTGTATGATGTACGGTGAAAGAAATCCTTCGAGATTTCCGGACTACCGGGGTTATATGGGTTCAAGTATGAGTCGAAGTCAGTCAGATTTGACTAAGACAGTACTTGAGTTCTTATAATCAAGACGGTTCCGCCACAGCTGGTATCAGAGCATGGTTCAAGTGGTTACCTCCGTAGGAAGCTGATTTTGAACTAAAATGGGTATTCAAAGCTATTTTCAAAACTATTTTCAATTACTAAGTGTGCCCAGTCTCGTCCTTAAGCCCTATACTAGGAATCAGGTGGTCTAACTGCTAACAGGGTTCAGGGTTTGCTTCATGCTGGATCTTTATTTGCTGGTCCATTCTCGGGAAAAAGAGAATGCGTCGATCGCGAAAACATGCATAAAATGATTTTGTGAGTTATGAGAGCATGACCGTCCAACCATCGGTCTAGGTGAGAGTTCTTATACCAAGTATGTGCGAGCTCCACGCAGACACATACGAGGGTATCAATGTTTTCAAGGGTATTTTCTATATTGGTGCATGGTGTTTAGTGTTGGCTTCTATGTGTTGCGCATATTAGTCAATACTCAGTTGCTTTATCATTGGGAATTTCTTTGGGCTGAAATGGATCTTCTGCAGGTACACTAACTATGCGAACGAGTAGAACGTGTAGATAACGCATGAGAGATCGTTATTACCACCGACTAAAACGTTAGGACTTGCGAGTCATGTTAGTGAGTGAGAACGTAAGTACGATCATGCATCATGTTTATATTCTTGCATTTACATTACCTTCCCTTAAATTAAAAGTTCTCTTTTCTATAAAATATGCCAACTTAATATCCGTCTCACGAGAGTTCGAAACCCTTTTGTTTCTACAGATGGCCCGGACCAAGTTGACTGCTCGCAAGGCCACTGGAGGCAGAGGAGTTCCGCGTCATCGCTTGGCCACCAAGCTGACCCGGAGGACGTTCTTGACCTACTTCGGGCTGCCAACTATCCTTTGGAGGATTTTGCAGGCAGTGGGTTATGAGGAAGGACAGAAGCCCAAGTACTCCTGGCAGAAGGAGATCTACGGGCAGGATTCCCTGGTTATGGTAGAGATCAAGGTCAAAGCCTTGCCTGCCAAGCCGCACTGGACAGGATGAACTGAGATCACCAAAGGTACTTGTGCCAAGGATGGAGCCAACAGGGCAGCGTACATTGTGCTGAAGGACATCATCTCCCGCTTTCCCGCCGACTTAGCTAGCGCTATGGCAGGAGTGTTCCCTCGTGGATCACTTTTTCCTTTGCGCTGGAAGCAGACCTTGGAGTCGGTGCTGACAGGTAGTGCTGAGGAGAGGTTCTACTGCGAGACACCTACGATGAGCGCCACCGGAGCTCTGTTGGGTGTATGTGAGAGTTTGGAGCACACTCTTGAGAGCGTGTCCTTCACTCTCGCAGCCACCTACCAGAACAAGAGGAAGCTGCAGGAGGAGTTCGACGCCGAGGTAGCCCGACTTCAGGAGAGGATTCAGCAGATCACACTTGAGCGTGACGATGCCCGCACCACAGCAGCAGTACAGTCCACTGCTAGGACCGTTGCAGAGCAGATGTACTTGACTACCGCTCTACAGAGAGATGAGGCCCGTACTGCACTTGACCAACTCAGAGAGGGAGCCCACCTCTTGATACAACAGATCTATGGACAGCAGGCTTACATCGACCAGCTCCACGAGGCCGTCCACCAGATGCATCACGCCGCACAGGAGGCCGCCGCCCCAGCAGCTACCGCAGCAGAGGCCCCGGATCCCCAGGACGGAGAGGTCTTTGGTCCCGACGCCCCACCGGAGGAGGCTCATGCTGATGAGCCTATGTTCGACCCTGACGTAGAGGACGCCGCATCCGCCGCTGGAGACGTCTGAGCGCTAGTTTATCTAGGAGACGTTTTTCTTTTGTATAGCTTGAGCTTGCTCGCTAAGTGATGTAACACCCTAAGACATGTGTTGGTTTTATGCTTAACTGCTTGATGGTATGTAAAGCTTTTGGACAAAGTCCGGACTTCGATCCGACACCTTTTATGGAAATCCGTCGTTTGCATGTCTAATTTTGAGCGATTATTCTATGATGTTGTATGGAAATGAGTAATTATACTTGGTCGTGTGCTAAATTTTCTGAATTACGTACAGCGCAGTATTTATTCATGATCAATGTAACATCACCTAATGATTGCTTATACATGGGATATGCAGATGCCGACACATACCCGCAGCCAACGTGGACAGGGGTCTGGACAGGAGGAGGAACTGCCGCCACCCCCTCAGGAACCAATGACACCGGAAGTGTTTTTCGGTCAGTTTTTGGGCAGTCAGAGGAACATGGAGGAGATGCAGAGGCACATGGAGGCCACCCTCCGTAACATCGCTAACAACACCGCGCAGCAGCACCATCAGCGCCAAGGCCCGGAGCCTAACCAGTACAGCTCCTACCATGACTTCTTGGACACTCGCCCTCTTGTGTTCAAGGAAGCCACCGAGCCACTTGAAGCTGATGAGTGGCTCAACTCCATCACCCAGAAGTTCCGTCTGCTTCGTCTGACAGAAGAGCTCAAAGCGGAGTACGCCGCGCACATGTTGGAAGGACCCGCATGGTTATGGTGGGCCCAGTACCGTGCATCCCTACCCGCAAATGCACGTGTCACTTGGGAGCAGTTCTCAACTGCTATGCGCAACCACTACATCCCTAGTGGTCTGATGGAAATGAAAACTACAGAGTTCATGAGGCTATCCCAGGGAACCAGGTCTATGTCTGAGTACTTGCACAACTTCAACAACCTCGCTCGTTATGCCCCAGACTTTGTCAACACAGAGGCCAAGAAGATTGCAAGCTTTAAGCGTGGCATGAGTGCCACCATGCTTTCAAAGATGGGTAACAGTCACCGCACCACCTTCAGCGACTTCGTCAGTGACTGTCTGAACCAAGAGGCCAACGACGGCAAACTGGCAACAGAAAACCGTCGTCGTGCGAACGAAGGAGGTTCGTCTCAGCAGAGGACCCCTTTCGAAGCACGCGCCCCGTACCGCCCGCCTGTCACAGGAGCAAGATTCCGTCCCCCGCAGAGAAAGATCACTACCAGTCGTTCCCGTCCCAGCTTTCAGAAGCCCTACACCGCCCCTATGATGCAGAACAAGAACAAAGCAGGAAGTGCCGGAGGTCCCAAGACTCCTTATGTGATTGGCCCATGCTACAACTGTGGTCAGACTGGACACTTGTCATGTCAGTGCCCTCGCCCCAAGAAGCAGTACACTCAGCCCCCACCTCGCACCGGTCATGTGCATCACACCAACGTGGAAGAAGTGCCAGAGGGAGAGCCTGTCACCGCTGGTACGTTTCTTGTTAATCAATGCCCTGCAGTTGTGCTGTTTGATTCTGGAGCATCGCATTCTTTCATAAGTGAGAATTTTGTTATAAGAAGTCATTTGAAGTTGATAGAGTTAGACCGGAGATATCAGATAAGTTCCGCCGGAGCTGTTCTCTCCACGCGTAAAATGGCTAAAGGAGTGGAAATGACCTTTGGGGATAAACAGGCCGTAATGGACCCCATAGTCATTCCTGGTCTAGGTTTGGATGTAATCTTGGGTATGAGTTGGATGAAACTCTGGAAGGTTAATCTAGACACCGCAGAAAGAGTAGTGTCCATGGTTAGTCCCAGGAATGGATCTTCTTTTCGAATCCATTTACCCCGAAACCCCCACGAGATCGGAGTATTGTTTAATATCACGGCAAAGCAGATAGCTGAGATTCCGGTAGTATGTGAGTTTCTGGATGTTTTCCCTGATGAGTTGCCTGGACTACCGCCAGACAGAGATGTGGAGTTTGCTATAGAGTTATGTTGGGGGAAAGGACCCTCGGCAGAGGCGCCGCTCGAACTGGTGCTCGAAATTAGCCCTCGCGCAACGCCTGGTGTCCTTGCGAGGTCCCTCTCCTATTGGAGAGCGTTACCCTAACCCCCGGCTGCGGGGTCAACCCTCGTCGCTTTGTTGTACTACCGTGCAGGTCCAAGGCGACGGCCGCACTACAGGAAGCCTTCGCTGACTGACGACACCACCTTCGCTTGGAGCGAAGGTCCAGGCAAGCGGCAAGTGTGCGTTGCCCCAGAGGCAAGCGAAGCCAAAGGTCCGGCGAGCACGGCCGAAGGTTAAACCTTCGTTTTTCTCCCCCGGAGGCAAGTAAAGCCGGAGGTCCGGCAGATGGCGGAGGGACGCGGGCCCAAGGGCGAGCGCGGCCGAAGGTCAAGACCGCCGCACCTCTCCCCGAAGGTGAACAAAGGCCAGGTGGCGGCGCGCTGGAGTGTGGCCGATTAGGGTTTCCGCTCCGGCTGTGTACTTACGCTTTTGCCCTTCCTCCCTGCGCGGAGGCGAGGAATCTTTCCTGTACCCTTTTGTAATTTGGCCCGTGCCCCTTGGCATTCCCTATAAATACCAAGGGGATGAACAGTGTAAAGGGGACCTCTTTGATTGAAAAATTGAGCATCTTCCACTTCCGCCTTACCTTCGCTACTGCTTCCGACGCTTGGCCGCCTTCGCCCCTCCCCTGCACAAGTGCGGAGGTGTGGCAAGTGCGCTCCCAACAGTTGGCGCTGTCCGTGGGGAGCGAAGTTTGAAATGGCGGGAAACAGGAGAGCACCTTCGACGAGGGACCAGCGTGTTGCTAGAGAGACGGCAGCGGTGGTCCCGCCTGCTGAGGAAATTGTGCAACCCTCGGGGGGAGAGAACGCCACCCCGGGACCCCAATCACTGGGCCCCCAGGCCCGAGTGGCGACGCAGCCGCACCCACACACTTCGGGAGAAGGAGAGGGAGAAGAAGAAGAGATGGGCCTCGAGGCCCTTGAAAGGCTCGAGGCTGAGCTGCAAGAGAAGAAGAGGCGCCTGGAACAGCTTGAGAGGCATAACCGACTGCGCTCGATCAGGCAGAGGGCAGACGAGGCCAGGGAGCGGCTTCGCCGTATGGAGGAATCCCTCGCCGCAGCAGAAGCCGAAGCCGAAGGCTGGAATGATGAGGAGATACCCCCGCTGCAAGAGGGGAACGAGGAGCCGAATCAGGATAACCTTCGTCACCATCCACCACCCCCACCACCACCAGTACACCCAGAGCCATATCCTGTCAGACACCCAAACTTCCGCCAACCCTGCCCAGATGAGAGAGAACAAAACCTTCGCATTCAGCGAAGGCATCAGCAGCACCAAATGCCGTACGATCCAAAGTCACCGCTCTCTCAAATACTCCAAACCCAGCCCTGGCCACCATGCTACAATCCACAAAACCTACCCCGCTATGATGGACTTTCCGACCCTCGCCAGTTCATCATGAGCTACGAAGCAGCGGTTGCCGCAGCAGGCGGTGATGAATCAATAATGGCAAAATCCTTTGTCATCATTCTGCGAGACATCGCACAAACTTGGTACAGCAACCTTCGCCCCGGAATTGTGGATTCCTGGGCCACCCTCAGAGACAAGCTGTGTACAAATTTCAAGGGCATCACTCCAGCCCCGTCAAACCCCATCGAGCTGTTCAATTGCAAGCAAGAAGAACGCGAGCCGCTCCAAGATTACTGGCGAAGGTTTATTCAAATCAGAGCAAGGACCCCCGGGATATCTGACGAGGCTGTCATCCTCGCTGCAGTCAGTGGCCTGCGCCCCGGACCATGCTCCTCAAAATTCGCCAGAAAACCGGCAAACTCAATCGAAGAGTTGCATGAAACAATGGAAAGATACTGTAGAGCTGATACGGATTTCAGAGCGAAGTCCGATGCGCGGAGGTCTCAGCAGAGGCCACAGCCGAGGCCTCAACCGAGAGAAAGCAACCTTCGCCAAGAGCAAAGCAACGTCGGTGCAATCAACAAAGCAATAAATTATGAAGATCAAAGACGGGACGCTCAACACCCGAGCAGCCAAGCCCCGCAGGGTTTGCCACCTCCGCCGAATCAGCGGTACCAGCAGCGAGACCCTGCCAAAATGTATTGTCACTTCTGTGGAATGGGAAAGGGGCACACAACAAAGCAATGCGAATGCTTCGCCAAGGGAAAAGAATACCAGGAATCCAGGAAAGTTGCTTCATCAGACTCCCGAACCATCAACCACACTAGGAAACCAAGTTTCCACCCACCAAATCCACCATACCACTATACCCCCATAAACTACGGCCTACCTTCGCAACAACCCCCTTACACTCATCACCCACTCTACAACCAAACCTCTTATCAGCCAACCACCATCCCACAACGCCAAAATCCAACTTACACAGTTACATACCCAACCACCCCCCAAAACCAAATCCCAACAACCCACCAAGCCAACAACGCTCTACCACCACCACCGCCAATCCCCGCGTTACCAGCACCACAACCTGTGAAAGCCGAAGCCCCGAGCCAAACGACCATCAACAATCCAACTTCAACCTTCGGTGTGATTCTAGCTATCACCGGAGGTTCAAATGAGGACCATGGTAACAAACGGCAGAGGAAGGAACATGCCAGACGTGTTCACCACGTGGCCGTCGAAGGACCACATAAATTCGGTCGCTGGTCTCACATCCCCATAACCTTCGATTCCAGTGACATGAAGCTAAGAGATTACCCTCACACAGATGCTATGGTGATCGAAACCAACCTCGCTGGGTGGACTGTCACCAAGATACTAGTCGATACTGGCAGTTCTGCCGACATCTTGTTCGCTTCAACCTTCGATAACATGAAGCTTGATAGGAACCTTCTGCAACCTGCTGACAACCCCCTATACGGCTTCGGTGGTCAACAAGTGAGGGCCGTTGGAAAAATCTCCCTGCCTGTGACCTTCGGCGACCAAATCAACTGCAGGACTGAGCACATCACATTCGATGTCGTTGATATGTTTTACCCATACAATGCCATTTTTGGCCGAGGGGTCACAAACGCATTCAACGCTGTTATCCACCCCGCTTACCTATGCATGAAGCTTCCCGCCCCGAAGGGTGTGGTCGCAGTATTTGGGGACCAGGACATTGCGAGGACAGCTGAAGGAAACATAGCCCCAGGGCAACGCAATGTACACAATCTGTCAAAACCACAAACCCCCGCTATCAACGACGAGGGCGAAGTCTGCAAAGACAAACTGAGGGCAGCACCAAAGGAGGAAACAAAACAGGTCCAACTATTCGAGGGTAACACCGAAAGAAAGGTGCTCATATCAGCCAATCTAGACCCTCAGTCAGAAGGCAACCTCGTCACCTTCCTCAGAGAAAATTCTGACACCTTCGCGTGGTCCGCTGAAGACCTAAAAGGAGTCAACAGATCAATGATCGAGCACAGCCTGAACATCAAAACAAGCTATCGCCCAATCAAGCAAAAGCTTCGCAAGATGTCAGAAGAAAGAAAGGAGGCAGCGAAGGCCGAGGTAAAAAGGCTTCTGGATGCGGGCGTCATTCGCCCAGTCAAATACCCAACTTGGCTCTCAAATGTGGTCCTAGTCCAAAAGAAGAACAAAAAATGGCGAATGTGCGTCGATTTCACCTGCCTGAACAAAGCTTGCCCGAAGGATGACTTCCCCCTTCCAAACATAAGCACCGTGGTCGACAGAGCGGCAGGTTGCCAAATACTATCCCTCCTTGACTGTTTCTCTGGCTATCACCAGATCTGGATGAATGAAGAAGACGAAGAAAAAACAAGCTTCATCACACCTTCGGGCACCTTTTGCTTCCGAAGGATGGCAGAAGGTTTGAAAAACGCAGGCTCAACCTTCGCTCGCATGACCTCTGAAGTTTTCAAGGATGAGCATGCTGTCTCTGCCTATGTCGACGACCTAGTCGTCCAGAGTGAACAAAAAGAGAACCATATACCAGACTTATCGAGGGTATTCAGCAACCTCCGGTCCGCCGGACTGAAACTAAACCCAGAAAAATGTGTCTTCGGGGTAAGCGAAGGTAAATTGCTAGGTTGCATCGTCTCAGCCAGAGGAATCGAAGCCAACCCTGAGAAGATTGATGCCATCATGAACATGGAACCTCCGGCGACCAAGAAAGCAGCTCAGCGTCTGACCGGTCGTTTGGCAGCACTTAGCAGATTCATCTCAAAATCCGCAGAGCGGGGGTTACCTTTCTTTGAAACACTCAGAAGCAACGCTCAATTCAATTGGGGTCCCCAGCAGCAAAAGGCCTTCGAGGATTTGAAAAAGTATTTGACCAGCTTGACTGCACTGACCAGCCCAAGCAAGGGAGACTTATTGTTACTCTACGTCGCAGCTTCGCCACACGCAGCAAGCGCAGTCCTCATCAAGGAGCTTCGCGAAAACAACAAAACCAGACAAGCTCCAATCTACTATGTTTCAGAAACCCTCGAAGGCCCCAAGAGAAACTATTCGGAGCTTGAGAAAATAGCATACGCCGTCGTCATGGCATCAAGAAAGCTCAAGCACTATTTCCAGGCGCACGAGATCCATGTACCTTCGACGTACCCTCTCGAGAACATTTTCAAAAACAACGAAGCAGTTGGAAGAATAGCAAAATGGGCAGTCGAGCTTAACAGTTACGCTGTGACCTTCGTCAGCAGAACAGCGATCAAATCACAAGCGCTGGCTGATTTCATAGCAGAATGGACACCCGACCCTTGCCACGGTGAGCCGCATCAAGAACAGTTTTGGATCGTTTACGTCGACGGAGCTTGGGGTGCAACTGGGGCCGGTGCCTCGGCCGTCCTACTCTCGCCTTCCGGATCGAAGCTGAGATACGCAAGAAGGCTTGACTTCAAGTGCACAAACAACTCCGCCGAATACGAGGCTGTGATTCTGGCACTCTCAAGGCTACGATCGTTATCAGTCCGAAGGGCACTTATCAACACAGACTCTCAAGTCATCGCGGGGCACATTGAAAAAAATTACAAAGCAAAAGATCCAGAGCTTCAAAAGTATTTTCAGTATGTCCGAAGGTTAGAATCTTTCTTCCTCGGCATAACCGTAAAAGCAATACCGAGGACTGAAAACAGCGAAGCAGATTGCTTAGCCAAAGCAGCCGCGCAGCAGCTACAGCTCCCTCCGGACGTGTTCTACGAGGTCTCCACTCGGTCAGCCTTCGAAGCTTCCGAAATCAGCATCAAGCTGATCAGCGCAATTCAGTGCGAGGATTGGCGAGCACCTATCATGGCCTACATCAAAGGACTCCATGAACCCAGCTCCAAAGAAGAAGAGAACAGACTAAAGCAAAGAGTGCGAGGGTACAAGATTGTGGATAACACCCTATTCAAAGCTTCGGTAACCTCACCTTGGCTCAAGTGCGTGTCACAGTCCGAAGGTAACGACATTCTCAAACTCCTCCACGAAGGTATATGTGGTTCACACAATGGCCCGAGGGCACTAGTAGGAAAGGCCTTCCGGCAAGGTTTCTACTGGCCAACAGCGCTGAGAGATGCTGAAACCATCGTCAAGAAGTGCGAAGGTTGTCAACTGACAGCAAAAAACCAAAACACCCCAGGGGCTCCCACAACCCTCATATGCCCAACCTGGCCTCTGCAAAGGTGGGCAATGGATCTCGTGGGCCCACTACCAACGGCTCCGGGGAACCTTCGCTACGCAGTGGTAGCCGTGGAATATTTCACAAAATGGACCGAAACAAGACCGCTGTCCTCCATAACCTCCCTCGCAGTAAAAAAGTTTTTCTGGCAGCAGATAGTTTGTCGTTTCGGAGTGCCCCAACATCTAACCGTCGACAACGGCACCCAGTTTGACAGCGAGGTTTTCAAAGAGTTCTGTGCACAAATCGGAACAATTCTATGCTTCGCCTCAGTCCGACACCCGCAGTCCAACGGTCTAGTCGAAAGAGCCAACGCAACAATCTTCCAATCCATATCCAAAAAGTTGCAAGGCAGACCCAAAGGCAAATGGGCAGACGAGCTAACTTCAGTCACCTGGTCTCACAACACCTCCGAATGCAGAGCAACCAAATTCACACCCTTCAAACTTTTGTTCGGCGAAGAAGCCGTGTTACCAGAGGAGCTAAAATACGTTTCACCGAGAACAACCCTCGCAAATGATGAGCCAGCCAAGCTAACTGATAAAGACTTGCTAGAAGAAACAAGATGCAGCGCAGTGCACAACCTTCGCAAGTATCAGGAAGAGACCAAAAAATGGAGAGATAAAAAGGTCAGAATCAAAAACCTGCAGAAGGGTGACCTCGTCCTCATCCGTAAACAAAACGCCAGCATGGCCGGAAAGTTTCAGCCTAAGTGGACAGGCCCGTTCCTGATCGCAGAATGCAATCGTCCAGGCTCTTTCCACCTCTCCGACAGCGAAGGTAATATCCTACCACACACCTGGAACATTGACGACCTTCGCAAATTCTACCCATAGCGGAGCCTTAGCGAGCCCTCGCGTTATGTAATCTTTGTCACATACTATGATATCCACACTCATGTACTTAACAAGAACAGGAGCTGCACTCTTTTTCCTTACGAAGGGGCGTAAGGTTTTTTAACGAGGCAGTATCCAAAGCATTAATACAGGCAAGAACCCCCAAAAAAGTGAAATCCCCAACCCTCTACTCCCAAACATCGAAAAAGCGGATCTCTTTCAAGAGCGCTACATTCGATGAAAACCTGCTAAGATTGCTTCAAAAAACATTCCTTTTCTTTTCAAAGCAAACTTCACCTCCGCCTAAGATAAGGGGAGGAAAGTCGAGCACCCTGGCACAAACGACAGGGGCTCGCAAAAAGCAAACTCACCTCCGCCTAAGATAAGGGGAGGAAAGTAGAGCACCCTGGCACAAACGACAGGGGCTCGCAAAAAGCAAACTCACCTCCGCCTAAGATAAGGGGAGGAAAGTCGAGCACCCTGGCACAAACGACAGGGGCTCGCAAAAAGCAAACTCACCTCCGCCTAAGATAAGGGGAGGAAAGTCGAGCACCCTGGCACAAACGACAGGGGCTCGCAAAAAGCAAACTCACCTCCGCCTAAGATAAGGGGAGGAAAGTCGAGCACCCTGGCACAAACGACAGGGGCTCGCAAAAAAGCAAACTTCACCTCCGCCTAAGATAAGGGGAGGAAAGTCGAGCACCCTGGCAATAACGACAGGGGCTCGCAAAAAAGCAAACTTCACCTCCGCCTAACACAAGGGGAGGCGCGAAGCCCCAAAAAGTAGAGCGCTCTCGCACAAGCAAAGCCAGGCCTCGGGCGGGCCCACTTTCTCCGTCTCGCCCGAGCCCTCCAAGCCAGGCCTCGGGCGGGCCCACATTCTCCGTCTCGCCCGAGCCCTCCAAGCCAGGCCTCGGGCGGGCCCACATTCTCCGTCTCGCCCGAGCCCTCCAAGCCAGGCCTCGGGCGGGCCCACTTTCTCCGTCTCGCCCGAGCCCTCCAAGCCAGGCCTCGGGCGGGCCCACATTCTCCGTCTAGCCCGCGCCCTCCAAGCCAGGCCTCGGGCGGGCCCACATGCTCCGTCTCTCCCGAGCCCTCCAAGTCAGGCCCCCGGCGGGCGCGCTTTCTTCCGCCTCGCCCAACCAATGCGGCACCCTCGTCCAGCAAAGTCTCGGCATAGCAACTGTCGCAACGTTTTGCAAACCGCAAACTCCAAACCATCGACATTCGCAACACCCTCGAAATAGTGACTATAGACGTACGAGTCGCTGTCCTCTCCAACTCGCCATGTTAAAAAGCAATGCGCGAGGCTCGCTAAAAGAAAAAGGGGGCGTCGCTGTTTTTTCAAAACAAGCTCACGAGAGCAAATGCGCGAGCCTCGCTAAAAGAAAAAGGGGGCGTCGCTGTTTTTTCAAAACAAGCTCACGAGAGCAAATGCGCGAGCCTCGCTAAAAGAAAAAGGGGGCGTCGCTGTTTTTTCAAAACAAGCTCACGAGAGCAAATGCGCGAGCCTCGCTAAAAGAAAAAGGGGGCGTCGCTGTTTTTTCAAAACGAGCTCACGAGAGCAAATGCGCGAGCCTCGCTAAAAGAAAAAGGGGGCGTCGCTGTTTTTTCAAAACAAGCTCACGAGAGCAAATGCGCGAGCCTCGCTAAAAGAAAAAGGGGGCGTCGCTGTTTTTTCAAAACAAGCTCACGAGAGCAAATGCGCGAGCCTCGCTAAAAGAAAAAGGGGGCGTCGCTGTTTTTTCAAAACGAGCTCACGAGAGCAAATACGCGAGCCTCGCTAAAAGAAAATGGGGGCGTCGCTGCTAAACAATATAAGAAACGTTAAAATAACGCAGCAAACAGGGCACACAACCCATACATCTTTCCCATGGTATTACAAAGTAACGACACAACAATAAACATATCCGAAAAAAAAAATAAAAATTCTTTACAAGGAACCATCACTCCCCTCAATCAACATCAAATAATCTAAACCTTCGGCCTCCACCTCAACCCCCCCTCCACTGGAACCAGGGGTCCCCACAACAAAGGAGCTGCAGGAACAATTGGCAGCTCCCCGGGTAAAACCCTCGCCCTATACATGTACCTATGCCTCGTCTCGTTAATTTCCGAAGGTTCTTCCTTCGGGATCACAAGCGCCCCATCCGAACCAACTTCAAGCTCCCTTTGCCCGAACAAATATTCCAAAGCTGCGTTCTCGTCAATATCATCATCACCGCCAGCTTCGGAGGTCGAAGAAGCTCCAAACAGATAACGATCGGTTTGGCGGTCTGTATAGTCTGTTTCGCGCCAAAATCGACTCGACCTACTATTTTTTAAATCATACCTCCGCACCTTCGACCACCAAAAACGTTCAAAGGAAAGCGAAGGATATTTAAACCTAGCGCGAGCCCACGATTCACCAGTTATAAAAACATCTTGGTAGTTCAACATCAGCGGAGTCACGTCGAATACGTCTAGCACGGTTCCGTCAGGAACCTGCATGTTGCACAAAAATACGAGATGTCTCAGCCTCGTCAAGTCTTTACAAACAACCACAGTATCTACAAAAAGGCCTCCCTCGCCCCAACAAACCCAGGCATCACACCTGCCCAGCTTCCCCTCGGTTGATATCCAAACCCTCGCCAGCCGCGACAGTCGAGGTCCCAGCTGCCGCCTCCTCCGCCGTGGATTCCTCCGCAGCAGCCTCGACGTCTGTCACAGTCTCCTCCTCCATCGCCGTCGCCCGCGCAGCATCTCCTTCAACGATCGGCACGGCCCCGGTCAACGCCTCGATCTCGGCGAGCGTAACCCCCGCACAGCTTGGCTCAGGGGCGGCTTCGGAGTCACCCCTCGCTGCAACTTCCGTAGGCGGCGAGGGCATCGCATCTCGTCGAGCCTATAAGCAAAACAACAGACAAACCTCGCCAAAATCAACAATCAACCCCTCTTCAAAAAAAAAAAACCTGGCGCGTAGCCTCGGCAGCTTCTTCGAAGGCGAGAGCTCGGCCACCTCCGGAGATCCAAAACTTGCGAAGCAAACGCATCGCACAGTTCCGAACTTCTGCGTCATCAACCTTCATCTGGCGAACCTCTTCAACCGACGGAAAGACATGGCTCGGCCTTTTGACCTTGCGAAGATGATCACAATCCGCCAGTCGAAGCGTGCTCGCCATTGCCAAGGCCCCGGCGTAGCCACCAAAATCGGCCGCGTTGGAAACCAGCGAGCTAAACACATCAAGCTCGTTGCCCAGCCAGCCCTCGAAGGCCTCTGCATCAGCTGCAGGCAATGGCTCTCCGGCTGAGCCCCCAGCCTCGGTCAGACAACAATCAAGTTTACGCTTGACGTTCTCCATGCTCGTTCGCCAAGATTTCTTCAAATCAACTAGCCGACCCTCGGCCTCAGCCAAAGCCTTGTCTTTCCCTTTTTCCACGGCAATCAGATCAGCATTACGCTTCGCCAGCTCAACCGCCTCCTCTCCAGCCTTCGCGGCCTTCTCCGAAGCAATCCTCATTTCATTTTCTTTGTTCTCTAGGCTCCGCGCCAGTTTGCTATTCTCTTTCTCAAGTTCAGTAATATGGTTCCTCATAAACTCCATGTCGGAGCTAACTTTCCGCCTCGCTGAGCGGTTCAAGAGCATCAGCTCCGCCATCTTGACGTCGACGTCATCAAAGGTGTCGCCAACCGCTTGATCTACAAGAAGAACCTCCGCCTCCGGCACACAAATGCGGCCGAAGATCCGGCCTAGGAAACGCTTTTCCTCCGGGCTGCACTGCAAGTGGCAATCCCGAAGGTCCGGACTGGTGAACAGTGCAGTCGCAGGATCAGAAATCCCAAGCTTCTTAGCATATTCCGGGAGGCTCGACCGGCTAGCCTCGCCAAACGGCCTTTTTCCCCGGGATCGCGCAGAGTCAAGTTCCCCATCGAACTCAAACCCCTCCACCCAAAGGTGCGAGCCCGCGAAGCTGGGAACCGCACCTCGTCGAGGGCTACCTGGCTCAATATCTTGTGCAATCTCAACTGCGCCCTGGGTAACCATCGCACCAACACTCGGCGAGGCTCCGCCTCCAATAGACACCTCCTCATCCGTGTCATGCCCTTCAATAGAACCCTCGCTGCCTTCATCAGACGAACCCTCGTCTGTCTCCCTCTCCTTTGCGTCCTTCTCCTCCACCTCATCATCATCAGATTCATCCTCGTCGCCCGAAGTCTGGACTAAAGCACCGATCCCTCCAACGCGAGGCACGCGTCCACCGACCGAACCGGCACCCCGGCCGCTCGGAGCTACGGCCAAGGAAGAAGTGCCTGCAGCAACAGAGCCAGCAGCGACTTTCATCGCAAGCACCTTCGCTCGGCCACCAGCTCCGCCACGGCCTCGACCACGGCCTCTCTTCGGCCGAGAGACGATCTCTTTTCCTCCCGAAGCCTTACGCTTCCTCTTCTTCGGCGCGTCGTCGCTCGAAGGAGCGGGCCAGTCGGCGTACCGAATACCAAGAATGTCAAACATTCTGTTCACTCGACCTTCGCCGCCCACCAAGCTATGGATAGCCTTTACTTCCAGTGGGGAAAGCTTCCCCACGAGCTCGTCCGTCCACTGCTGAACTCTTTTGAAAACAGCTTCGTTCCCGTCCTCGCGCCTCGGAAATTTCTTAAGAGTTTTTTCCCAAACCTTCTCCAGATCCAAACTAGGTTTCTTCAAGCCCCTACCTTCGTACCTTGGGTCATTCTCCACAGTGAACCAAGTCCGCCTCCGGCCAAGAGGCCAAATCTTGGCACAGCAATATTCCTCCACTAAATCACGCGCACACTGAGAACGCGCAACGACCCTCAGGCAATCAACAGCAGCATGGGCCTCGACGCTCATCTTAGCTTCGGCGCCTACATCTCCAAGCACTGGAAGCTCGCCGCAAAGCTCGGAGCTGTCACCGAGTTTGTAATAGAACCAGAACTCCTGCCACCCGCTGGTCCACTTGTTCTTCTGCGCTTGCACCGGCAGCTCCGCGCCGGCGCGATGGCAAAAAGTGTACAGCGCGAATTGTCCAAGGCTGGTCTTGCCCTCGCTGTCCGTAATCTTGCGAGGCTGCATATGAACGCGATGAGTGCGAACAAAACCCTCGACATGAGGGACAACCCCCTGAGACCTGCAGGCCCAAACGTAGACCGACATCTTTGTGAAGCAAGAAGGCGTAAGCTGATGAAACCGCAGGTTGAACCTCCGCAGGACCGAAGTCACGAAGGCGTCAGCTGGGAAACGAAGGCCAGCCGAAAAGAACTCCTCAAACACCACAACTTCATCTGCGTCCGGCTTCGGCACGGTCTCCCCACTGCTGGCCCTCGCCTTGCCTTCCTCAACCCAGCCCCACCGCACATAAGATGCAATCTCACTTGCGCAAACCCGGCTTAGACCAAACTCGAAGGTAATCCCCTCATCCGCGGCTGTGGGAGAAATAGCGCGAGCAGTTTGCTTCAACCTAGCCATCTCTTCAGCTGCTAACGCTAACGAACAACAACCGCCTGTCTCAACCCTCGCAGACAAGCTAAAACAAACCTTCGCTACAAGCAAACTGCAACAGCAGGATGGCTATAGCAGCAGAAGGCACAACTGAAACTCCCCACTCACTCTTTCTATTTATAGGCCGGGAGACGAGCCCCTCACCCGACGAAGTCGGCACGACAACCAAAAAACACGGCGCAAAAAACGAAACAGGCTTCAATAGTATAAAACAACACCACTACGGCCCAGCCCAAAGCAGCCGCGGGCGTCGCTGCCGAGGGCCCCGTTTTTGTCCCCGTTAAAAGGCGCTGCTTGGGCCTAAACACGGTTTTTTAGATCCAAGACAACGAGGGGCTACTGTTGGGGGAAAGGACCCTCGGCAGAGGCGCCGCTCGAACTGGTGCTCGAAATTAGCCCTCGCGCAACGCCTGGTGTCCTTGCGAGGTCCCTCTCCTATTGGAGAGCGTTACCCTAACCCCCGGCTGCGGGGTCAACCCTCGTCGCTTTGTTGTACTACCGTGCAGGTCCAAGGCGACGGCCGCACTACAGGAAGCCTTCGCTGACTGACGACACCACCTTCGCTTGGAGCGAAGGTCCAGGCAAGCGGCAAGTGTGCGTTGCCCCAGAGGCAAGCGAAGCCAAAGGTCCGGCGAGCACGGCCGAAGGTTAAACCTTCGTTTTTCTCCCCCGGAGGCAAGTAAAGCCGGAGGTCCGGCAGATGGCGGAGGGACGCGGGCCCAAGGGCGAGCGCGGCCGAAGGTCAAGACCGCCGCACCTCTCCCCGAAGGTGAACAAAGGCCAGGTGGCGGCGCGCTGGAGTGTGGCCGATTAGGGTTTCCGCTCCGGCTGTGTACTTACGCTTTTGCCCTTCCTCCCTGCGCGGAGGCGAGGAATCTTTCCTGTACCCTTTTGTAATTTGGCCCGTGCCCCTTGGCATTCCCTATAAATACCAAGGGGATGAACAGTGTAAAGGGGACCTCTTTGATTGAAAAATTGAGCATCTTCCACTTCCGCCTTACCTTCGCTACTGCTTCCGACGCTTGGCCGCCTTCGCCCCTCCCCTGCACAAGTGCGGAGGTGTGGCAAGTGCGCTCCCAACAAGTTAGTCCCTGGAACAGCACCCATATCTCGAAGACCGTATAGAATGCACTCTAAAGAACTCGCAGAGCTTAAAGTTCAGTTGCAAGAGCTGTTAGATAAGGGTTTGATACGCCCGAGTTCGTCACCTTGGGGATGTCCTGCTATCTTTGTGAAGAAGAAGGATAAAACTTCAAGGATGTGTGTGGACTACAGACTGCTTAACGCAGTAACTATAAAGAACAAATATCCCTTACCCCAAATCGATGTCTTGTTTGATCAGTTGTCGAAGGCGAAAGTGTTCTCCAAGATCGACCTGAGGTCAGGATACCATCCGATCAAGATCAGACGAGAGGATATACCAAAAACAGCCTTTTCCACTAGATACGGACTCTACGAGTATCTAGTTATGTCTTTTGGGTTAACCAATGCACCGGCACATTTCATGTACCTGATGAATTCAGTTTTCATGCCTGAGTTAGATAAGTTTGTTGTGGTATTCATTGATGATATCTTGGTCTACTCGGAAAACAAAGAGGATCATGCCAAACATCTTCGAGTTGTTTTAGCTCGACTTAGGGAACATAAGTTGTATGCTAAGTTCAGCAAGTGTGAGTTTTGGTTGAAGAAAGTACCTTTTCTTGGTCATGTTCTATCCGAAGAAGGAATTTCTGTGGATCCCACGAAAGTACAAGAAGTTATGGATTGGCAAGCACCCACTAACGTACATGAGGTATGCAGCTTTTTAGGATTGGCCGGATACTACCGTCGATTCATTCCAGACTTCTCAAAAATCGCAAAGCCTATGACTCGCTTGACTCAGAAAAACAAGATGTTTGAGTGGACACCAGAGTGTGAAGAAGCTTTTCGCACTTTGCGAACGTTGTTGACTTCAGCGCCAGTCTTAGCTCAACCCGATCTGGAGGAACCTTTTGATGTGTTTTGTGACGCATCCAAGATCGGACTTGGATGTGTACTCATGCAGAACGGGAGAGTTATTGCCTATGCTTCCCGCCAGTTAAGGCCGCACGAAGAAAATTATCCCACTCATGATTTGGAGTTAGCAGCCGTCGTGCATGCGCTTAAAATCTGGAGACATTATCTTATGGGTAACCTGTGTCATATATACACCGATCATAAAAGCCTGAAGTATATTTTCACCCAGCCAGAGTTGAACATGAGGCAGAGAAGATGGCTAGAGTTGATTAAGGATTACAACCTAGAAGTGCATTATCACCCCGGAAAAGCAAACATTGTAGTTGATGCCTTGAGTCGCAAGACTCATTGCAACTCCCTACAACCACTTTTGGAAGATGGGTTTCACCTTATGCACCCTGTTATGGTGAACAACATCACTCTTTAGTGTACCTTGGAAAGTGACATCATCGAGAGGCAGAAGACCGATGAAGAGATCTGTCAGATTAAGAAGAGGTTGGAAATTAGTAGTTCGTTGAACTTCAGAATAGACGAACAAGGAATACTGTGGTATAATCAGCGTTTAGTTGTTCCTAAGGACACAAAGCTGAAAGAAAGAATTCTGGATGAAGCTCACAAGTCAAAGTTGTCCATTCACCCAGGAAGCAGTAAGATGTACCAGGATTTGAGAACCAGGTATTGGTGGTCAAAGATGAACAAAGAGGTCGCAGCCTACGTGGCCAGATGTGATACATGCTGCAGGATAAAAGCTATACACCTGAGACCTGCAGGACTGTTGCAACCGTTGTCAATTCCAGAGTGGAAATGGGAAGAAATCAGCATGGATTTCATCACTGGTCTTCCCACTACTCAAAAGGGAAATGATTCTATCTGGGTTATTGTGGATCGATTGTCTAAAGTAGCTCACTTCATACCAGTTAAGACTACACACCGCCCCCATCAGTATGCAGACTTGTATATTCGGAATATCTTGAGGTCACATGGAGTTCCGAAAAGGATTGTTTCTGATAGAGGACCCCAGTTCATTGCACGTTTTTGGGAACAGTTGCACAAGGAACTAGGAACTAAGTTGGTAAGGAGTTCTGCCTATCACCCCCAGACCGCAGGACAAACTGAAAGAGTAAATCAGATTTTGGAAGACATCCTGAGAGCTTGTGTTTTATCTTCAGGAGAATCATGGGAGAAATGGTTGCCCCTTGCTGAGTTTTCGTATAACAACAGCTACCAGGAAAGTATAAAGATGGCACCTTTTGAAGTTCTATATGGACGAAGATGCAGAACCCCGGTTAATTGGGTTGAATCAGGAGATCGAGAATTTTATGGGTCAGATTACGTAAAGGATGCCGAAGAGATTGTGCAAACAGTACAGCAACATATTAAGGTAGCACAATCCCGGCAAAAGAGCTATGCCGACACACGAAGAAGACCCTTGGAATTTGAAGTAGGAGATTATGTTTACCTCAAAGTCTCACCCATGAGAAAGGTCCAACGTTTTGGAATTAAGAAGAAGTTAGCACCTCGATATGTGGGACCGTACCAGATCATAGCAAAGAAGAGAGAAGTAGCATATGAAGTGCAGTTACCCCCAGAGATGAGCGCAGTCTTTCCAGTGTTTCACGTCTCACAATTGAAGAAGTGTCTTCGAGTTCCAGAACATGAAGAAGTTCGAATCCCGGACATCACGATCAGATCAGACCGGGAATACTACGAACAACCCAAGGAGATTTTGGATACCAAGACCCGAGAGACTCGTAACCAAACAGTGAAGACTTACAAGATTCTTTGGAGCAATCACGGACCCAACAATACGACATGGGAAACTGAGGAGTACTTACGAGTGAACTACCCCGCTTTTTATAAGGATTGGTACGTAACTCAAATCTCGGGACGAGATTTCTTTTAAGGGGGGAAGGGCTGTGACACTCTAGTGTCAAGCACTGCATTAAGGCACTGCATTTAGCTACTAAAGAAACATGAGCAATGCATTGCATCATTTCATGAGCATGAGAGTGTTTTGTCTTTGTTTATTTATTTGGATTTGGATTTCTTTTGACTCGATGATTTAATTAGATTTCTGTCTTGGCAATGATTTTATAAAGTAGAGAGCTTTGAGTAGAGTGTTTTTCATGTTGAAGTTTTGACCTAGTTCAAAATAGTTGTCAAATAAAAATGTGTTGAACAAAAATGTTTCATGCTTTAAAATTGGCTTTATTTTTGTAGAGGCTATAAAAATGGTTTTCAGAAAAAGTGTCCTATATGAAAGTTGTAGAGAAATTATTTTGAGCAACTTTTATATTTGGGTCAAAACCTAGTTTGGAGTTTTTGAAACTATTTTTGAATGGTCAAAGTTTGAAATGATTTTTGGAAAAAGAAAAAGGAAAAATGTTTTTCTCCCGCGCACCCCATCCGGCCCATCTGGCCTTTCGGCCCAGCTCCCGCGCGCCGGCCCAGCGCGCCAGCGCCAGCGCCCGCGCCGCGCCTTGCGTGCCGCGCGCGACAGCCTCGCCGCGCCGTACGCCGGCCGGCCTGCCGCGTGGCGCCCCGCCTCTGAGCCAAATCCCACTCGCCCACTCCCTCGCCGATCCTTCTCCACCCGAGCACGCGACGATCTTCGCCGGCCACTCCCGCTCCGCCTCGCCTGCCGCGCGCCTCGCCGACCGCGCCGCGCCGCTGCACGCCCGTCACGTCGCCGTGGCCCCAGCAATGACCACGCGTCGCCGCCGGTCGACCAAAACCGGACGCACCCCACTCCACGCTCTCTCACTCGCTCACTCGCACACCCTCTCGCTCCCGCTCTCTCCCTCTCCTCTTCTGCGCCCGCGAACCAAGCACACCCCGCTCGCCGCGACCACCGCCGTGACCCCCCCTCCCCGTTCCGGTCACCACCCTCCGTCACCGGCCGATTAACCCCGGCCACTGCTCCGCCTTCGCCTCGGACACACGGTGCGCACCACCGCGTCATCAGCCGAGCCCCACCATTGCCGGAGAACAAGGAGCCCCTTTCGGTCCCCGTTCGCCGCCGTGTGGAGCTCGAGCCCGTTCCGCATCAACCGCGCCTCCGCCGAGCCCCTTCTTTCTCCGCGAGCCTCACCGAGCCAAGGCAAGGTGAGAACACCGTCTAGCTTCAACGCTACCGCCCTCTCCCACCTCTTCTTCCCCAGCCGAACACCGCCACCGCCCGCCATGGCCGCTCACGTGACCGAGCTTTCTCGGAGCTTCCCGAGCCAAACCAACCCCGTAGTCTTGCTCCCTAGGGTTCGTAGAAGCTTATGCCTCCACCAATTTCACCGGCGACCGCCGGAAACGGCATAGCCGCGCGATGCCGCCGCCTCCGTGCGCCGCCGCTCGTCGCCGGCATGCTCCGGCCGTTCCCTAGCCAAACCACCTACCTCACCGGATGCGCCTCGTCGAGACGAGCTCATCGAGCCTAACCTCACCGCCGGCGAGCTCGCCGTCGGCGAGAACGCGCCGGTCAACCCTCTCCCCTGCTCTCCTCTCTCTGACGGGTGGGTCCCGTTGTCCCGCGGGCCCCGCGCGTCAGCCACTCGCTGGTCTATGGACCGGGTGTACGCAAGCCAGGCCGGGAGATTTCAAATGTTTTCTTTTTGGTTTATTTTCCAGAAATGCTTATTATTTTTGTGTTGCACGTTTTACAAGTCCAAATGGAGTACTTTCAGTTTTGCTAGCTTGTTTATGAGTAGATCTATCATGGAAAAATATGAAAGTATTTTTGATGGCAGTTAATTTTACTGTTTTCATTTATTTAAGTTTATATGCTTTTGTTTAGATAAATAGTTATATATGTTTTCTGGTTGAGATAATTCCTGGCAAAATTTGTGTAAGTTTGTTGTCATGTTGAGTACCTGTGAAAATTTTATGAGGTACTGTTTATGCAGGAAAAGTTTCTGTTTTAATTAAAAGTCCTTTTTGGCTGATTTCTTAGAATAAATGTTAAGGTGTTTTATATGCTGAAATAAAATATGGGAAAATTTGTGTAGTTTCTGTTTATGATGTTCAAGCTAAGAAAAATGTAAGAATGATCTGTTATGTGAAGAAATCTGGAGTTGCTTCACAGATGTGCTTTTCTGTGTTTTCCTTTGAAAATTCATGTAAGAAATAATATATTGTTTCTGTTCATGGAACTTTCTGGACAAATATGAAATGTGAGTTAGAATCTGGGAAAAATATGAAATTGAGTTTAGCACCCTTTTCCAGTAGGGTTGCAGTTCAAGTGGTTTATTTTGCAATAGATTTGTTTATTTTGTGTAGGCTTGTATATTTATGTTCTGGTAGTAAATTTTCTGCAGTAGCATGGTCATGGTAGAAGAAGCCGGGAAAATTATGAAACCGGCTGTTTGACACTTTTTGGATGGAGAGCTAGTTCAAAGCACCTTTTTGGGCAGTTTGTTTGTCATTTTCGTATATGCAGCTCTGTATTTTATTTTTGGCTGAAATTTGTTCAGTGGAGTCCTGAGAGTGTTGTTTGCCTTCTGGAATTTTTGTGGATTTTTCTGAGTCCAGAAAAATGCAATCGCAGTTCTAATCGGAGTTTCTTTTGATTTATTTAAATAAGAAAAGGGTGAATAATCAGATTTGGTTTTATGAAATAAATAAGTAATTACCTCAATGTCAAAAGTGGTTCAACAAGTTGGCTTTGTTGGTTTGCAAGAATTTTTTTTTTCATACCTCACATCTTGCACCCGCATTCCAATTATTTATATTCGTCGCATGCAATAGGATCGACCCCGCCGGAGCCCGACCAGGAGCAGGAGATAAGCGCGGAGCAGCAGATTCCGGAGCTCCAGCAAGCCGAGGAAGCCGACCCCATCCCCAACACTAACTTGCCCGAGTGCCCGTCTCGCGAGGCCTCGGTCTTCACCCAAGGCAAGCCCCGGAGCATTCTAAGTCTCCCAGTATTTACAATTAAATTACTTGAGTCCTTTTATATTGTGATGCATTAGGTTTAGAAGTTGAATGAATCCTATTTGCTGCATTACCATTCCTTGATGATTGATTAATATCTACCTTGTTATCCTGTTATTTATTTGCAATGTAGAATTGCTTAGCCTGCTTAATAAAAGTAGTAGTTAAGGATGTCTCCGTAATACCCTGATGGGTACTTACCGGATCACGGTTGGCTATATTTGCTATCGTGGAAAAGAACCTGAGTAGTAATGAAATACGGTCAACTGGAAGGCAAGGCACAAGTTTGGAAACTTGGGGCAGTCCGTCCGTTGGATCGTGTAGGTTTGTATCGATGTTGGCCCTCGTTCATTTTTGAACGCACCCTTTTACTTAGGGATATGTCGGTGCCGCAATCATCGACCCCAAAGCCGGTTAGAAGCTATTCGGGCCGGTCTCAACCCGTGTCGTGCCCTCTAGTATGGAAATTGCGATCTGCCGCGTGAGGCCATCGCCAGGTTCCAATTGGGCGGTCCGTGCTTGAACCGCGGCGATTACCACCACGAACAAGCGTCGAGCGGTTGCCCAATGCATGGACCCGACGGGGAAAGTGTGGGCTGGTATAAAAGGTCTTTCACCAGCTGGTTTGGAATTCGATTCGAGTCGCCGTCTCCCCCGGTTAGTGGGAAACTATGGAGAGCTTCACCACGATACAACTCCATGTGATATCTAAAGGTTCAACTAAAATGTGGACAAGTCAACTGGATATGGTTATATTATTTGTCTACTAGACTCAAGTGTGTGCAATAGTTCAGGTGCAAACCTAGAAGAAGGAATAGGTATAAAAGATGACAGCTCATTAACTTCACTAATACTTCGCTTATCTTAAATTGAGCTTTTCGCAAATTCAAGATCCCAGCTCCACCCAAAAAGGCCTTGCATGTCCTTGGTGTCTTTATTTTCAGTTGGACGGGTAAGTCTAGCTGAGTACATTCCAGTACTCAGGGTTTATCCCGTTTGTTGCAGATGGCCAGGTCTACTTCGGCTATTGTAAGCACTGCCTCTACCCAGTGGAAGGTGATGAGGAGTAGGCCCAGGGCAGGGTCGTCCAGAAGCTTTTCCCTTTTCTTTTGCTGGACTGAGACTACTAGTGGCACATTATCTTAAAAAGGGAGGAGTGAGTTGTGTCGAGTGGATTTATCAAAACAATGTTTTATTTGGACCACGTGTGTGGTGGTCGTGTGTTAAAAACTTATTTAAGCTTCCGCACTTTTAAAACTTGGGTTGTAATAAGTCTGTTTTTAAATTCGTACTCTGATGTTAATTTCGCTGAGTTGTATCCTACGAATGTAATCCTTGAATGATGCGATCTTGTATGATGTACGGTGAAAGAAATCCTTCGAGATTTCCGGACTACCGGGGTTATATGGGTTCAAGTATGAGTCGAAGTCAGTCGGATTTGACTAAGACAGTACTTGAGTTCTTATAATCAGGACAGTTCTGCCACAGGCGTGGAGCTCACGCCTTTGCCTCGGTCAAAAAGCAGAGGAGGGGAAAACAGAGGGGCACCGGTGGCTTATGACAGATGGGCCACGCGGGGCCGAGTCGTCAGCGACGTCTCCGTCCTTGCTGATGCCGAGCGGGCCGCTTGTTGGTCTGGGCCGGTAAGGACAGGAGAAAAGAAGTTGGGCCAGCTTGGTTGGGAGAAAAAGGAGGAAGAGCAAGCCAAAATGGCCAACGCTTGGACCGGTGGTGTCAGTTGGGAAAGAAAAAAGAAGTGAGCTAACGGGCTGGCAAGGAAGGCCTGGCCGGTTTTGCTGGTGAGAAAAAGGAAGAGAAATGGGGGTTGCTGGTTTGCTGGGCCGCTTGGGCTGATAATCATAGGCTGAATTGGTCTTGCCAAATTCCTTTCAATACCTTTTCTATTTCGAGTCTTGGTCAAACACTATGTGTAATAAGCCATGTGTTAATTGTACAAAGTCTCATGGTGGTCTTAGTTTGGTCACAGGTTATGTTTGGACATTAATCCCCATATTATTATGTTTATATTGCAAAAATAAATATGCCGGTCGGTTTATTAATCAATACAAAAGAACCAAATAAGATTCAAATCAATCATGTTGTAAAACACTTAATAGATCTAGCGCGATCTAAACATACTCATCGCTCAAGTGACACGATGGCATAGTGCTTATTCTACAAGGGCGTGGTGCTTAATCGAGTGTCAGGTGTAGCTTGTCTAGGACACTAGCTCCTGAAGCATAGTGGTGCAAGGCTAGGTTTAGTCCAACAGGCGACCAGGGTAAGTTAGGGGTGGACGACTAGGCAGTTACACCTCGGTCTAACTGCTAGGCATTATCCAAAAAGCACTACAGTTGGCACTGTGATGATCTGCTAGTTTTGTAAGTCTAGGGTTAGTTCCAGGTGTACTAACTTGGTTGGCTATGTATCTGGTCATAGGTTGGTAGCTAGGTAGTTATACTCTAGTCTAACTGCTTGTCAAACTCTATGTAACACCATGGCAACAGGATGGGTCACTAGGTCATGAGCACGAGGTTAGGGCACATCCCCCCCTAACTTGGCATAGTCAGTAAGTTCTCTCGGTCTAGTGGGGTGTACCCAACAGAGTGATCAAGTGGCTAATCAAGCTGAAGTAGGTCATTCCTATGGACGAGGTATGAGGTTTAACAACTACGCCCACATGCTAGAGGTATATTCCTAGGGTTTGGCATGATGCTACTAGAGTCGAGTAGCTAATCACTCGGGTTAGATGTGTTCTACTACTATGACCTAGGGTTAGAGACTAGTATCCTCACAAATGGACTCATAGGCATAGGTTGAAGTCACTATGTTACGGGTTGGGGTGGTAACTCTCAGTTGGCATAGTGCTACTAGGGTCAAGATAGTATCTTGAACTATGTCATAGGGTTTAAGCTCAAACCTCTCATAGGTGGGGTCATGGACATAGGTTTAGGGTACTATGTCGGGGGTTGGTGTGTTAACACTAACTGCTAGCTTGTTCTAGCTAGGCAGTTGGTCTTAGGGTTTAGGTTCAAGATCTAGGGCGAGCACTAGGACTCACCATAGTCACTGGTTGGTCATAGGTGCTCACCGGTAGGTGTATAGGATTTACTACAGGTCATACTCACATGTGGCTTGGGATCTATACTAAGACACATGTGACGTTGTTGCATAGCAACGCTTACGACTAACGTGGAGACATCGTGTGCAGACTAATAGGGTTTTGTACGCGACAAGCAACAGTCATGGGTTTATTTTAGCAAAAAAAATTTGTAGCTTGGATTTTTGGGTTGTTACAGTCCTACCCCCTTATCAGGATCTCGTCCTCGAGATTAAGGTGTAAAGTACTCCATGAAACAACTTGGTGATGCTTCCCAAAAGTCTGACATCGAGTTCCGTGTAGCTTGATGTGGTTGCTCCTTCGAGTTGCTGCAGTGTATGGTGAAGTCTTGATCTCTTGTCTAGATCCTTGGTCGAGTGTGTACCGGGTTAGTGTAGAGGTGTACCAGGTAGATCATGATGGCTCCGAGGGCACCTCAATGATGGTCGGGTAGTTCAGGAGTCGACAGATGGAGTAGATTGTGATTTTTTTGTAAGGCATGATTTTCGTAATCGAAATTCTTTTCTTTGAATAAAATGAAATTCGCTTTTGCAAACGTTCAAAAAGAATTCTCCCCCTCTTTTTTTTTTACAAACAGGTTGGTAAGTTGAAGGAGAACTTTTTGAATCTTTTAAAATCAAGTCGATTTTTGGATGAAGGTTTTTTTTGGCAAACTTGATCTTTCTTTTGCAAAAGCGTTTTCAATACAAACTTGGCTTTGGGTTTACAGTCGTTTCCTAATTCCATTTGGGATGGTCGTGGTCGCAACCACGATACCTGCATACGCTCGGCAGCAGGCCATGTGGATGCATCACACATGGGGCCCCAAGTTTCGTAGCGGCACCGTGTGTCATGATGACAACCTTATCCATTTAGGTACTAGTATCGACTGATATCCCAAGCAGAAGGAAGGGGATTTTTAGAAAAGGGGGTGAGTAAAAGTTTTTTAAAATCCAAGAGAAGATTTTTGCAGTGGTTTGTAATCAGAGCGTGTTTCAGATTCAAACATTTTTGAATGGCTTTTGTTTTCAAACCAAATACACCTCTTGTGTGCTTTTCAAAATAATAAATTGAAACATGGTTTTACTCTTCAAACAAGGCGTGATTCTTTTTCAAACATTTGAAACACGGGTAGTTTTGAAAATAGTTTACAATCACGGCTTGTTTTGCAACCTCGGTTTTTGCAATCAAAGGTGATTTTGTGAAAGGTTCCCTTTGGGATGGTTGCAAACAAAACCTCTCTTTTTTTTGTTTGGCAAACGCGTTGCAAAACATTTTGAAGATGAAATTTATTTAAAATAAGTTTGGCTCCTTGGTTGAAATCAAGGCTTTTGAAATAAAGCTTGAGCCATTTTCGGAATCATTTTATAAGGGGTTGGTGTGCAAAGCAAAACTTTTGTTTTTAGAAATGAAATTCCTTTGAGCGGAGAAGCTTTTAAACTACAGGTAGGGGTTGTTTTCCGGAATAACATGATTTTTGCAACATATCTTGAAAAGGAGTTGGTTTTCAAAATTCAATTGCGGAGACAGATCTAAAATCCACATCTCCGGGGTTTTGAAGACATTCACAGAGCTCTCGAACCAAGGGAAATTCTTGCATATAGTGGTTTCTCATACAAACTTGGAGACGTGCCCAAGCACCTTATATCAGATAAAGTTGAAAACTTGACTGCATGCCTAGTGAGTATCATCGGCCATAAGGAGGGCAGAAGCTGTAGTAGGGGCAGTCTTCCCTTTCGGGCAGTTAGCGATCTTGTGGCCCATCTTGCAACATCCATAGCAGGTGATTAGTAAACCACTTGTGATTGTTACGAGGTTCTTGGTCTTCACTCCCTTGTTGTCGACGTCCCTGATGTTAGAGCGATCAGATCCATAGTAAGTGAACGGCACACTGCCTATAGAGGTAGGTGCAGTCGCGTTCCACATACTTTGGGCCTTGATACAATATGAGTCTGTGATTGCTCTCATTTTTCGTGGTAGTGATCCACAAAATGATCCACCGACGCGACTTCTCGTTATTCCTCCAATTAGATCATACTCTAGGAGTTCTTTCTCTCTCTAGTGCCTTGTTGACGACTTCTTCGATGGTGCGGGCATGGCTTACCACAAGGGCAAATCTGATGTCATAGTCTAGGCCTTCGCGGTAGTAGTACATCATCTCTCTCTGGGAGTCACGTATAGCAGGCGCATATCGCAGCACGCGGTTGAAGCGGACGTTGTATTCGTGAACACTTCCTGCTCCCTGCTTTATGCTTCTAATCTCTCTCTTCAGGTCTTCCAGCGCGTCATCTGGCACATAGTGTCCGCGAAAAGCTTCGCAAAACTCTCCCCATGAGATATTGTTTGGGTTGAAATGGGCATTGCTAAAGGCATTCCACCATGCATGAACGGAACCTGTGAGTTGATGAACTGCAATCTTCGCACATTCCCCTTCAGTGTAGGTGGTCTGATCTAACTCCTCTGCCATGTCATACAGCCAGTCTACAACGGTGATATGATCGTCATCAGTCCCGTCGAAGGTAGGGAGCTTGTCAAAGTTGAATCTTCTTGCTCTTGTTGAGATTGTCCAGCTGGTCCTTCAGTGGTGGTTCCATTGGGTAGCAGAGTATGGAGTTCTTTCTTCTCGGGGCTGAGTCCCATGGGTGGTGTGTGACTACTCTGGTCACTGTCCATGGTGGTTCCCGAAGGTGTCAGACACTGGTTCAAGCTACTCGATTACTAGATGGGTATCCTGCTGCATGGGTCAAGAGGATTAGGTGATTGACGCAATTTAAAAACATTTAAATCTATCCTACACTCATACAAAGAAACATGAAGAGCCATAAGGTGCAACAAGACCCAAGCACTCAATACATTGGGTTACTACAAAGCGATATCTTTGGTAGCTACACCAAAAGACCCGCGAAGAAAACGTACTACGCGTAAGTCACTTAAAATGGGGGACATTCTACTTGCAACTCTACATGGCTTATTCTCATCATCCTCTTCCTACCCCCTTATCATGATGAGTCTTGTCCAAGAAACTAGACAGGCGGGGTTGAAGGGTCTTCTTCACAAGGTCTAGTTCTTGCAGGAGTCTATCTTGGGCAGGTAGGTGCTTCCTTGTAGCCTAGAGGTGGTCGTCAGTCCCTTAGCCTAACTGCGTTTGGCTTCATCCCACTACCCTATGGCACTAACAAAGGCATCGAGGGCACAGGGCAATAGACGGCAGGTAGCCATGCTCGAAGAGTTCGTATGCACGAGTAGCTGCAAGGGCCAACGGGATGTTCAACACTAAGGACAGAGGTCTTTTATCACCGGAGTGGTACAAGACCTCGGGGTGGCAATTCCTTCCATGGAAGAATCTACAGGTCACCACTAGTATACTTGGCTCTTCTAGGTACTATCTATTTGTGGCACGTCTATTGTTACTAGTCTTCAGGGACTCCATAACTCTTGAAGTACTTCTTGTAGAGCTTGTGTGTATCCATCGAGGTACAAGGGCATACTTCAAAAGGGGCACCTTCATTGCTTCGGGTCCAAGAACATGGTTAGCAAGTCCATTATAGAGATAAGCCATGCACAAAATGGTGCAAGGTCGGTAATATAACCGAAGGAAGGGCTGGTTCATCCTGTTCTATCGTCCAAACCTGAGGGTCTCGTCCTAGGGTCAAGCATGGAGCTGATACCAACTGAAACATCCTCAATTTTCCGCGAAGGGAAAATTCCATAGAATGATATACAACAGTTGATAATCATTTCCATACATCGAATTCTGAGAATACAGAGTACAATAGAAGGGGTTACATCAATATTACAATGCCACATGGCGGTTACAAGGTACTTCTAACATCCAGAACAGCTTGCGTAGACAGAAGCAAAGTGCGGAAGCAGCCTCAATCTCCAACTTGAGCGCAGGCACGAGACCATCTAATCCGATCGCTAAAATCTGAGAAGCAGGAAAAACTGCACACCGCCAGATGTGTGCAGGTCATGGTCAGCACCGAATGAGCTTTAGTGGAAATAAAAAAATAAAAGGGATCTGGCGATCCTATAATTTGGCTGTGGGTTGCATCCTAGCGCATTGGAAGCAGCAATAGTAACAATAATAAATGTAGTAATCAAGTTTACTCAATTCCAAAACCACACATGCATCCGTCCACCATCCCATCCATCCTGTCCACACATCACCACACCCCACATACCACACCCCACCACGCTAACACGTGGTCGGCAAGACGACTCCCTCTCGTCTGGCCTCAATGACCCGCAGCCTCCCAGGCTCACGGCCGGATGTAATCCAAATCCACACACCACCCAAGATAGGTAGAAGACTTCCTCTCCTAGTCCAGGAGCGTCACACGGGACAAGGTCCATAGCCAACAAGTCAGCTATGTATCGATCGATCAACCATACACTCTGCAGAGGTTTTACTAATCCACAAGATAGCCATCATCGGTACATCGATTTACCTAGGCAGATTCCGATCGCCATAAGCCTAGCATGGATACCACCCTTTCACTCGACCCCGGACGTCGAGACTGTGAACATAGTACCAGGCCAACAGTGGTCACTATGTGGTTAATGAGGGTGTGGGCCCTGCCCGTACCTCCCGACACTAATCCGCTTACTCCAAACAGAAATGGCATCCATACTACCGAATGGTTAGACCGGTTCCCCTCCCATTGGAGAACGAGTGGAAAGTAAGCGTCCAATGATCAGGTCACTAGCTCATCAGGTCCTAGATGTGGCCAAACAGAAATATCTCCAAAATTCGGCTTCATCTTTAACGTGCCACCACAGCACACCCCTTCCCATGGTTCCACCTCCCAGAGGCTCACACAATGGGCTCCTCAACAGACACATGTCACCCGCCACAGGTAACTCATCATCAGGGTTACCCAGTCCATAACCCCAGGCAAGACTCGCTCAAAGCTCGTCGTGATCTCTGTTCAGCCGACTCAACCCTCACCACTCACCCAAGACTCACGCAGCACACTCATCCAACCACCAAGTCCGGCCTCCCAAGCCAAACCACTTGAAAGGTCCTAAATGGCTAGAGGGGGGTGAATAGCCTAATAAAATTTCTACAAAATACTTAGAGAGACTTGTTAGACAATAACAAAGCGAAGCTTTTTGCTCTAGCTCTACTAAGTGTTGCAAGCCACCTATCCAAACAATTCTAGTAAACTAAAGTCACTATGGCACACAAAAGCTATGTCTCTACTTTCTAAACTAGTGAGCTAGCAAGAGAAAATTACTTCTAATTAGGGAGCTACTTCTAGCAACAATTATCTCTACACAAGAAATGAAGAATGTAATGCAAAGATAGAGTGATATACTGACACCGGCAAGATATGATCAACCACAATATGAATTCCAATGAAGCTCGGGAGATAGCCAAATAAACAAGGGACACAAAGATTTTCTCCCGAGGTTCACGTGCTTGCCGGCACGCTACTCCTCATTGTGTCGACCAACCACTTGGTGGTTCGGTGGCTAATAGGTGTTCACAAACCTAGCTCAACACTTGAGCGCCACAAGAACCGACCCACAATGGAGGTAACTCAATGACACGCGCAATTTACTAGAGTTACCTTTTGGCTCTTCGTCGGGGAAGGCACAATACCCCTCACAAATCACCGGGAGATGGCCACGAACAATCACCAACTCGTGCCAATGCTCCTCCGCTGCTCCAAGCCATCTAGGTGGCGACAATCACCAAGAGTAAAGAGAATACCGCAGCAACAACGATCCTCAAGTGCCACTAGATGCAATCACACAAGCAAATGCACTTGGAATCACTCAATCTCACTTTGATTTGCGCTATCAAGCAAGGAGATGAGTGGGAGGGAGTATGCTTAGCTCAAAGGGATGTCCAAGATGTTAGAATGTCAAGAAAAGACCTCCCAAAGCCGACCAACTCATATTTATATACTCCCTCAAACAAATAGAGCCGTTACCCCTTCACTGGGCTGTTTACGGGATGACCGGACGCGTCCGGTCGTTTGTTTCAGTAGCGTCCGGTCGTAGTTTCAGTAGTGACCGGACTCTTGTTTCACTAGCGTCCGGTCATTGTTGCACTGAGCGTCCGGTCGAACTCAGAGAGGTTCCAGAGGTGTTTTTCATCGACTGGACGCGTCCGGTCACAATTGACCGGACTCACTCAGCGTCCGATCACTTCATTTCATTTGTTGCCTCTCGTGAGCAGTGTTAGAGGCGCGTCCGGTCAGTTGTTTCAATAGAGTCCGATCGCTGTTTCAGTAGTGACTGGACGCACGTTTCAGTAGCGTCTGATCGTTGTTCCAGCGTCCGGTCACGCCTGAAAAACATGTTTTCAACTCCGGTTTCTTCTCCTTTGCAAATGTGCCAACACCACCAAGTGTTCATCACCTTGTGCATGTGTGTTAGCATTTTCCAAACATTTTTCAAAGGATTAGAGGTTAGCACACTAGGTCCTAATGCATATGCATGTATGAATTCACCTAGTGGCACTTGATAACCGCAATCACCGAGATAGTCCCCTCTTAATAGTACGACTATCAATCCTAAACACACTCACACCCTCTATGGTGTCTTGAGTGCCAAAACAAAATCCCTATTTATACCTTTGCCTTGATCTTCATAGGGTTTTGCTTTTCTTTTCTTCTCTTTCCAAATGTGAAGCACTTGATCCATCTTTTGTTCATCACCACCAACACCATGGTCATCATCTAGCTCCCACACTTGGTATGTACCAACCTAGCTTATGAACAATTCATGACAAAGGTTAGTACTCTAGGTGACATCAATTATCCAAAACCAAACAAGTACTTTCAATCTCCCCCTTTTTGGTAATTGATGACAACCTTTCACAAAGATATGTATTTGAAAATTTGAGTCACCTCTTTGTTAGTATTAGCTCCCCCTACATATGTGCTATAGTGTTTGGTTCAAGTTCGGCACATATGCATAGATATGAAATGTGGGAGAGTAATACTATCAAATGATGCTAAGGTGTAAAGAATGGACCTTCGAAGCGTGATACCAATCGGAGTTGCCAATGTATACCATCCTTAGCACCATGGTTAGCTAGACTTTACAAAAACACTAGATACCTCATGAGATCAACATTATATGAAAGGATCTAGTACCACTTGTAAGAACAAATTACATCTAGCTACCACCTATGCATGCTAGTTTGCAAATCATCATTCAAAATCTATTTCTAGCATACACCACACAAGCATGAATATCAAGATAAGAACTTGTGCAATGCAAGCAAGAATGTGAACATGCACAAATCAAAATGCAACAACCAGGTTCATGAGCTTGCTCCCCCTACTTATGTGCTCGAAAATCATTTTCAAAATTTAATTTGATTGATCCCCGTCGTTTCATCTTTGTGACTTTCTCTCCCCCTTTGTCATCTATTTCCATAAAAGGTTTGCATAAAAGGTTCAAATTATCTAGGAGAGAGTTACTTCTTTCATATTTGGTTCAATCTAGGTCATTTGCATGAAATATTTAACACGGTTTGCTCTAGAGTAAGCTTCTTCACACATCTTGCAATGGTTATCTTACTCACGTTGGTTAAACATTCCATTGCTCATTTTCTAGATTAAACACTAGGATTGCAAGCCCATAAACAAGTCATATGTTACCACTAGATCATATCAAGCATAGAAACAATAGTGGCATCATATAAACATCAAAATCAATTTATTTTCATGAATGAGCCTAATGATCATGAGGAATGACTAGATGCACTAAAACATGTCCTATTAAAGTATGAATGCATATGCCAATCAACTTTTACCTTGCTTTGTCGAAGGAGAGGCATGTCATATAAGTGGGGGTGCATCAACACATATTTGAGAAGTTAAGTATGTTCAATTCATTCCTTAGTTTGCAAAACCTCTTCTCATCAAGTGGCTTGGTGAATATGTCGGCAAGTTGATCATCGGTACCAACACTCTCAATTGAAATATCACCCTTTTCTTGATGGTCTCTTATGAAGTGGTGCCTAATGTCAATATGCTTTGTCCTTGAATGTTGCACGGGGTTGTTTGTGAGCTTCACGGCACTCTCATTGTCACATAGCAATGGCACTTGTTTGAATTTGATTCCAAAATCATCCAAAGTTGCTTTCATCCAAAGTAATTGAGCACAACAACTACCGACGGATATGTATTCGGCTTCGGTGGTTGAAAGTGCCACACTATTTTGCTTCTTTGATGACCAAGACACAAGTGATCTTCCCAACAATTGACATGTGCCCGATGTGCTCTTTCTATCAACCTTGCAACCCGCATAGTCGGAGTCCGAATATCCAATCAACTCAAAGTTTGACCCCTTGGGATACCACAAACCAATATCTTGTGTATGCTTTAAGTACCTCAATATCCTCTTGGTTGCCTTCAAGTGACTCTCTCTTGGTGAGGCTTGGAATCTTGCACACATGCATACACTAAACATGACATCCGGTCTTGATGCGGTCACATAGAGTAGGCTTCCAATCATAGACCGATACAACTTTTGATCCACCATATTTCCACTTGCATCACTATACATTTGTCCATTTGTCCCCATAGGTGTGCTAATGGCTTTTGCATCTTGCAATCCAAACTTCTTGATCATGTCCTTTATATACTTGCCTTGACTAACAAATGTGCCTTCCTTCATTTGCTTGATTTGTAGACCAAGAAAGTAGCTAAGCTCCCCAATCATGGACATTTCAAACTCATTTGCCATCAATTCACCAAACTCTTCACAAAAATCTTGATTGGTTGAACCGAAAATGATATCATCAACATAGATTTGCAACACAAACAAGTCTTTTCCAATCTTCTTGGTGAAGAGTGTAGTATCAACCTTTCCCATCTTGAACCCTTTAGAGAGAAGGAAATCCCTTAACCTCTCATACCATGCTCTTGGTGCTTGTTTCAAGCCATAAAGTGCCTTCTTGAGCTTGTAAACATGGTTGGGCTTCTTGTCATCTTCAAAACCGGGAGGTTGCTCAACATATACTAACTTATTGATGTATCCATTTAGAAATGCACTCTTGACATCCATTTGATATAGCTTGATATTGTGGGAACAAGCATAAGCTAATAGGATTCTTATTGCTTCTAATCTTGCAACCGGTGCATATGTCTCACCAAAGTCAAGACCCTCTACTTGAGTGTAACCTTGTGCCACTAATCTTGCTTTGTTTCTCACAACAATGCCATCTTGATCTTGCTTGTTTCGAAAGATCCATCTAGTGCCAATCACATTGTAGTTCTTAGGCCTCTCTACCAATTCCCATACTTGATTTCTTGTGAAGTTGTTAAGTTCTTCATGCATGGCATTTACCCAATCAACATCTTGTAATGCTTCTTCAATCTTGGTTGGCTCAATGGATGATACAAAAGAGTAATGTTCACAAAATGAAGCCAATCTTGATCTAGTTTGCACACCACTTTGAATTCCACCAATGATTTGATCTAATGGATGATCCCTTGCAACATTGGTTGGTTGGAGCATTTGGACTTGATTGCTTGTACTTGTTTGATCATTTGGTTGAGATGAACTATCCACTTGTTGATCTTGCAATAGAGAACCACTAGCTTGCACAATTGGAGAAGTGAGCACTTGATCTTTGTCATCTTCAACATCAATCACTTCCCTAGGCCGAATATCACCAATATCCATATTCTTCATTGCATTTACCAATTGAGTTCCTCTCACATCATCTAGATTTTCTTCTTCATCTTGAGAGCCATTTGTTTCATCAAATTCAACATCATGCACTTCCTCAAGAGTACCACTAGCCAAGTTCCATACTCTATATGCTTTGCTTGTAGTGGAGTAACCAAGTAAGAAGCCTTCATCACATTTCTTTTCAAACTTGCTCAATCTAGTGCCTTTCTTCAAGATGTAGCATTTGCAACCAAAGACTCTAAAGTATGCAATGTTGGGCTTTCTTCCATTCAATAGCTCATAAGGTGTCTTCTCCATCATGGGGTGACAATAGAGGCGGTTGCTACAATAGCAAGCCGTGTTGATAGCTTCGGCCCAAAATGAATGACTCACATTGTACTCACTAAGCATAGATCTTGCCATATCAATGAGAGTCCTATTCTTCCTTTCAACAAGACCATTTGATTGTGGAGTGTACTTGGCCGAGAATTGATGTCTAATTCCAAATTCATCACATAACTCATCAACTCTTGTGTTTCTAAATTCACTACCATTGTCACTTCTCACTTTCTTGATGGTTGTTTCAAACTCATTGTGACATCTCTTGACAAAAGATTTGAATGTAGCATATGTATCACTTTTGTCACTTAGAAAGAACACCCATGTATATCTTGTGAAATCATCCACTATCACAAAGCCATATTTGTTTCCACCAATACTAGTGTATGTTGTTGGTCCAAATAGATCCATGTGCAATAACTCAAATGCTTTGCTAGTGCTCATCATGCTCTTTTTAGGGTGAGTGTTTCCAACTTGCTTTCCGGCTTGACAAGAACTACAAAGTTTATCCTTTTCAAACACCACATCCTTCAAGCCTCTAACTAGATCATGCTTAATCAATCTATTCAATTGTTTCATTCCAACATGACCAAGTCTTCTATGCCATAACCAACCCATGCTAGATTTGGTGAACAAACAAGTTGACAATTGGGCTTCACTAGCATTGAAATCAACCAAGTATAGATTCTCATATCTAAAGCATTTGAAGATCAAGTTTGAGCCATCTACACTTATGATCTCTACATCATCAACCCCAAATATGCATTTGAATCCAAGATCACACAATTGAGCCACGGATAGCAAATTGAAGTTCAAGCTCTCTACTAACAACACATTGGATATGCTCATGTCATTTGATATAGCAATCTTACCAAGCCCCTTGACCTTGCCTTTGCCATTATCACCAAATGTAATACTATCAATTCCATTGTCATCATTCTTGTTGATTGAATTGAACATTCTTGCATCTTCGGTCATGTGTTGAGTGCACCCACTATCAAGCACCCAATGCCTTCCTCCGGCTTTATAATTGACCTACAAGAAAAGATCAATTCCTTTTAGGTACCCAAACTTGCTTGGGTCCTCCAAGGTTAGTTACTAAGCTCTTGGGCACCCAAATTGTCTTCTTCTTTGGGCCAACAATGGGAGCACCAACAAACTTAGCCTTTACACCATTTACACCCTTGGTAAGCAAATAACAAGAATCAAATTGAATTGAGGATACATTAGCATTTTTATTCTTGTTCTTGCAATATTGCTCTATGTGCCCGGATTGCTTGCATTTGTTGCAAAACCGACCATTGCTTCTCACAAAACTAGTCTTGTGAGTCACAAAAGCCGCCTTGCCATTCTTGGGGGTATAGCCCAATCCCTCTTTGTTAAGAGAGAACCATTGGCTACCCAAGCACTTAAGCAAGCGGGCATCTCCACCATAGGCATTGCCTAAGGCACGAGTGAGCTCATTGACCTCATTTTTCAAGGTCTCATTCTCCACCATTAGTGAGGCATCACAAGTGAAACCATCACTCATAGTAGAAGTAGTAGTGGATGAGCTACATGAGGGGTTAGTGGGAGCAACAACAATAGGAGTATAGAAAGATTCATCAAGAATATCACAAGTTACTCCTATGTTACATGTTGGAACAATGTCCTCAACCTTGACTTGATCAAGGAGGGAGGAGTGAGCTTTTTCAAGCTTGGTGTGAGCCTTGCCAAGCTTCTCATGGGCTACCTCTAGCCTCTCATGAGTAGACTTGAGCTCATCAAGGGTTTGCTCAAGAGCACTAAGCTTCTTGCGCAAATCCTTGCACTCCTTCCTCTTCATCTCAAAGCAAGTGTGAGCTTGCTCCAACATGTCCATGAGGTCCTCCTTTGAGTGCTCCTCATCCTCATCACTCTCACTATCACTCTCATCATCGGATTGTACCTTGGTTGGCTTAGCCATGAAGCATGATGGAGTGTCAAATAGAGAAGGCTTGTTGTTGATTGCAATGCTTGCAAGTGCCTTCTTCTTGGTGCTCTTCTTGTTGTCATCATCACTTGAGCCTTCACTATCGGATGATGCATCACTATCCCATGTGACAACATATGAGCCACCCTTCTTCTTCTTGAAGCTCATTTTCTTCTCTTTCTTTTCCTTCTTATCTTTCTTCTTCTCATCTTCATCATTATCACTATTATAGGGACAATCTGCTACAACGTGATCCTTGCTCTTGCACTTGTAGCATCTTCTCACATAGTCTTTGCTCTTGTTGTAATCTCTTCTCTTCCTTGCACCATAGCCCTTCTTCTTCATGAACTTGCCAAATTTGCGCACAAAGAGAGCTAAAGCTTCATCATCAATGTCACTAGCTTCTTCATTGTCACTTGTTTCTTCCTTCTTGGACTTGCCCTTGCTCTTTGATGAGGTGGCTTTGAATGCCACACTTTTCTTCTTCTTGTCTTCTTCCTTGACCACTTCTTCACTATCTTCATTGTATTGATCCTCGGTCATGACATCACCAAGCACCTCATTTGGAGTCACATTCTTCAAGCCTCCTCTAAAGATGATGGTGCGAAGTGTCTTGAATCTCTTGGGCAAGCAACTCAAGAACCGGTGAGTGAAGTCTTCATCTTGTACCTTTTCTCCCAAGCACTTGAGATCATTGATGATGACTTGCAACCTATAGAACATTTCCGGAATTGATTCATCATCCTTCATCTTGAAGTTGGTGAGCTTGTCCTTGAGCATGTACAACTTGGCACTCTTTACCGTTGAAGTGCCCTCATATGTTTCTTCTAATCTTTTCCACACCTCACTTGCATTGTCAAGATCTTTGATTTGCTCAAACACCTTTGGATCAATGGCATTGTATATGGTGTTGAGCGCCATCGTGTTGCATTGCTTGTTGATGGAGTCATTTGGTGTTGGATTAGTAGGATCAAGAATCACAAACTCATTTTCTACCACATCCCACACCTTGTCATTGATTGAACCTAAATACATTCTCATCTTTCTCTTCCAATAATCAAAAGATGTGCCATCAAAGAACGGTGGTTTGCCCCCAACATGGTTGAACACAATTTGAGCCATTTTTTTTAACACCGAAGGTTGTTAATCCTTATGCAAACGGTGACCACGGCTCCGATACCACTTGAAAGGTCCTAAATGGCTAGAGGGGGGTGAATAGCCTAATAAAATTTCTACAAAATACTTAGAGAGACTTGTTAGACAATAACAAAGCGAAGCTTTTTGCTCTAGCTCTACTAAGTGTTGCAAGCCACCTATCCAAACAATTCTAGTAAACTAAAGTCACTATGGCACACAAAAGCTATGTCTCTACTTTCTAAACTAGTGAGCTAGCAAGAGAAAATTACTTCTAATTAGGGAGCTACTTCTAGCAACAATTATCTCTACACAAGAAATGAAGAATGTAATGCAAAGATAGAGTGATATACCGACACCGGCAAGATATGATCAACCACAATATGAATTCCAATGAAGTTCGGGAGATAGCAAAATAAACAAGGGACACAAAGATTTTCTCCCGAGGTTCACGTGCTTGCCGGCACGCTACTCCCCGTTGTGTCGACCAACTACTTGGTGGTTCGGTGGCTAATAGGTGTTCACAAACCTAGCTCAACACTTGAGCGCCACAAGAACCGACCCACAATGGAGGTAACTCAATGACACGCGCAATTTACTAGAGTTACCTTTTGGCTCTTCGCCGGGGAAGGCACAATACCCCTCACAAATCACCGGGAGATGGCCACGAACAATCACCAACTCATGCCAATGCTCCTCCGCTGCTCCAAGCCGTCTAGGTGGCGACAACCACCAAGAGTAAAGAGAATACCGTAGCAACAACGATCCCCAAGTGCCACTAGATGCAATCACACAAGCAAATGCACTTGGAATCACTCAATCTCACTTTGATTTGCGCTATCAAGCATGGAGATGAGTGGGAGGGAGTATGCTTAGCTCAAAGGGATGTCCAAGATGTTAGAATGTCAAGAAAAGACCTCCCAAAGCCGGCCAACTCAAATTTATATACCCCCTCAAACAAATAGAGCCGTTACCCCTTCACTGGGCTGTTTATGGGACGACCGGACGCGTCCGGTCGTTTGTTTCAGTAGCGTCCGGTCGTAGTTTCAGTAGTGACCGGACTCTTGTTTCACTAGCGTCCGGTCATTGTTGCACTGAGCGTCTGGTCGAACTCAGAGAGGTTCCAGAGGCATTTTTCATCGACTGGACGCGTCCGGTCACAATTGACCGGACTCACTCAGCGTCCGATCACTTCATTTCATTTGTTGCCTCTCGTGAACAGTGTTAGAGGCGCGTCCAGTCAGTTGTTTCAATAGAGTCCGCTCGCTGTTTCAGTAGTGACCGGACGCACGTTTCAGTAGCGTCCGGTCGTTGTTCCAGCGTCCGGTCACGCCTGAAAAACACGTTTTCAACTCCGGTTTCTTCTCCTTTGCAAATGTGCCAACACCACCAAGTGTTCATCACCTTGTGCATGTGTGTTAGCATTTTCCAAACATTTTTCAAAGGATTAGAGGTTAGCACACTAGGTCCTAATGCATATGCATGTATGAATTCACCTAGTGGCACTTGATAACCGCAATCACCGAGATAGTCCCCTCTTAATAGTATGGCTATCAATCCTAAACACACTCACACCCTCTATGGTGTCTTGAGTGCCAAAACAAAATCCCTATTTATACCTTTGCCTTGATCTTCATAGGGTTTTGCTTTTCTTTTCTTCTCTTTCCAAATGTGAAGCACTTGATCCATCTTTTGGTCATCACCACCAACACCATGGTCATCATCTAGCTCCCACACTTGGTATGTACCAACCTAGCTTATGAACACTTCATGACAAAGGTTAGTACTCTAGGTGACATCAATTATCCAAAACCAAACAAGGACTTTCACCACTCCCAGGGGTTCACCAACCGCATCTCAATGCGAACTGGAGTTATAAAAGTATAGTGGTAATAAATGCAAGCAGGCAGGTAGACAGAAATATATAAGTGCGAGCGCGTCGCTGGGTAACATGGTAACAGGGGGCTTGAACAAGGTAAATATAGCTCAGGCAAAAGCATGCATCATATTCTAGCAAAGGAGTAAATATAAAGCACTAGCAATTCTAAAACATGCAATGTCTAATAGGATTCTCTAAATAAAGGTGCTGCCATGACACCTGCGATGTCGAGGAAGTAGTGGTACGAGTCCGGTCCAAAAGTAGTTGTACAAGTCCTCCGTCGTCGTACGTAGTCGAACAGCGGGATCTCCTCACGTGCAAAGTCTCCTTCCTCAGATCGCTCCTCTCCGAATCGACTCTGAAACCGGGACATAATAGCCGCGTTAGCGACTCCTATAGATCCACAAAGAAGCAAGTGCAATAAAGAAGAACCAAATGCACTCAAACATAAGCTTAAAGCCTTAAACTGTTCGTCTCGATTTTAGATGAATTTCCATATAAAGATCACATTTTTCGGAGTTCGTATGAATTTGTTATGAATTTCCGAAGATTATAACAATTTCTGAAAAAGATAAATAGCTGAAATAACAATGGGCCGACACGTGGCAGCACCAGGATAGGCCACGTGGCGCGCTGGCGAGCTGCCGTGTGGCACTGATGAGTGGGGCCCATGATGACGTCAGCATGACACATGATGATGTCAGCATTGACCGAGACAACCCTAGTTGGGCCGCTAATGGGCCAGAAATGGGCTTTTATTGGGCCGACTGGGCTGGATACGGGCCGAGCTAGGCCCAACACGTGGCACTCTTTGGACGCGCCACGTCAGCGGAGTGGATCTGGACTGGGTTGGTCCACGGCGTTAGCGGCCCCCTCCGGCTCACAGTGGACCAAGGCTGTTGGTCCATAGACCGCAGCGTGGTCTATCGTGGACAAGGTCCACCCTCTTGGCTTCTCCTCTAGGTCTGTGTGGTCCAGGTCCACGGTTGGTCACACAGGTGGGGTTCGGTCTACAGGATCTGGTGCACGGTGGTCAAGAGCACGTGGGGTCCATGGACAGCGGCTTGGTCCATATGGACCCTGTCCATCCACACGGCACCAACCACACATCTCCTTCCCCATCTCCATCTCCTCATGCATGCTCTCGCCCCCGGCCGGCATGGCCGACGGCGGCAAGGATGCGCGCCTGGGAGCTGTGGTGCTGCACGCACCGAACCGACGGGCGCACCGGCACCAGAGGAGTCAAGCGACATTGCCGAGGTGGTTGGGGTTCCATTAGCCTGCTCGGGCATGGCCGGCCATGGCGGCGGCCGAGCAACGGCGACGGCGCACCGTGGCAACCATCAAGGAGATGGTTTGGGGTTCGATTTATGGCTCAATTCGTCGATTGACATCCCCCGGTTTGTGCTCGGCTCGATAGCGGCGGCAATCAGGCATGGCGGCGCGCGGCGAACGGCAGGGAGCGTGCGGCGGCGCACGGTGTCCATGGCGGCGCGCGGCAAGGCTTCCAGGCAACGACTTGGCTTCTTTCCCCGTCCAATTGACGTCGCGTTGATGCGATTTGGGGTGCCAGGGTGCCAACCGGCTTGACGACAGCAACCCCACAACGCGGCAGCGCCCCACGCGTGGCGGAAACGTGCGGCGGCGCCGGTGGGTTGGCGGCGTTCGGCACGGCGGCTCCAGGGTCCCGTCCTCCTCATCCGGCTGCGCCGCGGCATGCGGCAGGCCACGGTGAGTCTCGACGACGCAACCACGATATCCGTGGTGGTCGGAGTTCGCCGGCGCCAGAGCGCCACAGTGGCGCACCATAGTGGCCCCGTGTGGACATAGCAGCCGGTGGGGGCAACTCCCTCGGTCATCCTTCGCCACTGGCGAGCGCACGGGGTGCGCCTATCCATGGTGTCCTCAGATCCAGGGTCCAAAACGTCCGGGGTTAGCTAAATTGCCGGGAACGGCGGTGCTCTGCGGCGGAAATGCGGCGAGCTCATGGCGGGCAAGTCCACCGTCGTGTGGTGGCGCCGGTCTCCCAGGGTTCTTGGCCGGTCTATGCGTGTAGTGCGTGCGTGTCCTTGTGCCGGAAATGGCCGTGGCCTTTGCGTCACGGAGACGCCATGGCCGGTTCGAGCAAGGTCGAGACTTGGGTGAGGGGCATGGCGACTCACCTCCCGTGTCGTCGTAGCGGAGCTCGGTGCAGCGGAGTGGTGAGGTCGCGCAGGCGTTGGAGTTGTGGCACGGCGTTTCCTGCCCGCAGCGGTGGCGACTTCTTCTCCTGCGTGCCTTTGCTCCGGTTCGGCGGGGACGCTTCTCCCTTCTCCGGCGAACTAATCCTCCCCACCTCCACTCTTCTCCCTTCCCTTCCCTTCTTCTCCTTGGCAAATTGGTGTGCGGCTGGGGTTTGCGAGGCCGCATTGCGGCGGCGGCGGATGTGATGAACCCTAGAGCACCCGAGGTGCTCCTCTTATAGGCGGCGGCGAAGGTGGTTGTTGCTGTGGACGGCAGTCATGGTGCGAGCGTGATCGGGTGGTGTTGGGAGCTCCGGCAGTGGCTATCGAGGTTCGAGCGGGTCCCAATCGGCAGCGGGGCACTCCAATTTGCCTTCGCGGCCAAGGGAATCGAGGGTGTGAGTGCGCGGCAACCCATGTGCGTGTGCGCGCGGTAGAAAAGCATCGCGGCCGTGGGGGTTTTGCACGAAAGCTGTCGGGGTCCGGTTGGTCCAGCTGGCGGCTCCTAGGTCCGTTGACGCGGCATGATCAGGGATCGGACGGGTGAGAGGGCCGGTGTGGAGCTCACGCCTTTGCCTCGGTCAAAAAGTAGAGGAGGGGAAAACAGAGGGGCACCGGTGGCTTATGACAGATGGGCCACGCGGGGCCGAGTCGTCAGCGATGTCTCCGTCCTTGCTGATGCCGAGCGGGCCGCTCGTTGGTCTGGGTCGGTAAGGACACGAGAAAAGAAGTTGGGCCAGCTTGGTTGGGAGAAAAATAAGTAGGAAGAGCAGGCCGAAATGGCCAACGCTTGGGCCGGTGGTGTCAGTTGGGAAAGAAAAAGAAGTGAGCTAACGGGTCAGCAAGGAAGGCCTGGCCGGTTTTGCTGGTGAGAAAAAGGAAGAGAAATGGGGGTTGATGGTTTGCTGGGCCACTTGGGCTGATAATCATAGGCCGAATTGGTCTTGCCAAATTCCTTTCAATACCTTTTCTATTTCGAGTCTTGGTCAAACACTATGTGTAATAAGCCATGTGTTAATTGTACAAAGTCTCATGGTGGTCTTAGTTTGGTCACAGGTTATGTTTGGACATTAATCCCCATATTATTATGTTTATATTGCATAAATAAATATGTTGGTCGGTTTATTAATCAATACAAAAGAACCAAATAAGATTCAAATCAATCATGTTGTAAAACACTTAATAGATCTAGCGCGATCTAAACATACTCATCGCTCAAGTGACACGATGGCATAGTGCTTATTCTACAAGGGCGTGGTGCTTAATCGAGTGTCAGGTGTAGCTTGTCTAGGACACTAGCTCCTGAAGCATAGTGGTGCAAGGCTAGGTTTAGTCCAACAGGCGACCAGGGTAGGTTTGGGGTGGACGACTAGGCAGTTACACCTCGGTCTAACTGCTAGGCATTATCCAAAAAGCACTACAGTTGGCACTGTGATGATCTGCTAGTTTTGTAAGTCTAGTGTTAGTTCCAGGTGTACTAACTTGGTTGGCTAGGTATCTGGTCATAGGTTGGTATCTAGGTAGTTATACTCTAGTCTAACTGCTTGTCAAACTATATGTAACACCATGGCAACAGGATGGGTCACTAGGTCGTGAGCACGAGGTTAGGGCACATCCCCCCCTAACTTGGCATAGTCAGTAAGTTCTCTCGGTCTAGTGGGGTGTACCCAACAGAGTGATCAAGTGGCTAATCAAGCTGAAGTAGGTCATTCCTATGGACGAGGTATGAGGTTTAACAACTACACCCACAGGCTAGAGGTATATTCCTAGGGTTTGGCATGATGCTACAAGAGTCGAGTAGCTAATCACTCGGGTTAGATGTGTTCTACTACTATGGCCTAGGGTTAGAGACTAGTATCCTCACAAATGGACTCATAGGCATAGGTTGAAGTCACTATGTTACGGGTTGGGGTGGTAACTCTCAGTTGGCATAGTGCTACTAGGGTCAAGATAGTATCTTGAACTATGTCATAGGGTTTAAGCTCAAACCTCTCATAGGTGGGGTCATGGACATAGGTTTAGGGTACTATGTCGGGGGTTGGTGTGTTAACACTAACTGCTAGCTTGTTCTAGATAGGCAGTTGGTCTTAGGGTTTAGGTTCAAGATCTAGGGCGAGCACTAGGACTCACCATAGTCACTGGTTGGTCATAGGTTCTCACCGGTAGGTGTATAGGATTTACTACAGGTCATACTCACATGTGGCTTGGGATCTATACTAAGACACATGTGACGTTGTTGCATAGCAATGCTTACGACTAACGTGGAGACATCGTGTGCAGACTAATAGGGTTTTGTACGCGACAAGCAACAGTCATGGGTTTATTTTAGCAAAAAAAATTTGTAGCTTGGATTTTTGGGTTATTACATAGTGCTCACATATGCTTGCCAATCTTGATCTTGTTTGCACACCTCTTTGAATGTCACCAATGACATGATCTAGAGGATGATCTCTTGCAATGTGTGTCGGTTGAAGCATTAGTTGACTTGCATTGCTATCTTGATCTTGCACTTGAGCTTGCTCTTCATGTTGAGTACCACTTGTGCTAGCTTCATTTGTACCATCAATCACCACTTGAGTTGGCACTTGATCATCATCATCATCAACTTGCCTTGGCCGAATATCACCAATGTCCATGTGCCTCATTGCATTGTTCAATTGATCTCCACCCACATCATCATGATTTTGATCTTCACATTGAGAACCTTGGGTTTCATCAAACTCAACATCATGAACCTCTTCAACCAAACCACTAGCCAAGTTCCACACTCTATAAGCCTTGCTTGAAGTAGAGTAGCCAAGTAGGAACCCCTCATCACATCTCTTGTCAAACTTGCCAAGTATTTGTCCCTTCTTGAGAATGTAGCACTTACAACCAAAGACCCGAAGGTATGCAATATTGGGCTTCCTTCCATTCAACAACTCATATGGTGTCTTCCCAAGCATCCCATGGCAATAGAGGCGGTTGCTAGAATAGCAAGCCGTGTTGATAGCATCACTCCAAAACTTTTGGCTCACATTGTACTCACAAAGCATAGTTCTAGCCATATCAATCAAAGTCCTATTCTTCCTCTCAACTACACCATTGGATTGAGGAATGTATGTAGGAGAGAATTGATGCCCAATGCCAAGCTCATCACACAACTCTTCAACTCTTGTGTTCTTGAACTCACTACCATTATCACTTCTAATCTTCTTGATGGTAGTATCAAACTCATTTTGCACCCTCTTGACAAATGACTTGAGTAGATCATAGACTTCACTCTTGTCATAGAGGAAGAACACCCATGTGTATCTTGTGTAGTCATCCACTATCACAAACCCATACTTGTTGCCACCAATTGATGTGTATGTTGTAGGTCCAAACAAATCCATGTGCAACAACTCAAATGATCTTGAAGTTGACATCTCATTCTTCTTTGGATGAGGATTCCCATGTTGCTTGCCGGCTTGACATGCACTACAAGGTCTATCCTTCTCAAATGACACATCATTCAAGCCTCTAACCAAGTCATGCTTTACTAGCTTGTTCAATTGCTTCATGCCCACATGACCAAGCCTTCTATGCCATAGCCATCCCTTGCTAGACTTCCCAATCAAACATGATGAAAGTTGAGCTTCACTAGCATTGAAGTCCACTAAGTACAAGCTACCATGCCAAAACCCCTTGAAGATGAGATTTGCTTGATTCTTGCTCACCACCTCAACATAATCCTTGTCAAAGATGCATTGGTAGCCAAGATCACACAATTGGGCCACCGACAACAAGTTGAAGTTCAAAGTATCAACTAGCAACACATTGGATAGATTCTTGTCATTGGATATTGCCACCTTTCCAAGCCCCAAGACATCACCCTTGCTATTGTCACCAAATGTGATAGAATCAAAACCACCATTGTCATTCTTGTCAAGTGACTTGAACATACTATCTTCCCCGGTCATATGATTTGAGCACCCACTATCAAGCACCCAATGCCTCCCTCCGGCTTTGTAATTGACCTACAAGAAGACATTCAAGATTTAGGTACCCATTTTTGCTTGGGTCCTTCAAGGTTAGCTACCAAGTTCTTTGGCACCCAAATGGCTTTCTTCTTTGAGCTCATCCATGGTGTACCAATGAACTTAGCCTTCACACCACACTCACTCTTAACAAGCATGTAGGAAGTATTCAACTTGTAAGAGGTAGCAATAGTGTTCTTGCTCTTGCATGCATGCTCTAAGTGACCAACTTGCTTGCAACTAGAGCAATAGCTACCATTCCTCTTCACAAAACTAGTCTTGTGAGGAGCAAAGGCGGCCTTGCCTTTCTTGGGGGTATAGCCCAATCCCTCTTTGTAGAGAGAAGCTCTTTGGCTACCCAAGCACATAAGCAAGCGGTCCTCACCACCATAAGCCTTAGCCAAGGTGTGATTGAGCTCCTTGACCTCCTTCTTAAGCGACTCATTTTCAACCACTAGTGAAGAATCACATGAATGATCAACACTACTAGAAGAAGTAGAGGCATGAGAACAAGAGGGATCAAGTGATGCAACAACAATTGAATCATCAAGTGAATCACATGATGTGGAGACATCTTTCTTCTCTATGATCATCACTTGGGATTGCTCTTTCTCTTGCTTCTCAACTAGAGAGGAATGAGCTTTTTCAAGCTTGGAGTGAGCTTTCTCTAGCTTCTTATGGTCTACCTTTAGACTCTCATAAGAAGCCCTCAACTCCATAAGTTCTTGCTCAAGGTTTTGTTTATCCTTACGCAAGCCCCTACACTCCTTCCTAGAATCATTGTAAGCACCTTTGCAATCCTCAAGCATGACAAAGAGCTCTTCTTTAGTGGTCTCCTCATCATCATCACTCTCATCATCACTATCGGGTGGAGGAGGTACCTTAGAGGCCTTGGCCATGAAGCAAGATGATGGAGCACCAAATAGAGAGAGCTTCTCTTGAATGGCAATGCTTGTGTGCCCCTTCTTCTTCTTGCTCTTGGAATCATCCTCATCATCACTTGAAGAAGATGAGTCACTTTCCCAAGTGGCCACATGAGATTCACCCTTCTTCTTGTGATGGGAGTCATGCTTCTCCTCCTTCTTCTTCTCTTGCTTCTTCCTCTCCTTCCTCATGGCATCTTCATCATCACTTGCATATGGGCACTTTGCAATGAGATGATCCTTGCTATTGCACCGGAAGCACTTCATGGGACTGTCACTTGACTTGGATGAGCTTCTCTTGCTCTTGGACCGGTACCCCTTCTTCATGAAGTTCCCCATCTTATTCACAAGGAGTGCCATTTGTTCATTCAATTCTTCTTCTTCACTTGAGCTTGAGCATGGCTCATCATCACTTGATGACTCTTGCTTCTTCTTCTTGCCCTTGCTCTTGGATGAGGATGTGGCCTTCAATGCCACACTCTTCTTGTCATCATCCTTCTTCTCATTCTCCTTCTTCTTCTTCTTCACCAACTCATCCTTCTCATTGTCATCCCTAAATTCATCATCGGCCATGACTTCTTGAAGCACTTGGTTGGGTGTAGGCTTCTCCTTCATTGTTGTCTTCACCATGACGGCCTTCAATATGTCAAACCTCTTGGGAAGACACCTCATGAACTTGGTGGAGAATTGTTGATCCTTCACCTCTTCTCCAAGCCCCTTGAGCTCATTGACAATCACTTGGAGCTGATGAAACATCTCCGGCACGCTTTCATCTTCCTTCATGGAGAAGCTTGCAAACTTCTCTTGCAACATGTAGGCTCTTGCGGTCTTGATGCTCTCGGTGCCTTCATATGCTTCCTCAAGCTTCTTCCAAATGTCATGAGCCACCTCAAGGTTCTTGATGAGCTCAAAAGCTTTATCATCAAGCGCCTCATGGAAAGCACTCACGGCAACATCATTGGCTTGTTGCTTCTTCTCTTCGGACGGTGATGGCACCGCACCTTCAACAAGCTCGAACTTGGTTTCCACCACCTTCCACACCTCAAGATTGATTGACTTGAGATGACTCTTCATCTTGAGCTTCCACTTAGCATAGTCATCGCCATGGAATGACGGTGCCCTCTTGGTGTTGTTGATATGCAAAACCAACGCCATTGCTTCACCGTAGGATGTTAATCCACTTCAAACAACGGTGCCTAGCTCCGATACCACGTGAAAGGTCACAACGGCTAGAGGAGGGGGTGAATAGCCTAATTAAAAATCTAGCAAGACACTAAACAAACTTGTTAGATAGTAAGGCGGCAAATGTGCAAAGCTAATGCTTCAACTAGACTATGCAAGCCGTCCTACACAAGCAAGGCTACTCAATTCAATCACACAACAACACCGTGATCTAGCTACGCAAAGCGGCTCACGGGAAACCAACAAGCTAAGCCAACCACCGTGACTAGCTACACAAGTTTGGTTCACGGCCGACCAAGTAGCAATTCTACTTTGCGGGAAAGTAAAGCGGAGATGGAAGGTTATACCGCCGTGTAGAGATGAAGATGGCCAATCACCGACGTCGAAAGAAATCCGCTGCAAGCAAACACAAGCACAAAGCACAAGGTCAAAGCCTCGACACACAAATCAACACCTTGATTTTTTACCGAGGTTCACTCGCTTCCCGGCGAGCTAAGTCCTAGTTGTGGCGATGCACTTGCTTCGTGAGTTGCCCGCTCAATTGACCAATGTCAAACACCACTATGGGGAGCGGCAACCTCAGCTCAAACAAGGATCCACAAGCCACGAGCAATCCACTAGACTATCCTTTCGTGAACTCCCGCGGGGAAGGACCAAGAACCCCTCACAAGTGCCCGGTGTGGCCTCGAACAATCTCCAAGTCGAGCTCACCACCACCCGCTGCTCCAAACCGTCTACGGTGACGGGAATCACCGAAGAGTAACAAGAATCCGCAGCAAACTCGATGAACAAGTGCCTCTAGATGCAACTCTCAATGCAAATCACTTGTTCTCACTCAATCTCTCTCAAGATTAGCAAAGGAATCAAAGAGATGAGTGGGGAGAAGCTTCTCAAGCTCAAAGGATGCTCACAAGTGTTAGAATGGGCGAGAGAGCCTTCCCAAAGCTGGCCCCCTTCTATTTATATGGTTGGGGAAAAATCCAATCGTTACCTTCCTCGGGGTCACGGTACAACGCGTCGGACGCGTCCGCCGCTCAGGGGTCGGACGCGTCCGGCGCCTTAAGCCGCCGCGCCGCTTAGTCGACCGTTGGTCCTCTGGTTCAAATTCCTCAAGCGCCGGACGCCATAGCCTAGCGTCCGCCGGTCTCCGTCGGACGCGTCCGCCGCGCTAGAGTCAACGCCAGCCGAGCCAAAAGCCTTGAGCGCCGGACGCCGATGCCTGCCGTCCGCCGCCAGTCCACCAGACGCGTCCGGCGAAGGTCCCAGACCTTACTGGAATGCGTCCGGCCGACGAGCTCGCGTCCGCCGCTGCGTCCGCCGCCCGGCCCGGCAAAGTGGCCCACTGGACGGACGCCAGCCGCGTCCGGCGCCTCAGGGCAGCCGCGCCCGCCGGTGAAGCCTCCTCCTCTGGAGTGCGTCCGGCCGAGCCGGCCGTGTCCAGCGCTAGTCACACAGCGTCCGACGCTTTGACCAGAAAGCAGAAGTCGTCGAATCTTGCGCCGTCTCCGATCCAAGTCCATCCTCTTGCCTCAAGTACCAACTCCACCAAGTGTAGACCAAGTCTCAAGCACCGGAGTTAGTTGTACAAGTGAAGGACCAGAAACGGCGACCAGAGGGGGGGGGGGTGAATGGGAGCCTCAAATTTCTTTTGAAATATTTGGCCTATGTCCCAAAATCACCACCAAACAAATAAAATCTCCAAATCTAAGATACTCGCACCAACCAGTGATGTGAGTATCTAGATAAATTCTTTAGAGCGATAGAAACTCAACGCAACAGACGGAATTGAAATCAGAGTCCAGAAAACCAAGTTACACGCAAAACAGGAAATCGGAGCTAGTGAAAATTCACTGAAAAACAGCAGAAAATTCGTTCATCCATCAGCACAGTACAGTGCTTGGCTATCTGTCCAGCAAGCAAACACAGGAAGAAGCTGACCACAAAAATCTAGGAAAAAATCCAAGAAAAATAGTGAAGAAGAACAGGAACTCAATATCCAATATCAAGATACCATGATTGAACACAAGAGGCAAAAGAGAGCTCGAACAGTCTGCTGTATACACCTGCTGACTGTACGAGATCTCGAAAATCACAAAAACAACTCAACAAAAATCAAGGAAAAATTCCAGAAAAATAGAGAAGAAGAACAGGAACTCAAGATCCAAAATCAAGGCACCAGGATTAAACACAAGAGGCAAAAGAGAGTTCGAACAGTCTGCTGTATACACCTGCTGATTGTACGAGATCTCAAAAACCACAAAAACAACTCAAGAATCATAGACCTCTCAATTCGAATCCTCTTGCAACCAAATTTGGGAAAGTTGTTGCTTATGCAGAGGAGAGCCTATCTTCAAAAGATCATTGGCCAATTCGAATCGAGGAGGGAGAAATCAAGAAGGGGATGAGAAAAACCGTTCTTGAGACATAGGAGAAGAAATCGCGTGGATCTTTGATCTCAAGAGGAACTAGCACGATTCCTTCGGTGGAAACATCACTCTTGTGTCATAGATCGATCCAACGCAAGAAGAATGGCTCAAATTGGTCTAGAAACGAAGAAATCACGCGATGAACAAGAGGGCCTCAAAGTCAACTCGGGAAAAACAAAAAATCCATCACAGGAAAACACAGACACATGATTAAACCCGGAGGAAACAACTGAGACTAGGCGCTCAGCTTGCCACACACTGGTTCGAGTACAAATCAAAAGATTTGCAGACCTCTCTCTCACACAGTAACTAGAGGAAGGGAAATCCTAAAAGGAGGAAATAGAAAATGGAAGAGGTGAAGGGGAAGGGACACCCTCACCCTTTATTTATAGGGGCATGACTATTTTACATTCCTTCTTTGCCCTTGGATACATGAAGAGCCACACCACTTAGCCAGGGGCATAAGGGTCCAACTCAGGCTTCACTTGATCCGACGGCCACCGCGCCTCCTCACCGGTAGCCTTGCTTCCAAGCAATCTCCCCGATGCCGCCACGTGTCGTCCGTCCACACCGGGACCTTCGCCCCCTGGTTTTAAGGCGCAAACCAGGGAAACCCACAGCTGATGGTTTTGAGGCGAAACCACCAAACCCTCTGCGAGTAGCATAGCCCGTACGCATCCCCCGCCGTGTACACTTGCGCTCGTCGATGTCCCAGCTGTCAGCCACCACGGCTGGTCGCCCGGTCCTCAGGTCCCTCGATCCAAGCCTCACGTCCGCCCTTCACCGCACCCGGTCCGTTAGCACAGCACGCCCTACTTGATCTTCACCGACCGTCGACCACCGTCTCCAAGCTCAACACCTGCAGACAACATGAGCCAAGAGACACCATTGTTTGACACGAAACCGCGTGCCATCGGGTTAGTGAACCACACACACACACCACTGTGTTGACATGTTGACAATGACTCATCACAAAGGCCACATTATGGTCAAGGTAAAGACCATATGTCCTCAATCTCCCCCTTGATGAGTGCATTGTCAACATCAACACAAACCAGAGACAACTCATCCAAATGACCAAGAGCCAAAGAGATGCATAAAACAGGTCATTTGAAGTGAGCAAAGCAAGATCACAACTTGGTCCCCAAAGACATGGGCAACGGCTCGATGCGACCAAGGAAACCAAAGCTAGCCCTCAAGAAGAGGTAAAAGGCTCAACACCACTAGCAAAAGCACAACTCAGTAAACCAAAGCTAGCCCTCAAGAAGAGGTAAAAGGCTCAACACCACTAGCAAAAGCACAGCACAGAACTCAACACTTGGAGTGCAACTCCCCCTTGACAAATGCATCCTCACAAATGAACTCTCTGGATTTGTGGATATTTCTCCCCCTTGTTGGCAAATGCACTTATCAAGTTCCCAGAAGAGACTGCAACTCCCCCTCAAAGTATGCCATGATAGAAATGCAAAGTGCAGAATGCAGAGCTTCAGGAGTATAGCAATTCTGAGTACATAAATGCTCTAGCAAGTATGGCAAGTGTATATCAACAAGCACAAGTCAAAGCCAATGCTCAAACTGATCAACTGAAACGAAATGTGATACATAAGCAAAGTTGGATCAGTTTTAAGCATTTGTCATAAAAACAAGGGTTCACCATCAAATTTAGTGCATAGCAGGCATAAGTCGAAAGCCAACTTGGTTCTAACCTGTGTACCCTAAGGGACTATCTCATGCATTTGCCTTGTCAAAGGCTCACCAGTCCCTTATGCTTGGTCTTTTGCCACAAGGTCACATAGGCACTTGCCAGTCCCTTATGCACTCAGTTATTTCTTTCCCTTTGTTTTATTCATTTTTTTGTTTCTTTTTGATGACCATAAAAAGAGTCTTTCTATTATTTTCTCAAGGTCACGTAGGTGATAAACCAGTCAAGTAAACAAAGCAAGAGCCATAGTCCCGTAGTGTAAACAGAGTAGAACAAAGGACTTCACAACCCTATGCATGGTATAGACTAAACTGGATGGTGAACATTTTCAAGATTCAACAAGTATTAAACATGTTCACATTTAGAAAAGTAGGCTTAGCTCACAACAATTAACAAGGTGATCAAAAGGAGCCTAAGCTGCAAGCACCATTATGTATAGACAAGACATACTAGCAAGAGCATAGATGTAATCAAAACTGCTATAGACATGAAGCTCAACAAAGGTACTATGAACTATGATGAAATGCAATATGATACAAATAAAAGCCAAAGAAGCAAAAGCAAATGTAAAAGCCAAAGAACTGTACAGAGACAACTACCCAACTCTAAAAAGGATAGCAAACGCCCAACTCCGCTCGCAAGTGGGCAAACTGAGTCTGCTCGAGAGGCTTGGTGAAGATATTAGCAAGCTGGTCATGGGTCCTAACAGGCTGGAGATCTATGTTTCCTTTCTCTTGGTGGTCTCTCAGGAAGTGGAAGCGGATCTCAATGTGTTTGGCCTTGGAGTGGAGCACTGGGTTTTTAGCAACACTTATGGCACTGGTGCTGTCACAGTAAAGAGGCACTTTGGTGAAGTTTAGGCCATAATCTCTCAAAGTAGCAACTATCCAAAGCAACTGAGAGCAACAAGCAGCAACAGCAACATACTCAGCCTCACAGGTGGATTGGGAAATGGATGACTGCTTGCGAGAAGACCAAGAGATCAAAGACGAACCCAAAAACTCACAGGTACCCGAAGTAGACTTCCTCTTAACTCTATCACCCGCATAATCAGCATCATAGAAACCCAAAAGAGAAAGAGTCGAAGAGGTCGAATACCAATCATGGTTGACGGGGGATGGCGTTGCTGAATATGTCGTGGTGCTTCTCTTGAAGAAGTTACCTCCCCCTCAACAGCAGCTGGAGCTTCCTCAGGTGCAGCTGGTGCAAGCTGAGGAGCCTGGTCGTACGGCCCCCAGGTAGAAGAAGTGGGAGTGGGACCGTCAACTGATGTCGTCGTCGCAGGGTCAACTGGGGCAGCTAGTGGAGTCAGCTCGGGATCACCCCAATCAGCATCTTCCTGCTCCTCCACAAAAATGCTTTCATTCATCTCCTCATCACCTGCAGGCTCAAAAACAGAAGTGGAACATGGTGCAGTTTCGTCGAAGGTGACTTCACAAGTCTCCATCACACGGTTAGTTTCAAGGTTAAGTACACGATAAGCATGAGAGTGTAAAGCATAACCAAGAAAAATCTCATCTGAAGATCTCGACTCAAACTTGTCTAAGTTTCCCTTCTTCAGAATAAAGCATTTGCACCCGAACACTCGAAAGTGACTCACTTGAGGCAAACGACCAAATCGCAACTCATAAGAAGTCTTCTTTGTGAAAGCTCGAAGGAATATGCGATTTGAGACGTGACATGCCGTGTTGATTGCTTCAGCCCAAAAGCGCCTAGGAGTCCTATGCTCATCAAGCATCGTCCTGGCCATCTCAACAAGGGTCCGATTTTTGCGCTCAACAATCCCATTTTGCTGAGGGACATACGGCGAAGAAAACTGATGTTCAAGACCTATGGATGAGCAAAAAGTCTCAAAATGAGTATTCTTGAATTCAGTGCCATTGTCACTGCGGATAGCTCGCATGGCATGCTTTGGTAACTCATTTTGCAACCTTAAGATCAAGTCATGAACATGAGTGAAAGCCTCATCCTTACTCTCCATGAAAAAGACCCACGAGTACCGAGAGAAATCATCAACAACAACCAACACGTACCACTTACCACCATCTGACCGGACCCGAGCAGGACCTACAGTGTCCATATGTAAAAGCTCACCAGGTCCCTTGGTCATCACTTGGTTCACAGGAGAATGAGATGTAGTTCAAAACGAGAAGGGATTCGGCTCAACATAAAAAGCACCTAGGAGGGTTCAAAACAAGGTTTTTTTTAAGAAACAACCACAAAGGCTCAATTGAGTATCATAGAATGGATACCAATTGAAGGACCAAAAGAGAAGGTTGAAACCAAGCAACAAGAAGGCATAAAAGAACCAACTCCCCTTCAAAAGAAGCCAAACTCCCCCTCAACCAAAGACACCTAGCAAAAGAAAGCTAGAAAAACAAAAAGGCACAAAACCAAAATAAAAAGCTCCAACACAAAATGGAGAAGGAAAACTTAAAGGAGCCAAAAGTAGTCAAAAGACACGGCAAGCCCAAAAGCAACCAAAATTTCTACACATGCTACAGAGCACAATGATGATGTCAATTTGGAAGTAAAAGCATGTAACATGATACTAATTAAAAAAGGCTAAAAGCTCGGGCTAGCAAAACATGTCAAAAGGGTACATGTGAATATACAAAAGCTAACTAATAAAGATACCTAATGAACACCATACCAACTACACAATTTAAGCACATGGTAAAGCATTCTGCGCCGTCCGGGATTAGTCGGAGTAATCATCTTCAGATGATATCTCTGACATCCTGGTCCGTCAAGCCCCCGAGCTCTTCATCACTTCTTCACGACGTTATCTGCAGGCTTCATCTTGAGAAATCCTGAAGTGCTCTGAAACTTTTTAAAGAAAACTTATGGTGTGCACTTTTTCATAAAAAAGCGCACCCATAGGGTGCAGCCCCCGAGCCTCTTGTTATTTATAATAACTTTGAGGATTTTTTGAACCTTTTCCAAGTAATTCTTGAAGCAAGAAAAAACATTTCCTTAAAGGATAGTACCCTGTAGCCCCCGAGCCTGAAATCCGAGTACTATAGTAGTCGGTCTTTAGGGTCTGTAGAACCAAATGGTTGGGTAATCCAATTAAGGTCTGAAGTAGTCGGATTATGTCACCAATTTATTGTTTAACCATCCGTTTAATAGATGTCTAGCTTCAGGTGGGTAATGTCTTCAACAGACATCCCATATCGCCCCCACTAGATAAATATTACCAGAGGTCGACAATAATTGAATGGTTACTGCTCCAACTGTACATAGTAATGTCATTTTGTCGTTTTCCTCAACTGCAGACTTTGTCGTTTATGCCTTGAAATGCATGTGAGAAACAGGCCTGTTACCCACGCTGAGCTTCACATGCGTCACAGTGCATTGGATGAATTATTGACCTTGCAGTCACTCTTGAGGCTGAACCTAGTCCATGGACCAAGATGAAACTGCCTATAAATACCCTGCCTGGGAAGCTAAGGAGCGCATATCCATTGGAGTGAAAACTTCTCTTAGTCCCATGAGTATTATTGTCGCGATAGCAGAGATGGCCGAGCCCCCGGGCTTCACCTTTCTATAGAATAGATGAAGTGTCCAGAAGAACTCTTGTGAAGGGACCATCCGTCAGGGTGGTTTCCAAGTGGTCGCGAGCAACAGAGTACAGAGCGGCGCCTACAAGAACTCTTGTGACTACCACTGGTGAATAACCTTGTAGTCACAGGTTGTCAAAAGGGCGGCGAGGGTGATGGTCTTGCCCGTAGCTCCTTGAGCATTGTGGCATGCCTGAAACCCACCTTGGGATGAACTGAAAAGGCTCATGTGTCAACCCAAGGTTCTGTGCCTATTTTACTGCGTCTCACTGAACCCTGTCCTTGGTGCACTCTGCATCAAGGCTATGTGTCTTGAATTTGCTAGAGTAGCGTTTTTGTAACAGACTCGCCCAACAATGTGGCCCACCTACACCTGTCATTTGTCCAACGACCTCTGACCGCTATGTAAGTGTGCCACAAGACTGGATTAATCTGTTGGATACGAACGATGTATCCATGGGTCACAGGAATCATCCGAGTGTAATCATTACAGCACATAACATTTCATACAACATACCAGATCGGAGAATTTAGCGGAAGTCTTACATAAACTGTATATTACAAACCAGTGTTCATCTTTTCAACATAGGTGATAAAGAGTTCAAGTTGCGATAGAACTAAGTGCTGGAATAAACGTCTGATAACACAACCATACTAATAAGCCCTGCCCAAGGGCACATCACTTATCATCCTCCACCGGGAAGATGGTCATACAACAAGGTCCAAAGCACATCTGCTCACCGGGGTCACCTGCAACAAGGGGTCATAGAACCCTGAGTACAGGAGTACTCAACAAGACTTACCCGACTAATAAATTGGGGAGAAGACTCAGGAATGCAGGCTGAGGGGGAAGTCAAGGTAAGGCTTTAGCCAGAATCCAAAAGTTTTCCTTTGCATAAGAGCTCCTACAACTAAGTAGTTGTGTCATTTCATACTTCTAATATTATCTAAGTAAATGAATGTACATCATAAAATCAACCCATTAATCCTCCTTTGTTTCATCATTAAACTACGCTGAGGGTGCGAGGACGAGTCTCCTTTTCTCGTGGAGCAAACGACGATTCGAACCGCTTGATCTACCCAGCTGGGGCTTCCTTATCACACGACATATGCGAGACCGAACTCGCATATATCAACCGTCCCGTGGATCCGCTCAAACCGGACCGGAGCCGCGCCACCCGGGAGTACAGTACACCACCGCCCTACCTCGGCCTTGCTGAGTCCGTCCAACAGGGGACCGAGCAGGGTGGGTACACGCTACTCCCGCCATCTCTCCACTCCCAGTGCGCGGGTGCGCCGTTCCAGTAAGAGCATAGCCACAGTAGGGCTTACCGTAGCATGTGACCAGTACTAACAAATAGTTCTCGATCCAACGGGCCAACAGCGGACGGGTCCTAAGCGACACAGGCGGAAACACTACACCAGGACTCCCTTCCTGTGCAAGTTACCCGCCCGGTCTCAGTTTAATTTTACCATCCCAACCGGGGAAGGGTTCCCAACAATAGCATCTCTCTTTTCAAAAACCTACTCTAATGAGCAAGGCTAAGCAATCTAAGCATTTGTAAATAACCCAGTGACAAGGATAGTATAAGGAATAATCAAGGTAGTCAATGCATCAAGTAGGTAACATTCAACTCCTAAACTTAATGCACAAATTTTATCAACAAGTATATTATTTGAAAATTGCAAGGTAGGGGCAAATGCACCGGGGCTTGCCTTGGGGTTCTTCTTCAGGCTCGTCCCCACAGATGTCAAATCCAACTTCGTAGAATACCGGTGCCTCACGAGCTGCAATCTCTGGTTGCTCCTTGCTAACCTCGGTTTCTAAACGCAATACACGAACGAGTACATATAAGATGCATGCGATGCGAATATGAATGAATGCTTATGATGCTAGACATATGTAAGTAGAACAGTACAGTAGTAAACAATAATCCAAAACTGAATTCAAGAACAAACAACACAATTGGAACAAAATTTGTATAAACGATAACCCGAACAGATTTCATGTACCAACTTGTTTTAACCATAACTGGGGCTACAAAATAGCTATTCAGGTGATTCAGGACAATCTGGAAAGTTTAACAAATTCTCTACAACTTTTCTATAACCCACCAGATCAGATTTACAAGCTAAATACCTAAAATTGTTCAGTTTATACAAACTGTCCAGATTCTGGACAGCACTGCACACCCAGTTTGTACAGAACATAACTCCCAGCATGTACTTCCAATAATTACGAAATTTTAGGAGCAACTAGATATACAAAAGTGCTACAACTTTTCTATACAACATTTTGACAGAAAATCAAATTATTATGATGTTAACATGTTCCCAACAGAACTGACTCTAGAACTTTGATAGAAACATAGCAAAGGCTAGACTTCATGTCAAAGGCATGATCACAAGGTCAAAATTTATTTTCACAAAAAGGGCTAAAAGTTTCATCGGGGATGCGTTATGTGTTAGTAAGTGCTACAAAATTTGTTTCACAATTTTTGGACCACAGGATCAGCCTACAAAAATTCTTTAAGGAGTCTAAACCATTTATTTAACTATTTTAATACTCCAATTAAACTTGTCCAAACTTTCAGTTTCGTATTTTTATAATTTTCTTCACAACTCAGAGAGCTTACCCAAAAATTTTCATGATTTTAAGAGCTGTAAATTAACTGTGACAAAAATAACAAAACACAGCACTATTCAAAAACGCTAAATAGAAAACAACCCTAACACAGCCTCGGACAGGCGGGCTCGGAGCGTAAGACTCCTCTTCGCCCGAGGCCTGCGCGACGAACCAGTGCCAAGGCTCGCGCGAACGGACCAGTGCCGAGGCTCGCGCGCGCACCGGCGCTGACCGCTGCGGCGACGGCGTTGACTACCGGCCAACTCGCCAACGGCGAGGCCAGGGGCTCAGCCGAGGCTTCCAGCCCGTTCGGGTTTGCCTCGCGAACTCGCCCGAGGTCTCGGTCGGGGCTAAGTATGGCCGCAGACGGAGCTAGCCAGGCCTCGGAAAATGGCGGCTTTTTCCGCCGTTCCCGACGGCTTGGCGGCGTCCGGCCGCTACGACAAAGAAATGACCAAACCGAGGCAAGCATCGGCACCAGGGGACTCACCTAGGGTTGGTGCTCGCTCTAGCTCGGTCGATGAGGCTCGGGGTGGTAGAGGTCGACGATGACGGCAATGGCAGTGCGGTGGTTCTGGCGCCGCGCCTCTACTCCGGCGAACCTGCGTGGTAGGGGCTCGGATGTCGAGCCGACCAGAGAGAGTGAGCTAAGGAGGAGCTAAAGGTGCAAACGAATTGGCTCGAGGAGCTCCGGACTCACCGCGCGACGGGGACAGTGGCCGCGGCGGCTGCTCGCCGGAGCTGGGGAAGACGACCACGGACCGGGCAATGCAGGCGACAAGAACTCGATTCAGTGGATTGGGAAGGTGGGTGAGGTCATGGCGGAGCTCTGGTTAAGCCGGCGACAGCAGAGGAGGCCCGTCAGCGGTGAATTTCGCCGGCGGCGCTCCCTGGTCTTGCCGGCCGAAAATGGAGAGAAAGGGAAAGGAGAGAACCACGGCGACCGTAGGGTTTTTGTAGGCGGCGAGGAGCTCAGGGAGTGCGCCAGCGAGTTGTACATGCAGTGGGAGCGAGTGGCGCGTGGATAGGGACGTGTCGACGCCAGAACGCCGCTGTGTCCACGACGGCCGCCGTGGAGGCCATGCAAGCCTCCATGGACTGTAGCTACAGTGAGTTCTGTCCCCTTTTGAATTGCGTCGAAATTTTGAACACAAGTGGAAAATCTGTAAGAATGAAAGTTGTCCAGAATTTTATGATCTACAAACTTGCTTAAAGGACCATGTCCCAATTCGGCCTAGATTTTGAATTAGAGTTTGAATTCAAATTTGCCTCAAACTGAATTCTCTAATTACTTTAAAATTTTCTGAAGAAGTTCAAATTCTGTGAACATGAAAGTTGTCACATTTGTGATTCCCTACAACTTTGATTAAAGGACCAAGGTCAGATTCTCAAAGGTTTGAAAGTTGTAGTTCAAGGGTAGATTCTAGGGTTTAAACAAATTTGTTTCAATTCAAATCCTGTGCAGAATCCACATTAACTCTATATACCAAAGTTGTTCCATTCATTAGTATCTACAACTTTGTTTTTAGGGCCATGTCCAGATTCAGCTTGGATCCTAGTCTTTATCATAGGACCACTATAATGACGTGATTTCATGAGCCATATGACTATAAACCTATCTTCCCTAGAAATCAGCTACCATGATACTCTAAGCATCACACATCAAATGAGCAGAACAGAATTTAAACACACACATGATGCACTTGAGATCAAGTTCTAAGCAAATTGTAAATGCATCATTAGTATTACTACATGAATGTTTTCCATGCTCATGATGACATGTCAGGTTTTATTTGGCTTAAACACCAGAGGTGTTACAGCTCCTCCCCCCTTAAAGAAATCTCGTCACGAGATTGGACGGACCAAATAAGTAATGGAAAAGGAAACGTGTCGAACTGGTTAAACTATGATCACACAAGTAACGGAAAAGGAAATGTGTCAGGTTTGTTAGATGCTGAATTCTTCTTTAAAGTACCATTGTAAATTCTTCCCGGTTAGTGAAGTACGTACCTAACGAGAAGCAAGAAACTCCGGAAAATGTTCCAACAGAAAATCTTCGGATTCCCAAGTAGCTTCTTCTTCTGAGTGTCGATCCCATTGTACTTTATAAAACTTGATGGTCCTGTTTCGAGTAACTCGGTCCTTTTGATCAAGTATTTTGACTGGATACTCAGAGTAGGTCATGTCAGGCTCGATGTTTATACCTTCATAATCCATTACTTGATCGGGTACTCGCAAACATTGCTTCAGCTGAGACACATGGAACACGTTATGTACAGCAGCAAATTGTTCAGGCAACTCCAACCGATAAGCCTGCTTTCCACACCGTTTTAAAATCTTGAAAGGTCCGATGTATCGAGGTGCTAGTTTTCCCTTTACTCCAAACCGAACTACTCCCTTCATTGGTGATACTTTTAAGTACACATAACTTCCTTCAGAAAATACTAACGGTCTACGTCTTCTGTCTGCGTAACTCTTTTGTCGGGTCTGAGCTACCTTCAGGTTGCTTTGTATTTGCTTTACTTTTTCTTCAGCTTCCTTTACTAAATCAACTCCAAAAAATCTTCTCTCGCCAGGCTCTGACCAGTTCATCGGGGTTCGACATCTTTGTCCATAAAGTGCTTCAAATGGTGCCATCTTGATACTTTCTTGGTAGCTATTATTATAAGAAAACTCTGCTAATGGAAGACATTCATCCCATTGATCACGATAGTTGAGCACACAGGATCTTAACATATCCTCTAAAATCTGATTTATTCTCTCCGTTTGACCTCCAGTCTGAGGATGGTATGCTGTGCTAAAAAGAAGTTTGGTTCCCAATGATTCATGTAAATGTTTCCAAAACTGAGAGACAAACTGCGTTCCCCTATCAGAGACTATGGTCTTGGGTACACCATGAAGACTTAGAATTCTGGCAATATAGATTTTAGCATAGACAGGAGTTCTATATGTAGTCTTAGCTGGGATAAAATGAGCTGATTTGGTTAGACGATCTACGATTACCCATATGGAGTCAAATCCCTTGGAAGTTTTGGGAAGACCCACGATGAAATCCATACTGATGTCCTCCCATTTCCAAGTTGGAATAGGCAAAGGCTGTAACTCACCGGCTGGCTTCAAACGTGCTGCCTTTACTTTTTGACAAGTGTCACACTGAGCCACGTAGCGAGCTATTTCAATCTTCATCTTTGTCCACCAGAATCTTTGCTTCAGATCTTGATACATTTTATTACTTCCTGGATGGATAGCTAATCTAGTAAGATGAGCTTCATCAAGAATCTTCTGTCTAAGCTCGGGTACTTTGGGAACAACTAGTCGGTCCTTAAACCATAGTACACCTGCTTCATCAATTCTGAAACAAGTTGTTGCCCCTGTTTTGATTTTTGCTATAATATGACTTATTCCCTTATTCACTTTCTGAGCTGCTATAATCTCTTCTCGGATGGTAGGCTCGACTCTAATATTATTCAAGCTTCCTTGCAAAACTATCTCTATACCCAACCTTTCTAGCTCTCGACAGAGACTAAGATGCATGGGTGCTACTGACAAGCAACTGCAGTGAGGGTTCCGACTGAGAGCATCAGCAACTATATTTGCCTTACCTGGATGGTAATGTATTTCTAGATCGTAATCCTTGATTAATTCCAGCCATCTCCTTTGTCGCATATTCAAGTCTTCCTGAGTAAAAATGTATTTCAAACTCTTGTGATCAGTGTACATATGACAGGTATTTCCCAACAAATAATGTCGCCATATCTTCAGTGCATGTACAACTGCAGCTAACTCTAGGTCGTGAGTAGGATAATGTTCTTCGTGTCGTTTGAGCTGTCTTGATGCATAGGCAATGACCCTTCCTTCTTGCATCAACACACAGCCAAGACCAATACCGGAGGCGTCACAGTATACATCAAAAGGCTTCTCAATATCTGGCTGAGCTAAAATTGGTGCTGTGGTAAGCAGCTTCTTTAGGGTTTGAAAAGCCTGCTCACACTCAGGAGTCCATTTAAACTTGACTTGGTTCTTGAGCAGCTCGGTAATAGGTTTGGCTATTTTTGAAAAACCAAGGATGAAACGGCGATAATAACCAGCCATTCCGAGGAAACTGCGGACTTGGTGAACTATGGTTGGCGACTTCCATTTCAGAATATCCTGCACCTTTCCGGGATCCACTGCGATTCCTTTAGCTGATAGCACATGACCTAGGAACTGCACTTCTTCTAACCAGAAAGCACACTTGCTGAATTTAGCATATAACTGATGCTCACGCAGACGAGTCAGTACTATCCGCAGATGCTCTGCATGCTCTTCTTTGGTTTTGGAATATACCAAGATATCATCAATAAATACTACTACGAACTTGTCGAGCTCGGGCATGAACACAGAGTTCATGAGATACATGAAATGAGCTGGAGCATTGGTTAGGCCAAAGGACATGACAAGGTATTCATATAGACCATATCGAGTGGTGAAGGCTGTTTTAGGGATATCTTCGGGTCTAATTTTTATCTGGTGGTACCCTGATCTAAGATCTATCTTGGAAAAGACTTTGGCTCCGGCAAGCTGGTCAAAGAGAAGATCAATGCGTGGAAGGGGATATTTGTTTTTGATGGTTACTTCATTGAGAGGACGATAATCTACGCACATTCTCAGAGTCTTGTCCTTCTTCTTCACAAAGATAGCAGGACATCCCCAGGGAGAAGAACTAGGCCGGATAAAACCCTTCTCTAAAAGTTCTTGTAACTGAGTCTTCAACTCGGCTAACTCCTTTGGAGCCATTCTATATGCTCTTCGCGATACAGGTGCTGTTCCTGGTTGCAGCTCAATCACAAACTCCACGTTTCTGTCTGGTGGCAGACCAGGTAATTCTTCCGGGAACACATCAGGGAATTCTCGGACCACTGGGACATTCTCAACTCCTTCACTAACCATGGCATATATTTTTGGGCTGATTAGTTTGGGTTTTGGCAGCTGGATAAGAAGTTGGGATTTTCGGTCTGGTGAATTTAGACGAACAGTCCTATTCAAGGTATCTAAAACAGCCCCATAACGCTGCATCCAGTTCATCCCAGAATCACATCTAGGGTTTGATGGTTCAACACAATCATAGAAGTGGGATAAACATATCGTCCCATCTCTATAGGAACTTGATGTACTATCTCATTGGCAAACAGTCGACCCCCAGGCGACAGTATAGATATTTTCCCTTTGGATTCACATATTGGAATTGCATGCTTCCTGACAAACTCTCTATTGATGAATGAATGCGATGCACCAGAGTCAAAGAGTGTAACTGCTAATTGGTTGGCAACAGGGAACGTACCAAGCATAACCGGTTCGCCTTCTGGAATAGTCTCAACTTGAGTATGATGAACCTGTCCAGTCTTGGGTACCACATAGATCTTCCGTGTGCCTGGTCGAGAGCCAGATTGGTTGTCTTGCTGCTGCTTATACTGTGGATTAGCTTGATTACCTTGCTGGCGAGGGACATTTGAATTATAATTCTTTGGTGAAGGACAACTCTTCGCAAAGTGTCCTGACCCGCCACAGTTATAGCAGGGGTTACTGGTTTTTGGGGCATTTGTGGATTGGGAGCTAGGTGCATTGGCTTGACGTGGGTACTGGAACTGATAAGAGGCTTTGGCATTAGCTTGAGGTTGGTAATATTGCTGGGGTGGACGAGCAGGTACATGTGCATGAGGAACAGGGTGGTATAGGAACTTGGGACGTTTCGGCACACTCCCAGATGCGCCAGCTTGAGCAGTCTTCCTCCTTTTTGCTTCCTTGTGCACACGATTCTTCTCTTCAAGAGTGATGGCAATACTCACAATGTCGTTGAAGGTGGAGTTGGCACAGGTGGTCATCATGGTTTGCAGCTTGGTGCTCAGCCCTCGCATGAAGCACTGCTTCTTCTTAGCATCAGTGTTGACATGATCAGGAGCATATTGGGAGAGATGGTTGAACTTGCTCACATACTGCATCACTGTTTGGGTACCCTGGTGCAGCTTGAGAAACTCCTCTAGCTTCATTTGCATGATACCAGCTGGGATATGATGTGCTCTAAATACTTCACAAAACTCAGACCAAGTAACTTGGTGTCCAGGAACTTGTGCGGCCAGATAATTTGCCCACCAAGTGCCTGCCGGTCCTCTAAACTGTTGTGCGGCAAATAAGGGCTTCTGAATGTCGGTGCACCGGATTAACTCAAATTTTTGCTCAATAGTATGCAGCCACTCATTTGCTTCCAGAGGTTCTTCGGCCTTGGTAAAGAGCGGAGGGCGAGTATCCATAAAATCTGCATATGTACTGTGAGGATTCTGATTTCCTTGCCCGCGGTGTCCTTGCCCTCGCTCTCGTGCCATGGCTTGCAGCAACCTAGTGTTATCAGCCGTGACCGTTGCTAGAGCAGTAATTGCCTCGGCCAAGGTTGGGGGTGCCCGTGGTGGTGGTGGTGGGTTTTCCCCATCCTGGGAAGTACCAGCCCCGGAAGCACGCGTATTCACCGACATCTGTAATATACAGCAAGTGTTGCACAACATCCATAAGTACTCATAATTAACTTAGTCATAAACTTCCATTACATCAGCAAAAGCAGTTGCATGAACATCACATGGTCTGATTTATTTATTACATAAGTCCGCTCCTAGCAGGACTATCTAGTGCAACTATCCTCCCATACTACTAGTTAGAACTACCCGAACTACGATCACTCCTCGTGGTCAGTGTCGAGGCCAGAGACGTGACCACCCTCATCGTCACTATCGCCGATCTCGATCACCAACTCGGGCTCGTCCTCCTCCTCGCCGGGCTCTCCTCCGTCAGCCAGGACCACACCGTCCTCCATCTCGGCTGCCCTTGGAGCATGGTGAGGGTGGAACTGGTTATGCAGTGCGTGAATCTCCTCATGGAGATTGTTGGCATACACCTCCATATCCTCTATCTGAAACTCAAGCTCAAAGACTCGTGCGCGGGCTTGGTTTTCTCGGATCCAGGCTTCATCCCTCTGAGCACGGAACTGCTCATTCTCACTCTCCAAATCAGCTTCTACCTTGGATGCCTCACTAAGCTGTGCGCGCAAGACAACCTCCAGTTCAGCTGCCTCCTTCAGCTGCTCGCGCTGAGAACTAATGATCATGGCATCCAGAGCTCTATCCCTGGTGGACTCTACTAGAGTAGTAGTAAGCCTCCGGATTTCTGCAAGGAGCTCTGCCTCAGAACGACGGGTGCTACGGCTGCTGCTAGCCTCCCCTGAACGCGGCGCGAGCTGGCGACGCGGGACTCCCCTTGGCCCCGTACTCTTGCGTACTGTCTGTTTAGCGCGAGCCATCCTGGAATAAATTCTTAAACTAAAGTCAATTTTTGTGAACCTATAAGTCAACATAGTTATGCCCATGACCCGATATCTATTAAGGGAGGAGAATTTTATAATTTAATTGATGCAAGATGAAAATGATGCATACTTACGATTCTACGCATACGACATTATCTACATACATGTATATCCACCAAAATAATTTTTGTAACATTTTTAAACATAGGGCATATACTATCCAGCACCCACTTCCTAGTAAGCAAGAAGTAAGTTGAGGTGAGCAAAAGATAAGATTAGAAAGAGTCTTTTTAGGTTCTTCATTAGAAAATAAGTTTTGAAGATTTTCAAATTACTGCAAAGATTACCACGGGGATCCTGCTCCGATACCAAGCCTGTAACAGACTCGCCCAACAATGTGGCCCACCTACACCTGTCATTTGTCCAACGACCTCTGACCGCTATGTAAGTGTGCCACAAGACTGGATTAATCTGTTGGATACGAACGATGTATCCATGGGTCACAGGAATCATCCGAGTGTAATCATTACAGCACATAACATTTCATACAACATACCAGATCGGAGAATTTAGCGGAAGTCTTACATAAACTGTATATTACAAACCAGTGTTCATCTTTTCAACATAGGTGATAAAGAGTTCAAGTTGCGATAGAACTAAGTGCTGGAATAAACGTCTGATAACACAACCATACTAATAAGCCCTGCCCAAGGGCACATCACTTATCATCCTCCACCGGGAAGATGGTCATACAACAAGGTCCAAAGCACATCTGCTCACCGGGGTCACCTGCAACAAGGGGTCATAGAACCCTGAGTACAGGAGTACTCAACAAGACTTACCCGACTAATAAATTGGGGAGAAGACTCAGGAATGCAGGCTGAGGGGGAAGTCAAGGTAAGGCTTTAGCCAGAATCCAAAAGTTTTCCTTTGCATAAGAGCTCCTACAACTAAGTAGTTGTGTCATTTCATACTTCTAATATTATCTAAGTAAATGAATGTACATCATAAAATCAACCCATTAATCCTCCTTTGTTTCATCATTAAACTACGCTGAGGGTGCGAGGACGAGTCTCCTTTTCTCGTGGAGCAAACGACGATTCGAACCGCTTGATCTACCCAGCTGGGGCTTCCTTATCACACGACATATGCGAGACCGAACTCGCATATATCAACCGTCCCGTGGATCCGCTCAAACCGGACCGGAGCCGCGCCACCCGGGAGTACAGTACACCACCGCCCTACCTCGGCCTTGCTGAGTCCGTCCAACAGGGGACCAAGCAGGGTGGGTACACGCTACTCCCGCCATCTCTCCACTCCCAGTGCGCGGGTGCGCCGTTCCAGTAAGAGCATAGCCACAGTAGGGCTTACCGTAGCATGTGACCAGTACTAACAAATAGTTCTCGATCCAACGGGCCAACAGCGGACGGGTCCTAAGCGACACAGGCGGAAACACTACACCAGGACTCCCTTCCTGTGCAAGTTACCCGCCCGGTCTCAGTTTAATTTTACCATCCCAACCGGGGAAGGGTTCCCAACAATAGCATCTCTCTTTTCAAAAACCTACTCTAATGAGCAAGGCTAAGCAATCTAAGCATTTGTAAATAACCCAGTGACAAGGATAGTATAAGGAATAATCAAGGTAGTCAATGCATCAAGTAGGTAACATTCAACTCCTAAACTTAATGCACAAATTTTATCAACAAGTATATTATTTGAAAATTGCAAGGTAGGGGCAAATGCACCGGGGCTTGCCTTGGGGTTCTTCTTCAGGCTCGTCCCCACAGATGTCAAATCCAACTTCGTAGAATACCGGTGCCTCACGAGCTGCAATCTCTGGTTGCTCCTTGCTAACCTCGGTTTCTAAACGCAATACACGAACGAGTACATATAAGATGCATGCGATGCGAATATGAATGAATGCTTATGATGCTAGACATATGTAAGTAGAACAGTACAGTAGTAAACAATAATCCAAAACTGAATTCAAGAACAAACAACACAATTGGAACAAAATTTGTATAAACGATAACCCGAACAGATTTCATGTACCAACTTGTTTTAACCATAACTGGGGCTACAAAATAGCTATTCAGGTGATTCAGGACAATCTGGAAAGTTTAACAAATTCTCTACAACTTTTCTATAACCCACCAGATCAGATTTACAAGCTAAATACCTAAAATTGTTCAGTTTATACAAACTGTCCAGATTCTGGACAGCACTGCACACCCAGTTTGTACAGAACATAACTCCCAGCATGTACTTCCAATAATTACGAAATTTTAGGAGCAACTAGATATACAAAAGTGCTACAACTTTTCTATACAACATTTTGACAGAAAATCAAATTATTATGATGTTAACATGTTCCCAACAGAACTGACTCTAGAACTTTGATAGAAACATAGCAAAGGCTAGACTTCATGTCAAAGGCATGATCACAAGGTCAAAATTTATTTTCACAAAAAGGGCTAAAAGTTTCATCGGGGATGCGTTATGTGTTAGTAAGTGCTACAAAATTTGTTTCACAATTTTTGGACCACAGGATCAGCCTACAAAAATTCTTTAAGGAGTCTAAACCATTTATTTAACTATTTTAATACTCCAATTAAACTTGTCCAAACTTTCAGTTTCGTATTTTTATAATTTTCTTCACAACTCAGAGAGCTTACCCAAAAATTTTCATGATTTTAAGAGCTGTAAATTAACTGTGACAAAAATAACAAAACACAGCACTATTCAAAAACGCTAAATAGAAAACAACCCTAACACAGCCTCGGACAGGCGGGCTCGGAGCGTAAGACTCCGCTTCGCCCGAGGCCTGCGCGACGAACCAGTGCCGAGGCTCGCGCGAACGGACCAGTGCCGAGGCTCGCGCGCGCACCGGCGCTGACCGCTGCGGCGACGGCGTTGACTACCGGCGAACTCGCCAACGGCGAGGCCAGGGGCTCAGCCGAGGCTTCCAACCCGTTCGGGTTTGCCTCGCGAACTCGCCCGAGGTCTCGGTCGGGGCTAAGTACGGCCGCAGACGGAGCTAGCCAGGCCTCGGAAAATGGCGGCTTTTTCCGCCGTTCCCGACGGCTTGGCGGCGTCCGGCCGCTACGACAAAGAAATGACCAAACCGAGGCAAGCATCGGCACCAGGGGACTCACCTAGGGTTGGTGCTCGCTCTAGCTCGGTCGATGAGGCTCGGGGTGGTAGAGGTCGACGATGACGGCAATGGCAGTGCGGTGGTTCTGGCGCCGCGCCTCTACTCCGGCGAACCTGCGTGGTAGGGGCTCGGATGTCGAGCCGACCAGAGAGAGTGAGCTAAGGAGGAGCTAAAGGTGCAAACGAATTGGCTCGAGGAGCTCCGGACTCACCGCGCGACGGGGACAGTGGCCGCGGCGGCTGCTCGCCGGAGCTGGGGAAGACGACCACGGACCGGGCAATGCAGGCGACAAGAACTCGATTCAGTGGATTGGGAAGGTGGGTGAGGTCATGGAGGAGCTCTGGTTAAGCCGGCGACAGCAGAGGAGGCCCGTCAGCGGTGAATTTCGCCGGCGGCGCTCCCTGGTCTTGCCGGCCGAAAATGGAGAGAAAGGGAAAGGAGAGAACCACGGCGACCGTAGGGTTTTTGTAGGCGGCGAGGAGCTCAGGGAGTGCGCCAGCGAGTTGTACATGCAGTGGGAGCGAGTGGCGCGTGGATAGGGACTTGTCGACGCCAGAACGCCGCTGTGTCCACGACGGCCGCCGTGGAGGCCATGCAAGCCTCCATGGACTGTAGCTACAGTGAGTTCTGTCCCCTTTTGAATTGCGTCAAAATTTTGAACACAAGTGGAAAATCTGTAAGAATGAAAGTTGTCCAGAATTTTATGATCTACAAACTTGCTTAAAGGACCATGTCCCAATTCGGCCTAGATTTTGAATTAGAGTTTGAATTCAAATTTGCCTCAAACTGAATTCTCTAATTACTTTAAAATTTTCTGAAGAAGTTCAAATTCTGTGAACATGAAAGTTGTCACATTTGTGATTCCCTACAACTTTGATTAAAGGACCAAGGTCAGATTCTCAAAGGTTTGAAAGTTGTAGTTCAAGGGTAGATTCTAGGGTTTAAACAAATTTGTTTCAATTCAAATCCTGTGCAGAATCCACATTAACTCTATATACCAAAGTTGTTCCATTCATTAGTATCTACAACTTTGTTTTTAGGGCCATGTCCAGATTCAGCTTGGATCCTAGTCTTTATCATAGGACCACTATAATGACTTGTGATTTCATGAGCCATATGACTATAAACCTATCTTCCCTAGAAATCAGCTACCATGATACTCTAAGCATCACACATCAAATGAGCAGAACAGAATTTAAACACACACATGATGCACTTGAGATCAAGTTCTAAGCAAATTGTAAATGCATCATTAGTATTACTACATGAATGTTTTCCATGCTCATGATGACATGTCAGGTTTTATTTGGCTTAAACACCAGAGGTGTTACAGCTTTACACTTTGATTGAATTTCTGATGAATGTTGTTGTATCTCAAGATGCTTCCATGTACTCCTGTTGTAATTCCGAGTAATGAAAATAAGAATCCGGGTACTTGGAATGATTTCCGAGTCCTTTGTCCTTGTATCCGAGTACTATATATCTTGTGCGTTTGGGAAATCTTATCTCTGCGTACCATTTCTGCCCTTTGTTCTGACGCCATTTTGACACGTATTGCCCTCCATTAGGGTTTGCAACGTTGCCGTACGTCGTCAGTGAAAGTTGAACGGTTACCAGGATAGATCTATAATAAGCCGCCGCCGCCGGGTCTTGCTTTCCTCACGCTCTCATCAAGTTCTTGCCTTCAATCCCCCAATCCTTGAGCCATTCGCTAGTTGAATGTGTAGGAAATCCCTCGTCATTAGCATGGGTCCCAAGAAGCAACTCAAATCCAAGCTCGCCATCACCAGTAGGCCGCAGCATCTGAACCCGCCGACGGATGTTTTGGCGTGGAAGCAGCCGGACACCACTCTAGCGGAGTTGGCCTTCCTCGCGCAGCAAGGATATCTGCGGGCGCAAGCTCTTGATGGATGGAGGGTGCCAATCGACCACCGGGCTCCTGCTCCCAACACCACGGAGATCGTCATGTTCAAGGCAATGGTGGGGCGAGGATTGGGACTGCCGGCGTCGGATTTCTTCCGCGGATTACTGCACCACTATGGTTTGACTTTAAACCATATTACTCCCAATGCAGTTCTCCACATCTCTATCTTTGTCCATCTCTGTGAGGCTTTTCTGGGCGTCTGTCCCAACTTCACTCTCTTCCGCTACTTTTTCTGGTTTAAGTGTCAACCCAATGATACTAGGACCGAAGTAGTCGGAGGAGCTAGTCTCCAAGTTAGACAGGAAGTAGCCAACCAGTATGTGACAGTAGAGTTGTCAGATACTGTAAAGAACTGGGCTTCTGGGTGGTTTTATATGGGAAATCCACCCCCTGCGCTGCGTCGTCATGACGGATGGCCGCCACAGAAGTGCCGTGAGTGGAAGGAGAAGCTGTCGGATGAAGAGCTCGACACTATCCAACCTCTCTTAATGATGATAGGAGCTTTAAAGAGTACTGGATTGTCCGGGTACAACATCGTCCAGGATTTTATTGCCCGACGTATCCATCCTCTTCAGCAGCGAGCGAACTTTGGGTTCGAATTCTTAGGAGTGAACGATCCAAGTCATCATGCTGCTGATCAATTGGCAGATGCCGAGATCCTATGGAGGGTGAACCGGCTACTTAGGAGCCGTGAACGCCTAGCTCCAGTGATGACGACCTTTTCTGCCATTAATGCTCCTCCACCGGTTAGCATCTGAACTTATCTAGTCATTAGTCCTCTCTGTAGGAGTTCTTTTGACTTGAAAGTATGCTTCTTTGTTGATAGGGGCAAGGGCGGCAGAACAACATTAGCCCTCCTCTGCCGCCACCAGCTGAAGAAGGCAGAGGCATAGTACTGGGAGGACCCATCCGGGATGAGGACCTGCCAAGTAAACAGAGCTCTTCTGTTGATCTAGACTGGCTTGATTCTGAATCAACTGATTCTGATGTCCTGATCGTAGACCCTGAAGCAGAAAGTAGTCGGAAGAGGTCGCTGACGCTGCATCTAGACGCCGGAGGGCCCATCCAGAAGAAGGCTCGCACTGGTAATCGCCGTGCTTGTTGTAAAGTTTCTTTACCACAAGATTTGATCAATAAATACTATAAGCCGGGTAATCCTGGTAAGGGAAAAACCCAAGGACTTTGTAGTTCTATCATTGGTTTGTGTAATCACTTGTCTCATATGTGATTTTGTACTAGGTACTGAGGTGGAGCAGGGTGCTTCTGGGAGCGGAACTGGTGAAGGCCTATTGGATTCAGCACCGCTTCTGAAGGTGCCAAAAACGTTGAAGTTCACAAGGTAAGTCATGTCTTCATATTTTTATTGAAAAGCATAAGCTGCTTGTAAGAAGGCTGATGCTCGTCTGATCTCCAAGAAAACGAAGCCAGCTGCTGCATCCGCCAGTGCTGCGCCAGAGCCTGCCGCAGCGGAAGAGTCAGAGACTCCAGCGAGGGATGACTCCGAGGCGCTACCTACCTTCAGCCAGGTAGATGTGCTGCCTGAGTCTTCTCCACTTGCAGCGAGGTCCGTTGCAGCTCCTGATGTTGTTCCTGACGCTAATACTCTTCCATGGCCTCAGGTTGGTTGGCCATATTCTATCTTCCGCTCTCCTGCGCAATTGGAGTTTGATCGAACTTGGAGTGATTGGTTTTTTTGGACTCGACAGTCGCATGAGCCCACCCTGGAGATGGTTACGACGCACGTCTAGGCGGAGTTCTCCATCCGTCCAGAGGGAAGTTCCCAAGATGCACCCGAGTCCTCTCGTTAGGGAGCGACTCTGGACGTCTTTGGGTATAACCAGGACCTTGCTCGGTTGAAGGAACTTAGCGACCAGCTGAAGGCTCCAATTGATGCACTGCATCAATTTGTTGAGGTAAGGATCCCAAGCCCTTCTTTAGTACTCTATAGATGTGTCCGAGTACTTATGTTGGACTTGTTTTCGCAGGCTTTTGATGTCAAGGTCCGGGACCAGGTCACCCGGATTCGTTGGGAGACGTCTCGTGAAGTTGAGCAACTCAAGGAGTATATTGCTGAAGATCAAATCCGGCAAAAGCTCGCTACCCAGGTGCTTCATGATAGAATTAATGAGCTTCAGGGTAATCTGAAATCTGTGGTAGCCGAGCGGGATGCTGCCAATGACCGAGAGGTGCAGTTGATCGCCCAAAATGCCTCCTCTGGGCAGAAGATTAAGGACCTAAAGAAGTCTGCCAAGAAGCAGCTAGAAGGTACTCATGAAATCCGAGTACTTATCCTTTGTCCGTATAAGTAATCTATTCTTATGATACAGACTTGAATTTGTGCAGAAGCAAATAATAAAGCTTCAGGATGGCAGAACGCCTTCAACCGCAAGGAGGCGGAGCTAGAAGAGGTATTTGCTAATGCGCAAAGTACTCTTGAAGAAGCCAAATCGATGCGCGAGGGTGCTGACCGAGATCTCCTGCAGGCTTTGAAGTCTACGCGGGAGTTGGAGCAGGCTGTGGAGCCTCTGCTTAGGATGATACCGGTGCCTGAAGGAGCTGAGGAGTCTTTGATCGACCGAGCCAAAGCTGCTCCAAAGCGGCTGGCTCAGTATATCAAGGATATGTCGTTCTCTGTCGTCCAAGGCTTGATGGCTACCCTTCGTATGCACATGGCATCATTTGATCTGGGCACTCTGATGACTCTTCCTGAGGATAAGAGTGAAGAAGACCATGCGGCAATGCAGGAGGAAGTGAAGGCCACGACAGAAGAGTACTCGCAGATCTTAGATCTTGTGTAGTAGACTCCTTGCTCTGTTGGGTGCTACCTTGTAATCTCTTGTGAACAATTTATAAGTAATAAAAAATATACAGTACTTTTTGATTCTCCTGAATTTCTTATGAATTCAACTCCGTGTTGCGACAAGAGAGTTCTTGGCAATGGGTTGTGGTTGTCTTGTTATGGATGTATGACCAGGCGTCTAACTAGACGAGTCTTATCCGAGTGCTTTCGAGCACAGTAGTTGGGTCGTATGACTTTGTTTCTCTAGTTTTCCTTGTAGAGAACTTAGTCTTGCCCGAGTACTACTCTTAGTACCCTTGATCAAGGGATAATTTCGATCAGGCACCTCTAGAAGGACCGCTACGTAGGTTCCTTTTTGGGTGGATCATATCCTCTTGAGGATCGCAGCTTGAGTGCGAAAGTTATTGGACCTCTGCCCAGTGGGTTATGTAGCAAGGGGGGTACTTATCCCATCTTGCTACGCCTTATAGAAACCAGTCTCCACTATAGAGGATTCCATATTTGCTATAGGCTGATAGCCGGGTTTTTAAGCCGTACTATCATATGAGTTGTATTGAGCTCGGGGCTCGTAACTCGAGTTTGGTTCCCGCTGAACCAGTCTATTCGAGTAGTTAGTACTAATTGGAGATAGAGTCCTGCCTCTGCAGTGATGTGATAGTCGACTGAGTAGTCGTATGCAAAATTGCGAAGTCTTTGTTTCTGATGAACTTCAAACTTTATTAATATCCGATTAGTAGTTACAATTGCCCTGGGTCTGATTTGTAGCGTAGTCCCTAAGTATGGAATTTCTTCAAATGCTCTATGTTCCAAGAATTTGGTAGTGGAGATCCATCTTCGGTGACTAGCTCAAATGACCCGGGTCTTGCTACTTTGGATACAATGTAAGGACCCTCCCATGGACTCATGAGCTTGTGGCATCCTGTAGTGTTCTGTATCTTCTTTAGTACCATGTCTCCTACTAGGAAAGTACGGTGATGGACGTTTTTATCATAATAGCGCCTCATCCCTCGAAGATATCTTGCGGAGTGAAACAATGCGGTTAATCTGGCTTCTTCGATGCTGTCGACTTCTAGCCGCCTGGTTTCGTCAGCTTCTCCTTCATTATACTGCTCTATCCGTGGGGATTTCCAGATTAAATCAGCCGGGAGGATTGCTTCAGTGCCATATACCAGAAAGAAAGGAGTGTGGCCTGTTGCCCGACTGCGTTGTGTTCGTAGCCCCCAAACTACTTTGGGCAACTCTTCAACCCACTTGCCACCGTGATCCTTGAGGAGGTCGAAGAGTCTTGGTTTTAAGCCTGCAAGGATCAAGGCGTTGGCTCGTTCTACTTGGCCATTGGATTGTGGGTGAGCTACTGAGGCATAGTCTATGCTGATGCCGCAATCACTAGCCCAGGTCTTGAATTCGATTGCCGTGAAGGGGGTCCCAAGATCAGTAATGATTCTGTGCGGCATTCCAAAGCGGTGAAAGATGCTCTGCATGAATTGTACTGATTTGGAAGCATTGAACTTGACCAGAGGCATGTACTCAATCCACTTTGTGAACTTGTCGATTGCGACATATAAGTACTCAAATCTGCCTGGAGCTCGTTTGAGAGGACCCACCATATCAAGTCCCCAACACGAGAAAGGCCATGACGGAGGAATACAGATTAGCTCGTGGGCAGGTACATGTTGCTGCTTGGCGAAAAATTGGCATGACTGACAGCGGCGGACTAAGTCTTCTGCATCTTTTAAGGCTGAAGGCCAGTAATAACCTGTCCTGAAGATTTTTCCGACTAGTGTCCTTGAGGCTGCATGATTGCCACAGCATCCAGAGTGGACTTCAATCAAGATTGTTCTACCTTCTTCTGGTGTAATACACTTGAGGAGGACTCCTGATGAAGCACCACGTCGATATAATTTATCCCCGACTAGAACATAGTTCTTGCTACGCCTGGTGACTTGCTCTGCTTCAGTCTTGTCACTCAGGAGTTTATGCTCCTTGAAGTAGTCAATGAACACTTGTGTCCAGTCAGATGTCAGGGATAGAACCTGGTTGGAAGGTACTGACTCGGGTTCTTCCTTTTCTTGAATTGATGACATGGATAACTCATGTACAAAGGTACCGCTAGGAACTTGCGCTTTGTCAGAACCCAACTTAGCGAGGATGTCTGCTGCTACATTGAGGTCCCGGGTAATGTGGATGAGTTCCAGCCCAGCAAAATGTTTTTCTAGCTTGCGGACTTCCGCGCAGTAGGCGTTCATTGTCTCCTTGGCACAATCCTAGTCTTTGTTAACTTGGTGAATGACCACAGAGGAATCGCCATAAACTAGTAGTCTCTTGATGCCCAGAGTAACTGCTAGTTTGAGCCCGTGGAGTAGTGCTTCGTATTCTGCTTCATTGTTGGTAGCCGGCCACAATATTTGCAGAACATATTTGAGCTATTCTCCCGTAGGTGATACAAGAAGGACTCCTGCTCCTGCTCCCCCGAGTTTTAAGGACCCATCAAAATACATCTTCCAATGATCAAGAATAGCATTGTCTTGAAGCTGCTGTATCTCTGTCCACTCGGCGACGAAATCAGCTAGAGCTTGTGACTTGATGGCTTTCCTTGGAGTGAATTTGATGTTGAGTGCGCCTAATTCGACTGCCCACTTGGAGATTCGACCGGTAGCATCACGATTGTGAAGGATTTCGCCTAGAGGAAAATCCGTGACTACCGTGATCTCATGAGCGTCGAAGTAGTGCCGTAACTTCCTCGAGGATATGAGTAGGGCGTAAAGCAGTTTCTGCACCTATGGGTATCTGACTTTGGAGTCGGAGAGTACCTCACTGATGTAGTAAACTGGTTGTTGAGTGCTGTAGATGTGCTTATCGTCCTTGCGCTCTACCACGATAGCCATGCTTACGACGTGTGTAGTAGCAGCAATATACAACAGCATTGGTTCCTTGGACTCTGGTGGTGTTAGTATCAGAGATTTTGTGAGGTAACCCTTGAGCTGTTCAAAGGCCTTGTCTGCTTCTTCTGTCCATTGAAACTTGTCACCAGCTTTAAGCAACTTGAAGAAAGGTAATCCCTTTTCTCCTAAGCGTGAGATGAACCGGTTGAGCGCAGCCATGCACCCGGTTAGCTTCTGGACTTCTCTGACTGAGGCAGGTGGCTTCATGTTGATGATGGCTGAAATTTGCTTCTGACTAGCCTCAATGCCTCGATGGCTAACAAGGAACCCGAGTAACTAGCCTGAGCTTACTCCGAAGACGCATTTAGTTGGATTCAGCCTCCATTGATAAGTACGTAATCAGTTGAAAGTCTCCTCTAGGTCCGAGATTAAAGCAGTTGGGTCCTTGGTTTTGATGACTACATCATCGACATAAGCTTCTGCGTTGCGACCAATTTGATCACCCAGACAGTCTTGGATGGCACGTTGATAAGTAGCCCCCGCGTTCTTCAATCCAAAGGACATGGTTTTGTAGCAGTATGCTCCGAAGGGAGTGATGAACGATGTCTTGGGTTGATCATCTTTCTTGAGGGCAATTTGATGATACCCAGAATAGCAGTCCAGAAAAGAGAGTAGAGCAGAACCTGCGGTGGCGTCAACTATTTGGTCTATCCTTGGTAATCCGAAAGGATCCTTTGGGCAGTGCCTGTTGAGGTCCGTGTAGTCTACACACATGCGCCACTCGGCAGAGTTCTTCTTTTTGACTAATACTGGATTGGCTAACCACTCGGGATGCAGGATTTCTCTGATGAACCCAGCAGCGAGTAATTTAGCTATTTCCTTCTTGATTGCTTCCTTCTTTTCTGGTGAGAATCGTCGTAACCTTTGCTTGATTGGTCTTGATCCTTCCTTTAGCTCCAGCTTGTTGTTAGCCAAGTTCCTTGGGACCCCAGGCATGTCTGCTGGTTTCCAGGCAAATATGTCTTTGTTTGCTCTAAGGAACTTGGTGAGCGCGAGTTCCTATTTTTCAGATAGGTGAGTACTGATAACCGCTGTCTTGGAGGGATCACCGGTTTCTAGATCAATAGCTTTTGTAGAGACTTCTGCTGATGGTTGGATAGTACCCGCCTTTTTGGTTGGGATTTCTGAATCCTCAGGCTTGGTGTTATGTACCATCTGAGCGAGCTCTTGTACTTCTAGGGTGAGTTGAGCTTTCTCAGCGATTTGGACAGCCTCTATGTCGCAATCGAATGAGCGCTTCAAGTCACCTCTGAAGGTTAAGATTCCTTTGGGACCCGACATCTTCAATAAGAGATACGGGTAATGGGTGTTGGCACTGGTTAACTATCATAATTAAGTGATAAATAAATATAAAAAGGGCAAGAATATGATCACCAACAAAGATTTAGGGATTCAACTAACAATATTCCATGAGTTTTGGTGAGTTATGATTCTGCAGGGACTAAACCAGGAAATCAACACTAATAGCTTCCCATAGAAGGAAACCGACGGGAGATAACGTAACCACCACGTCGGGATACTTCTAGAAGACTCCAGGGGACGCAAGATTACACCACGACGAAGATCACCACCAGAGGGACCGGTCGGTCTCCCCCTGGGCCCACCTGACTCCTTTCTTCGCAAGCTACCTCAACCGACTCCCTAGATGCATCTCGACCGTACCCCGAAGTCGGTTTGATCCAAGGGCTCACGTTCCACGCTCCGGGCTATAAAACCAGACCCAGACCCCCTCTCCAGGCATCTCCCTCTTCATTATTCATCTCCACATCAAAAATTAGGGTTCCAATGTAGAAGTAGAGGTCCCTCTAGATGAATCTCTTCTAGTTCATCTAGAATTAGATCTAGTTCATCTAGTTGTAATCACGAGCCAGTTTTCAAGTAGAAGACTAGATACCCCTCAATTAGGATTAGAACCTAGTCTTATTCAAGAACTAGAAGAGAGAGAGAGAGGAAGAGATCAAGAGGAAGCTCCGGCCTGTCGGATCAACTTCTTCTTCTTGTACCTGTGGATTCAAGTTCTTCGTCGACTTGCTTCAACGATTGTTTCGGTAATCGACATCTATATTTAAGTTTGAGCTATTGTTCTTATTATTCTTAAGGTTTATGACTCTTTTGAGTGCTTTAATTCTAGAAGCGCTAGAGTTAGAGTAGTTGGATAGTGTAAGCGTGGTGCTTAGACTTGATAGCTCATCATAAATACCTCCTATAACGCCGGTACAAGTGGTAGTTCGCAAGGGTGACTCTTATAGCCTTGTTGATTCTTCTATAGTCCACTACCCGTGTGTAGGCTCGGTAGGATTATACATTTGCATAAAAGATTCATACTCTGTTGTGACCTTTTATGGCAACTTCCCCATTAAGAATAATATAAACATATCACTCTTAAGTTGGATTTAGATAACCTTATTGATCCCCTCTATGCTTCTAGATTCTCCGTCCTTGTTAGCCACTCAGGGGTTATACAGTTGAGACTCACTGCTATCCGTTCCTTTGGGTTCGATATTAAAACTGGGTTACATCCGGTGAAGTGCTACATCGGTAGACGTTATCTGTGCGCTTGCGGATAAAGTATAGTGTGCGTTAATTTATACCAACAAGCATTTCTGGCACCGTTGCCGGGGATAGAGTTTATCTCTACTTTCGGTAGCGACATTAGTAAGTGTCAACAAGCATTTCTGGCGCCGTTGCCGGGGATAGAGTTTATCTCTACTTTCGGTAGCGATGTTAGTAAGTGTCAACAAGCATTTCTGGCGCCGTTGTCGGGGAACGGTAGATCATTTCACGTCTTAAGTTTAACCTTGTAATCATACTTTTATCTTTTCCTTTTTTATCCTAGTCTTTCATTATTTTTGTTTTCATTCTTATGAATGTTATTTTTGAATTCCACTCTTATCTATCACTACCCCATGAGCGCAGCTATAACCAGTAGAATCCATACACCCTATCATAACATCTGGTTATTAGCTATGCCTACCTTTCTGCTGCACTATCCTTGTATTGAGCATAGAAATATGATTATGAAAATATTCCTTCGGGTATTCTTGTCACTAACCTTCCCAGGTCTAGAACAGAATAGAACGAAGGAACAACAAACACAAGGCATGTCCCATCAATCATCATGCAACATTGAATTACAGGCTTTCTAAGAATATTTCTTGCCATGTTGCTATGATGGTTGTCCCTACTTTAGGATATGCTCATTATGCTCTTCCATCACCATCTGCATAAATCTATATAATACTTTCATGCTACCCTCATTCGCTATATTATATGTTTAGGTTTGGAGTACTTTCATACATCTCTTAAATTAAGCATGGTGCCTAGTTTAGGAGTGGTGATCTTGCTTTCAAAGGTTTTTAATTTAAGCAATTAAGTTAAAATACCTTCCTAGATCAAATTAGACGTGGTGTCTAGGTTGATTTTTGAGCCGATAGTATGCTATAGTGGATGTTGGATATTTTGTTAGACTAACCACTGCAGGGAAACTTTCAATATCAATTTGGGAAAGTCCGGAGATGAACTCACACTGGAGACAAAGAGACACATGAACTTCAACAACTTTGCACAATGAAGACTCAGCTCATTCATCATGGATGAAAGAACTGTGAGTATCAAAGTTTATTTATTTTGTCTTCTACTGCAAGTTATCTTTAGCCTTGAATCATGTTAAAGTGCAGCCAACACATAAAATACTAGTCTATGCTAAAACAATCCTAAAAACATCTTTTTATTAGCATAGATGGAACCAACATAAGTTATGGATAACAACCCATGTTTCAAATTCTTGCAATCCTTCGGGTATATGTCCACTAACATTATGCAGGAGAGAGATTTTGTTCATCCATGGTTTGGTCTGAACATTGAAGATCCAAAACCCAAACCATAGACACACAAACATACTCTCAGATCACAAATGGTGCTAGCCTAGCTTTGAGTCTTGCTTGGGCACTAATGACAAATAGGATGCAACTTACCTCGTATGAGACAACCTATGCCTGCAATCATCATTGTCCAAGACATCAAGATAAGAAGTGGGAAGTTATCCTCTTTTCTAATCAAGAGCTAGCTTGGGAGACAAGATGGCACCACTACAACAATAGCAAGATCTACAAGTCAAACACATGAACATGTTGTTGGGAGTCCATCTACATCACAAGCCCGCCTGGGAGAGACAATTCTGTTGTCTAGATGTGTTTCACAATCAAAGGGAGGAAGGAGAAACCCAACTTCAAACATATTGATCTCCTACCCACCACGTTGATCAATACAAACCACTAGATGCTATCCCAGTCGAGAAGAAGAATATGATCCACCACTCATTCTTGGAAGATCGTTCTTGAACACCATCAATGTTATCGTCTATGTCGGACCTGGAGAAGTCAACTTTTTGGTCTTTCGCTGCATCTTCAACATATACATTACTTATGAGCAGCCAAAGAGAACCAAGAGAAGACGTCGAGAACAAAGAGAGCCAAAAATGAACAAGTCTCAGTTGACCAGACAAAAGACTCTCATAGAGGCACTCGAGTAGTAGCTCTAAATTCAAGTCTCTTGCCAACCTAATGATTAAAGGAAAACAAGAAAGGTTGACAAGAGAAGAGAGAGGATCCTAGTCAACATACTCGAGGAACAATACACCTACACTGATAAGTCGACACAAGAGAAGGAAGATCGATACCTCTAAAGATGATTCCACTATGATCTTCCTCCTCTCAATCACATTGTGAGACAAACAAGAGAAGACAAGTCATTCATAAACAAGAACCAGCTAGACAAGAGGAGCTTCCATAAGGTGGTTCAGCACAATCACTTTCCAATGACAAAGTAACATATCAAGGTAAGTGACCATCACTTTAAAAGATTCTTCTTGATTCTAGTATGAACATAAATAACGAACTAAACATGTTTAAGTTGCACCTCACTTGATTCAACCTAATCAACTCAACATGTTCAGTCTTTTGATCTTTGTTCCTAGCTCTACTCTCTTGAATCTCACTATCTTAACTAAATGAGCTAAAATGTTGTGCATCTAACCTTTGGAAGATGATATACCTCAATTATGAAAAGATTGACACTTATGCATAGATTATCCTTCCTTGGGTTAAGTAATCTGATCTGTTAAATATTTTAAGATGTTACTTTTATGCTCATCCTCTGATCCTATCACTCATGTTAAAATTGAACATAACACATAAACAAAAAGTTTGTCTTGTGCAATGTGCCTAAGGTTAGAGAGGAATAAATAAAACTTTTGGTTCTGTTGGTGTTTTTCCACCAACAGAGCCTATGCACTTGATCTCTACCTTGTCTTTATGAGCAGGACACACTCTTGGGTAAACATGAAGAAGGTTATCACTCCCAAATTTTACAGAGTGAAGGTCCTAGATCTACAAGAACATGCACACTGAGCAAGATGCTGCCAGCTTCCATAATTAACGCTTCATTTCAAACTGCTGGGCAAACAAATGACATGAGTCACACCATATCAAGAGGCATAAACAAGAAGGAATGATGGAAGACATCGTAGTCAGAATTAGAGGTCATAAAGTCCCCACAGACTTCTTGATCCTCTACATGGGAGAAGACGATGATGTCCACCTCATCCTAGGAAGACCATCCTCTACACTATAAGTACAATCATCTACAAGAGGAAATCCATTTTCACTTTCCTGGAGAAAAGGCACAATGCAACTTCATCAACTAAATGCCTAATGAAGCACCCAAGAAGAATAGAAGTGAAAGACGCCACTCTCAATGCCAAAGAAGACAAACTATCAAGAATAGAGAGGCCAATCACGAAAAAGAAGCTATTGACACTATCCCAGAAAAGAAAGGAGAGAAACCTCAAGACAGTGAGCCACAGGAAGTGAAGACTCAGACCAAGAAAGTATGGAAGAAAAATTCTACACCTCAGAGGTACAATCAATAACAACTTTCCAAACGTCTGACATACCTTGGGAGGTCTGAACCAAGGGAATGTCCGGTTCGTCGGACCTAAATATCCGAACCTTCGCCAAAAGGTAAAAATCGGTAGTTATCCTCATATTTACTTTTCTACATATTTCTCATATTTAATTCTTAGTCATTTATTGCATCATCATATTTAATTCACAAACATTTTAATTTCTGCACTGCATTAGAAAAGAAAATAATAATGTTGCAATTGTTACACTACATCATAAATCATAACGCCCCATGTGAATAAATCTTTGATGTGTAAAAACCCAAAGGAATATTCACCGTGGTGGCATAAAAATAATAAATGAATATGCATGCATTCATCCTGTTGCATTTTTCTCTTGCATCATAAAAATACAAAAATATTAAGAAAGAGATCTTACTGAAATTCTAGACAACTAAGGCTTGAGTGGCCAACCGCTAATGCTTAATCTGTTCCACAAGTTTTGTTGTCTATTTGAGTTTCACAGGATTTGAAAGACCAAGAAAAGCTGACAAGCAAGTGAATGCTCCATCCACTGTTGAAGCACTACCTCAACAAACTTCAACATCAATCAAAGCTCTAATAGAGGAAGGACATATCTACTGCCAGTCTGCTACATTACAAAGTGACTACGTCCGACATTCAGCTTGGGGGAAAGCACCCCCATGTATCCATATAAGTATCTCTATCCTTTTAAGTTTTTTTTCATAAATAAATTTCAAAACACCAAAAATATGTGAGCACATGAAGGCTCACCCTAAGAAAAAGACAAAAATATGTGAGCACATGAAGGCTCACCTTTAAAACCTAAAAAGAGACGCTATAGAAACACTGCTGAACTCTGCTTAGTGGATAGAAAGAACATAAATAATCTTAAGAGCTTTAAGACAACCGGACAAATGGAGGAATATTTATCACTAACGCTTAATCAAGTTCTACTAGTTGTGTTGTCTATCTTTGAATTCAGCACGAAGAGAAGAAGAGAAGGACTCAAAAATCATTATCGGTCTACTCGACTTCTGAGGAAAAGTATAAGTCAAGATCCAGCTTGGGGGAGAGCACCCTCAGTTATCACGATAAGTATCACTGCTTTTTATTACTATTAGTTCTATTTAGTTAGACCAGGTTAATTTATAAATATAGAAAAGATAAATAATTATTATAAAACCAAATAAAGATATTATATACCTAGGTGGATAAGAACCTAATTTTGCTCATTTTAAAAGATGAACTTTTTGCTCTGCCTTTTTAAGTACTTAATGTTTAAACCTAAATTTTCTTGAGTTTTAGACAAGTTGTTCTGAATAAACTCTGAACCTAAAACCTGTGGATGGAAAATGCTTGATCCAAAGTCTAGATAATTGTGAGATATGATATAAAAAGGATTGAGCTGCTGTTTATCTAATTCCTGGAGATGCTAGGGTTCTGGAGATTTACTTTTTGAAAAGATTAAAAACACATGATGAGATCCTGTATGACATAACATGAATTCCCACCTAGAGCCATTAATATGATTTTAAGATAAGGCTACTTACTTTGTTCAAAGTTTTTAGTTATGGTTGAGAAATTTATCATGCTCTAGAGATCAAGAATATTTTATTAAGATTCAATCTTCCAAAGTAGTATTGTGTTAGAGGCATGGGCTATGCAAAAATATAAAAAGAGGAAATAAAAAGGGACAAGTGTCCGACTACATCAAAGAAAAGAGAATTATGATAAAAGTATGAGAAAAAGAATGATAGCCCATGGTTCCTCTAATTACAATATGCCAGTAAGAGATGACAAATTTCAAATGTCCTAAAGTCTTGATCTATGAGTATGACATCTTTCTTCCTAAACTTCGAACTTTGACTTAGTAAGATATGCTTTCACTTCTTAAAGCTCCAGATATATATCAATAGAAGAAGGAAAATTGTATCAGTGAGGAATCATAAAATATAAAAGAGCGATTTGAGAGTATCATACAAAGGAATCTCTGATTTTTTTTATTTTGAAAATATACAAAAACTCCAGAATGAAGGTTGATCAAAGAGTTAGAGATACAGTGCTTAACTTGATTGTTCTGTCTCTCAATTGTTTAAAGATCCAGGTAAAGGCAAAAAGCTCCATGGTTAAAGGTAAGCTGAGAAAGTCAGAATAATTAACTCTAAATCAAGAAAGATTTTTTATAAAGGCATAATAACAGTTCCAGATTTATCATGAATATTTGCTAAGGGAGCTGCAAAAGGTAAGCTTGGGGGAGTTGTTGGCACTGGTTAACTATCATAATTAAGTGATAAATAAATATAAAAAGGGCAAGAATATGATCACCAATAAAGATTTAGGGATTCAACTAATAATATTCCATGAGTTTTGGTGAGTTATGATTCTGCAGGGACTAAACCAGGAAATCAGCACTAATAGCTTCCCATAGAAGGAAACCGACGGGAGATAACGTAACCACCACGTCGGGATACTTCTAGAAGACTCCAGGGGACCCAAGATTACACCACGACGAAGATCACCACTAGAGGCCGCCAGGTGGGACCGACCGGTCCCACCCATAGACCGGTCGGTCTCCCCCTGGGCCCACCTGGCTCCTTCCTTTGCAAGCTACCTCAACCGACTCCCTAGATGCATCTCGACCGTACCCCGAAGTCGGTTTGATCCAAGGGCTCACGTTCCACGCTCCAGGCTATAAAACCAGACCCAGACCCCCCTCTCCAGGCATCTCCCTCTTCATTATTCATCTCCACATCAGAAATTAGGGTTCCAATGTAGAAGTAGAGGTCCCTCTAGATGAATCTCTTCTAGTTCATCTTGAATTAGATCTAGTTCATCTAGTTGTAATCACGAGCCAGTTTTCAAGTAGAAGACTAGATACCCCTCAATTAGGATTAGAACCTAGTCTTATTCAAGAACTAGAAGAGAGAGAGAGAGAGAGGAAGAGATCAAGAGGAAGCTCCGGCCTGTCGGATCAACTTCTTCATCTTGTACCTGTGGATTCAAGTTCTTCGTCGACTTGCTTCAATGATTGTTTCGGTAATCGACATCTATATTTAAGTTTGAGCTATTGTTCTTATTATTCTTAAGGTTTATGACTCTTTTGAGTGCTTTAATTCTAGATGCGCTAGAGTTAGAGTAGTTGGATAGTGTAAGCGTGGTGCTTAGACTTGATAGCTCATCATAAATACCTCCTATAACGCCGGTACAAGTGGTAGTTCGCAAGGGTGACTCTTATAGCCTTGTTGATTCTTCTATAGTCCACTACCCGTGTGTAGGCTCGGTAGGATTATAAATTTGCATAAAAGATTCATACTCTGTTGTGACCTTTTATGGCAACTTCCCCATTAAGAATAATATAAACATATCACTCTTAAGTTGGATTTAGATAACCTTATTGATCCCCTCTATGCTTCTAGATTCTCCGTCCTTGTTAGCCACTCAGGGGTTATACACTAGAGACTCACTGCTATCCGTTCCTTTGGGTTCGATATTAAAACTGGGTTACATCTGGTGAAGTGCTACATCGGTAGACGTTATCTGTGCGCTTGCGGATAAAGTATAGTGTGCGTTAATTTATACCAACAAGCATTTCTGGCGCCGTTGCCGGGGATAGAGTTTATCTCTACTTTCGGTAGTGACGTTAGTAAGTGTCAACAATGGGGTACTGCCATAAACTTAGCGATGGCAGGGCGCCCGAATATAGCATGATATGATGACTCGAAGTTCGCTACCTCGAAACTGATGTACTCTGTTCTGTAATTGACCGGAGTTCCAAAAGTGACGGGTAGTATGATCCTTCCGAGTGCTACAGCTGCTTTTCTGGGTACTATGCCGTAGAAAGGAGCAGTTGATGGGGTGAGCTGTGTTGCAAGATCCAGGTTCATCTTCTTCAGGGTGCTAGCAAATATGACGTTGAGTCCTGCCCCTCCATCGATGAGTACCCTCCCAAGTGTAAATCCTACAACTGTTGGGTCCAGCACGAGCGGGTAGTGCCCTTCATTGGAGACGCTAGTCCATTGATCGAATCTGGAGAAGCTGATCGAGTGCTCGGACCAATCGAGGTACTTGGGCGTTGCTGGGTCAGCTGACATGATTTCTCGCAGAGAAAGTTTCTGGAGCCTCTTGCTGTCGCTGGTGGTCACACCACCGAAGATAACGTTTATAGTACCTTTGGGATGTTGGAAACCGCCATCGTCTTGTGGAGGGTTCGCAGCTGTCTTCTTGCCTTTGTGTTCTTGCTGAAGTTAGGGTTCAAGCCTCGCTCCTAGAGCTGTCGACAGTGCCTTGCTTGATGTCCACTCTTTGGGTGGAAGGGGCAAGGTCCATCGAGTAAGTCGTCGAAGGTATAAGGCTTGTTTCCTTTCTTCTGAGGTTCCATGGCAGCAACAGTATGGTCCCCCGCTCTTTTGCGAGTGTTTTGCTGTGATGCCTGGTTACCTTTCTGGTTATTGCCTCGATCACCTTGCATGTTCCTATCGGGGAAGCGTTCCTGTGTGCGTTCCTCTGTCGCCATCATGGAGTTTACTGCCCGATGGAATTCGTCAGCGGTGATCGGGTCCTGCTTGATGAAATCTTTGTAATTGTACCTTTCGCATATGCCATTGCCAAAAAGGTCAATTACTTCTCTGTCTGTGACGTCGGAGACTGTAGAGCGGATTTCTGAGAATCGCCTGTAGTACTCCCTCATTGATTCATTTTTCAGTTGCTTGCAAGCTTAGAGCTTGGTCCGAGGGTCTGACCTCTCTAGGACTCCGGCAAAGTTTTCAACGAAGATACGATGCAGTTGTTCCCAGGAGTCGATGGACTCGGGTTTAAGCCTGTTGAACCAAGCGAGCGGCATTGTCTCCAAGGCCATTGGGAGGTAGTGCTTTGACGTCATTTCTTCCTCCTGCTAGTTCAACTGCCTGAGCGTACAACCTGAGCCACCGTTTAGGCTCTGTCTTGCCGTCGTACTTGGAGTAGTTTCCCAGTTTGAATTTTTGCGGGAACGTGACTTCTCGCAGTCTTTTGGAAAAATAGGGGAAGCGGTCGATTGTATCGAGTGCTGCGACTGTTGGTTCTTTATATGAGGACTCGGCTCCTCCTTCAGCCTGATCAGGTGCCCGGGGGCCCAGGCGACTCCTTGCCGGGACTCTACCGAGCCTCTCTTGAACAGGTCGCCTCTGTCCTGGGTTAGATGAGTCTTGCTCATCAGCTAATGACCTGAGGTTACGTCCCTAAAGTTGAAGTGCAGTAGTCTGGAGCATGATGAGTGTTGACACTTCTTAATGCAATTGCTCATAATAAACTTTAATGAACTGATTCTAGCAAATGCCTTCAGAAATGTATAGGACACTCCTAGCATCACTTAATGTCAAGTTGTCATCCCCAACATGATACTAGAAATGTAAATTATATGTGACACTAGCTTAAAAGATATAAATAAATATTTATCCGCAAGCGCATAGATAAATATACCTGTTGTAGCAGCATTTCACCCAGGTTATCTAGGTATCATTATTTATATTTTACCAAGGAATAGCAAAGAAGCTGGGAACTTATAATATGATTCAGAGATAGCAGAGATTATTATTCATTTATTCATTCATCACTCATATGTCTAAACAGGGGTAAGACAATAATAAAGATAATAATGATAATGATGATAACAACGGGAATTCTAGAGATAGAGCAAACTTCATAGATCAAGCAGAGAGTCTTGTGATTAATTAAGAGATTAGAATCCTAAGTTACTTCATATCTACTAAGCCTAGCAGTTACTCTAGTTAATATATAATCATTTATAGCCAATTAATCTATCATCCATGATCAAGGGACATTACTAAATTAGAATCAAGAACAAAGTAATGAATTCTAACTTGCAACCGCGTCCTACCAAGGTCTACACTCGGGGGGAGGACTACAAAGGACTCAACAGGACTGTCACTCCTGCGATCTACCTCTCGACCCGGAGCATAGGATGTATTCGCACGTAAACTTAGTCTAAACACCATGTTTACACCAGTTTGACCACTTAACTCTATCTGGAATAAAGCTAAGTACTTTACGAACATGATCATAAACTCTATCATAATTAGATCTATATTAAACATAGAACTAGAATAAACTCTAAAACTGAATAAACTGAAATATACTAAAGTAGCATAAAGTCGAATAATAAAGATACAAATTACCAAGTCTTCGACAATAATCCGGAGACTCAGACGAAGCTTCAAGCCGGATATGCCGATGAAGTCGCCTGCCTCTACTTGAATCTAACTAGACTAACTCTAATCTTGATGTCGAGCTCTAACTCTTCTCTCTAGAAACCCTAATTCTATTCTTGATCTGAATGTCTTCAATGAGGATCTGCTTCTGATTGCCCTGGAGAGGGGGGTAGGGGTCTCCTTATATAGCCCTGAGCGACGAATCGTGATCGTTGGATCAAATCGACGTGAGGTACGGTCGAGATGCATCTAGAGAGTCGGTTGAGGTAGCTTGCAAAGGAAGGAACCGAGTGGGCCCGGGGGGGGACCGACCGGTCTCCTAGTGGGACCGGTCGGTCCCACCAGGCAGCCTCTGGTGGTGTGCCTCGTCATGGTGTCTTGTGTTGCCTTCTAGAGTCCTCTCCCGATAACCCAGCGTGGCGGTGAAGAAATCTGCTTCGGGTTCCTTCTTGGGGAAGCAATAGGGTTGGTTTTCCTGTTTACTCCCTGGAAAATATAGAATCACCCAAACTCGTGGAATTTGTTAGTTTAAACCTCCTATTTCTAAGTTGGTAATCCTTTTTAGCATTTATTCAAGTTTTGTTGACAGTAAATAATGATACTTAACAAGTGTCAACAAACTCCCCCAAGCTAAACTTTTGGTAGTCCCTTAGCAAACATCGGGTTCTGAGAGTATAATAAACCTTCAACTGTAATCCTTCTTAAAAAGAGTTTTAGAGAAAACTTTGTTTCACTTGTCTCTTTCCATTAATCTTTTACCTTAGCTTAGAATAATTGAAAGTTTAGAGGTAATCAAGCCAAGCACTATGTCTCAAGTTCTTCATCCCAACTTACTCCGGAGTTTTGCAAGTTTTATAATAACTCAGAGAACTTCTGTATGACATTCTTTCAGATTGTATATTAAGATTAAAAACATACCTTACTAAATCAAAGTTCTAAGCTTAGGGAGAGAAATGTCATACTCCTAGATCAAGTATTTTAACCTTTTTGGAATTGTCATCTCTTACTGGCATATTGTAATTAGAGGGACCATGGGCTATCATTCTTTTCATATCATATTTTTATCACATATTTTTCTTTTTCTTTCTTTTTCTGAGGTAGTCGGACACTTGTCCCTTTTTCTTTCCTCATATTTCTCAATTTTGCATAGCCCATGCCTCTAACACAATACTGCTTTGGAAGAGTGAATCTTTCTTTATATTTATAGAAGCTTGATCTTTTTAGAGCATGATAAACCTCTCTACCATAGCTAAAAACTAAGACAGAGCAGGTAGCCTCAAAGTATGAATCATTTATTATTAGGCTTATGTCATACAGGTTCTCATCATATGTTTGAAATTTTCAAGATTAATATTCCGGAGATCTGTTGAGACTAAGAACAAGATAAATAGCAGCTTAAACTTTTTCATCTCTAATTTCTCAACTATCCAAACTTTGGTTAAGATCAATGGTTTGAGATTTTTCCATTAAGTATTTGAAAGACATTGTTATACAATTGAGGCTATGTAGACACATTTTATTTATTTATTTTTTAAACTGAAAATATTCTACATCAAGATTATTTTATTTGAACACTAGACAACTAACTAACAATACTAATCATAAAATAACAAGAGGGGTAAAGCATACTTACCTCGGGAATAGGGGATCCTCCCCCAAGCTAGCTTATTCGTACGGTGGTGGTTGAGGTGGATCGAATCCCATCTGCCCGAAGAGGTAGCAGAAATTCTGGTTTGTCTGGACGCCTTGATGATGTATTTCTTCAAGAGTGTGGCGCATGTCTTCTTGTCCCGACTCAAGGTTGGTAAGACGAGTGTTGATACCCTGAAAGTAGGGGTCTCTTTGGTACGGGAACTGGTAGTGTGGCTGGTGTTCTGGGTAACCATGGGTGGCGTGGTAAGAGTATGGATGATGAGTGGCGTCATGAACACCTCTCCCAGAGAAAGACATTCGTCCTCCCTAGAAATCATACATCGTATCCTCTTCACGATGAGGTGGAGTGTAGTTGCGAAAGTTTCCTTGTCCCCATGAATCTTGCGGTGTGTGTGGCTCGTAAGTGGTAGTATCTTCCCAGGCTGGATGATGTGATGAGGATGGGCCAGCTCGTTCGAATCCTTGATAGTGAGTGTAGGCTGGTCCGGATGGTGCAGCGTCTTCTCCTTGGTATCTTGGGGCAGCGTTTCTAGTGAATCTTGCGGAAGGGCTCCTCCCTACTCCCAAGCTAGGTCTCTGCAAGTCAAGCAAAAAGGTTTCCACGACATACAGACCAAGTGATCTGTTTGGCAATTCATATTCATTGGTATATTCTTTGTATTGCATATAAAGTTTGTTGTTTCTTTTCTTGATAAGATGTGCTTGACTGAAGAAGTACAGACCTACAACTGGCCGAGGGGCGGAGATGTACATAATATTTCCATTTAAGTTCAGATTTCTACCAAGACGAGTAACCCAAGAAGTGATGGATACGGGGCCTTGCAAAGTGTGAATATAAGGCCAGTATTCTACTAGGAGTTCTACAGGTGAAATTTTTGTCTTTTTAACCATAGCATACATAACTTTTAACTCCTCGGTCCTAACAATACGACCTTCTTGTCTGGGAAAGAGAGTAAAACCTAACCATTTGTGCATCACCCTTAAAGTGGGGTTGTGTATATCATTGGTGCAAGGGTGACGATCTGTTCTCTTACCGGTGATGTCTTCCCAAAAGCTATTTCTATCAAAGTTTCTTAAAGCGACATCTAAGTCTACAGTGCAGGTTTCAGGGAAACCCAAATTTAGGCTGAACTGTTTCCAAGTGAGAGTGAAAGGTTCGTTGTACAGCCTAAAATAAACATATGTGTCATCCGAAGAAAGGGTGCAAAGGAATTCTAAAGTGAGCAATCTGCATCCTTCTTCGGAGAGCTCCCAAGTGTTCTCCCACCCAATGTTATGAAAAACTAGATCGAACTCAGAGTCCATACCTGTTTCTCGAAGAAATTGTGAATCGAAGGTGGGGGTGTGAGTGTACTCCTTATCACGGTAATACCTGAATAGGTCCTTCTCGTGGGCTGTCTGGAGCTTGATGTGCCTATCCCGAAGAAGGTCACGTGGCTCGGACCGGCTTGTTGTAGAGGATCGGGGCAGGGATGTATCCATGTCTGAGCCTCCTTGTGATGAGCCAGCTCGCGAACGACTTCTTGTTGATCGGAAGGTGAGCGTGTTTTTTGCCTTCTTCAGGAAGTTGCTCATCTTTGCTGTAAAAACAGGAGAACACACAAACAAAACTAGTGGAACATGTGAGGGTTAGAACAAATAAATGTCAGAGAGTTAGCGGTCCAAAAGTTAGTAGTCCAGGAGTCAGTCGTTCAAGTTGATAATTTTATTTCAACTTCTCCTAGTTTATTAACTAATTGGGCGGCACTTCCCCTCTCTTGATGATTTCTCTTGCTTGCTCTCACTCTACTCCTAGCTACTAGCTCAAAGCTTCTTCCTCTCTACTCTTCTTACTCTTCTCACTCAGAAACTACCCACAAAGAAGAGCTAAGCAAACTTGAAATTAGAACTCTGCTATTTGGAGTGAGGTGGATGTTTCTGAAGAGTGGAGTGTGAGGAGAGTGTGAAGGGGGCTTGCCCTTTTATAGAGGAGAGAGTGGGTGACCGGTCGGTCTAGTGGTGGGACCAACCGGCCCCCTGTGGGGCCCACTTGAGTCCTCCTTGCTCCCTTACCTACCATGCTCAATTTCCTATGTTTTGGACTATATGCCGACGGTTGATGGTGGTGGTAGGTGGGATGAGTGGTTGTGAGTGCATGTGATGATAAGAAATGATGTGAGGTGGGTCCCAGGTGTTTGTGGCTCCGTATGTCTCCCATATTTGTACAATGCAAGTATAAAAGAAAATTGCTTTTATGAAACTATAGAAAATGAGGATTCTAAAGGTGAAATTCTTATATGTTTTTTGTTGCCGTAGTAAATAATACTTACGGGATCCGTAAATATTAATTACATGTGGCTAAATTTTATAAATTTTTATTTTATTATTATTATTATTGTATGCATAAAAGTGCAGAAAGTAGATAATGATAACTACCGAGTTACCTCCGGCGAAGGTTCGGGGTTTAAAGTCCACCGAATTGGACTTTCCAGTCTTCTTCATTCTTCTTGATGGGTCTCCATTTCTGGAGATGGCAGTTTTGATTCTTGGACTTTATGGTCTTCCAGAGTTGAGCATTGTTCAGGCCGTGGTTTAAATGAGAACCTTTCTTCCTGTCCATTTATGGTGAATTTGATTTCTCCAGCTCCGACATCAATGTGGGCCTTAGTGGTGCTCAAAAATGGTCTTCCGAGGATGAGTGATACTTTTGAATCTGGGTTCATTTCTAGTACCACAAAGTCTACTGGTATGAAGAACTCTCTTATCTTGACTGGGATGTTCTCAGCAATTCCTATGGGGTATCTGAGTGATTGATCAGCTAGCTGAAGACATATTGGTGTTGACACAAGTGCTGAATGGTTGAGCTTGTAGTAGACTGATGCGGGCATCACACTAACACTAGCTCCAAGATCGCACAATGCGTTGCTAAACCATTGATTTCCAATTGAACATTCAATAGTTGGGCATCCTGGGTCCTTCTTCTTTTCTGGTATTTGATTGAGGATAGCCGCACTACATTCTTCTGTTAGCTCGATTACTTCAGTGGTTGGCAGTGGTCGCTTGTTGTTGAGTATATCCCTCACATACTTAGCATAGGTAGGTACCTGTAATGCATCTAGCAGAGGAATATTGATATATAGCTTCTGAATTACTTCAACAAACTTACTGAACTGAGCATCTAGCTTTGCATTTCGATTCCTGCGTGGGAATGGTAGAATGTTGGTGTCTTGAAAGTCTATCGGTCTTTCTTCTTCTTGCACTTGAGTTTCTTGAACTTCGTTACCTTTTTCTTCTGCTCTTGGGGGTGGTATTGGTGTTGTCTGTCTTCTTTGTGTTCCTGCGGGGTATGGCGGATCTCGGGTGGTTCTCCCATGTCTAGTGGTGACTCCTTTGATCTGCTCAGGGTTAGTGGTAATAGGCAATATGGCAACCAATTGTGATATTTGGGATTCTATCCTTTCATTATAATTATATTGATCTTTAATGGCAGAAGAGAATTCGTCCATCTTAGCATTTATGTTTTCAAAAGTCTTATCATTTAAAGCAAGCTTTCTAGTAAGATTATCATTTATCCTGGCTTGTTCTAAAATTAAATCTCTTAAAGTAAGTTGCTTAGAATTGGAAGAATTATACTTATCTGGTTTGGAAGATTGTTGTTGATGTAATCTTTGCTTGTGTAGAGTGGTAGAGTTATTGATGATGTTGGCTTCGTCTTGATCTTCGGGAAATTCTATTCCCAAATACTCTCCACTTCTAGTTTGGGCATCAAATGCGTCTTGAAAAGCTTGACGTTCTTCCTTGTAGTTGGCTCTTTGAATGAGTCGATGCATAAGTACATTCATCTTTGTTGATAGTGCACATACTTCTTCTGGAACTTCTTTGATTTGGTGACAGCGTTGAGTAGTAACTTGTTTCCAGCTTTGATTCTCAGCTATCTTTTCCATTAGGCATTCTGCTTTTCTAAAAGTGAGTGACATAAATGATCCTTCAGCAGTGGCGTCAAGTTGCTCTCTTGCTCTGGGTAATAATCCATGATAAAATAGTTGCATGAGCAATTCATCCCTTATTCCATGATGTGGGCATCTTAAGATCTGTTCTTGAAAACGCTCCCAAGTTTCTGGAATGGTTTCTCCTTTTTGTTGTTGAAAGTTGTAAATCTTTCCCCTTAAGATATTGACTTTGCTAATTGGGAAAAATATTGATAGAAAGGTCTCTGAACACTTCTCCCATGTCTTGATGTTGTCCATGTTTGAATAGAACCACTGCTTCGCTTTTCCTTTCAGTGAGAAGGGAAAAAGACGAAGAAGTATGATGTCCTGGGGAATGTCCTTGATGATGATGGTGCTTCCAATCTCCAAGAAATCTTGTAGATGAGCAGTTGCATCTTCTTCCTCCTTTCCACTAAATGTAGTAGCTTGTACCATGTTGATAAGACTTGGCTTGAGCTCAAACTCAAGGTTGTTCGTCTGGAGTGTAGGTCCGGTGCGAATGTTCCTGACACTTGGAGTAGAGAACTCGAGCAGAGTCTTGTTGGCCATGGTTTGACTTCTGATGTAGATCCTTCACACGATCAAGTTGATTTCTGATTTGAATGTGATATATTGCAACTAAATCCTGTGTTACCCTGTATATGATATAAACAAGGAAAGGCAAGGGTAAGCCTGCCAAGACAGAGTTATAAATGAATAAATAATATCTTTTAGTTTATTAAGTTCCCGGTGGCTTCCGTTACTTAGATAGATGTCCCCGGCAACGGCGCCAGAAATGCTTGTTGACACTTCCTAATGCAATTGTTCATAATAAACTTTAATGAACTGATTCTAGCAAAAGCCTTCAGAAATATACAGGACACTCCTAGCATCACTTAATGTCAAGTTGTCATCCCCAACATGATACTAGAAATGTAAATTATATGTGACACTAGCTTAAAAGATATAAATAAATATTTATCCGCAAGCGCACAGATAAATATACCTGTTGTAGCAGCATTTCACCCAGGTTATCTAGGTATCGTTATTTATATTTTACCAAGGAATAGCAAAGAAGCTGGGAACTTATAATATGATTCAGAGATAGCAGAGATTATTATTCATTTATTCATTCATCACTCATATGTCTAAACAGGGGTAAGACAATAATAAAGATAATAATGATAATGATGATAACAACGGGAATTCAAGAGATAGAGCAAACTTCATAGATCAAGCAGAGAGTCTTGTGATTAATTAAGAGATTAGAATCCTAAGTTACTTCATATCTACTAAGCCTAGCAGTTACTCTAGTTAATATATAATCATTTATAGCCAATTAATCTATCATCCATGATCAAGGGACATTACTAAATTAGAATCAAGAACAAAGTAATGAATTCTAACTTGCAACCGCGTCCTACCAAGGTCTACACTCGGGGGGAGGACTACAAAGGACTCAACAGGACTGTCACTCCTGCGATCTACCTCTCGACCCGGAGCATAGGATGTATTCGCAGGTAAACTTAGTCTAAACACCATGTTTACACCAGTTTGACCACTTAACTCTATCTGGAATAAAGCTAAGTACTTTACGAACATGATCATAAACTCTATCATAATTAGATCTATATTAAACATAGAACTAGAATAAACTCTAAAACTGAATAAACAGAAATATACTAAAGTAGCATAAAGTCGAATAATAAAGATACAAATTACCAAGTCTTCAACAATAATCCGGAGACTCAGACGAAGCTTCAAGCTGGATATGCCGACGAAGTCGCCTGCCTCTACTTGAATCTAACTAGACTAACTCTAATCTTGATGTAGAGCTCTAACTCTTCTCTCTAGAAACCCTAATTCTATTCTTGATCTGAATGTCTTCAATGAGGATTTGCTTCTGATTGCCCTGGAGAGGGGGGTAGGGGTCTCCTTATATAGCCCCGAGCTACGAATCGTGATCGTTGGATCAAACCGACGTGAGGTACGGTCGAGATGCATCTAGAGAGTCGGTTGAGGTAGCTTGCAAAGGAAGGAACCGAGTGGGCCCGAGGGGGGACCGACCGGTCTCCTAGTGGGACCGGTCGGTCCCACCAGGCAGCCTCTGGTGGTGTGCCTCGTCGTGGTGTCTTGTGTTGCCTTCTAGAGTCCTCTCCCGATAACCCAGCGTGGCGGTGAAGAAATCTGCTTCGGGTTCCTTCTTGGGGAAGCAATAGGGTTGGTTTTCCTGTTTACTCCCTGGAAAATATAGAATCACCCAAAACTCGTGGAATTTGTTAGTTTAAACCTCCTATTTCTAAGTTGGTAATCCTTTTTAGCATTTATTCAAGTTTTGTTGACAGTAAATAATGATACTTAACAAGTGTCAACAATGAGTCGTCGCTCTTCATCCGGAGTGCGATTAGCCTTGGCGCTCATCTCTGTGGCTAGAGCCAGGATATTCTGATAAGGTGTCTGATAGACTTTATGTCCTGCTACCCTCATGAACTCGGGTTCGAGGTTGCGAGAACAATCGGGGCACCGTCTGTCGTTGTGAGAGTGATTCTCATCATCATGATGCTAGCGTTCTGCCTCTGCTTCCAGACCCCTCCGAGTATTGTACTCGTCCAGGCGTACATTGTAGCGCTCCATGACTTCTTTGCGGTGGGTGGCCAGCCTCCTGCGGGACTCTTTGGCTTTGTTCCTCCTGATTCTGTCAGCTTTTATGGACTCGGTTTCTCCGGCTACCTCCGGATCGTTGTCGGAGATCATGCTCAATGTTTCATCATCTTGGCAGACATATGGTGGAACTGGGGGTCGTAGAGACGACTGATGCCCTGTCATGAATACCTCTCGATGGAGACCTTGGCTGGGATCTGGTGTCACCGACTCCAGGGTAGAAGTATTGGAGATTAGTTCTGTTGAGGTGTCGTGATCCTCAAAGGGGAGCTGATGTCCGTGCTGATATGGAAGTTGCTGGTCGATTGTGCCAATCAGTCTAGCCGGAGCAGGCTGAATTGGCTAATGGACAATGTTACCCTCATTGGTAGAGCTGAAAACGAGTCCTTTTTGGGCTCCGGTCAAAGGTATCTGCTGATACTCTTTGAATTTTGCCTCAATCAGGTCTTGGAAGCTTTCGGCAGTGTTCCGCAGTCCAAAAGAGATGTCTTGAACGTGATCCGAGTCCTTTTTCCGGGAATTCGAGTCCGAGTAGGAGTCGGATGCTTGCGAGCCGCCCTCGAGGTGCTGCGGTTCTTGGATCTTCAATCTTGCGAGTTGTTGGGCGAGAAGTTCTGTTTTTGGCGTGGCTTGCGGCTGAGATTGGGTGTCAAGTCAACTTTGAAGCCTTCCTTGATCATCCGCGACACAAGTCCATGAGCCAAAAATGAAAATAGATCCCACCGAGAACATGTTGACGCGGTTCGCCGGGCTCCTGATCATCGAATCGCCGAGATCCCCTACCTGGCGCGCCAGCTGTCGGTGTTTAGTAACCGGCAACTAGTCTCGAGATTACTCAGGACTATTTGTTCGGTGGGGATCGGTGTTCGTAGGACCCGGCGATTACACAGGGACAACTATTTATACTGGTTCAGGCCGCTAAATAGCGTAATACCTTACGTCCAGTGCGGTGTGTGCCTTGTGTATGATTATGGTTGAGTATTCAGTTTTCTAGGACCTGTGCCTGGCTCCCCTTATATATCCGGGTGATCCATGGCTCAGTCCGAGTCCTAGCCGGTTACAGAGGAAGAGTCCTATTCTATTTACAAGACTTCCCTATACAACTCAGCTAAGTTACAAGTCGGAGTCCTAATACAAGTACGATACGTAACAAGTCTTTGGATCTCCTACGCCGTCCGGGATTAGTCGGAGTAATCATCTTCGGATGATATCTCTACTGTTATATACTGATTGGCTACCTCCTGCCTAACTTGAAGACTAGCCCCTCCGACTACTTCGGTCCTAGTATCATTGGGTTGGCACTTAAACCAGAAGAAGTAGCGGAAAAGATTGAAGTTGGGGCAGATTCCCAGAAAGGCTTCACAGAGGTGGACAAAGATCAAAATATGAAGAACTGCATTGGGAGTAATATGGTTCAGAGTCAAACCATAGTGATGCAATAGCCCGCGGAAGAAATCCGATGCAGGCAGCCCCAATCCCCGCTCCACCATTGCCTTGAACATGACAATCTCCGTGGTATTGGGAGCGGGAGCCCGGTGGTTGATTGGCACCCTCCAACCATCGAGCGCTTGCGCCCGCAGATAGCCTTGTTGTGCTAGGAAGGCTAATTCTGCTTCAGTGGTATCCGGCTTCTTCCACGCCAAAACATCCGTCGGCGGGTTCGGATGGTGCGGCCTCCCGGTGATGGTGACCTTGGATTTGGGTTGCTTCTTGGGACCCATGCTAATGACGAGGGATTTTCTACGCATCAACTAGCAAATGGCTCAAGGATTGGGGAATTGAAGGCAAGAACTTGATGAAAACGTGAGGAAAGCAAGACCCGGCGGCGGCGGCTTATTATAGATCTATCCTGATAACCGTTCAACTTTCACTGACGGCGTACGGCAACGTTGCAAACCCTAACGGAGGGCAATACATGTCAAAACAGCGTCAGAACAAAGGGCAGAAATGGTACATAGAGACAAGATTTCCCAAATACGCAAGATATATAGTACTCGGATACAAGGACAAAGGACTCGGAAATCATTCCAAGTACCCGGATTCTTATTTTCATTACTCGGAATTACAGCAGGAGTACATGGCCGCATCTTGAGATACAACAACTTTCAACAGACGTTGAATCAAGGTGTAAAACGCTACTCTAGTAAATTCAAGACACATAGCCTTGATGCCTAATGCACCAAGGTCTGGGTTCAGTAAGACGCAGTAAAACAGGCACAGAACCTTGGGTTGACACATGAGCCTTTTCAGTGCCTCCCAAGGTGGGTCTTAGGTCCGCCCCAATGCTCAAGGAACTCCGGGCAAGACCATCACCCTCGCCGCCCTTTTGACAACCTGTGACTACAAGGTTATTCACCAGTGGTAGTCACAAGAGTTCTTCTAGGCACCGCTCTGTACTCTTCTACTCGCGACCACTTGGAAACCACCCTGACGGATGATCCCTTCACAAGAGTTCTTCTGGGCACTTCATCTATTTTACAGAAAGATAATGCCCGGGGGCTCGGCCATCTCTGCTATTGCTACTATAATACTCAAGGGACTAAGAGAAAGTTTTCACTCCAATGGATATGAGCTTCTTAGCTTCCCAGGCAGGGTATTTATAGGCGGTTTCATCTTGGTCTATGGACTTGGTTCAGCCTCAAAAGTGACTGCAAGGTCAATAATTTATCCAATGCACTGTGACGCATGTGAAGCTCAGCGTGGGTAACAGGCATGTTTCTCACATGCACTTCAAGGCATAAACGACAAAGTCTATAGTTGAGGAAAATGACAAAATATCATTACTATGTGTAGTTGGACAGTCACCAGTCAATTATTGTCGACCTTTGGTAATATTTATCCAGTGGGGGGTGATACGGGATGTTTGTTGAAAACATTACCCACCTGAAGCTGGACATTTATTAATCGGATGGTTTGATCAATGGATTAGTGACACAATCTGACTCCTTCAGACCTTACACGGATTACCCAATCATTTGGTTCTACAGACCCTAAAGACCGATTACTATAGTACTCGGATTTCAGCCTCGGGGGCTACAGGGTACTATCCTTTAAGGAAATGTTTTTTCTTGCTTCAAGAATTACTTGGAAAAAGTTCAAAAAATCCTCAAAGTTATTATAAATAACAAGAGGCTCGGGGGCTACACCCTATGGGTGCTCTTTTTATGAAAAGCGCACACCATAAGTTTTCTTTAAGTTTCAGAGCACTTCAGGATTTCTCAAGACATTACTCGGAGATTCTCAAGAAGAAGCCTGAAGATAACGTCGTGAAGAGATGATAAAGAGCTCGGGGGCTTGACGGACTAGGATGTCAGAGATATCATCCGAAGATGATTACTCCGACTAATCCCAGATGGCGCAGGAGATCCGAAGACTTGTTACGTACCGTACTCGTTTTAGGACTCCGACTTGTAACTTAGCCGAGTTGTATAAGGAAGTCTTGTAATCAGAATAGGACTCTTCCTCTGTATTCGGCTAGGACTCGGACTGAGCCATGGATCACCCGGGTATATAAGGGGAGCCAGGCACAGGTCCTAGACAACTGAATAGTCAATCATAATCATACACAAGGCACACGCCGCACTGGACGTAAGGTATTACGCTATTTAGCGGCCTGAACCAGTATAAATAGCTATCCCTGTGTAATCGCCGGATCCTACGAACACCGATCCCCACCGAACAAATAGTCCCGAGTAATCTCAAGACTAGTTGCCGGTTACTAAACACCGACAGTCGGGTGGCTGCCCACTATAAGTACCCCCCCCCCTCACTTCTCAAGCTATAAATACCCCCCTGGAGGCACCTCTCCATTCGTACCATTCCAAGCAAAGCAACTCCAAGCTAGAGAAGTGAGAGTTAGGTTAGAAGCTTAGAGAGCTTAGGCAAGTAGGTAGCTAGTTGAGCAAGGCATCTTCGCCCTCGCGGTAGCGCTGCTCAAGGCTTAGCTCAAGAGCAGAGGCGTGCGAGTGATCGGTTCTGGAGCTGGGAAGAGTCTTCCTTCATCTCCAGTTCAGGTATTGCTCTTGTTACTCAAGCTTTTACTATATTCTAGTACTTTCATTTCAAGTATTACTTTACTCTACTTATCAGTATTGAGTGTTATATGCTATACTTGATTGATTGCTTGAGTGCCTAGCTATCCTACAGTTCAATTCACATAGCCATAGTAGTTAATCTCTAGTGAGCTTAGTGTTTGATCTTTGCCAATTAGTTGCTTAGTTAGTTTAGTGTTTATCTTATTAAGTCAAGTGTTTGCTCTGACGTCTGCAAGGGTGTCTCTATTCAGAGCTAGGATAGAGATAGTTGGAATATAGTTAAGCGTGGTGCTTAGTTATAGACTTACCTTCAGATACGGCTGGACGCCCGGATAGCTGTGGTAGCAAGCAGGTGGTGACAGCCCTGTGCGCCTTGAATTCCACCACGTAGTTGGCCCAGTTTAACAGTAAGGCTCGTTGTGCTAGCGTTCAACCTAAGTAAGTGGTAAAGGCTAGTACGCCTCGATACTTGACAAGATAGGACTAAAACTAAACTTAACTTAGCTGCTTTGTTGTCTTTTGCCTGCCCTGCTTCGTCATTATCTTGCTTTGTAGTTATCTTGCTTAGTGGTTACCCAGGTTAGTTACCTAGTTATCCCTAGTTATCTTAGTTACCTTCAGTTATCCTATACCCTTACCTACCTATCCATCCACCTTACCTTAGCCATCCTTTTCATCCTTACCTAGCCATCCATACATTCTTTCTAGCCTTCCATCTTCCCTTCTCCCCTTTTCTCTTTTTCCTTTTCTTGGACTCAACTCATCCACCACCCTAGCCTTCCCTTGGGATCAAATAAATCGACACCTGGTACTCCCAGGCGAAGTGCTACAACCGATAGTTCTGTGCGCTTGCAGAATCTCCTCCTGGTAGATTGCATTCTCTCTAGCTAGCTCCTACTAGTGTCGGGATTGACAACCCCGTTTGGCATTAGTAGATAGCTACTTTAGCTACCCTATCTTAGGTGTAGTTAAGAACTACCAACAAGCATTTCTGGCACCGTTGCCAGGGATAGATTCAAACCCTATTCTTGGTAGCGACGCTAAGAAGTGTCAACAAGCATTTCTGGTGCCGTTGCCGGGGAAGGCAATCGGTGTATCAGTTGTGTCCGTGTCGAATTTATCCTCGCTTAAGCTCCCGCTTAGCGAATCCCATCCTAACCCATTCTTTCTTTCTTTGACTCTTCTCATCTTTTTCCTTCATCTTTTTCAACTTCTTTCTTTCTTATCTCGTTCTATCTTCGCGAAAGCCATTCGTGAATTCTCTGCTACTTCTGCCGCTAATATAGCGACGGGACCAGACGTGATCGATGCCAACCTCAATTTTGAGTTAAAACCGGCTCTGATCACGATGGTCCAAGCTAGCCCGTTCTGTGGCAAGGCTCATGAGGATGCCAATGCTCACCTCCAACAGTTCTTGGAGATTTGCGGCACCTTCACCATTAAGGGGATAACCCAAGAAGCCATCCGTCTTCGTCTCTTTCCTTTCTCTTTGCTAGGAAAAGCGAAGCAATGGTTCTATACGATCGCAACGCTGTAGACACATGGGACAAGTGTTCCAATGCCTTTCTCGTCAAATTCTTTCCTTTGGGCAAGACGAATGCTCTGCGCATCAAAATCTCCAGCTTTACGCAACAAGCCGAGGAATCTATCACCGAGGCTTGGGAGAGGTTGCAAGAGTATATCGCTGCTTGTCCGCACCATGGTATGGAGGACTGGCTCTTGATCCAGAACTTCTACCATGGCCTAACCCCTCTCTCTAGAAGCCATTTGGATGTCGCCGCTGGCGGTGCATTCTTTTCTTTGAATGTCCCAGATGCTAAGGCTCTCATAGAGAAGATGGTGTCAAACCAAGGATGGAATGACGAGAGGCTGCAGCCCCGTAAGCGAGGTATGCATTCCCTTAAGGAGGCCGACATGATCGTGGCCAAGATGGACCTGCTGGCAAAGAAACTGGACAGCTGTGAGAAGATGAACCAACAAGAGAGTGTCCAATCTCTAGAATCTTACATGACTTGCGAAGTCTATGGAGAAACCGGACATTCTGGGAACTACTGCCCCGAGCTACATGAAGATTTGAACTTCATCAACAACAACAACGATTTCCGTCAACCAAATCAAGGATGGAATCAGCACTCCAATTCTCAAGGTAACAATTCATTCCCTCGCTCTAATTTTCATAATTCTGATAGTTTCTCGTTCTTAAAGAATTCAGTTTACTCACAAGGTAAAACTACTGAATTTTTGAATAAGAAATTAATGGTGAATGATAAATTTTTTGAGAATATAAATGCTAAATTGGAAGATTTCTCATCTGCTCTAAAAAATCAACTTAGCTTTAATAAGATGTTAGAAACCCAATTAGCTCAACTTGCTGCTATCATACCATCTTTTGAATCTGGTAAAATCCCTGCTAAACCTGACATGGAAACTGCTAATATGGTTGAAATTAAATATTTTAACTATTATGAAGATCAAACCATGACTATTAAAAAGGGTGATCCTGGTAGTCCCATAATTAGATGCTCAATCTTTGGTGAAGTCTTTAAAAATGTCATGTGTGATTGAGGATCGAGTGTGAACATTTTATCTAAAGATTTTTATAAAAACTCATCCTTTCCACCCATGTCATCCACATCTGCCTATGTTGTGCTAGCTGATCAATCCACTTGCTATATAGAAGGAATAGTAAATGATTTACCTGTTCATATTAGAGGCTCCTATATTCGTGCTAATTTCATAATACTAGATATGGGAAATAGGAAAGATGTGCCTTTAATTTTAGGTAGACCCTTCTTGAATACTGTTAATGCTTGCATATATGTCGGGAGTGGTAAAATTAATATGACATTAGGAGGGAGGAAGGAAATATTCTCCTTCTCCCGTGGTCCTGCATATGCTGCTAACATGCAGGTAACAATGCCCATTCATACCAAGAAGAGGCGCCCAGGAACAAGGTGGAACAGAAAGAAAGAACCACCTCCTCCTAAGTTGTGTGATTCACATAACAAAGGAGAGGTGCCAAAAGAAGAAGAACCAGATGGAGTACTAAGAGAAGAAGTGCCCAAGGAAGAAGATCCACCCGATAAGGATGAAACTCCATGGACCTAAGGTATGGTTTACTTTTAATTTTTATTTCCCTTTTCGAATAAATAACATATGCCATGCATGCAACTAAAAAAAAGAAAAAAATCAGTTATCATTAGTTATATGCATAGGTATATGTTAACGTAGTTAGAATAATATCATAGGATAGTTTCCCTTTTCACAACATTAGATAGTTTCCCTTTTAAAAAAAATGAGAACAAGAGCTCCGACTGAGAAGAAGAAGGCCTTTCACCAAGCAAGAAGCCAGCTTGGGGGAGACTCCCGCTCCAATAAGGTATGTCTCCAGCCTACCCTTTACATTCAGTTCTTAAATCCTATATCTCTTTGAATGTCATATGCTTGCCTAAGTATCCATTCCATGAATAATATTGATAAAATCTGCTTAAACATGTTGAAACCTGAATAAGATTTGAAATATGTCATGCAAATGCTATTGCTATGGTTTGAATAACTGGTATTATCTAAGTTGTAGCTTTTGTGGGTTGCACATGCTTTAACTGAAATCATGCTTAGTGAGTAAAGTTAGTAAGAAATGGAGTAATTCTTTAAACTTGTTAAGGTGAAATTAGGACCTAATCTAGAGGATTTCTTTTAAAAATTATGAAAACCTTGCTAAAAGTTCCTCCTAGATTTTATCCCATCCCACCACCAGCCAAATTTTTGCTAGTCATTAGTCAAAACCACATAGAGCTTTGTTAGACCTCATAGATCTTAGTAGAGAAGCTTATCATAACTTTTGAATCAAGATTCACGTACACCCACCATAAATTGCCTACTATCCACTCTGGAAGTTTGCAACCACCAAATAAATTGCTTATTCTCTACACTGGAGATATGCAATACCTTACCAAACATCCCATTGCTAGCCTTATGTTTACTCCTACACTGGGAATAAGCATTTCTCTCCCTTTCCCTATTCATTTCAAAAATCCTTTCCTATAGATAATCTGGGGAATTCTAGAGCTAAAAAAAGAGAGAGAAAAAGCTTTTGAGCAAATTAGCTCAAAAGAGGACTATGTCCTAGAAAATGTGAGGACACATTTTTGTCTACTCACACTGTATCCAAAAAAAAAGAGCAAAGTAGCTCAAGAGAGGACTATGTCCTAAAAAAGTGTGAGGACACATCTTTTGTCCACTCAATTTGTATTCAAAAAAAAAGAGAATTATCATTAGCTCTAGACCCTAGAAAATCAACTAGGAAGGATTATGAAATGTCTCTCCATACACTTCCACATAACCACACATGCACATCTTGATCATTTTTTATGATTTGCTGCTCCTTGTGATCTGAGTGTCTAACTTCGCAATAAACATCAGGCAATTTGCTCATGGTTCTTAGCCTACCTATAGCTCCACATATCATTCTTTAGAAATAGGAAAGGCTACATTTTAGCCTAAGTGAGGATTTAAACACCATTGAGTGATTGAGTGATCTAGGAGGACTTAAGCAAGTTGTTATCTTTTGAAAACCTTAAAAAACCTCCAGACAAAATCCTAGTCACACCTAAGCAAGATAAAAGTTTCCTATCTACTGCTTTATTTCACTCTTGCATGTTTGAAGTGAAAAGCTATAAGCCCCACATTGCTATGATTCATGATATATGCTAAGTTACTTCTTACTATACAATATGCACTTGCATACATTTTAATTTTGCTATCTATCTCATGCTTAATGCTTAAACCGCATTGTTGCTCGAGGACGAGCAACAAGTTAGCTTGGGGGAGCTTATTGATGGTCTTTAAACCCCTGTTTTACCGTCAACATTTTACCCTAAAGTCCACCAAAAAGGCATGAAATGTAGTCAAATAGGTTTCAAACTAACCGAATTCCACATGTCCATAGAATTTTATTTGAATGCAGGATTTGAGCCAAATTTGGACATTTTGACCCACCAGGAGACGAGCCCACTCAATAGGGCCCAAATGGGCCTAAGAGGGGTGGCGCCCGCCACCCCTAGGTGGCGCCCGCCAGCACCAAGTGGCGCCCGCCACTTGGGTTGGCCCATCTTCACCCCCTGCCACGTCACCGATCCGTGTGACCTCCCCAGGGCCTAATCTTGGCCCTTGGTCACTAGGTCAAGTGGCATCGGATGGCTCAGGATGAAGTGGCGCGGATCAAGGTCGGTGGGCGGTTACTCAGACATGCACCCGGCCTCCAAACCACCTCGGACAACCTCCTGGATGCCGTTGATGCAGAGGCGGTTCATCCAACGGCATGTGGACTGGCGGCCGCCAGTGGGGAGTGGTGCCCGCCACCTGACCTAACCCTAGGTCGGGTGGCTGCCCACTATAAGTACCCCCCTCACTCCTCAAGCTATAAATACCCCCTGGAGGCACCTCTCCATTCGTACCATTCCAAGCAAAGCAACTCCAAGCTAGAGAAATGAGAGTTAGGTTAGAAACTTAGAGAGCTTAGGCAAGTAGGTTGCTAGTTGAGCAAGGCATCTTCGCCCTCGCGGTAGCGCTGCTCAAGGCTTAGCTCAAGAGCAGAGGCGTGCGAGTGATCGGTTCTGGAGCTGGGAAGAGTCTTCCTTCATCTCCAGTTCAGGTATTGCTCTTGTTACTCAAGCTTTTACTATATTCTAGTACTTTCATTTCAAGTATTACTTTACTCTACTTATCAGTATTGAGTGTTATATGTTATACTTGATTGATTGCTTGAGTGCCTAGCTATCCTACAGTTCAATTCACTTAGCCATAGTAGTTAATCTCTAGTGAGCTTAGTGTTTGATCTTTGCCAATTAGTTGCTTAGTTAGTTTAGTGTTTATCTTATTAAGTCAAGTGTTTGCTCTGACGTTCGCATGGGTGTCTCTATTCAGATCTAGGATAGAGATAGTTGGAATATAGTTAAGCGTGGTGCTTAGTTATAGACTTACCTTCAGATACGGCTGGACCCCCGGATAGCTGTGGTAGCAAGCAGGTGGTGACAGCCCTGTGCGCCTTGAATTCCACCATGTAGTTGGCCCAGTTTAACAGTAAGGCTCGTTGTGTTAGCGTTCAACCTAAGTAAGTGGTAAAGGCTAGTACGCCTCGATACTTGACAAGATAGGACTAAAACTAAACTTAACTTAGCTGCTTTGTTGTCTTTTGCCTGCCCTGCTTCGTCATTATATTGCTTTGTAGTTATCTTGCTTAGTGGTTACCCAGGTTAGTTACCTAGTTATCCCTAGTTATCTTAGTTACCTTCAGTTATCCTATACCCTTGCCTACCTATCCATCCACCTTACCTTAGCCATCCTTTTCATCCTTACCTAGCCATCCATACATTCTTTCTAGCCTTCCATCTTCCCTTCTCCCCTTTTCTCTTTTTCCTTTTCTTTGACTCAACTCATCCACCACCCTAGCCTTCCCTTGGGATCAAATAAGTCGACACCTGGTACTCCCAGGCGAAGTGCTACAACCAATAGTTCTGTGCGCTTGCAGAATCTCCTCCTGGTAGATTGCATTCTCTCTATCTAGCTCCTACTAGTGTCGGGATTGACAACCCCGTTTGGCATTAGTAGATAGCTACTTTAGCTACCCTATCTTAGGTGTAGTTAAGAACTACCAACAAGCATTTCTGGCGCCGTTGCCGGGGATAGATTCAAACCCTATTCTTGGTAGCGACGCTAAGAAGTGTCAACACTATGCTTTTGGGTCATTTGGTTGAGTTCTCTCCTCTTATTCCTTCCTTCTTCTTTCCATTATTATTTGTGTGAGTGTGTAGTTGACAATGCACTCATCAAGGGGGAGATTGTGGATACATGGGTGTATGCCGAGTCTCTAAGTGATGAGTGATTGTCAACTAGGATGATACGCATGTTCTTTGGCTTGTGTTGTGCAGGTGTCGAGCACGGATACAGTGATTAAACGCAAGGTGAAGGTCAAGTAGAGACGTGCCATGCCGAGGGACCGAGAGTGGCGAAGGGCGGACGTGAGGCTTGGACTGAGGGACCGGTGGCCCGAGGATCAGCTATGGTGGCTGACAGCCTGGGACAGCGACGAGCGAAGACTTGCGGTCATGTGTTGCCTAAGTCGTGGACTTGGGGACACATGTCGGTGGACGGGGTGCACGGGCGGTGCATCTCTTCTACAGCTTTGGTTTGGTGGTTGAGCCAGAGAAAAACCATCGGGTGGACGGTTTCCAGGTTTGGGCCTCAAAACCTGGGTGCTGAGGGTTTCCGAGTTTGGCCAAAAAACTCGGGCTGAGGACGGTTTCCAGGTTTGGGCCTCAAAACCTGGGCGCTGCGGGTTTGCTGAGTTTGGGCCTCAATACCCAGATGCTAGTCGGCTGGTTTCCCGGTTTGGGCCTCAAAACCGGGGGTTGGCTGGAAAGGCTGGTTTCCCGGTTTGGGCCACAAAACCGGGGGTGCAGAGAGAGGGCGGCACGTGGCGGCAATCGGGAGGTTGTGTCGAGGCAACGCTACGAGTTGTGCGGGCGTGGCCGTCGGATCACCACCTACCACGAGTTGGTCCAGAATAACCCTAGGGTTTAGTTGGTTCCCTCTGTAATTAGAGAGGGGTAGAGTAGGAATTAGAATTAGGATAAGTAGAGGGAGACACCCTTCTCTCATTTTATCTCAGTCATTTGCTCTTTGCTTCTAGGGTTTCCTTCTCTCCCAATCCCCTGCTGTAGCTAGCTGAGATCCGCAGAGAACCATACCTCTGTGTACTAGAGATTTTGAGGAAACGGGACCGTAATCCCGTTGTCTCCGCGTGGGGACGATTTGTGTCTGAAATTCGTGGTGTCGATTCGTGTTTTGTTCGTGTTCTTCGCGGAATCCTTTTCTCCACGATTTTCCCGTCGATCGATCTCTTTGTTCGGTGCATCTCTTGCAAATCCGTTTGAACCAAGTTGTTCTAGATCGTGAGGCACTTCTTTCCACCGAAGGAATTTACCTCTAACCTCACGAGCTAGTAGATCAATTGATTCTCGTTTTGGGTCAAGTCTCTCTCCTCTCCCCCGAAATTCTTCGATTCATCGATTTGGAGATAGGTTCGAGCCATGATCTCTTAGAGATAGCTCACTATCCTCCTTGTGACTCCTCTCTCCAAGTTTGAACCCTAGAGGTTTTGTTTTGGGAGAGTTTGGATCAAATCGGTGAACAAACAGGGCTGAGTTGGGTTGATCGGACGCTTGTATCGGGCCGACCGGACGCACGGTCAGAGTCCGGTCGTTGAATGCGTTGACTGTGCTTTTGTTTCAACGCGACCGGACGCACTGCATGCAACTGACCGGACGCAACACTGCTATTGTTCATCGCGTGTTTCTCTGCTGACCAGACGCTCTGTTCACGATCGGACGCTTCTCATCAGTCAGTGAGTCCGGTCACAAACAGAGAGCTCCCAAATCAGCTTTCGCCTGACCGGACGCGTCCGGTGCTTAGTGACCAGACGCAGGGTGAGTCCGGTCACTACTGTCTTGTACTGTTTCGACCGCAGTTGGCTTGTTCGTTGACGGTTTTGATTTCCGGCTTTTGCGTTGGGTTTCTAGAGTCATAAAGTGTGTCGCTATGCTTCTTGGAAGCATCCACCCTACATCTAGGATAGTGGACACTTTCGAGCTCTAGGGTTCGCTCTTGGGGTTGATTTTAGGGACAGTAGCGACAAGTTTTCAAAAGGAAAATTTGAAGCTCCCATTCACCCCCCCCTCTGGTCGCTTTCTGATTGCATTCTCGGTCCTTCAAGCTGCTCTACTCTAAACATTTGGCACAAGTACATCATGGAAAAGATAGTACATGTCCGCATTGTTCATCTCCTTTGCACGACACTTCACTCTCTTGCGCCGAAAGCAAAACTCCCTCAAGTGTCCATCTCTCCCACAGTGCTCATAGTGGTACCTCACCGCTCTCATAGGGGGTTGTTGGTACTCAAGATAGTGGGTGTGGATCACTTTGCCTTTCTGTGGCATGAGCTCTTCCTGGATAGGTGTCATGGTGTCCAGCTTGTTTTTTAGGTGGTTGGGCTTGGGAGACCACACTTGTTTCTTGGGTGGAGCTCTCGAAGGTTCCTCATACACTACATATTTGGTGTTAGGCTTGAGAGGCTCTTTGGGTGTTATCTTGGTTAGCTTGGGAGTAGTGGTGGAGTTGGGCTTCTCACTTGGGTTTAGACCACTCGACTCTCCAATCTTACCAAAAGAACTAGCACTCTCCATCCCCTAAGCAAAGCCTACACCAGGACCTCCAGCAGCATGCTTGAATTGGGCAATCATCATCCCAAGATGCGGCTCACCACAAGACACCCATGACAAGATGGTCTGTAGATATGTGTTTTCTTCCTCGGTTTGCATCTTTTCATGCTTCATATTTGCAATCTCCATCTCCAAGCCCTCACACAAAACACGCCTAGACACACAAGTGCTATCCGAGCTGGCCTTCTCAAGAGACTCAATCTTGGCATTCTTCTCTGCCAACACGGATTGCAAGCCTGCACAAGACTTACACACACCTAGCAACACAGGTCTAGCTCTAAGCTCATCCACCTCTCCAACCAAAGCAACATACTTACCTCTCAAAGTGAGAAGGTCAGTCACGTGCTTGGTGCACATCTCACATTCTCCCCCCAGTTCCTTCACCGTATCCTCCCACTTCTACCTAAACTCCTTCCTCTCTCTAGCTGCACGCCTAAGAAACTTATCTTGACTACACAAAGCAACAGTAAGCTTATCGACCACATCAGAGTGTTCTTCGGGAGTCTGAGATACCTGGGAGGTGTCGTCGTCGTCGTCGTTCCGAGGGATCTCCTCCAGCTGGCTGTCGACCTCCTTGCCGAGGGCCATGGTGCAAAAACCCTCGTTGTCGGCGAAGAAGCAGAGGCCGTTCAGCTTGTCCTCGATCTTCTTCTTCTTCTCGGACTCGTCGTCGCTTGAGGAAGCGGAGTCGTCATTCGAGTCGTCGACATCGCTGAGCGTGGCGAAGAAAGAACGCTGCTCAGCCTGGTCCTTCTCCAAGTACTTCTTCTTGATGTACTCCTTGTTGAAGCCGCCCTTCCGCTTGTGCTTCATGGGGATGTACTTCTCCTTGCGCTTGTCGGAGTCGTACTTGTGCCCATGATCGCCCTTCCCAAAAGCTTGCTTGTTCTTCTTGGGACAGTTGGCGATGAAGTGGTTGGGGTCGCCGCACTCGAAACATCCAGAGCGTCCTCCTCCGCGGTGATGGTTCATGCGGTTGTTGTGGAACCGCGAGAACCGGTTGGCAAGCAAATCCAACTCGTCATCTCCCATCAACTCCAGCTGCTCCTCCGTGACAGAAAGAAGAGAAGAAAGTGCAAAACCTCCAGAGGGGTTAGTGTTGACACTCCTTAATGGAATCACCCTAAGAATGAACTGGATATAAATAATCTAGTGAAGGCACTAAAGAGTGTACAGGACACTACTAACTTCACTTAACGTCAAGTTGTCATCCCCAACATGAAGCTAGCAATGTAATTATATCAGGGCACTGGATTGAAAGATAAATATTTACCCGCAAGCGCACAGATAAATACACCCATTGTAGAAGCATTTCACCCAAGCTAGTCTCAGGTATCGTTATTTATATTTAGCCTAGAGACTAATCAATTCAAAGTATGATGGTATTATACTAATGAGGACTTAACAACATTCGATATGGCACACACTTATAATAAAGACTGATAACACACTTATTACTCCAAACAGGGATCAGATTATAGAGTAAATGATAATGATAAATGATAAATGGTAACAGAGATCAGATCAATCAAAGATAATCCTAGAACAGTACTACCTAGCAAGTGATGATTAGAACAGGCATTAATAAGAAATATTCCTAAGTTATTCTAATTACAAGTCGTAGCATACATTGATTAGTGCAAACATATTTGGCAATCATTGGCTAGGTCACATCATATTTATAATCAAGAGGCAACTCCATAGTAAAGGTGCCAAACAGAATAACCCCTAAACCATGAGTTAACTGAGCCATACTGAACACTACATTCAGGAGGTGGAATACAAAGGACTCAACAGGAATATCACACCCGCGATCTACCACTCTATCCAGAACATAGCACGCATTCGCAGATAAATAGTGTATAGGCACCACACCTACACAGCATCTACCACCCACCCGTTGTACTTTAAGATGAGCGCTATACGAACATGAGTATAAACATAACAATGAACTATCTATGCCAAATATATAATCAAAGCATACTATAAGCAATATAATTAAGAATATAATGGTTGATATCTTAGTCATATCAATTGTATTGCTATCTAGTGCATAAAGATGAACAATAAGGTGAATTAGATCATCGAGAAGAACTAAAGTACGAACTAGAACATGAACTAGAACAGGATTATGAACTAGAAGATGAACTGGACGATGAACTAGAACTAGACGACGAACTAGGACATAAACAATGATGAACTAGAAGAGCAATTATGAAATAGATCTATAATGTAAATACAAGAGAGAAGATCTTGGGTTTACTGAGCCTTCTCGTGACTAGATCAGGAATCCAAGTGAAGCTTGCCTCCTCTAATCCTATTCTCTCTAACTATTCTTGGTGGATGTAGTTCTAGGGCTTCCGATTGATATCCCTCTCTGGTGATTCTGATGAATGTGATGCCTGATGCCCTGGAGAGGGGGGTCTGGGGCTGTTTATATAGCCCTGGGCGATGAACCGTAGCCGTTGGATCAAACCGACTTAAGGTACGTCCGAGATGCATCTTAAAGGTTGGTGGAGGAAGATTCTGGAAGGAGGAGACGTGGGGGCCCTGGACTAGACCGACCGGTGGGCCCAGGGAACCGGTCGGTCCCACAGGTCAGGGTCCTGGGGTGCCTTGCCTCGTGGTGTCCTCTGGAGTCTTCTAGAAACTTCCTGATGTGGCGGTGGAGTTATCTCCCGTCGGTTTCCTTCTATGGGAAGCTATCTGTGTTGATTTCCTGGTTTAGTCCCTACAGAATCACAATTCACCAAAACTCGTGGAATATTGTCAGTTGAAACCCTAAACCTTTGTTGGTGATTGAATTCATACCCTTTTCATAATTATTTATCCTTTAATTCTGATAGATAACCAGTGTCAACAACTCCCCCAAGCTTACCTTTTGCTAGTCCCTTAGCAAATAGTCATGATGAATCAGGAATTGCTACCATACTTTCACACCTCAATGGTACATATGTTCAAACAAAAATCTTCCCTTGGATTAGAGTTAACTATTCTGACTTTCTCATATTACCTTTAATTATGGAGCTTTTGCCTTCACCTGGGTCTTTAATCAATTGAAAGATAGAACAATCAAGTTAAGCACTGTATCTCTAACCCTTTGATCAACCTTCATTCTAGAGTTTTTATATATTTTCAAAATAAAAATCAGAGACTTTACTGTATGACACTCTCAAATCGCTCTTTTATATTTTATAATTCTTCACTGATGCATTTTCCTTCTTTCTATGGATATATATCTAGAGCTTTAAGAAGTGAAAAGCATATCTTACCAAGTCAAAGTTCAAAGTTAGGGAGAAAGATGTCATACTCATAGATCAAGAACTTAGAAATTTTGAAATTTTGTCATCTCTTGCTGGCATATTGTATTTATAGGGACCATGGGCTATCATTCTTTTTTTCTTTTCATATTTTTATCATAATTCTCTCTTTCCTTTTGAGGTAGTCGTGCGGATACATGGGTGTATGCCGAGTCTCGAGTGATGAGTGATTGTGAACTGGGATAATGCGCATGTTCTTTGGCTTGTGTTGTGCAGGTGTTGAGCACGAATGTAGTGATCGAAGGCAAGGTGAAGGTCAAGTAGAGACGTGCCGTGCCGATGGACCGGGAGCGGTGAAGGGCGGACGTGAGGCTTGGACTGAGGGACCGGTGGCCTGAGGATCAGCTACGGTGGCTGACAGCCTGGGACAGCGACGAGCGAAGACTTGCGGGGCACGAAGTGGCTCAGGTCGTGGACCTAAGGACTCGTGTCGGTGGACGGGGTGCACGGGCGGTGCATCCCCTCTACGGGTTCGGTTTGGTGGTTGAGCCACAGAAAAACCACCGGGTGGACGGTTTCTGAGTTTGGGCCTCAAAACTCGGGTTGATGGACGGTTTCCAGGTTTGGGCCTCAAAACCTGGGCGCTGATGGGTTTCCGAGTTTGGGCCACAAAACTCAGGGAGGACGGTTTGCTGGTTTGGGCCACAAAACCAGCGGCGGAGTTCACGAGGTGGACGTCCGGGGTGATGGCGGCACGTGGCGGCATCCGGGAGGTCGCGTCGAGGCGAAGCTACCTGATGTGCGGGCGTGGCCGTTGGATCGACTACATCATCGAGCTGGTCAAGAATAGCCTTAGGGTTTAGCTAGTTCGCTCACTGTATCAGTAAGGGTAGAGTGGGAATAATGTTTAGCTTAAGTAGAGGGAGACACCTACCTCCCTCACTATCTCAGCCATTTGCTATTTTCGTTCTAGGGTTCCCCTCTCCCATTCCCTGCTGTAGCTACTGAGATCCACAGAGTTCATCTGTGTACTGGAGATTTTGAAGAAACAGGACCGTAATCCCATTGTCTCCTCGTGGGGACGATTTGTGGCTGCAATTCGTGGTGTCGATTCACGTTTTGTTCGTGTTCTTCGCGTTCTTCGTTTCTCCACGATTTTCCCGTCACTCGTTCTCCCTCTACGTTGCGTCTTTTCGAATTCCACTTGAATCAACTTGTTCATCTTAGTGAGGAGATCATTTCCACCGAAGGAATTCATTTAACTCCTCACGAACAAGTAGATCGGGTCGATTTCGTTTTCGTGGCGCTTTTTCGGTTCATACACCTTCCCCTTCGATTTCCCGTTGATTGAGTTGTTTTGAGTGGATGATTTCTTGGGGATAGTCTCCTAACTACCTCGTGATCATCCTCTCCAAGTTTGAGATCAAGGGATTTTGGTTTGGATCGATTTGGAGAAGATTTGAGTTGAAGGTGACCAAAATCGCCCTTTCTGGGCACTCACGGACAGTCCGCCAGTGCCACCACGGACAGTCCGCGCGTCGGGGATCAGCCGAGTTAGTGGCTGTGTTCTTCGACCGATTTGCTTTTGATTGACCGGTGGACAGTCTGCCGTTGTGATCCGCGGACAGTCTGGGATCACTCAGGGAGGTTTCAGAACCTCTGTGTTTTTGGGACTTTGGCCGGCGGACTGCCCGCCACTTGAGCCCGGACAGTCCGCCGTTGTCTGGACAGTCCGCACCCGTACAGGCGGACAGTTCGGGACCCTGCTGAGAGCAGTTTTTTAGTGCAGTTACTCTCCCGGCTTTTCCGCATGGTTTTCAGACTTCTCGTTTGGCCTTGGAGTTAACCAAGAAACCTCTCTAGGTATCTTTGCTACTTGTTAGCATAGGTATTTGGAGATTTCACGGTGTAGCCTTCCATCTATGTTCGGGACTTGGTTTTTGGGGTCAAACTTGTGCTGGTGCTTTTGGTGTTTGGCTCTCTATCACTTTGTGGTGCCTCGCTGTGATCCTAGGGATCATCCACCCTCTTCCAAGGGTCGTAGGCATCACAGTTTCGATCGAAGCTTTTGGGGGTTAATTTTGGGACAAAAGGCCGAAGTTTTGAGAGAAATTTTTGAGGCTCCCATTCACCCCCCTGGTCGCCTTGCTATTGCATTCTCGGTCGTTCAATTGGTATTGGAGCAGGTTACAGATCTTCCACCTTAGCCGGTTCCAGATCCACAGAAGGCGACATGGATCGCGGCGTGGGCAAACCGCCATTTTTCGATGGGACGAACTATGCGTATGTTGATCCTTAACCGCCATTCTTTGATGGGACAAACTATGCGTATGTTGATCAAAGAACGATGGTTAAGGATCAACATACGCATAGTTCGTCCCATCAAAGAATGGCAGTTTGCCCATGCCACGATCCATGTCGCCTTCTGTGGATCTGGAACCGGCTAAGGTGGAAGATCCTTAACCTGATCCGATACCAATTGAACGACCGAAAGTGCTACCAGAAAGCGAACAGAGGGGGGTGAATGCGAGCTTCAAAATTCCTTTTGGAAACTTGTAGCCATTGTCCCATAAATCAACCCCAAGAGCAAAGCCTAGAGCTCGTAAGTGTCCACGACCCTAGAGATAGGGTGGATGCTTCCAAGAAGCACAACAAGACACTATACGACTCTAGAAACCCAACGCAAAAGCCGGAAAATAAAACTGACAACAAATGATCGAACCGTGGACGAAACAGCGCGAAACAGCTATGACCAGACTCACTGGTGCGTCCGGTCAGTAGGCACCGGACGCGTCCGATCGAGCTAAATCGGTTCTGGACCTTCTTTGTTCCTGACCGGACTCACTGAAGAGGAGCGTCCGGTCACAAAAACAAACACCGATGAACAGTACAAGTGTTGTGTCCGGCCAGTGTTAGGTCGAGCGTCCGGTCGTGTAAAGAAAAGCAGAACAGGAGCGTGTTCAAGGACCGGACTTTGACCCTAGCATCCGGTCATCCCGACCGAGAGTCCGGTCACCCCGAAAATCAGCTGTTCGTCCACCGATTCGACACAAACTCTCCCAAAACGAAACCTATAGGGTTCAAACTTGGAGAGATGAGTCACAAGGTGGATAGTGAGCTATCTCTAAGAGATCATGGCTCGAACCCATCTCCAAATCGATGAATCAAAGAATTTTGGGGGAAGGGAGAAAAACTTGACCCCAAACAAAAATCGACCAATCTACTAGCTCGTGAGGTTAGAGGTGAATTCCTTCGGTGGAAAGAAGTGCCTCACGATCTAGTACAACTTGGTTCAAACGGATTTGCAGGAGATGCACCGAACAAAGAGATCGATCGACGGGAAAAATGTGGAAAAAAGGATTCCGCGAAGAACACGAACAAAACGCGAATCACAACCACGAATTTGCAACCGTGTGGCTACCACACGCTACAATAGTGAGATTACGGTCTCACTTCCTCAAAATCTCTGTGGATCTCAGTTAGCTACAGCAGGGGAGAGGGAGAGCGGAAAAACCTAGAAGGCAAAATAGCAAAATGACTGAGATTCATCTGGGAGGAGGGTGTCTACCTCTACTTATCCTAATTCTAATTCTTACTCTACCCCTCAACTAGTTACAGAGCGAACCAGCTAAACCCTAGGGTTATTCTGGACCAACTCGTGGTAGGTAGTGATCCGACGGCCACGCCCGCACAACTCGTAGCGTTGCCTCGACACAACCTCCCGATTGCCGCCACGTGCCGCCCTTGCTCTGCACCACCGGTTTTGTGGCCCAAACCGGGAAACCAGCCTTTTTAGCCAACCCCCGGTTTTGAGGCCCAAACCGGGAAACCAGGCTTCCAGCATCTGAGTTTTGAGGCCCAAACTCAGCAAACCAGCAGCGCCCAGGTTTTGAGGCCCAAACCTGGAAACCGTCCTCAGCCCGAGTTTTGTGGCCAAACTCGGAAACCCTCAGCACCCAGGTTTTGAGGCCCAAACCTGGAAACCGTCCACCCGTTGGTTTTTCTCTAGCTCTACCACCAAACCGAAGCTGTAGAAGGGATGCACCGCCCGTGCACCCCGTCCACCGACACGTGTCCCCAAGTTCTCGACTCAGGCAACACATGACCGCAAGTCTTCGCTCGTCGCTGTCCCAGGCTGTCAGCCACCACAGCTGATCCTCGGGCCACCGTTCCCTCAGTCCAAGCCTCACGTCCGCCCTTCGCCACTCTCGGTCCATCGGCATGACACGTCTCTACTTGACCTTCACCTTGCCTTTGATCACTATATCCGTGCTCGACACCTGCACAACACAAGCCAAAGAACATGCGCATCATCCCAGTTGACAATCACTCATCACTTAGAGACTCGGCATACACCCATGTATCCACAATCTCCCCCTTGATGAGTGCATTGTCAACTACCAACACAAATCATAATGGAAAGAAGAAGGAAAGAAGAAGGAGAAAGAACTTGACCAAATGACCCAAAAGCATAGCAAAGCCGAAGAAGGTCAAGTGGAAAGAGCAAGACAACTTGGTTGCCAAAGACATGGGCAACGGCTCGACGCAACCAAGCAAAGCAAAGCTAGCCCTCAAGAAGAGGTAGAACAGGCTCAACACCGCTAGCGAATAACAATTGAAAAAGCAAAGCAAAATGCTAGTCCCTCAAGATAGAGGCACAGAGGCTTAACACAACTAGCAAGAAAGATCAACACCAATTGCGACAACAATTGAAAATCTGAAAGGCGAATGCTAGTCCCTCATGAAAGAGGCAAAGGCTCAACACAACTAGCAAAAATGCTCCGAACCAATTGGAAATTCCAAAAACTTCATCTTGCATAGTGCACACAACCGATTCCTCTCCCTTTTGAACATGGGAGGTATGATTTGTCCAAATTCTCCCCCTTAGTTGAAAATGCACCATCAAGAAAAAAGAATCGAAAGCAATTTTCTCCCCCTTAGAAAATGCACCATCAAGAAAAAGGAATCGAAAGCAATTTTCTCCCCCTTAGAAAATGCACCGTCAAAAAGTGCCAAAAGAGAAATTCTCCCCCTTCCAAAATGCATATGAGTCAAAATGCAAGTTAACAGCTTCAGGAATATAGTCAAGAGAATGCAAAGATGCTATATACGGTTCTGATCCGATGACTCACTGAAAAGCATACAAGATAGCAAGGGCTCAAACTGATCGCCAAATATGAATTATGAACATATGATCAAAGTGAGCAGTTTTTAGCCAAAAGTATTCACCATTAAAATAGCACACGACATGTATAGACAGGAAGTCAAACAAGTGCTAAACATGTATACAAGGTGAACTACCCCTAGCACAGTTCAATCGTCATGCTGATACCAATTGAAGGAAACACTTGTGATTTCAAATTTTAATCGGAGTTTGCAGCGGTGAGATTTCACAAGTTTAAAATTCAGCATGTGATTGCGAGAGGTTGAAAGCTTGTCATTGCCTAACTTTCCAACCGAGCTAAGCCTATGCAAAAGAAATCAGAAGCTTGAAACATCGGTTTCGGTCATACACTACACGACTCAAGTTTAACTCAAATGTGCAATGAGAAATGGTCTTGATACCGTGATGTGTTGACAAGCAATCCCATCTCGATCTTTCCAATTCACTTAACTTAGTTCAAATTTTAAACGGAATATGAACATACCAAGCAAGTGAATGACTCAGAACTAGAGACATAGCAATGGGAAAGCACGAGTGAACTCAACACATCCTACACATGCTAGTTGCATATCTCAATGGTGAACATTTACAGATTTTAAGTTCATTAAGCAGGTTCACCATTCAAAAATAGCTCAGCTCACAACATGTATCAGTGATCAGAAAGAGCATAAGCTACATGTATCAACATAAAGCATCGGAGCATAGTAAATAGAGCATAATTACATTCTAAAGAGTATATACATGAAGCTCAGAATGTAATAGCGTATGCTGAAATGCAAAAGACATCAAAGACAAAAGAGTCAGTCTATCATACAAGAACCAAAATGTTTCCCCCATCTAAAAGGGGAAACACACACCAAGCTCACCTCTCAACCGATTAAAGGTTGATTGGTCCAAAGGCTTGGTGAAAATATCAGCCAACTAATGATGAGTATCGACATGGCGAAGGTCGATATCACCCTTCTCATAGTGGTCTCGCAGAAAATGAAAGCGCACATCAATGTGTTTGGTCTTCGAGTGAAGCACGAGGTTCTTAGCAATGCTAATAGCAATCGTGCTGTCACAAAGCAAAGGAACACGAGAAAAGCTCAGACCAAAATCACGCAAAGTGGCCATCATCCAAAGCAACTGGGAACAGCAGTTAGCCGCAGCAACATACTCAGCCTCTATGGTAGACTGGGCGACACTAGACTGCTTGCGAGAAGACCACAATACAAGAGAAGATCCAATATACTAGCAAGTCCCAGAAGTGGACTTGCACTCGATCCGGCAACCAGCAAAATCGGCATCAGAATAACCGCAAAGGAAAAGGGTGGCAGAAGCAGAATACCAAATCCCAAATTCTGGAGTGAAGGATAAGTACCTCATAATGCACTTAACCGCCTGATGGTGAGAGGTGCGTGGCGAAGACTGAAATCGCGCGCAGAGACACACCGCGAACTGGATGTCCGGGCGTGTCGCCGTCAGGTACAGCAGCGACCCAATCATACTCCGGTACTCCTTCTGATCCACTGCTTCTCCCTCCTTGTTTGCATCCTGGGCCATCGTGGTCGACATGGGTGTTGGAAGAGGCTTGGCCTCACCCATATCAAACTTCTTCAGAATGTCCCGGGTATACTTACCCTAGTGCACGAACGTTCCCTCCCAAGACTGCTTGATTTGCAATCTGAGGAAAAACGTCAACTCGCCCATCATGCTCATCTCGAACTCCTTGCTCATAGTATCTGCAAACTTGGCAACCAAAGCGTGAGAAGAACCACCGAAAATGATATCATCCACGTAAATGTGGACCAAGAGTGTGTCAGTGCCTTGCTTGAGGAGAAAGAGCGTTTTATCCACACATCCCATTTTAAAACCCTTAGCAAGCAAAAAGGTTTTCAACCTATCATACCAGTCTCTAGGGGCTTGTTTCAAACCATACAAAGCTTTGTGAAGTTTCAAAACCTGGGGGTTGTCTAACATACACCTCCTCTTCTATGTAGCCTTTTAAGAAGGCACTCTTGACATCCATTTGGAAAAGTTTGAAACCTTTGGATGCAGCAAAAGCCAAGAGTATCCTAATAACCTCCAAATGAGCTACAGGAGCAAACGTCTCCTCATAGTCTATCCCCTCCTTCTGACTATATCCCTGGGCTACGAGTCTGGCCTTGTTTCTCACAACATGGCCATCTTCTCCCTGTTTGTTTTTGAAAACCCATTTTGTCCCAATTGGGTGACACTCAGAAGGTGGAGACACTAGAACCCAAACCCGATTTTTCTCAAAGTTTTCTAACTCCTCATGCATGGCATTGACCCAATCTGGATCCGTCAAAGCATGTCCAACATCCCGGGGTTCAAAATCAGCAACAAATGCAGAATGAGCAAAGTGAGAGATTTGCCTTGATCGGGTGACGCGTTCGTTGATGCTGCAGATCATCTGTTGAGGCGGGTGCTGGCGATGAATGTGTCGTGGCGCCTCCCTTGCCGAAGTGACCTCCCCCTCAACAGCAGCTGATGCCTCCTCGGGTACAAAGGGTACCGCGCGAGGTGGCGGATCCCACGGCCCCTAGGAAGAAGACGTGTCAGGGCCATGAGTCGTCGTAGAAGCCGCTCCTTGCGGCACAGCAGGTGGAGGAGGTGCTGGGTCATCCATCCCTTCAGCACCTTCTTCTTCATCATCGAAAAGAGGCTCGCCAACCTCATGATCACCTGCACGCTCAAACCGAGAAGAAGGACAAACCATGGTCTCGTTGAAGGTGACATCGGATGTCTCCATGACTCGGTTAGTGTCAAGGTTAAGTACACGATAATCACGAGTATGAGTGCCATAACCTAAAAACACACCATCAGAAGAACGAGACTCAAATTTGTCCAAGTTGCCCTTTTTGAGTATAAAACAATGGCAACCGAAAACTCTAAAATAACTAACCTTGGGCAGTTTTCCAAAATGCAACTCATAAGAAGTCTTTTTCAAGAAAGCTCGAAGAAAAATGCGATTGGAAATGTAACATGCAGTGCTCATGGCTTCGGCCCAATATCGCCTAGGAGTCCTATTGTTGACGTTTGTTAGTGCAAATAAGAATATGAAAGATTCCACAAGCGCTCATCATAGCATTTTACCGGGAGTATTCCAGGATCGTTATTTATATTTTACCACAGGGAAGCTAGGGTCAAGAATCTGATAATTCACTATCATGCATCTACTAACTCAGAGTACTAGTTAGACTAAAGCAGGAGTAAATGATATATGATATAATAATGAAAGCACATCAAGAGAATTCATAATAAATATATAGATAACTATAGTGGGAGGACAACGGGAGAGATCAAGGTTCCTATGTACTTCTCTATTACTTGGGTTCTAATGTAACAAAGATGAAAAGATATAGCAGTCATAAACATTGGCACTTTGGAGCAGCAGGTCCTTTCCAACTCTCGAAGAAGACTGGGAAAAAGGTAGTTGGGAGAAGGCTGCCAAAAGCTCTACGAAACATCAATCTGAACGTGGTGGACTATGAAGGCCTAACAGAGCTGTCACCCCTGGGGCTACCACAACTATTTCGTGGGATTGAGCGCAACCTCAGGTAACCTATAGACTAAACACCATGTCTAATTTATCGATTACTACTCTAATTACCTAGGATAACTAGAGCACTCAATACAAACAAAGATCCCATGCCAAGATATAACAACTATACTAATCATATAATAAAGCATAAAGTAAATAGAGAAGATAAATATATTAAAGCATAAGTCTTACAGAGAAAAGATACAAGACATACCAAAACTCTGAAGACTCCTCCGGAACCAGAGCGCAGCTCCGCTCTCCCTAACTCCCGACTAAAGCTAAGCTATTACATTGGAAAATCTAAACCTAATTCTCTAGGGAGGAGAGGTTGTCATTCGAGGGACGCCTCTACAAAGACTCCCAAATGATGATGTTTTGCCAAGGGGGGTCCTGGGTTTATTATATAGGGGTTCCTGGCCTCCCCTCCACCTTGGGCAAGCGATGTGGGACTAAATCCTTCGTCATATGCACTTGGGCCTAAATAGGCCAAAACGTGTTGGAGAGGTCGGTTGGATTGCGTCACGCGAAGGGGGACGAAATTGGGCCCAACACCCGACCGGTCGGTCCATAGAGGAGACCGGTCGGTCTGCCCCTATGACAGGTGGGCCCCGCCTTCCGTGGGTCTCCTTCTCTTGTCTTCTGGAATGTTCTGGAATGTTCTAGAATCTTCCAAGTCGTATCTATCAAGGACTCTCTCGTCGGGACATCCAAATGTAGCAAACCATATGTCCGTTTCGATCGTCTCGACGAGCTCTTCGCAATGGTGTGTTCTGTTTCATCACTTGAGATACTTTTATATAGTGAAATATTGATAATCCTGCAAAACATGTGAGAGCACCAAAACTCGTGGAACTTGATAGTTTCAAACCCTACAACTATGCTTTGTGATTCATTTAGTGTCATTTCATGCAATAGTTGATGGTTAATTATGAGCATTAGTGAGCGTCAACAAGTTCCCCCAAGCTTAACCTTTGCTAGTCCCTTAGCAAAGTCAAACTCTACAATGGATTAGGAGTTGCTGCAATATCTGCACTTCTAACAAGTACACATGCATTCAAACAAAAGTTCTCATTTGGATTAGAAAAAGATATCATATTATTTATCACGGGGCTTAGTACTTTACCTTGAATCTTGAGTAATTGAACGATAGAACGATCAAATCAAGCACCATGTCTATAGTTCTTTCACTTCACCATTATCCCGGAGTTTTTATGAATTTTCAAAAAGCTTAAGAACATATGTTGCCAAATTAAACAATGGATCCAAAGAGAAAGTCAACCATACCATTGAATCGAGAAGTGCATGTGTATGAAAAATGGAGGCGGATGCTCTTTTGAATATATCACTCCCTTTTATCTATTAGAAACACATGGCTATTAGGATAATTCTACTAGCGGGCACATGCCCATTCTTTTTTGATATTTTCTTTTTTTCTCTTTTTTTTTTCTTTCTTTTTTCGTGGTTCCGGACACTTGTCCCTTTTTATTTCCTCGGGATCTATCTTTTTGAGGTTTCGGACACTTGTCCCTTTTTATTTCCTCGGATCTTTCTTTTTTTTTCTTTTTTAATAGCCATATGCTTCCAACAAACTTTTGAGATGATAGGAAAAAATAATCATGAGCATTTATGGGAATATGGATGAAATGTGTAAGTGATCTCAATTCAATAGTATGATAACCTCTCATAGGGTCAAGAAAGCTTAATTTAACTCAATGCAATTATTGTCTTATTAATATTGGAAATTCTCCAGAACTCTAGTGTTGTTTTAGAACAAAATAATAGTAGCTCAAATCATCACATATCATATCTGCCAATTACTTAGACTCTGGATCAAGCATTTGCTACCCATATATTTAATTTCATTTTAAAGCATCATTAATTTTTAAACTTAAGAGAACTCATGCTTAAAGGCTAGGTACTAGAAAGAAATACAATAGAGCAACTATTCATCATTTCCATTTTAAGAAATTAGAGAGAGTTCTTCAGATTAGACATGCTTTATTTATTTAATCTAACACACACTATAACCTATTACTTAAAAACATTAAGATAGTAGTAAGACATACCTGAATCACGAAGATAACAGAGGTGCATCTCCCCCAAGCTAATCCCTTCGATCGCATCGAGCCTTCATGTACTCGAATATTTTTGTTCTTTTTTTTTTCTTTTTAAGGGTGAGCCTTCATGTGCTCATATTTTTTCATTTTGAATTTATTTATAAAAATAAAAACTTAAGAGAATAAAGATACTTACCTGGATACACGGGGATGCTTTCCCCCAAGCTGAATGTTGACGTAGTCGTTCGATCTTGCAATGTAGCGGACTGGTGGTGAAAATGTTCTTCCTCTATTGGAGCATTAATTGATGTTGATGGTTGTTGAAATAGTGCTCCAACAGTGGATGGAACATCCACTTGCTCGTCAGCTATTCTTGGTCTTTCAATCCTGTGAAACTCAAATAGACAACAAAACTTGTGGAATAGATTAAGCGTTAGTGGTTGGCCACTCAAGCCTTAGTCGTCCAGAGTTTCAGTAAGATCTGTTTATCAATATTTTTGTATTTTTATATTTTTTTATGATGCAATGGCAATTTAACAAAATGAATGCATTTTTATTTTTATTTTTATGCCACCACGGTGAATATTTCATGTGGGTTTTTACACACCATAGAATTATTCACATGGGGCTTTAGGTTTTATGATGCAGTGCAAAAAGTAAAATATTTTCTCTCTTTTTTTATGCAATGCTAATGCAGAAAAGTAAATATGTTATGGAGAGATGATGATGGAAAGTAAATATGCAAAATGTAGACTAATGCAGAAAAGATAAATATGGATAACTACCGATTTAACTTTTGGCGAGGGTTTAATGTTTTAACTCCTCTGAATAGGACTTCTCACCATGTTCATTCCTGAGGTGCATCATTTGATTCTGATATGTAGACCTTGGTAGCTACACCTCTTGATATGGTGTCACTCATGTTCTTCGTTCGTCCAGCAACTTGAAGTGAAAACATTAATTGTGGAGGCTGACAACATCTTGCTCAGTGTGCATGTTCTTGTAGATACAAGACCTTCACTCTGTAGAATTTGGGAGTTGACAAAATCCTCCATGTTTTGCTCAAGAGTGTGTCCTGCTCATAAAGACAAGGTAGAGATCAAGTGCATGGGCTCTGTTGGTGGAAAAACACCAACAGAACCAAAAGTTTTGTTTATTCTAACCTTAGACACATTGAACAAGATAAACTTGTTGTTTATGTACTCTATTCAATCTTAACATGAGTGATAAGATCAGAAGATGAGCATGAAAGTAGCATCTTAAAAATATTTAATAGATTATATTACTTAACCCAAGGAAGGATAATCTATGTATAGTGTGTCGACCTATTCATGATTGTGATATATCATCTTCCAAAGGTTAGATGCACAACATTTTAGTTCAGTGAGATAGTGAGATTCAAGAGACTTAAGCCATGAATAAAGAGTAAAGAACTGAACATGTTAAGTTGATTAGGGTGGATTAAGTGAGGTGCAACATAAACATGTTTGGTTCTTTATTTATGTGCATACCAGAATCAAAGAGAAGCTTTTAAAGTGATGGTCACATACCCTGAAATGTTATTTTATCATTGAAGAGTGATTGTGTCGAACTACCTTGTGGAAGCTTCTCTTGTCTAGTTGGTTGTGTCAATAAATGGCTTGTCTTCTCTTGTCTATCTCACAGTGGGCCAGTTGAGTCTTGTTCTCAACAGGTCTAGACGATGGAGGCTTTGTTAGCTATTCTCTTGATTTGTAGGTTTAGGTACTATCTCTCTATGTCTGAATTCTTGCAGTGTAGTGGCTTCATCCTTCATGATGTCTTCCTCAATTCCTGGTAGTTGGTTCTTCCTTCATCGGTTGAGTCAACGTCTTCTCTTGGTTTTCTTCGGCTGCTCATAAGTGGTGTAGTCAATTCTTTTGATCGAAGATCCAAAAGTGGACGTCTCCAGGTCCGACATAGATGACAACATTAGTGGTGTTCAAGAATGTTCTTCCAAGAATGAGTGATGGATCATGTTCTTCTCCTTCAAAGTGTTGAAGCTTGATTTCTCTGTCCTCTCCTTGATCGTGAAGCAAATCCAGACAACGGGATTGTGTCTCCCCCAAGCTGGCTTGTGAAGTAGATGGATGTCCAAATTTGTTCAACAATATGTTCATGAGTTGAAATTGTAGACCTTATTGTTGTTGAAGTTGTTCCACCTCATCCCCCAAACTAGCTCTTGTGTTGCAATGATTAGAAGCGAGGAGAACTTCCACTGCTTGTCTTCATAGCAAACCACCAACAAACTTCCTTCGGACAACACATAGATGTTATAATGTAGTGGCATATTGTCACCCTGATATTTGTTGTTGGTGTTGGTGTTGATGTCTTCAATAATGATGAGCGTAGGCACAGATTGACCAATACGGGGTGAGTTGCATCCTGCTCGTCATCAGTGTCCTGGCTTAGGCCTTGGGATGGCTCAAAGCTTGGCTGCCTTCAACATCACTAGTGACTTGCCTGATGATGAGTTTTGTCTATCCACGGGTTGGGTTTTGGATCTTTAAGTTCACACCATGAACAAGCAAACCTCATCTCCTACAAAATGTTAGTGGACGCATACCCGAAGGATTGCACAGAATTTGAAACATGGAATGTTGTCCACAACTTTCTTTTTTTTTATTTATCCATGCTAATGAAAAGATGATTTTAGTATTAATTTAGCATAGACTAGTGTTTTATGTGTTGGCTGCATTTTAACATGGTTCAAGGCAAAAGATACTTGCAGTAGAAGATAGACTTAAATAAACTTTAATACTCACAGTTCTTTCATCAATGATGAATGAGCTGAGTCTTCATTATGCAGTTCACCGTATGCCTTGCTTCATCTCTGATGTGAATTCATCTCAGGACTTTCCCAAAGTGTATTTAGAGTTCTCTACAGGGGTTAGTCCAACAAAATATCAATGTCTACACAAGCTAATTTCAAATCAATAATCAAACCAAACTCCGTGTCTAATTTGATTAAGGTAGACTATTTAACCTAAGCACCACGCTTAATTTAAAAAACCTATGAAAGTACCCTAAGGATGTACCTTCAAACTAAAGCATACTATGGCAAACAAAGGTAGCATGAGAGCATAACAAAGATTTATTCAAAAAGAGATGACAGAGTATGATCATAATGAGGAATATATTTTTTTTCTTTTTTTTGTTTAGATGCAGATGACATGAATGCATGCAAGGAACTAAATATGATGAGAATTTGATAAAAGAAAACATAACTGAATGGAGTGGATGAATGATTAAGAGTAAACATGCAGTGGTATGCAAGAAATTCAAAAGATAACTGCTCATAAAATTTGAAGTCCATGAGCAAGACTGTCTCACCTTGATCATACTTACCATGACTCACAACTAGGACTTGTGAGTGGCGCAGCGTAACTATCCGTCACATGGGATGGGAGTTGAATTCTTGTGACGACGACCTTTTCTCCAATCTACACTTGGTTAGAATAAATAATATATATGTATGTATACACAAACCTGTGAGATGGCAGGGTTCCAGAATTAATGATAGATCTTGAATGTTTAGGCACCCTGGGTTCTTCATTCTTGTGGAAGCTTGCCATAAGGTCAAAATGGCGTCTGATGTCCTGTCTATTCCACACTCAACAGAACAAGGGGTAATCCTACTAAAACTAGTGGTACACTAAATTAGTAGATATCAAGATCATTATCAAAATCTTTACACCAATTGCTTCCCCGGCAACGGCGCCAAAAATGTTTGTTGACGTTTGTTAGTGCAAATAAGAATATGAAAGATTCCGCAAGCGCACAGAACATCATCGTAGCATTTTACCGGGAGTATTCCTGGATCGTTATTTATATTTTACCACAGGGAAGCTAGGGTCAAGAATCTGATAATTCACTATCATGCATCTACTAACTCAGAGTACTAGTTAGACTAAAGCAGGAGTAAATGATATATGATATAATAATGAAAGCACATCAAGAGAATTCATAATAAATATATAGATAACTATAGTGGGAGGACAACGGGAGAGATCAAGGTTCCTATGTACTTCTCTATTACTTGGGTTCTAATGTAACAAAGATGAAAAGATATAGCAGTCATAAACATTGGCACTTTGGAGCAGCAGGTCCTTTCCAACTCAAGAAAAAGACTGGGAAAAAGGTAGTTGGGAGAAGGCTGCCAAAAGCTCTACGAAACATCAATCCGAACGTGGTGGACTACGAAGGCCTAACAGAGCTGTCACCCCTGGGGCTACCACAACTATTCCGTGGGATTGAGCGCAACCTCAGGTAACCTATAGACTAAACACCATGTCTAATTTATCGATTACTACTCTAATTACCTAGGATAACTAGAGCACTCAATACAAACAAAGATCCCATGCCAAGATATAACAACTATACTAATCATATAATAAAGCATAAAGTAAATACCCGACCGGTCGGTCCATAGAGGAGACCGGTCGGTCTGCCCCTATGACAGGTGGGCCCCGCCTTCCGTGGGTCGCCTTCTCTTGTCTTCTGGAATGTTCTAGAATCTTCCAAGTCATATCTATCGAGGACTCTCTCGTCGGGACATCCAAATGTAGCAAGCCATATGTCCGTTTCGATCGTCTCGACGAGCTCTTCGCAATGGTGTGTTCTGTTTCATCACTTGAGATACTTTTATATAGTGAAATATTGATAATCCTGCAAAACAAGTGACAGCACCAAAACTCGTGGAACTTGATAGTTTCAAACCCTAGAACTATGCTTTGTGATTCATTTAGTGTCATTTCATGCAATAGTTGATGGTTAATTATGAGCATTAGTGAGCGTCAACACCTATGCTCATCGAGCATCGTCCTGGCCATCTCTACAAGGGTCTGATTCTTCCTTTCTACAATACCATTCTGAGGCGGTGTGTAGGGAGAAGAAAACTGATGCTCTAAACCCAAAGAGTTACAAAACTTCTCAAAATCCGAATTCTTGAATTCGGAACCATTATCACTCCGAATTGCTCGCATTGAGTTCAAAGGGAACTCATTCTGAAGACGCAAAATCAGATTGCGAGCAAAGGAGAAAGTCTTGGTCTTCTCAGCTAAAAAGAAGACCCACGAATATCTCGAAAAATCATTGACAACAACAAGCACATACCACTTCCCCCCAACCGAGCTCACCCGATCCGGACCAACAAGGTCCATGTGCAAAAGCTCTCCAGGGCGCTTAGTCATGACCTGAGTCACTGGATGATGGGGAGCGGCGACCATCTTCCCATGTCTACAAGAATGGCAGACAAGATCCTTCTCCATGGCCAACTTGGGCAATCCTCGGATTAAGCCAAGTGAGCTAAGTCTTGCAAGCAAGTCGAAGCTCAGGTGACCTAGTCTTTTATGCCACTTCCAAAGATCAGAGGAGGAAGGTCCAGCCAAAAGACAGTGAGAAATTCCAAACGACTCCGAGGAATCCGCACGAAAGACTTTTCCAAAGGGCGAAATCACACATACAAGATTGCCCTGAGGATCCAAAATGCGACTGAGATTCGGTTTAAAACGAATCTCATAGTCATCATCGAAAAGTTGCGAAACAGAATCAAGGTTAAAATGCAGGTTAGAAACAAGAGCAACACCGCGCAACACAAAGTGCTCATTAACCCGCACCGACCCACGAGACAATACCTTACCTTTGCTATTGTCGCCGAAGGTAATATACTCCTTTCCGGAGACCGGACTAAGACTGGAGAACCACTTGGCGTTTCCGGTAATGTGCCTCGAGCAACCGGAATCCACCAACAAAACGTTCTCCAATCGTTTTACCTATATCAATAAAAAGACATAGGGTGAGCATACGGTCCAACACTGGGGTTAGTGAAGTAAGGGGAATAACAGTGTTGGGTCGGCTGCTCAAAAGAACGGTCAGCAGAAAAACCATTCCTAGCACACCTACGGAGGAAGCGATCACCACGTTTAGAAATACGTGGTCCGCTAAGGGAAGAGCGTCCATCGCGATACTCAAAACACGGTGGGGGAAACGCTTTACAACAAAGTCACCGCCATGGGGTCCATAACCCACAAAAGCAGGCTGCCGCCGGGCACATTCTCTCCGCTGCCTAGGCCTAGGAACTTGAGGTTCTGGACCTCTAGGCCTAGCAGCTCTCCTCGGAGCTCTCCTCTGAACATTCAGCAAATGTACATCATGGATAGGATGGTACATGTCCGCGTTGTTCATCTCCTTTGCACGGTGCGCCTCTCTCTTGCGCCGAAAGCAAAACTCACTCAAGTGTCCATCTCTCCCACAGTGCTCACAATGGTACCTCACCGCTCTCATAGGGGGTTGTTGGTACTCACGGAAGTGGGTATGGATCACTTTGCCCTTCTGTGGCATAAGCTCCTCCTGGATGGGTGGCATGGTGTCAAGCTTGTTCTTGAGGTGGTTTGGTTTGGGAGCCCATGACTGTTTCTTTGGTGCAGCTCTTGGAGGCTCAACAAAAACCCCATCCTTGGTGTTAGGCTAGAGAGGCTCTTTGGGTGGAATCTTGGTAAGCTTGGGAGTAGTGGTGGAGTTGGGCTTCTCACATGGGTTTAGACCACTCAACTCTCCAATCTTTCCAAAAGCAGAAATATCAACACCCAGAGCAAAACCTACACCAGGACCTCCAGCAACTCGCTTAAATTGGGAGATCATCATCCCGAGCTGTGGCTCACCGCTAGACACCCATGACAAGATGGCCCGAAGGTATGTGTTTTCCTCCTCGGTTTGCATCTTGTCATGCTTCACATTAGGGATCTCCATCTCCAAACCTTCACAAAGAACACACCTAGCCACACATGTGCTACCTGAGTTGGTCTCTTCAAGAGACACAATCTTGGCATTCTTCTCTGCCAACTCAGATTGCAAGCCTGGACAGGTCTTGCATGCACCCAACAACAAGGGTCTATGTGACGGAACGGCCCTAATCTCATGGCCCACAGGTCCCTGTCAACCTCTGACAGCCGATCCCATGTTCCACTTAATTAAGACCTGTTCGCCACCGGGCTACATCAGTGCCCAATGTCCGCAGGATCATCTCACAATTCGGTTACAGCATTGCATACTTTTACAAATAACATCGGAATAAAGAGCGGAAGACTTAAATAACAATAGTTTTACAAAGCAGGGTTCCAAATAGAAATTAAGGTGCAGTTATTACAAACCAAGTTCTGATAATAGAAATAGACATAGGCAACATAGTGGAGAACAGCAAAGATACTTATAATCACCCAACCCGTGGGTGTACAACTATTCTTCGGCCTCATCGGCCTCTTCCTGGACGATGGTCACGCAGCAGGGTGCAAGACACATCGGGGACTCTGTCATACCTGCAGCATGGGTAACAAACCCTGAGTACTGGGGTACTCAACAAGACTTACCCGACTAAAGAAAAGGGAGAAGACTCAGGAATGAGAGGCTTAGGGTAGTCAAGGTAAGGCTTAAGCAAGATCAGGTATTTTGCAGAAAGGCATTTTGTAAACCTTATTTTATTTTGGAAAGATTCAGTATTCCTCCATTCTTCATCGTTCATGATTCATTTTACATTTCAAAACATACCTAGTTGAGAACCACTCTCCGTTGACAGTCAGTGACCAAGTCTCCATAACCGAGGAGCAACGTTAATCCGGATAAATAATACTCAGCTGAGGATCCCTATCCACACTGCATATGTAGCACCCAAGCTTGCATATGCCAACTCGTCTACCACGATTCCTCCAAGATTGGACCGGTCCTACGCCACCCGGAAGTACAGTACACCACTCCTTTCCAGGTACGACGACCACGTGGGTACATGCTACTTCCGCCATCTCTCCACTCCCAGTGCGCGGTTGTCGGTCCCAATCAAGGATTTCTCGGAGCCAGAGCTTTCCGAAGTATGTGAATAGTTACAAGTCTTGACCAGCAGGCCCCCATACGGATGGTCCCTAATTTTCCAGCCAGAACTATACCTTGGTTATATCTCACCCAAGCGTAATAGTCCCGTCAGTTTTTCAACCCTGTCCCGGTCGGTGTCAACTGTTGAGTCCCGGACTACAACATGACGGCACCGTACGCTCGGACAACCTCTCCTCGCTATTGACTAGGTATGGATCAGATACCTAGCCAATGGCCGGGGAGTAAGACCAAATTCCCATAAACATTCCTTAAGTGATCACACTTTTGAAATTGGTATTTTATTGCAAAGTCTAATTCAATAAGCATTGCTAAGCATTTTTCAAATACTTTTGAAAAGCAGGTATCGGGTGTATCAGTGATCAAGGTGGATAGTGCATCAATTAGGATAGCACACAACTCCTATAAACCTAATGCAATAATTTAACTCAAAAGCATTTAAGGAAAACATTTTATAAATCCAAGGAAAGGGTTAAATGCACCGGGGCTTGCCTTGGATGGCAAAAAGAGCAGACTCGGGGTAGGTTTAGGTGTCGGAGCTCGGGGTCGCCTCGGGAGTTGGTTCGTCAACAGCGGCCTCGACTCTGGTACCTTCTTCGTCAACTATACGGATGCAATGATGAATGCTCATGAGGATGATGATATGGACTTATGGTGCAAGACAATTCCACTGATTCTAGATTACTCTTAGGCAAGGCATAATCGAAATCTAGGTTGAGCATAAAAGGTAACCATTTCTTCCTTAAGCAATATTGATTAAACTAGACCTTATTATAATTATCCTAAGCATCATCCAAACATAGCATCACAAACATCATAGACCAAAGGGTAGGGGTCTATGAACATCGATCAATCCAAAGATCACATCATTAAACACTTATTACCAACCCTAATCCATCTTTTCTATTTTTCTTAATTTATTTAAAAGGTCATTTTATGAAGTTGCTCCAAAAATTACCAAATTAATCACATAAGTTCATTAAGGCATAAACAGATGGCAAAACAAATTTCATAATTTTTGGAGGTCATTAAGGTGCTCAATTAAATCTAAACATTTAATTAACAAAAGGCACTATTCCTTAATTAAAATAAATGCTCAAAAATCAACTTGCTCCAAATGACTTCAAAATTTTACCAGAGGTTCAGCATGTTATAACAAGTTCACAAAAATTTATCTCAAGATTTTTGGAGTTATAGATCACTCTCCAAAAATACCAAAACCTTCATTTTTCAATTAAAAGGGGAATTTTACATTTTCAAATTTTTGCACAAAACTCAAGTTTCATATTTTTCTAAAATACTACAGAGCATAAAAAGTCTACTACAAAAATTTCAGAATTTTTGGATCAACACAGAAAATCATACAAAAAAGAGAAAACCGAACACTATTCATAACTTAAAAATAAAAAGAAAAACGGGCACGGCGGCGGGAGCTCGTCGCCGGCGACCATAAACGGGCGGCGCTCGGCACGCCGGCCACGCTGGGCGCTCCGCGGCGAAGCTGAGGGCACGAGAGTGATCAGAGGGCTCACCCGCGTCGATCAAGGGACTCGGCGAGGTGAGAGGATGAACGGAGGTAGATGAACGGCGATGACCGGCGGGGAGGTTGCGACGGCGATCGTCGCGCCGGCGGTTCTGCGCAAGATAAGCGACCACGAGGGCCGGGTTAGAGTCGCACGGAGTCAAGGAACACGACACGGGGGTCGGTGAGGGATGATCATGGCCGGAGACGGCGAATTTCACGAACCCGAGTTCGCCGGGTTCTCGCCGGAGATGACAACGGCGAGCTACGCCGGGCGATTGAGGGCGGTAGAGGTGAAATTGGAGGGTGGGGAAGCGGCACAAGAACACGGCGGAGCTTCTGAGCTAGGTGGTTGAGCACGGGAGGCTCTGGAGTGAGGTGGCGACGGCGGCGGAGCTGAGGAAGAAGCTCGGGCTCCGGCGGCCCATTTATAGCCGCGGCCAGAGGCCGGTAGAGAGCTCGAGGGTGGGTGGATAAGCTCGGCGGACGCGTGCGCTCTCGATTGCGCGCAGGCGGAGGGTCAGGCGTGCAGCCGGGGCCTAGGCGAGACCTCGCCGGTGATGGCCACGCGGCGGCGACGCGCGGAGCACTGTAGGGACCGAGAGCGAGGGTCAGCGCTCGCGTGCGGGCGCAGAGGGAACAGGGAGACAGCGGCGGCAGGACAGAGGCGCGTGGGGAGCAGCCGTATGCGCTGCAGGCGCAGCGCCGGCGCCATGGCCGGGCCCCCCCCTCCCCCTGGCTCTACGGGGAAGAAGAACAGTGTAGGGGCTAGGGTTTGACTTTTGGCCAGTTTTTGTATTTTGCAAATTTCTCCCAAAATTTGAACTGCACAGGAAAAACTCAAAATACCAAAGTTGCTCAGAAAAATGAGATCTACAACTTTGTCAATATGAACATTTTCAAATTCCAAATATTTTTTGAACTATACTCAAAAACAGAAAAGGGGACACTTTTCAAATTTGATTCAAATCAAAATTACTTTGGATTTCAAACTGAAACTTGAAAATCTTTATATAAGAAAGTTGTTCCATTTGACAAAACCTACAACTTTGCTAATATACACTTTTTCTGAAACTCAATAGTTTTTGAATTAATTTTGAAAACTCAAAAAGGGACAAAAACTGGAGTTTGAATGAATTGGAAATTACTTCAAATTTTATATAGAAACTTTGAAATTTGTAAATACCAAAGTTGTTCCTCTTGATCGGATTCACATCTTTGCTTTTTGAACCAACTCAAAATTTTGAATTTTGAAAAGTTATCAAAAAGGGGATAAATCCAGGATTTGGGATTTTAGGGTTTTGCAAAAGGAAAATCAAATCAAATCTGATTTTTGAACTTTGATCAATGCAACAAACATCAGGGCACTAAATTTGAACAAGAATTACATAGAACTAGGCACAGAGGTGAAATTACCATTTTGCCCTTATAGAGAGAATTGGGCTTTTAGGGTTTTTGAAAAGGGAATCAAAGCATAGCAATTAGGCAATTCAAATGCACCACAGGAAATGATTAATGCTTAAGATGATGACATGTCAAGTTAATTACATTAGTAACACCAGGGTGTTACAACCCTCCCTCCTTAAAGAAATCTCGCCCCGAGATTCCGCGTCTTACCAGAACGAGGGAGAAAACCTCTCACCTAAAGAGATTCGAGAAATTCCGGATAGTTCTTTGCCAAGAAATCTTCAGATTCCCAAGTGGCTTCTTCTTCAGAGTGCTGGTTCCACTGGATCTTATACCATCTTGTGGTGGTTCTCCGGGTAACACGATCCTTGTGATCCAACACACGGACAGGATATTCCGAGTATGACAGATCAGGTTCTAGCTCAACACCTTCAACTCCCACCACATGTTCAGGTACTCGGAGACACTTCTTGAGTTGGGAGACATGAAACACATTATGGACTGCGGAGAGGTGATCGGGCAACTTTAACTTGTAAGCTACCTTGCCACAGCGTTCCAGAATCTCAAACGGACCAATATAGCGGGGTGCTAACTTTCCTTTTACTCCGAAACGAGTAACTCCTTTAGTGGGTGAGACCTTCAGGTACACATAATCTCCAATCTGGAACTTCAGAGGTCGGCGTCTCTTATCGGCATAACTCTTCTGTCGAGACTGCGCAATCTTCATATTCTCTTGGATCTGTTTGACTTTTTCTTCCATTTCCTTTACTAGGTCAACTCCAAAGAATTCTCTTTCTCCGGGCTCAGACCAATTGAGAGGTGTACGACAACGACGACCGTACAGTGCTTCAAAGGGTGCCATTTTGATGCTCTCTTGATAACTGTTATTATAAGAGAATTCTGCCAAGGGCAAACACTGATCCCAAGTATCTGTGAAGGTAAGCACACAGGCTCTCAACATATCTTCTAACACTTGGTTGACTCTCTCAGTCTGTCCATCAGTCTGCGGATGATAAGCCGTGCTATACAATAGCTTGGTTCCAAGTGAGGCATGGAACGCTTTCCAGAACTTAGCGACAAACTGAGTACCACGATCTGAGATGATGGTCTTGGGTATGCCATGGAGCTTCACTATGTTGTTCTTGTACAAGGTGGCATAAGTTGGGGCGGTGTAACTTGTTTTGACCGGTAGGAAGTGAGCTCGCTTCGTGAGACGGTCCACTATCACCCAAATGGAATCGAATCCCTTTTGAGTCTTGGGTAATCCATTGATAAAATCCATGCTGATATCCTCCCATTTCCAATCAGGTACTGACAAAGGTTGCAGCTCTCCTCCGGGCTTCATATGCACAGCCTTGACTTTCTGACATGTATCACAGCGAGCGACATGTCGAGCGATTTCGATCTTCATCTTTGTCCACCAGAATTTCTGCTTCAAGTCTTGGTACATCTTGTTGCTGCCAGGATGGATGGCAAATCTGGTTGAGTGTGCTTCATCAAGGATTATCTGTCTCAGCTCAGGTACCTTGGGAACTACCAGACGGTTCTTGAACCATACCACTCCTTCATCATCAATCCTGAAACAGTCGGCTTTTCCAGCTCGAATCTTTTCGCTGATGTGCTTGATTCTGGGGTTATCTTTCTGTGCAGCTATGATTTGTTCTCTGATAGAGGTTTCTACTCTGACATTGCCTAGACTTCCTTGTGGAACCATTTCAATACCCAGCTTCTCTAGTTCATAGCATAGGGAAGATTCATAGGATTTCATAACCAGGCAGTTACAGTATGACTTGCGACTGAGTGCATCGGCGACCACATTCGCCTTACCCGGATGGTAATGCACTTCGATATCATAGTCCTTGATTAACTCAAGCCATCTTCGTTGCCTCATGTTCAGCTCTTCTTGGGTGAAGATATACTTTAGGCTCTTGTGATCTGTGTACACATTGCAGGTACTGCCCAACAGATAATGACGCCATATCTTCAAGGCATGAACCACTGCTGCTAACTCAAGATCATGAGTTGGATAATTTTCCTCATGTCGCTTAAGCTGCCGCGAGGCATAAGCGATCACTCTTCCTTCTTGCATCAACACGCAACCCAAACCAGTACCAGATGCATCACAGTAGACATCAAAGGGCTTCTCGACGTTCGGCTGAGCTAGCACTGGTGACGTGGTTAACAACTTCTTCAAAGTCTGAAAAGCTTGTTCACAAGCTGGTGACCAAAAGAACTTCACAGAATTCTTCAGCAACTCGGTGATAGGCTTGGCGATTCTGGAGAAATCTGGGATGAATCGACGATAATATCCAGCCATTCCCATAAAACTGCGGACCTTGTGAACAGAGGTAGGTGGCTTCCAATCCAGGATATCTGACACTTTTCCGGGGTCGACTGACACACCTTCTGCGGATAGGACATGACCAAGAAACTGTATCTGATCCAACCAGAATTCACACTTACTGAACTTAGCATAGAGCTGATGGTCTCTGAGACGGGATAGAATGATACGAAGATGTTTGGCATGCTGTTCAGGGGTTTTTGAGTAGACAAGGATGTCGTCAATGAACACGACCACGAATTTATCAAGCTCTGGCATGAAAACAGAGTTCATGAGGTACATGAAATGAGCGGGTGCATTGGTCAATCCGAAAGACATGACCAAATACTCATATAGGCCGTATCTGGTGGTGAAAGCTGTTTTAGGAATATCTTCAGGACGGATTTTTATTTGGTGGTAACCAGATCTGAGGTCAATCTTGGAGAATACCTTGGCCCCAGCTAACTGGTCAAATAGAAGATCGATACGAGGCAAGGGGTATTTGTTTTTGATGGTGACTTCGTTGAGTGGGCGATAATCAACGCAAAGTCTGAGACTCTTGTCTTTCTTCTTTACAAAGATTGCAGGACAGCCCCAAGGAGACGAGCTTGGGCGGATATAGCCCTTGTCCAACAATTCTTGTAACTGGATTTTTAACTCTGCCAACTCTTTGGGAGGCATTCGATAAGCTCTGCGGGATATAGGAGCAGTCCCGGGCTTTAGCTCTATGGCAAACTCAACATCACGGTCAGGAGGTAGACCAGGTAAGTCCTCAGGAAAGACATCAGGGAACTCACAGACTACAGGGATGTCTCGGATCCCTTGATCATAGGTAGCATTTAGCTGTGTGGTAGCTAGTTTTGAAGGCATAGGAAGTTGGAGAAGGAGTTTGGAGGTGCTGTTAGGAACATCCACTCTCACAACTCTACTCAGAATGTCAAGCATGGCCTTATACTGGCACATCCAATTCATGCCTAAAATGACATCTATCTCCTGATCTTTCAACACTATCATGGTGGTAGGGAACGCATGATTTCCCAACATCACTGGTATACTGCGAACCACCTCTTTGGTGTTTATACGCCCTCCAGGCGATAAAATGCAAAAACTTTCTTTCAACTCCCCAATTGATATGTCATGCTTAGAGACGAAGGTACGACTGATGAAAGAATGCGATGCACCAGAATCAAACAACACAACTGCAGGATGATTGGCAACGGGAAACCTACCGATCATGACGGGCTTCCCTTCTGGAATATCGCTGACAGTGGTGTAGTAGACTTGCCCGTGCTTCTTGACGAACTTGCCCTTCTGCACTTGCTGCTGTGAAGCACGGTGTTGCTGCTGCTGTGGTCCTCCAGGACCCTTCTGAAAGTTCTGAGCAGGCTTCTTGGGCTTTGGGCACTCACGAGACCAGTGGCCAAGTTGACCACAGTTGTAGCAGGGATGGTTATAGGCGGTTTGTGGGGTGGTGATACGAACACCTGGGGTGTTCGGCTGAGTGGCACTTTGTTGGTTGGCGTTGTGGGTGGTAGCCGCGGTACGGACAACCACTTGCTGGTGAGGGTAAGGTGGACGGTTGTGGTGGTGACTAGGATGATATATGACCCTCTGGCGCTTGTGATTGCCAGAGTGGCTGCTAGATCCTGCTTTCTTCTTCTTCTTCTCCTCTTGGTACTGACGGTTACTCTCTTCAAAAGCAACTGCCCGGTCAACAGCCTCATGATAAGAACCGGTCAGGTTGTTGGACATGCTTCTGTGGATCTTATGGTGCAATCCCCTAAGGAAACAGTCTCTCTTCTTCTCATCCGTGTTGACATATTCCGCTGCATACTGACTCAGATGGTTGAATTGACCCACATACTGCATCACTGTGGAGTCCTTCTGCTGCAGGGCTAGGAACTGATCAAGCTTCATCTTCATCAGACCTGATGGGATGTGGTGTGCACGGAAAGCGGTGCGGAACTCTTCCCAGGTCAACTCATGACCTTCAGGCTGGGCAGCCAAGAGGTTGGCATACCAAGCACTTGCTGGGCCACGAAGCTGCTGCGAAGCAAACCGGGGCTTCTGGATTTCAGTGCATCGGATGAGACCAAACTTCTGCTCCATGGTGCGGAGCCAATCATCAGCTTCGAGGGGTTCATCGGCTCTGGTGAAAACCGGTGGACGGGTTTCAGTGAAATCCACATAGGTGGTCTCTTGGTTGTGACGACCACGGTGACCAACATTCTGCTGTCCTTGGTTCTGAGCTATCAGATTGGCAGCGGCGGCCAGGGCTGCAATGGCCTCTGCTAGGGTAGCTGGTACAGGTGGAGGGTTTGGGAGATGGTCATCTCCAGCACCTCCGGCTCCGGTACGGGTGTTCACAGGCATCTGTATAAGCAACTCGGAACTCAGCATATATGGACAAAGGTTCTGAAACGACCGATTGATAGCTTCACTGATACAAAGATAGCTGGCTTGATAAAGATGACAACAGACTGAAAAGGGGAAAAGGTACGAAAAGAAAGATACATGCCAGACTTGGCAACAGACAGACTAACGCCCCCAAACCTAGTCTAAGGTTTTAAGTAAGCAGATGGTACTGACACAAGGAGTCTAGTCGTCATCGATGAAGATCAACTCTTCATCATCATCATCATCCTCGATGATAAGCTCAGGCTCTTCCTCCTCATCTTCATCTTCAACGTGGACATCTTCAGCAGGTTCCACTTCCTCATTCTGATCGGGCTCGTGTTCCACTTCAGGTTCCTCCACGACTCCGTCTTCGGGGTCCTCAGCAACTGGTGGAATCACGGGGTGAAGCTGGTTGTGCAGCTGGTGTACTTCCTCATGAAGCATATCATTGAACTGCTCGATCTGGGCGGTGTACTGCTGCAGTCCATGGAGCTGGGCTCTGGTGACATCCTCTCGGATCCATGTTGCATCACGCTGCTGGATAGCGCGAACCACATTCTGGTTAGCTTCCTCAAGAGCGGCTCGTGTCTCGTAGAACTCCAGGCGGGAAAGGTAGAAGTCATGCTCCATGTTCTCCATCTCAGCCTTCAGGTTCTTGATTTCCTCCTTCAGCTGTTTGCGGGTACGACGGGGAAAACGACGACCATTGGAGGATTCTCCAGTCTCTTCTCCGGTGCGTGGCGCCAGCTGGTGACGCGGCACACCGTTCGGTCCAGTCGACTTGCGGGCGGTCAGCTTGATGCGAGCCATATCTGGACAAGAGGTTAAAGATGAGAAAGGCTAGCAAGAAAAGGTATAGGTACACTATCCCAACGAACTCATTTATATACTTAAGTGAATATGACATGATGCATGAATCGTTCCTACGGAACAAGGCAATGCAATACTTAACATATATATAGGGCTTAATATATATATACCATTGTCCTGCTACTAGTGTTGCCAATTAAAGACAAGTTGAGATAAGCAATTTGGACCAAAATAGTCAAGTTTAAATTTTGTTTGGACTCAAAAGAACTTTTGAAGTTTTCGCAAAAGAAACACTGCAACGTTAAAGTGAGATGCTCCGATACCACTCTGTGACGGAACGGCCCTAATCTCATGGCCCACAGGTCCCTGTCAACCTCTGACAGCCGATCCCATGTTCCACTTAATTAAGACCTGTTCGCCACCGGGCTACATCAGTGCCCAATGTCCGCAGGATCATCTCACAATTCGGTTACAGCATTGCATACTTTTACAAATAACATCGGAATAAAGAGCGGAAGACTTAAATAACAATAGTTTTACAAAGCAGGGTTCCAAATAGAAATTAAGGTGCAGTTATTACAAACCAAGTTCTGATAATAGAAATAGACATAGGCAACATAGTGGAGAACAGCAAAGATACTTATAATCACCCAACCCGTGGGTGTACAACTATTCTTCGGCCTCATCGGCCTCTTCCTGGACGATGGTCACGCAGCAGGGTGCAAGACACATCGGGGACTCTGTCATACCTGCAGCATGGGTAACAAACCCTGAGTACTGGGGTACTCAACAAGACTTACCCGACTAAAGAAAAGGGAGAAGACTCAGGAATGAGAGGCTTAGGGTAGTCAAGGTAAGGCTTAAGCAAGATCAGGTATTTTGCAGAAAGGCATTTTGTAAACCTTATTTTATTTTGGAAAGATTCAGTATTCCTCCATTCTTCATCGTTCATGATTCATTTTACATTTCAAAACATACCTAGTTGAGAACCACTCTCCGTTGACAGTCAGTGACCAAGTCTCCATAACCGAGGAGCAACGTTAATCCGGATAAATAATACTCAGCTGAGAATCCCTATCCACACTGCATATGTAGCACCCAAGCTTGCATATGCCAACTCGTCTACCACGATTCCTCCAAGATTGGACCGGTCCTACGCCACCCGGAAGTACAGTACACCACTCCTTTCCAGGTACGACGACCACGTGGGTACATGCTACTTCCGCCATCTCTCCACTCCCAGTGCGCTGTTGTCGGTCCCAATCAAGGATTTCTCGGAGCCAGAGCTTTCCGAAGTATGTGAATAGTTACAAGTCTTGACCAGCAGGCCCCCATACGGATGGTCCCTAATTTTCCAGCCAGAACTATACCTTGGTTATATCTCACCCAAGCGTAATAGTCCCGTCAGTTTTTCAACCCTGTCCCGGTCGGTGTCAACTGTTGAGTCCCGGACTACAACATGACGGCACCGTACGCTCGGACAACCTCTCCTCGCTATTGACTAGGTATGGATCAGATACCTAGCCAATGGCCGGGGAGTAAGACCAAATTCCCATAAACATTCCTTAAGTGATCACACTTTTGAAATTGGTATTTTATTGCAAAGTCTAATTCAATAAGCATTGCTAAGCATTTTTCAAATACTTTTGAAAAGCAGGTATCGGGTGTATCAGTGATCAAGGTGGATAGTGCATCAATTAGGATAGCACACAACTCCTATAAACCTAATGCAATAATTTAACTCAAAAGCATTTAAGGAAAACATTTTATAAATCCAAGGAAAGGGTTAAATGCACCGGGGCTTGCCTTGGATGGCAAAAAGAGCAGACTCGGGGTAGGTTTAGGTGTCGGAGCTCGGGGTCGCCTCGGGAGTTGGTTCGTCAACAGCGGCCTCGACTCTGGTACCTTCTTCGTCAACTATACGGATGCAATGATGAATGCTCATGAGGATGATGATATGGACTTATGGTGCAAGACAATTCCACTGATTCTAGATTACTCTTAGGCAAGGCATAATCGAAATCTAGGTTGAGCATAAAAGGTAACCATTTCTTCCTTAAGCAATATTGATTAAACTAGACCTTATTATAATTATCCTAAGCATCATCCAAACATAGCATCACAAACATCATAGACCAAAGGGTAGGGGTCTATGAACATCGATCAATCCAAAGATCACATCATTAAACACTTATTACCAACCCTAATCCATCTTTTCTATTTTTCTTAATTTATTTAAAAGGTCATTTTATGAAGTTGCTCCAAAAATTACCAAATTAATCACATAAGTTCATTAAGGCATAAACAGATGGCAAAACAAATTTCATAATTTTTGGAGGTCATTAAGGTGCTCAATTAAATCTAAACATTTAATTAACAAAAGGCACTATTCCTTAATTAAAATAAATGCTCAAAAATCAACTTGCTCCAAATGACTTCAAAATTTTACCAGAGGTTCAGCATGTTATAACAAGTTCACAAAAATTTATCTCAAGATTTTTGGAGTTATAGATCACTCTCCAAAAATACCAAAACCTTCATTTTTCAATTAAAAGGGGAATTTTACATTTTCAAATTTTTGCACAAAACTCAAGTTTCATATTTTTCTAAAATACTACAGAGCATAAAAAGTCTACTACAAAAATTTCAGAATTTTTGGATCAACACAAGAAAATCATACAAAAAAGAGAAAACCGAACACTATTCATAACTTAAAAATAAAAAGAAAAACGGGCACGGCGGCGGGAGCTCGTCGCCGGCGACCATAAACGGGCGGCGCTCGGCACGCCGGCCACGCTGGGCGCTACGCGGCGAAGCTGAGGGCACGAGAGTGATCAGAGGGCTCACCCGCGTCGATCAAGGGACTCGGCGAGGTGAGAGGATGAACGGAGGTAGATGAACGGCGATGACCGGCGGGGAGGTTGCGGCGGCGATCGTCGCGCCGGCGGTTCTGCGCAAGATAAGCGACCACGAGGGCCGGGTTAGAGTCGCACGGAGTCAAGGAACACGACACGGGGGTCGGTGAGGGATGATCATGGCCGGAGACGGCGAATTTCACGAACCCGAGTTCGCCGGGTTCTCGCCGGAGATGACAACGGCGAGCTACACCGGGCGATTGAGGGCGGTAGAGGTGAAATTGGAGGGTGGGGAAGCGGCACAAGAATACGGCGGAGCTTCTGAGCTAGGTGGTTGAGCACGGGAGGCTCTGGAGTGAGGTGGCGACGGCGGCGGAGCTGAGGAAGAAGCTCGGGCTCCGGCGGCCCATTTATAGCCGCGGCCAGAGGCCGGTAGAGAGCTCGAGGGTGGGTGGATAAGCTCGGCGGACGCGTGCGCTCTCGATTGCGCGCAGGCGGAGGGTCAGGCGTGCAGCCGGGGCCTGGGCGAGACCTCGCCGGTGATGGCCACGCGGCGGCGACGCGCGGAGCACTGTAGGGACCGAGAGCGAGGGTCAGCGCTCGCGTGCGGGCGCGGAGGGAACAGGGAGACAGCGGCGGCAGGACAGAGGCGCGTGGGGAGCAGCCGTATGCGCTGCAGGCGCAGCGCCGGCGCCATGGCCGGGCCCCCCCCTCCCCCTGGCTCTACGGGGAAGAAGAACAGTGTAGGGGCTAGGGTTTGACTTTTGGCCAGTTTTTGTATTTTGCAAATTTCTCCCAAAATTTGAACTGCACAGGAAAAACTCAAAATACCAAAGTTGCTCAGAAAAATGAGATCTACAACTTTGTCAATATGAACATTTTCAAATTCCAAATAGTTTTTGAACTATACTCAAAAACAGAAAAGGGGACACTTTTCAAATTTGATTCAAATCAAAATTACTTTGGATTTCAAACTGAAACTTGAAAATCTTTATATAAGAAAGTTGTTCCATTTGACAAAACCTACAACTTTGCTAATATACACTTTTTCTGAAACTCAATAGTTTTTTAATTAATTTTGAAAACTCAAAAAGGGACAAAAACTGGAGTTTGAATGAATTGGAAATTACTTCAAATTTTATATAGAAACTTTGAAATTTGTAAATACCAAAGTTGTTCCTCTTGATCGGATTCACAACTTTGCTTTTTGAACCAACTCAAAATTTTGAATTTTGAAAAGTTATCAAAAAGGGGATAAATCCAGGATTTGGGATTTTAGGGTTTTGCAAAAGGAAAATCAAATCAAATCTGATTTTTGAACTTTGATCAATGCAACAAACATCAGGGCACTAAATTTGAACAAGAATTACATAGAACTAGGCACAGAGGTGAAATTACCATTTTGCCCTTATAGAGAGAATTGGGCTTTTAGGGTTTTTGAAAAGGGAATCAAAGCATAGCAATTAGGCAATTCAAATGCACCACAGGAAATGATTAATGCTTAAGATGATGACATGTCAAGTTAATTACATTAGTAACACCAGGGTGTTACAGTCTAGCACTGAGCTCTTCCACCTCTCCTACCAACACAGCATACTTGCTTCTCAAAGTGAGAAGGTCAGTCATGTGTGTGGTGCACATCTCACACTCCACCTCCTCAGAAGTGACCACGGTGGACTTAGCAAACTCAAGCTCCCTCACCGTGTCCTTCCACTTCTGCCTAAACTCCTTGCGCTCTCTAGCGGCACACCTAAGTAGCTTATCCTGACTAAGCAAGGCGGCAGTAAGCTTCTCGACCTCAATAGAAAGCTCGTCGTGGGTGAGAGATACCTGGGAGGTGTTGTCGTCGTCGTCGTTCCGAGGGGTGTTCACCAGCTCGCCGTCGACCTCCTTGCCGAGGGCCATGGTGCAGAAGCCGTCGTCGGCGGCGAAGAAGCAGAGGCCGTTCAGCTTGTCCTCGATCCTCTTCTTCTTCTCGGACTCGTCGTCGCTTGAGCAAGCGGAGTCATCATCCGAGCCATCGACGTCGCTGAGCGTGGCGAAGAACGCACGCTGTTCAGCCTGGGCCTTCTCCAAGTACTTCTTCTTGATGTACTCCTTGTCGAAGCCGCCCCTCCGCTTGTGCCTCGCGGCCACGTACTTCTCCTTGCGCTTGCCGGAGTCATACTTGTGCCCATGATCCACCTTCCCAGATGAGTTCTTCTTCTTGGGACAGTTGGCGATGAAGTGGTCGGGTCGCCGCACTCAAAGCATCCTAAGCGTCCTCCTCCGCGGCGACGGTTCATCTGGTTGTTGTGAAACCGCGAGAACCAGTTGACGAGCAAAGCCAACTCGTCATCCCCCAAAGACTCAAGCTGGTCCTCTATGACGGAAAAGAGTGAAGAGAGTGCAAATCCTCCAGAGGGGTTAGCAGAAGAGCCAGAAACCAAAGTCATCGACGGGCCAGAAGGATTTTCATAAGATGCCCTCGCCATGGCATCAATCTCACTGGACTTGAGCTTACTAAAGAGCTTGTCGCAAGTGAGGGTCTCATATTTCGGTGATTTGATGATCGCCTGAACTTTGGAATCCCACACCGATCGATCAAGAGTATGCAAAAGCTTCAAAGCTCTCTCATGATCGTCGAAAGGCAACAGCTCCTTGTTAGCCCTCATCTTGCTGACAATTACCTGAAAGCGAGTGAATAAACTCTCTATGCTCTCGCCAGGCATATGTCGAAAGTTCACGTACTCTCGCTTGTGCGACTTGTAGAGATGGGTTTTGACTTGAGAGGTTCCCTCATGGAAACGCATGAGGGATGCCCAAATCTCCCGAGCCGTAGCGAGGTGAGAAACGCGATCAAACTCCATCATGCTCAAGCATGAGAAAAGAGCATTACGGGCTCGGCTATTGGCATCGTGATCATCGATCTGACGTTGAGTCACACGAGCAGCCAAGACAACGTAATCAGCAGAGTTGCAAATATCCCAAATGGAAGCACCCATACTCTGTAGATAGGCCGACATGCGTATCTTCCAATATGCATAGTTCGTCCCATCAAAGAACGGCAGTTTGCCCACGCCGCGATCCATGTCGCCTTCTGTGGATCTGGAACCGGCTAAGGTGGAAGATCCTTAACCTGATCTGATACCAATTGAAGGACCGAAAGTGCTACCAGAAAGCGAACAGAGGGGGGGTGAATGGGAGCTTCAAAATTCCTTTCGGAAACTTGTAGCCACTGTCCCATAAATCAACCCCAAGAGGAAAGCCTAGAGCTCGTAAGTTTCCACGACCCTAGAGATAGGGTGGATGCTTCCAAGAAGCAGAGCGAGACATTATACGACTCTAGAAACCCAACGCAAAAGCCGGAAAACAAAACTGACAATGAACGAGCGAACCGCGGACGAAACAGTGCGAAACAGCTATGACCGGACTCACTGGTGCATCCGGTCAGTAGGCACTGGACGCGTCCGGTCGAGCTAAATTGGTTCTGGACCTTCTCTGTTCCTGACCGGACTCACTGAAGAGGAGCGTCCGGTCAAGAGACAAGCGCCCAATCACAAAAACAAACGCCGATGAACAGTACAAGTGTTGCGTCCGGTCAGTGTTAGGTCGAGCGTCCGGTCATGCAAAGAAAAGCAGAACAGGAGCGTGTTCATGGACCGGACTCTGACCCTAGCGTCTGGTCATCCCGGCCGAGCATCCGGTCACCCCAAAAATCAGTTGTTCGTCCATCGATTCGACACAAACTCTCCCAAAACGAAACCTCTAGGGTTCAAACTTCGAGAGATGAGTTACAAGGAGGATTGTGAGCTATCTCTAAGAGATCATGGCTCGAACCTATCTCCAAATCGATGAATCAAAGAATTTCGGGGGAAGGGAGAAAAACTTGACCCGAAACAAAAATTGACCGATCTACTAGCTCGTGAGGTTAGAGGTGAATTCCTTCGGTGGAAAGAAGTGCCTCATGATCTAGTATAACTTGGTTCAAACGGATTTGCAAGAGATGCACCGAACAAAGAGATCGATCAACGGAAAAAACGTGGAAAAAAGGATTCCGCGAAGAACACGAACAAAACACGAATCACAACCACGAATTTGCAACCGTGTGGCTACCACACGCTACAATAGTGAGATTACGGTCTCACTTCCTCAAAATCTCACGGGCACAGAGGTATTGTTCTCTTCTCTGTGGATCTCAGTTCGCTACAGCAGGGGAGAGGGAGAGCAGGAAAACCTAGAAGGCAAAATAGCAAAATGACTGAGATTCATCTGGGAGGAGGGTGTCTCCCTCTAATTATCCTAATTCTAATTCCTACTTGTTAGCACTGGATTTTGGTCAACATAGAGAAGATGACGGGTGGACCCAATGAGCAGTGAGAAGAGCATTCGGTAGACGACCAAGCGGTGGGTTACTCCATTCAGGGAATAGATGTGGCAAGAAAAGCCGATCACGAGGATAATCGACCATGACCGTGACAGATTAAACGAGTATTCAAGAAGCCAGAGGGGTTTGATCTCATTGGCCAGGAGTTGGATTTGGTGGCGTTGTGATGTGGCAAGCATGCAAAGAAGGCAATATATATAAAGCATGCACATCTCGACATCCAGTTCTATATTTAGCATGAATGGCTTCACGATGAAGGAATATATATAAAGCATGCACATCTTGACGTCCAGTTCTATATTTAGCATAAATGGCTTCACGATGAAGGAAAGGCTAGAAGACGGTGTGCATGTCTAGTGTGCGGAGATGGGCGTATGAGGCATTCGGCAAGTACCCATGCGGTCGGCTAGTTTCCAAGGATTCGGCAACTGCTCATGCGGTCGGTTATTTTGAGAAAAGGAGTTTCCATTGAAACGACGGAAGCAAGAGCCGATCGGGCAACAAAATTGCGACAATTAAGGCAATAAAGATTCTGAAAGGAGTTGAAGGCCAAGAATATTGTATTTTCCTTTAATATTTCATAGTCATGTCGTCTTAGGACTTGTATTGCGTCCAGGGTATAAATATAAACCCTTGGCTATTGTAAAAACTGTTCACAACCACAACAATACAAACCGGCCCCTGCGCCACCTATTCGAGTCCTTAGTCGTGTCGTCGAGTTTCTTCGAGAGGAATCATCGATCCGTCGACCTCCGTAAGTACCGGCAACCTTGTTATCATGTCTAGTATCGTGCGGTGGATTTAGATATGATGCAAGTAGTCTCGTATGTTGAGCTTAGTATCGTGCGGCGGATTTAAGATTATGACGGGAAGTTTTTGCTTATGCCTTGTATCGTGCGGCGGATTGAGTTATGAGTAAAAATAGTTATCGGCTCTGTTAGATTTGGCAGATCTAATAGATTCATTAAGTTATCATGTGTTGCATGTTTTTTTTATTTATTTAATTCGTACAACACTTTTGCCCAATCTAGATTGATTCTCGTTCGGCTCTGTTGCATGAGTTCGTTCATGCTTTGCTAATCATCAGATCATAATAGCCGAATTGACTTTCAATCTAGATTGTTACATGTTGTGGGTTCATGCATGCCAATCATGTCTAGGCTTTGATAGAACTGGGTGTCGTGCGGGAGGCGCAGGTTTTAGATTAGTTTAATCATGCTTTGCTTGTATGTTTCTTCTTCATGGACCCCAGTTCGACTGTTTTGCCGATTCTGGTTAAGCTTACATGAGTAATGAGTACATATAGACCTGTTCAGATATACATATGCTTTTAGCTTCTCATAATTAGATTGTATCATGCGGTGGATTAATCTAATTATAAGGAGTGGTGTAGATTTATAGCAAGTGGTATCATGAGGTGGATTAGCTTTGCTTGAATTTATACCTGACGGGTTTATGAAGGCTGGACGTGCGGCAGATCAGCTGGATTGGCCTATGCATGTGTCATTTGGATAGATTTATATTTACGAGTTGCCCTTTTATATCTTATTGCTACTTATGCGTTCGGCATTCAACATGTTTATGATTTATCTTTATACTTGCCGAATGACATTATAAACCTGTTTCGATAAACAGCTTTCATAGCTGTGTGCCGTCGTGATTGGCTTTCAAAGCCGTACATATGGAACTGTCTGGTCATATCTGGCACGTTCCAAGGTATTCTCATACTTTTATCCCTTGTTGGTTTTCAGGTCAAACCGACTGGCATGTTTCCGGAACCAGAACACTCCGGGCACCCGATTGAAGCCAGCCTCGTTCGGCTTGCTGTGTGCCTGACGCGAGACGACACGTTTTGCGTCAACACTACTCTACCCCTCAACTAGTTACAGAGCGAACCAGCTAAACCCTAGGGTTATTCTGGACCAACTCGTGATAGGTAGTGATCCGACGGCCTCGCCCGCACAACTTGTAGCATTGCCTCGACGCAACCTCCCGATTGCCGCCACGTGCCGCCCTCGCTCTGCACCCCCGGTTTTGTGGCCCAAACCGGAAAATGAGCCTTTTTAGCCAACCCCCGGTTTTGAGGCCCAAACCAGGAAACCAGGCTTCCAGCATCTGAGTTTTGAGGCCCAAACTCAGGAAACCCGCAGCGCCCAGGTTTTGAGGCCCAAACCTGGAAACCGTCCTCAGCCCGAGTTTTGTGGCCAAACTCGGAAACCCTCAGCACCCAGGTTTTGAGGCCCAAACCTGTAAACCGTCCATCCGATGGTTTTTCTCTGAATCTACCACCAAACCGAAGCTGTAGAAGGGATGCACCGCCCATGCACCCCGTCCACTGACATGTGTCCCCAAGTTCTCGACTCAGGCAACACATGACCGCAAGTCTTCGCTCGTCGCTGTCTCAGGCTGTCAGCCACCACAGCTGATCCTCGGGCCACCGGTCCCTCAGTCCAAGCCTCACGTCCGCCCTTCGCCACTCTCGGTCCATCGGCACGGCACGTCTCTACTTGACCTTCACCTTGTCTTTGATCACTGTATCCGTGCTCGACACCTGCACAACACAAGCCAAAGAACATGCGCATCATCCTAGTTGACAATCACTCATCACTTAGAGACTCGGCATACACCCATGTATCCGCACTTTGGGTTAAAGAATGCAGGAGCCACTTATCAACGAGCCATCCAAGATTGTTTGGGTGACCAGATTGGCCGAAACGCAGCTTATGTTGATGATGTGGTCATAAAGACAAAGGATCCGACTACTCTGATATCAGACCTGGAGGAAACTTTCAACCGAGTACGCGCATACCAATGGAGACTCAATCCCACAAAATGCGTCTTCGGAGTACCTTCGGGACAATTACTCGGTTTTCTTGTTAGCCATTGGGGCATCGAGGCTAGCCAAAAACAAATCACAGCTATCATCAACATGAAACCACCTACCTCAGTTAGGGATGTTCAGAAGCTCACCGGGTGCATGGTTGCACTAAATCGATTTATCTCAAGGCTGGCAATAAATTTCAGTGGACGGAAGAAGCGGACAGGGCCTTTGAACAACTCAAATTATAACTAACCAATTCACCTATACTGACACCACCGGAACCCAGGGAGCCGATGATGCTTTATATCGCAACTACCACACATGTCGTAAGCACAGCGATCGTGGTTGAGCGCAATGATGACAAGCACATCTATCACACCCAGCAACCAGTGTACTACATTAGCGAAGTACTCTCCGATTCGAAGGTTAGATACCCACAAGTACAGAAACTGCTCTACACTCTACTCATATCTTCAAGAAAGCTACAACATTACTTCGAAGCTCATGAGATTACAGTCGTCACAGATTTTCCTCTGGGAGGAATCCTCCATAATCGTGACGCCACTGGGAGAATTTCCAAGTGGGCAGTTGAACTGGGAGCACTCAACATCAAGTTCACTCCGAGGAAAGCAATCAAGTCATAGGCTCTAGCTGATTTCGTCGCTGAGTGGACAGAGATACAGCAGACCCAAGACAACTCTATTCCTGATCACAGGAAGATGTACGTCGACGGGTCCCTAAAACTCGGAGGAGCAGGAGCCAGAGTACTTCTAGTATCACCCGCCGGAGAGCAGCTCAAGTACGTTCTGCAGATATTGTGGCCCGCCACCAACAACGAAGCAGAATATGAAGCACTACTCCATGGACTTAAGCTAGCAGTCGCACTGGGCATCAGGCGACTCCTAGTCTACGATGATTCTTCCGTAGTAATTCACCAAGTCAACAAAGACTGGGATTGCACAAAGGAAACAATGAATGCCTATTACACGGAAGTCCGCAAGCTTGAAAAACACTTTTCTGGGCTAGAACTCATTCATATTACCCGGGATCTCAATGTGGCAGTAGACATCCTAGCAAAATTAGGATCTGACAGAGCCTTGGTCCCTAGTGGTACCTTCGTACATGAATTATCCAAGCTGTCAATCCAAGAGAAGAAAGAGGCTGAGTCAGCACCATCCATCGCGGTTCTAACTCTAGCACCCGACTGGACACAAGTCTTCATTGACTACTTCAAAGAGCATAAACTGCCAAGTGATAAAACTGTCGTAGAGAAAGTCACCAGACGTAGCAAAAACTATGTTTTATTCGGCGACAAGCTGTATCGACGTGGAGCTTCATCAGGAATCCTCCTCAAATGCATCTCACCAGAAGAAGGCAGGGAAATCTTAAATGAAGTTCACTCTGGGTGTTGCGGTAACCACACAGCTTCAAGGACTCCAGTCAGAAAAATCTTCAGATCAGGGTACTATTAGCCCTCAGCTCTGAAAGACGGAGAAGACTTAGTCTGTCGCTGTCAATCGTGTCAGTTCTTTACCAAGCAGCAGCATGTACCTGCACATGAATTGATCTGTGTTCCTCCATCCTGGCCTTTCTCATGCTGGGGACTTGACATGGTAGGTCCTCTCAAGCGTGCTCTAGGCGGATTCGAGTACATCTACGTCGCCATCGACAAATTCACAAAGTGGATCGAGTACATGCCCTTGATCAAGTTTAATGCATCCAAGTTAGTACAATTCATGCGAAGCATCTTTCACCGCTTTGGGATGCCGCACAGAATCATCACCGATCTCGGGTCCCCTTTCACAGCTACTGAATTCAAGTCATGGGCCAGCGACTGCGGAATCAAGATAGACTATGCATCAGTGGCCCATCCACAGTCCAACGGCCAAGTTGAACGAGCAAACGCCCTGATTCTTGCAGGGTTAAAACCAAGACTATTTGACCTCCTAAAAGATCACGGCGGAAAGTGGGTCGAAGAACTGCCTAAAGTAGTCTGGGGGCTACGGACACAACGAAGTCGGGCAACAGGCCAAACTCCTTTCTTCCTGGTATATGGCACTAAAGCGATCCTCCCGGCTGACTTAATCTGGAACGCCCCACGAACAGAGCAGTATAACAAAGGCGAAGCTGATGACACCAGACGGCTAGAAGTCGACAGCCTCAAAGAAGCCCGATTAACCGCACTCTTTCAGTCAGCAAGGTACCTTCAAGGGATGAGGCACTACTACGACAAGAACGTCCATCACCGCACTTTTCAAGTAGGCGACCTGGTCCTAAAGAAAATTTAGAATACTACAGGGTGCCACAAGCTTATGAGTCCATGGGAAGGACATTACATTGTATCCAATATAACAAGACCCGGGTCATTTGAGCTAGTCACTGAAGATGGATCTCCATTGCCAAATTCATGGAATATTGTGCACTTGAAGAAATTCCATACTTAAGGACTACGCTACAATCCTGACTCAGGGCATTTGTATTTCTTAGTTGGATATTAATAAAGTTTGAAGTTCATCAGAAACAAGAACTTTACAAATTATCCAGGCTTTTTTCTACATCTCACCACGACTAATCAGTCGCATAACAATCTCTGCAATAGCAGGGCTTACCACGGACTAATATTTAATATTACTCAGACGGATTGGTTCAGCGGTAACTGTTGGAAACACACTTGCCCTACCTCCGCGCACGTGTAGGGGGGGCGAAGGTGGCCAATCGTCAGAACCGAGCGAAGATGCAGCGAAAACAGAAACAGTGCGAGGGTGTAGAGGAAGTGAGAACAGTGATGTTGTGGCTCTATTCCCCAAAAATCGTCCCTTTACACTGTTCACCCCCTGGTATTTATAGGGGATACCAAGGGGCGCTGACCAAATTACAATAGGGTACAAGAAAGATTCCCCTACGGTATACGAACGGAAGGGCAGAATCGTACAAACACAGACACACAGAAACCCTAGTTCGTTTCCCATGCCCCCGCCCCCGCCTGGCTTGCATACACCTTCGCCCAGGGCGCGAAGGTTAACTTCTCTGCTCTGTCGGTTGCAAGACGTGCACCCCTGCGCTCTTCACTAATTTTGATCTTTCTCACGGAGGTGTGCGACATGTTCGAGGGTCACCACTTGCTCTTCCCAGGCATCCCTCCTGCAAAAAACCGTAAGGCCACTCGAAAGCCGAGTTAGTACGCGAGGGTTAGTAAAAGGGGTCCAGAGAACTTGTTAGGCAATTTGGGTTTTCTCAAGTGGGAGCAGGGCATTTGCGAGGGTTGTTTCTTGACTCGGCCCGCATGACATCACTGCCAAGGATTCTTTCCCCCAACAGTAGCCCCTCGATGGCTTGGATCTAAAAATGATTCGATCTTAGGCCCAAGCAGCGCCTTTGTTTGCAAAAGAACAGTACCCCTCGGCAGCGACGCCCGCGGCTGCTTGTGGGCCGACCCGTTTGTGTTTTGGTTGCTGTGTTTGAGACCCATTTTGTTTTCTATGCCGCATTTTTTGGGATTTGTGCCGGGTTTGTTGGGTTGATGGCTCGTGCCCTGGCCTATATAAAGGTGGGTTTGGTGGATGCTTTGAGGTTGTGCCCTCATTCGCTCTAGCCATCCTGCTGTTGTTCATTTCTTGTTGCAAAGGTTACTTTTTCTAGTTTCGAAGGTTGTTAGTTTTGCTTTCAGTGAGGTCCCTGTTTTGAGAGATGGCGAGGTCCAAGCAAACCGCTCGTGTCGTTTCACCCTCTACTGCAGATGAGGGGGTGACCTTTGGGTTCGGACTTAGCCGGGTTTGCAGTTCAGAGTTGGCTGCTTATGTCAAGCGAGGTTGGATCGAGGATGGGAAGGCTAGGTCCAGTGCTGGGGAGACAGTGCTGAAGCCTGACGCAGACGAGGTTGTTGTCTTTGAGGAATTCTTTGAAGCTGGGCTGCGCTTCCCCGTTGATTCCTTTGTGACTGCTGTTCTGCAGAGGTTCAATCTGAAGTTCCATCAGCTTACACCTTCGTGCTTTACGAAGATGTCAGTGTATGTTTAGGCATGCCGCTCGCAAGGTATTGTTCTGCGGATACATGGGTGTATGCCGAGTCTCTGAGTGATGAGTGATTGTCAATTGGATTGATCGCATGTTCTTTGGCTTGTGTTGTGCAGGTGTCGAGCACGGAGACAGTGATCGAGGGCAGGTGAAGGTCAAGTTGAGACGTGCCGTGCCGATGGACTGGGTGCGATGAAGGATGGGCGTGCCGTGCGGCGGACATGCCATGCCGATGTATCGAGCAGTGAAGGGCGGACGTGAGGCTTGGACTGAGGGACCGGAGTGCCTGAGGATCAGCTGTGGTGGCTGGCAGCCTGGGACACCAACGAGCGGAGACTTGCGGGGCACGGTGTTGCTCGGGTCGAGGACCTGGGGACACGTGTCGGTGGACGGGGTGCACAGATGGTGCATCCCCTCTACAGCTTCGGTTTGGTGGCTGAGCCAGCGAAAAACCACAGGTGGACGGTTTCCGAGTTTGGGCCTCAAAACTCGGGTACTCGGTTTCCAGGTTGAGCCACAAAACCTGGGCACGGACGGTTTCCGAGTTTGGCCACAAAACTCGGGCGATGGGCCGGTTTCCGAGTTTGGGCCTCAAAACTCGGGCGCTGCGGGTTTCTGAGTTTGGGCCACAAAACTCAGGCTGGAGGCTGGTTTCCCGGTTTGGGCCTCAAAACCGGGGGTTGCTGGAAAAGGCTGGTTTCCCGGTTTGGGCCACAAAACCGGGGGTGCAGAGCGAGGGCGGCACGTGGCGGCAATCGGAAGGTTGCGTGGAGGCAACGCGGACGACTTGTGCGGGCATGGCCGTCGGATACTACCTACCACCGCGTTGGTCCAGAATAACCCTAGGGTTTAGCTGGTTCGCTCTGTAATTAGTTTCGAGAGGGGTAGAGTAGGAAATAGACCTAGACTAGAATAGGATAAGTAGTCGGGGAGACACCCTCCTCCCTCTTTCTCAGTTTTAGCCATCTCATTTGCTCTTTCATACTTAGGGTTTCCTGCTCTCCCATCCCCTGCTGGAGCTGAGATCCGTAGAGAGACTTGCAACTCTGTGTACCTGTGATTTTGAGGAAAGGAGGCCATAACCTCCTTGTCGTAGCGTGTGTTTGCGCTCCGGCTCCCAGATCGTGGTTGTGATTCGCGTTTTGTTCGTGTTCTTCGTGGAATCCTTTTTCTCCACGATTTTCCCGTCGCTTGATCTCTTTGCTCGGTTCATCTTTCGCAAATCTGTTTGAACCAAGTTGTTCTAGATCGTGAGGCACTTTTTTCCACCGAAGGAATTAACCTCTAACCTCACGGTCTAGGAGATCGATCGATTTTTGTGTTGGATCGGTTTTTGCTCCTTTCCCCCGATTTCTTCCGATTCGTCGATTTGAAGTTAGATGAGAACCATGATTCCGGTTGGATAGCTCTCTAACTTCCTAGGAACTCCTCATACCAAGTCTAAGCCCTAGTGCTTTTGAATCAGAGGAGATCGAACGAATTTCGCGGAAGAACTGCTCTGCGTCGGGGGCATCGGACGCTCGTGTTCTTGGCATCGGACGCTGACCCGAGTAGCATCAGACGCGCCGTTGCCCCGTGTCAGTCTGGTGTTTCTGAGTGGGCATCGGACGCAGGAGCCCTGACCATCGGACGCTCCGCTGTCCATCGGACGCGTCCGGGGGTTGAGCATCGGACGCTGAGGGGTCACTGTTCACAGCGTCCAATGGCTATGCAGTAAGGTTCCAGTTCTGCCCATTTAGCATCGGACGCGTCCGACGCTTGGGCATCGGACGCTGCCAGCGTCCGATGCAGCTGTGAATTCGCTGTTTCGTTCGCTGTTTGTTCGTGCGACTTCGGATTTGATTTCTGTCTTTTGCATTGGCTTTCTAGGGTTGAGTAGTGTCCCGCTGTGCTTCTTGGAAGCATCCACCCTACATCTAGGGTCGTGGACATTAGCAAGCTCTAGGGTTCGCTTTTGGGGTTGTTTTTGGGACAGTGGCGTCTAGTTTCCGAAAGGAAATTTTGAAGCTCCCATTCAGCCCCCCTCTGGTCGCTTTCGGATAGCTTCTCGGTCCTTCAATTGGTATCGGAGCAGGTTAAGGATCTTCCACCTTAGTCGGTTCCAGATCCACCGAAGGCGACATGGATCGCGGCGTGGGCAAACCGCCATTTTTCGATGGGACGAACTATGCGTATTGGAAGATACGCATGTCGGCCTATCTGCAGAGTTTGGGTGCTTCCATCTGGGATATTTGCAACTCTGCTGATTATGTGGTCTTGGCTGCTCGTGCGACTCAGCATCAGATCGATGAGCACGATGCCAATAGCCAAGCCCGTAATGCTCTCTTTTCGTGTTTGAGCGCTGGAGAGTTTGATCGCGTTTCTCACCTCTCTACGGCTCGGGAGATTTGGGCCACCCTCATGCGCTTTCATGAGGGCACCTCTCAAGTCAAAACCCGACTCTATGAGTCGTACAAGAGAGAGTATGAGAACTTTCGACATCAGCCTGGCGAGAGCATAGAGAGTTTATTCGCTCGCTTTCAGGTGATTGTCAACAGGATGAGGGCTAACAGAGAGCAGTTGCCTTTCGACGATCATGAGAGAGCTTTGAAGCTTTTGCATACTCTCGATCGGTCGGTGTGGGATTCCAAGGTTCAGGAGATCATTGAATCACCTAACTATGAGACCCTCACGTGCGACGAGCTTTTTAGTAAGCTCAAGTCCAGTGAGATTGATGCCATGTCGAGGGCTTCTTATGCTAATCCTTCTGGCCCGACTATGGCTTTGGTTTCTGGCTCTTCCTCTGACCCCTCAGCTGGTTTTGCGCTTTCTTCTCTCTTTTCTGTCAAAGAGGACCAGCTGGAGTCTTTGGGAGACGACGAGTTGGCTTTGCTTGCCAACCGGTTCTCGCGGTTCCACAACAACCGCATGAACCGTCGTCGCGGAGGAGGACGCACGGGATGCTACGAGTGCGGCGACCCCGACCACTTCATCGCCAACTGCCCTAAGAAGAACAAGCACTCGGGGAAGGGCGATCATGGGCGCAAGTACGACTCCAAGCACAAGGAGAAGCACGTCCCCCCAAGGCGCAAGAAGCGGGGCGGCTTCGACAAAGAGTACATCAAGAAGAAGTACTTGGAGAAGGCCCAAGCTGAGCAGCGTGCGTTCTTCGCCACGCTCAGCGACGTCGACGGCTCGGATGACGACTCCGTTTGCTCAAGCGATGACGAGTCCGGGAAGATGAAGAAGATTGAGGACCAGCTCAACGGTCTCTGCTTCTTCACTGACGACGGAGGCCTTTGCACCATGGCGCTCGGAGATGAGGTCGGAGGCGAGCTGGAGCACACCCCTCGGAACGACGACGACGACGACACCTCCCAGGTATCTCTCACCTACGACGAGCTTTCTTCCGAGGTTGAGAAGCTTACTGCTGCCCTCCTTAGCCAAGATAAGTTGCTTAGGCGTGCTGGTAGAGAGCGCAAGGAGTTTAGGCAGAAGTGGGAGGACACGGTGAAGGAGCTTGAGTTCGCTCGGTCCACCGTGGTTGTGTCGGAGGAGTTGGAGTGCGAGAGGTGCACCACGCACATGACTGACCTTCTCACCTTGAGGGGTAATTATGCTGCATTGGTAGGAGAGGTGGATGAGCTCCGTGCTAGGCCGCAGCTGTTGGGTGCGTGCAAGACTTGTCCTGTCTTGCAGTCCGAGTTGGCAGAGAAGAATGCCAAGCTTGAATCCTTAGAGAAGGCCAGCTCGGATAGCACTTGTGTCATGAGGTGTGCTTTGTGTGAGGGTTTGGAGATGGAGATTGCCAATGTGAAGCATGGCAAGATGCAAACCGAGGAGGAAAACACATACCTTCGGACCATCTTGTCATGGGTCTCCTGTAGTGAGCCACAGCTCGGGATGATGATCTCCCAATTCAAGCAAGCTGCTGGTGGTCCAGGTGTAGGTTTTGCGCAGGGTGTTGATCTTTTCGCTTTTGGGAAGATTGGTGAGTCTAGTGGTCTAAACCCGAGTGAGAAGCCCAACTCCACCACTACTCCCAAACTGACCAAGCTTCCACCCAAAGAGCCACCTAAGCCTACCACCAAGGATGGGGTGTTTGAGGAACCCCCGAGAGCTCCGCCCAAGAATCAAGTCTGGGCATCCAAGCCGAACCACCTCAAGAACAAGCTTGACACAATGCCACCCATCCAGGAGGAGTGCTTGCCGAAGAAGGGCAAAGTGAACCATACCCACATCCCTGAGTACCAACAACCCCCTGTGTGTGCGGTGAGGTATCAGTGTGACTTCTGTGGGAGGGATGGTCACTTGAGTGAGTTCTGCTTTCGGCGCAAGAGAGAGGCGCGCCGTGCTCGGGAGATGGACAACCCAGACTTGTACCACCCTTCTCATGGTGGGCATGTGCCGAAGGTCCAGAGGAGAGCTGCTAGGCCCGGAGGTCAGGTTCCTAGGCCTAGGCAGGAGAGGAGAGCTCCGAGGAGGGAGACTAGGGCTAGAGGTCCAGAACCTCAAGCTCCTAGGCGTAGGCCTCGTAGAGAGCGTGCCCGGTGGGGTCCTGCTTTTGCAGTTGACGGACCCCGTGGCGGAGGCTTTGTTGAGCGCTTTCCTCCATCGCAGTTTGAGTATCGCGGTGAGCGCTTCTTCCCATGCGGACCACGTTTTCCTATACATGGTGATCGCTACCCCCGTAGGCAGGCTAGGAATGGTTTTTACACTGACCGTTCTTTTGAGCAGCCGGCCCAACACTGGTATTCTTCTTACTTCACTAACCCCAGTGTTGGACCGTATGCTCACCCTCTGTCTTTTTATTGATCTAGGTAAGACGGTTGGAGGACATTTGGTTGGTGGATTCTGGTTGTTCGATGCACATGACCGGAAACCCCAAGTGGTTCTCCAGCCTTAGTCCGGTCGCCGGAAAGGAGTACATAACCTTCGGCGACAAAAGCAAAGGTAAGGTATTGTCTCGTGGCTCGGTGCGGGTTAATGAGCACTTTGTGTTGCGCGATGTTGCTCTTGTTTCTAACCTGCATTTTAACTTGCTTTCTGTTTCGCAACTTTTTGATGAGGACTATGAGATTCGTTTTCAACCGAACCTTAGTCGCATCTTAGATCCTCAGGGCGATCTTGTATGTCTGATTTCGCCCTTTGGGAATGTCTTTCGCGCGAATTTCTCGGAGTCGTTTGGATCTTCTCGCTGTCTTTTGGCTAGTCCTTCTTCCTCCGATCTTTGGAAGTGGCATAGGAGGCTCGGTCATTTAAGCTTCGACTTGCTTGCAAGACTTAGATCACTTGGCCTAATCCGAGGATTGCCCAAGCTTTCGATGGAGAAGGATCTAGTTTGCCATTCTTGCAGACATGGGAAGATGGTTGCCGCTCCCCACCATCCTGTGACCAAGGTTATGACCTCGCACCCCGGAGAGCTTTTGCATATGGACCTTGTTGGTCCGGCTCGGGTGACCTCGGTTGGTGACAAGTGGTATGTTTTGGTTGTTGTTGACGACTTTTTGAGGTATTCGTGGGTCTTCTTTTTGACTGAGAAGACTGAGACTTTCTCCTTCGCTCGCAATCTGATTTTGCGTCTTCAGAACGAGTTCCCTTTGAACTCGATGCGAGCTATTAGAAGTGATAATGGTTCCGAATTCAAAAATTTGGATTTTGAGAAGTTTTGTAACCGCCTTGGTTTGGAGCATCAGTTTTCTTCCCCCTACACACCGCCACAAAATGGTGTAGTAGAGAGGAAGAATCGGACCCTTGTTGAGATGGCCAGGACGATGCTCGATGAGCATAGGACTCCTAGGCGCTATTGGGCCGAAGCTATGAACACTGCATGCTACATTTCGAATCGCATTTTTCTGAGAGCGTTTTTGAAGAAGACCTCTTATGAGTTGTGTTTTGGTCGCCAACCCAAGGTAAGTTATTTTAGAGTCTTCGGTTGCCATTGTTTTATATTGAAGAAGGGCAACCTGGACAAATTTGAGTCTCGATCTTCCGACGGCGTGTTTTTGGGTTATGGTACTCACACTAGAGCATATAGGGTTCTTAACCTTGACACTAACCGAGTCGTGGAGACATCAGATGTCACCTTCGACGAGACTCTTGTTTCTCCTTCTTCTCGTTTTGAGCGTGCAGGTGATCACGAGGTTGGAGAACCTCTTTTTGATGACGAGGACGAGGGTGCTGAAGGTATGGATGATCCAGCACCCCCTCCACCTGCCGTGCCGCCAAGAGCGGCCTCGACGACGACTCACGGCCCCGACACCTCTTCTTCCTGGGGGCCGTGGGATCCTCCACCTCGTGCGGTACCTTTTGTACCCGGGATGGAACCAGCTGCTGTTGAGGGGGAGGTTACTTCTTCCCGGGAGGCGCCACGACACATCCAGCGCCAGCACCCCCCTCAGCAGATGATCGGCGACATCGGCGAGCGAGTCACTCGCTCCAGGTCACAGCACATCTCGCACTTTGCTCATTCTGCTTTTGTTGCTAATTTTGAGCCCCGAGATGTTGGACACGCATTGACGGATCCAGATTGGGTCAATGCCATGCATGAGGAGTTAGAAAACTTTGAGCGAAATCGGGTTTGGGTTCTAGTTCCACCTCCACCTGACTGTAAGCCTATTGGGACAAAATGGGTTTTCAAAAACAAGCAAGGAGAGGATGGCCGCGTTGTGAGAAACAAGGCCCGGCTTGTAGCGAAGGGTTATAGTCAGAAGGAGGGGATAGATTATGAGGAGACCTTCGCTCCTGTAGCTCGTTTGGAGGCTATTAGAATACTCTTGGCTTTTGCTGCATCCAAAGGCTTCAAACTTATTCAAATGGATGTCAAGAGTGCCTTTTTGAACGGCTACATAGAGGAGGAGGTTTATGTTGAGCAACCCCCTGGTTTTGAAAATCCCAAGTTTCCAAACCATGTTTTTAAACTTCACAAAGCTTTGTATGGTTTGAAACAAGCCCCTAGAGCCTGGTATGATAGGTTGAAAACCTTTTTGCTTGCTAAGGGTTTTAAAATGGGATGTGTAGATAAGACGCTCTTTCTCCTCCGGCAAGGCAAAGACACTCTCTTGGTCCAGATTTACGTGGATGATATCATTTTTGGTGGTTCTTCTCACGCTTTGGTTGCCAAGTTTGCAGATACTATGAGCAGGGAGTTCGAGATGAGCATGATGGGCAAGCTGACATTCTTTCTCGGGTTGCAAATTAAGCAATCCCGAGAGGGGACGTTTGTGCACCAGGGCAAGTACACGAAGGACTTGCTGAAGCGGTTCGATATGGGTGAGGCCAAGCCTCTTCCAACACCCATGTCGATGACGACTGCCCTGGATGCGGACTAGGATGGAGAAGCAGTGGACCAGAAGGAGTACCGCAGTATGATCGGGTCGCTGCTCTACCTGACGGCGACACGCCCGGACATTCAGTTCGCGGTGTGTCTGTGTGCGCACTTTCAGGCGTCGCCGCGCACTTCTCACCGTCAGGTGGTGAAGCGCATATTCAGGTACCTTCATTTCACTCCTGAGTTCGGGATTTGGTATTCTGCTTCCTCCACCCTCTCGCTTTGTGGTTATTCCAATGCTGATTTTGCTAGTTGTCGCGTCGAGCGCAAGTCCACTTCTGGGACTTGCCAGTTTATTGGATCTTCTCTTGTATCGTGGTCTTCTCGCAAGCAGTCTAGTGTCGCCCAGTCTACCACGGAGGCTGAGTATGTTGCTGCGGCTAGCTGCTGTTCCCAGTTACTCTGGATAATGGCCACTTTGCGTGATTTTGGTTTGAGCTTTTCTCGAGTGCCTTTGCTTTGTGACAACACGAGTGCTATTAGCGTTGCTAAGAACCCCGTGCTTCACTCGAAAACCAAACACATTGATGTGCGCTTTCATTTCTTGCGAGACCACCAGGAGAAGGGTGATATCGACCTTCGCCATGTCGATACTCATCACCAACTGGCTGATATTTTCACCAAGCCTTTAGACGAATCAACCTTCAATAGGTTGAGGGGTGAGCTTGGTGTGTGTTTCCCCTTTTAGATAGGGGAAGCATTTTGATCTTGTACAGTCTGACTCTTTTATTTTGAGCTTCTTTTCTTTTGCATTTTAGCATACGCTGTTACATTCTGAGCTTCATGTTTCTAATCACTAGAATGTAACTATGCTCTGTTTAGTATGCTCCGATGCTTATGATGATACTTGTAGCTTATGCTCCTTCTGATCACTACTACATGGTATGAGCCGAGCTATTTTTTGAATGGGAATTTTGCTTAATGTATATAAATCTGAAAATGTTCACCATTGAGATATGCAACTAGCATGTGTAGGGTGTGTTGAGTCCATTCCTGCTTTTTATATATGCTAGGTTGCTATGTCTCTAGTTCTGAGTCATTCACTTGCTTGGTCTATTCATATCATGTTTAAAATTTGAACCAAGACTAGTGAATTGAAAAGATCGAGATGGGATTGCTTGTTAACACCTCACGGTATCGAGACTGTTTCTCATTGCACTTTGAGTTAAACTTGAGCCGTGTAGTGTATGACCGAAACCATAGCTTTAAGCTTCTGATTGCTTTGGCATAGGCTTCGCTCGGTTGAAAAGTTAGGCAATGACAAGCTTTCAACCTCTCGCAATCACATGCCAAATAATTGAACTTGTGAATTCTTTACCGCTGCAACTCCGATATAAAACTGAAATCACAAGTATATGTTTCATTCCTATGCATGATGATTGAACTTTGCTAGGGGTAGTTCACCTTGTATATATGATTAGCACTTGTTTGGATTCCTATCTATACATGTGTAGTGCTATTTTGATGGTGACTATCTTTTTGGCTAAAAACTGCTCATATGCTTCATATTTCGTATGTGCGATCAGTTTGAGCCTTCGCTATTTAAGTGCTTAGTTGTGCCATTGGAGCTATACCGATTATAGCATTTTTGCACTCTTTTGATTATATGCCTGAAGCCCCTATCTTGCATTTCTGACTTCATATGCATTTTGGAAGGGGGAGACTTCTTTTAAGGGGGAGAATTTGCCAAGGGGGAGAGTTTTGCCCTTGTTGCTTGATAAGTGCATTTTCAACTAAGGGGGAGAGTTCATGCAAATCATATGTCTCCTAGTGTTCATCTAAGGGGGAGCTTTTGCTAAGGGGGAGATTTTCAAATCTTTGCGCTCCTTTTGTGTTGGACCTAAGGGGGAGTTTTCCTGGTTGCTTGCACTTGTCGAGGAGGAGTTTGCTAGTTGTGTTGAGCCGTTGCCTCTGTCGTGAGGGACTAGCAAACATTTTCCCATTTGGTGTCGAATTTGATTTCGATCGGTCCTCTTCTGTTTCGGAGACCTTTCGATTGTCTGAGAGTTTCAATTGGTTCGGAGTGATTTTCATGCTAGTTGTGTTGAGCCTCTGTACCTCTATCTTGAGGGACTAGCATTTTGCTTCGGTTTTCTTCCGACTTCAATTGGTATCTGCTAGTGGTGTTGAGCCTGTTCTACCTCTTCTTGAGGGCTAGCTTTGCTTTGCTTGGTTGCGTCGAGCCATTGCCCATGTCTTTGGGGACCAAGTTTTCGCTTCTTCCACTTGACCTTCTTCGGCTGTGCTACGCTTTTGGGTCATTTGGTCGAGTTCTCTCTTCTCTTTCTTCCTACCTTCTTCTTTCTATTATGATTTGTGTGTGTAGTTGACAATGCACTCATCAAGGGGGAGATTGCGGATACATGGGTGTATGCCGAGTCTCTGAGTGATGAGTGATTGTCAACTGGATTGATCGCATGTTCTTTGGCTTGTGTTGTGCAGGTGTCGAGCACGGAGACAGTGATCGAGGGCAGGTGAAGGTCAAGTTGAGATGTGTCGTGCCGATGGACTGGGTGCGATGAAGGATGGGCGTGCCGTGCGGCGGACGTGCCATGCCGATGTATCGAGCAGTGAAGGGCGGACGTGAGGCTTGGACTGAGGGACCGGAGTGCCTGAGGATCAGCTGTGGTGGCTGGCAGCCTGGGACAGCGACGAGCGGAGACTTGCGGGGCACGGTGTTGCTCGGGTCAAGGACCTGGGGACATGTGTCGGTGGACGGGGTGCACGGATGGTGCATCCCCTCTATAGCTTCGGTTTGGTGGCTGAGCCAGCGAAAAACTACCGGTGGACGGTTTCCGAGTTTCGGCCTCAAAACTCGGGTACTCGGTTTCCAGGTTGAGCCACAAAACCTGGGCACGGACGGTTTCCGAGTTTGGCCACAAAACTCGGGCGATGGGCCGGTTTCCGAGTTTGGGCCTCAAAACTCGGGCGCTGCGGGTTTCTGAGTTTGGGCCACAAAACTCAGGCTGGAGGCTGGTTTCCCGGTTTGGGCCTCAAAACTGGGGGTTGCTAGAAAAGGCTGGTTTCCCAGTTTGGGCCACAAAACCGGGGGTGCAGAGCGAGGGCGGCACATGGCGGCAATCGGAAGGTTGCGTGGAGGCAACGCAGACGAGTTGTGCGGGCGTGGCCGTCGGATACTACCTACCACCGAGTTGGTCCAGAATAACCCTAGGGTTTAGCTGGTTCGCTCTGTAATTAGTTTAGAGAGGGGTAGAGGAGGAAATAGACCTAGACTAGAATAGGATAAGTAGTCGGGGAGACACCCTCCTCCCTCTATCTCAGTTTTAGCCATCTCATTTGCTCTTTCATACTTAGGGTTTCCTGCTCTCCCATCCCCTGCTGGAGCTGAGATCCGCAGAGAGACTTGCAACTCTGTGTACCTGTGATTTTGAGGAAAGGAGGCCGTAACCTCCTTGTCGTAGCGTGTGTTTGCGCTCCGGCTCGTAGATCGTGGTTGTGATTCGCGTTTTGTTCGTGTTCTTCGCGGAATCCTTTTTCTCCACGATTTTCCCGTCGCTTGATCTCTTTGCTCGGTTCATCTTTTGCAAATCCGTTTGAACCAAGTTGTTCTAGATCGTGAGGCACTTCTTTCCACCGAAGGAATTAACCTCTAACCTCATGGTCTAGGAGATCGATCGATTTTTGGGTTGGATCGGTTTTTGCTCCTTTCCCCCGATTCGTCGATTTGAAGTTTGATGAGAACCATGATTCCGGTTGGATAGCTCTCTAACTTCCTAGGAACTCCTCATACCAAGTCTAAGCCCTAGTGCTTTTGAATCGGAGGAGATCGAACGAATTTCGTGGAAGAACTGCTTTTCGTCGGGGGCATCGGACGCTCGTGTTCTTGGCATCGGACGCTGACCCGAGTAGCATCAGATGCGCCGTTGCCACGTGTCAGTCTGGTGTTTCTGAGTGGGCATCGGACACAGGGCATCGGACGCTCTAGCCCTGACCATCGGACGCTCCGCTGTCCATCGGACGCGTCTGGGGGTTGAGCATCGGACGCTGAGGGGTCACTGTTCACAGCGTCCAATGGCTATGCAGTAAGGTTCCAGTTCTGCCCATTTAGCATCGGATGCGTCCGACGCTTGGGCAACGGACGCTGCCAGCGTCCGATGCAGCTGTGAATTCGCTGTTTCGTTCGCTGTTTGTTCGTGCGACTTCGGATTTGATTTCCGTCTTTTGCGTTGGCTTTCTAGGGTTGAGTAGTGTCCCGCTGTGCTTCTTGGAAGCATCCACCCTACATCTAGGGTCGTGGACATTAGCAAGCTCTAGGTTTTGCTTTTGGGATTGTTTTTGGGACAGTGGCGTCTAGTTTCCGAAAGGAAATTTTGAAGCTCCCATTCACCCCCCCTCTTGTCGCTTTCAGATAGCTTCTCGGTCCTTCATGTTCCTCACGTTGAGGGTTTCGTTCGGACCCACCGCGTGCACATGCAGCCTTGCAAGATAGCGGATCGCGAGGGTAACAGCAGTCTGGGTCAGTTTGCGGTGTATACTTTTTGCCACCACGCCGGATCGGAGTTGCCAGTGCAGGCGCAGAAAAATAAGTGGACCAGCGGATGGCAAGAGTTCTGGTTTTATTATAAGCTTGATGGAGTGTCGGAGCTTTGTGGCGAGCTTCCTCCTCTTGGCGACGTGAGTGCTGAAGCTCAGATGGGCCCCGAGGTGCACGCCGCTGTTGACTGTCTGAGGGTGGTCGCGCGTTCTCAGTGCGCTCGCGATTTAGTCGAGGAGTACTGCTGCGCCAATGCGTGGCCCCTCAGCCGGAGACATATCTGGTTTCCGGTTGAGGAAGACCCGAAGTACGAGGGTAGGGGATTGAAGAAACCGAAGCTTGATTTGAGCAAGATTTGGGAGAGGGTCCTAAAGAAATTTCCTAGGCGTCAAGATGCTATTGAAGCCATTTATAAGCGCGTTCAGCAGAGGGCTGAAAATCTCATTGGGAAACTGACCACCCTTGAGATTAAGGCTATCCACAGCTCGGTGGGTAGCAGGGGTCGTGTTAACAGGGTTTTTGACATGCTCAGGATCCAGTATGCTAACTGGCCTGCTGCGTCGAGCGAGGATGTGCCAAAGAAGAGGAAGCGTGCTTCTGCGGAGGAGAAAGGGATTGTTTCGCAGCCGAAGAGGGGTCGTGGTCCTGGTCGTGGCGGCACCGGCGGCCGGGTGAAGGAACTTGCGACGAAGGTCACAGTAGGTTCGGGTGCTACCGGCGCTTCTTCTTCCTTGGCCATTGTTTCGAGCGGCCGAGGCGTTGGTAAGGTTGGAGGACGGGTGCCCCGCGTGGGCGGTATTAGTGCTTTAATCCAGATCTCGGATGACGAAGGTGTCTCCGATGATGATGAAAAGGAAGAAGGGAAAGAAGACGAAAAAGAGGGGGGCACCGAAGAGGACTCATCTGACGATGATAGTGATACCTCTAGTGGCGAAGGTAACTCTGATGAAGATGTGTCCATTGAGGACGATCGAGAAAAAAGGATAGCCTCGTCTAGTGCTGGTGCTGCTGCCACTCGAAGCATTGATGATATTTTATGGGACTTCGAGCCCGAGAGTCCGGAGCGGAGGGCGGTGCCCGAGTATGGGGGGTGTCATATATGGGTTGATGGCGTTGAGGTGGTTGGCGGACTTGAGTCCGATAAAATTCCAGGCAAAAGGCCCTATGGTGAAGCTAGCCGGGATGCTTTACCGTATGATGCTAGCAAAATTGGTGCCACCGATCCTGCCACGGAGCTTTTTACTAGTCCGGATCTTCGAGAGTGTCATTTGCAATGCACTCCGGAGGAAAGGCGTTTCCTTGGCCGAGTATTTGGCAGAGTTTGTGTGCCGGAGGCGGAGCTTTGACTAACAAACCAGCCGTTGGGTGAGCTTCAGGACAACATAGACGTGAAGCTGGTTGAGTTGATGCTTCTTAGCCGTTCTGCGCGTCGGAGGGCAGGCTACAACCATGATTATATGAGCACGCAGTTGGCGAAGGTGGAGAAAGAAAATAAAGATCTCCGGTGAAGCTTGGAAAGTAAAGAAATTGAGCTGAAAAGTGCTTTGGAAAAGGTTAAGAAGTCTCGAGAGGAGGCACAGGAGACTGCGAACAGTAACGCGGAGCTTTTGGCGGCGTGCCGCCAGAAAGACAAGGACTTATTGGCAGCGAATACTCGCATAAGTGAGCTGTCGACGGAGGTAGCTTCGTAGATGAAGGCTTGGCAGGGGTGTATGGGGAAAATTAAAACCAAGCTTGATAACTGCTTGACTAAGGCCGGAGGTTCTACTGGGGAACCACTGCCTGCATCTAATGCGGAGGCCTTCGAAAGTTGGCTGAGAAACGAGCTTGATGTCTTTAACTCGTTGGTTGGTAACGCGGCCGACTTCGGATGTTATGCTGGGGCTTTGGCCATGGCCGGGACCTTTCGCCAAGTTGACTGTGAGCACCTTCGCAAAATTAGGAGGCCGAACCACGTCTTCCCAACGGTCGACGAGGTGTGGAAAATGAAGATTGATGATGATGAGGTTCGGAACTGCGCGATGCGCTTGCTCCGAAGGTTTTGGATCATCAGAGGTGGACGCGCTCTTGCCTTCGAAGAGGCGGCGGAAGCTACTCGTCAGGTAACGACTTGTAAGAGTTGTTCGCTCCACATCTGTTGACTCTTACTAACGTCGTCACTAGAAGTAGACTATGAATCTATCCCCGGTAACGGCGCCAGAAAGGTTTGTTGGTACCTCTTGATGTAAGAAGTATAACTAACTATTCGTATGACTATTGGTAGGTTCCGCAAGCGCACAGAATAAGACTATTGTAGCACTTCACCCGGGAGTAACCGAGTATCGTATTTATTTCCACAGGGAAACTACTATGGCAGAACTAACACTAGGACTGCTATGAACAACTAGTGATTCTAACAGGGTTGATCGAGATGTATGAATGAGGGTTGGTTTCTAGTACTACTAAAAAGAAAAGAAAGACTAACTACTACTAACCTAAATCGGCGGGGTCTGGCCGATGAACAGATTAATGTTTTCCTACACACTTACGATCACAACTAACTTAGCAATAAAGAGTTTATCTAGTTCTTCGAACCATACACACCCTCTGGACTATTTAACTCCGACGTCCACAACGAGGTTTATGATTTAAGAACTAACCCAACTATGTGGTGGAATTCAAGGCTCCCAGGGCTGTCACCACCTGTTTGCTACCACAGCTATCCGGGGGGCTAGCCACAAACTAAGGTATAACTAGTCAAAGCACCGTGCTTACACTAATATATACTACTCTAATCTTGTGTCCAAAACTAGAGCACTGATTACTCAGCGAAGAACCCAAACTAGATATAAGCTAAATACTAAGCTATCTATGATCGAAAGCACTCAACAAGAACAATAAGTAAAGAACTTAAAGTAAATGCTGAAAGTAGAAGAACACTAAGATAAATGAGAAAAGACTTGGAATTATACCAGAGACTTGGAAGATCCTCTATTACAACTCCAGCTCTTCTCTTCTACACTCTCGCTCTCACTCTAAGTCTCTCAACTAGAGTGTTCCTTCACCAGAGCTTCGCTTACGAGAGTGGGACTAATGAGGTGAGGTCTGAGTACAAATGAGCTCGGGGGGTCCTATTTATAGCCTAAGGGACCTAGGGGGGTACTTATGGGCCTAGGGTTAGGTCAGGGGGGTGAGTGTGCTGGCGGGCGCCAGCCCTAGGTGGCGGCCGCCACCTCCCTGGCCCTTGGATCCACCGCCTCTTCACCAACGACATCCTGGAGGTCCTCCAAGTCGGTTAGGGTTCGGTTAGGGTTGTCCAATAACCGTCACATGGGCAATTAGGCCTTGATCCATGTGACACTGCCTCTTAGCCCTTGGATGAACCGACTTAGGTGAGCAACGGCTCCAAATGAGTGTGGAGTGCTTCCCCTGGATCAGTGACGTGGCAGGGGGGAGTTTGGGCTTCTCTCCCCTGGCGGTCGCCAGCTATGGGTGGTGGGCGCCACCCCTCCTCGGCCCAAAGTGAGCCCAGGCATGTGAGCTTGCTTCCTGGTGGGTCCATTTGGTCATTTTGCTCAAAAACCCTGCAATTTTCTACATTCAAATAAAACTCAACGACAAGTGGAAATCGTTAGTTTATAAAAGCTTTTTGGTTGATTTTAGGCTCTTTTGTTGTGTTATATGACTTTGTTGATGCTAAGAATATGACACTTAGTGAGCGTCAACAAGCTCCCCCAAGCTTACCTCTTGCTCGTCCTCGAGCAAGCATGGACTTCAAATAAACCTGGAAACTTGGTGTTTTTGTTGTGTATGCCCATATTATTTTCATCATCATGGAATTGGTAGCCTTCCCTGCACTCAAGATTAGAACAAAAGACCAGCAAGAAAGAAGGTTTGTCTTTCCCTTGCCTATTTTGCTAATCAATACATGTGGAATTTTTGCAAGTTTTGTTCAAAAGAAAGAATGCTTAGTAACTTCTGTGGCTCACTCAATCACTCATATTTCTATGTGGAAATGTAAGAATTATCCTCTCACTAAGGCTTTATTTGGGGTTTAATGGGTAGGATAAAGTGAGCATGCAATGCTAGCATAATTTTGCCAAGTTAGACAATTGGAGCAAAGGAGCAACAAGTCATAGGTTCAGACCAGGAATGTGCAAGTGTGTGTGGTATTTATTGTGGCTACTACTTTGATGACACTTCTCCTCTTTATCTCTTTTGTGGGATCATGGCTATGAATGAGAGCATTTGCTCCTTTGGATATTCTCTTCTTTCTAGAGCATTTGCTCTTTTGAACTTTCTTTCTAGAACACTTGATCTTTTGAATATTCTATTCTTTCTAGAGCACTTGCTCTTTTTTTTCAATGATTATAGCCATGTCCCTGAGACTTTAAGGATCATGATATTTTGCCATGAAGTATTCCTAACAGTGAATGGAAATAAAGGCATGTTGTGTGCGTATTCTCAGTGTAGGAATATCACTATATAGGTGGGTGCAAGTGAATTCCTTGGTCTAAAGATATGACAAGTTTCTCTACCATGACTATCAACAAAAGTCTAACTAGCTCAATACTAACATGCAGCAGGTGGAAGCTCCTACTCTGGAGTAAAATTATTTGGCTTTGGTAGGACTTTCTTTGCCACAGAAGTACTTAGAGCAAGTTTTTAAATTTTTCAAAATAATCACTCCACAAACTTGACTTGCTCAAGTGTTGATGCTCACTAATGCTCATAATTAGCCATCAACTATTGCATGAAATGACACTAAATGAATTACAAAGCATAGTTGTAGGGTTTGAAACTAACAAGTTCCACGAGTTTTGGTGCTCTCACTTGTTTTGTAGGACATCAATATTTCACCATATAAAAGTATCTTAAGTGAAGAATTGGAGTGCACCATTGCGAAGAGCTCGTCGAGACGATCAAAACGGACATATCATTTGCTATATTTGGAGTCCCGAATGAAAAGATATTAATTTCGCATCGAAATCTGCAAAAGAAGGATCTAGAAGACACCAGAAGACACCACGAGGCGGCCCACCACGTGGGCCCACTGGGCCAGACCGACCGGTCCCACCCAGGGACCGACCGGTCGGCCACGGAGGCCCGTCACTTCCGTCCTCTGCAAGCTACTTCCACCGACCTCCTAGGATGCATCTCCACCGTCCCCGAAGTCGGTTTGATCCAAGGGCTCACGTTCCACGCTCCGGGCTATAAAACCAGACCCAGACCCCCCTCTCCAGGCATCTCCATCTTCATTATTCATCTCCACATCAGAAACTAGGGTTTCAATTAGAAGTAGAGGTCCCTCTAGATGAATCTCTTCTACTTCATCTAGAATTAGATCTAGTTCTAGTTCTTCTAGTTCTAGTTCGTCTAGTTCTAGTTCTTGTTCTAGTTGTCTAGTTCATCTAGTTGTAATTAGAGAGAGGAGGAGGAGAGTGCTGAGGAGGAGCCGGATCTGTCGGATCTTCCTCGACATTGTATTGGTGCAGCATCTAGTTCGTCTTCAAGTAATCTCCAGGTTCTTCAATTACTACTTCTAAGTATTATATTTAATTTTAGTTCTTGCTTTATTTTATTTACTAGATCTCTGCTCGTATTGAGTGCTCTAGTTATCGTACGTAATTAGAGTAGTAAGCGTTACTGTAGACACGGTGTCTAGACTAGGGTTTACCTGAGCTTGCGCCCAATCCTCCGGATAGTTGTGGTAGCTACAGGGGTGACAGCTTTGTAGATTGTTATAATCCACCATGTTAGGATTGGTGTTTTCGTAGAGCTTTTTGGCAGCCTTCTCCCGATTACCCTTTTCCCAGTCTTTTTCGAGAATCGGAAAGGTACTGTTGCTCCGAAGTAAGTAAAGTATAGTGAGCCTTTGATTAAATAGACCCGCTTAGAAAACCCTATATCTCTCTACCCATATTACCATTCTTTTCTTGTACGTTCTTAATTCTTCTAGTACACTTCACATTCCCCGTGGAAATCGATACCCTGGAATACTCTCGGGTGAAAGCTACATCGGTATCCGTGCGCTTGCGGATTATTCTGTGTGCGTTTAAAATACCCAACAAGCTTTCTGGCGCCGTTGCCGGGGACAGAGTTTATCTCTACTCTTGGTAGCGACGTTAGTAAGTGTCAACAAGCTTTCTGGTGCCGTTGCCGGGGACCGGTAGCTGTTCTAGAATCGAACCAGGATCGTCCGTGTTTCTTTTCTTTTAAACACTTTTTTTATCACCACCTTTACCTCACCACCACACTCATCACCACATGGATTTCCCTCCTATCTTAAAATTCTTTGCTCCAAAGGGTGACTTGTTGGAGCCTCCATCATCATCACACCCCATTCATACAGATGGCTATGAGCTTCGCCCTGCTCTTATTGCCATGGTTCGGGAGAAAACCTTCTCTGGGTCAGAAGACGAAGATCCATACACACACCTTAGGCAGTTTGAGCAGTTGTGTTCTTGTCAATCTATCACTGGCATGACACAAGAGACCATTAAATGGACCCTATTCCCATTCTCCCTTTTGGGAAGAGCGAGAAAATGGTATAATCATTCCGTAAGGGGCACAAATGGAAATTGGGATGAACTTTGGGACAACTTTTGTCTTGCTTTCTTCCCTCTTTTTCGAATCACTGACCTTGGAATCGAAGTTCTTACATTTAAACAAAAAGAGAAGGAGACACTAGGAGCAGCTTGGGCTAGGTTCAAACACCTTACAAATTCTGGCCCAAACCTTTCCTTGCCAGACCATGTGCTACACTTTCACTTCTATTGTGGTCTTAACAAGGAAGCTGCTCTACATCTCGATTTAGCTTTTGGAGGATCATTCTCACATAAACTTGTTAGTGAAGGAGGAGACATCCTAAATAAAATCCTTGAAAACACTCCTTCCACTGGCATTTTTGATGAATTCTCAGAAGAAGTCGAGCTCAACCCCGACCATCACGAGGAGGAACACCCAACCAAATTTGAAATTCCTTCAAATCCTTCTAATAATTTGGTTGTCATAGAACCTTCTCTAGAGAAAACACCCCACGCTTTAGAAAATGATGAACCGTATCCTTTGGTGTTCTTCTCTGAATTTGAGGAAGATGATATCAAAGAGCATGGAAGCTACTTCATAAACATCTCTTTAAATCCATGCTCATATGAAACATCTCCTGATTCAATTAGTGTGTCTAACATTGCCACACTCGAGATTTTCAACCCCCTCACACTTTCTGTTTATAAAAACTTCAAAAGGGTGGTTGTCGATGCATATGTTTATCACAAATTCTGTAGATCTCGTTGTGCTCTTAAGTTGGTGTTGGAGGGGAAACCACTTCACCAAATCTCATTCTGAATGTTTCCCAAAGACAAGCTCAGTGTCCTAAAACAAGCACTTTTCAGATCAGTGTTCACCTTCCTGATGCACTGCCCTTGTGTAATGAGCATAAGGATATAATTGTTAAAATATTCCTTCGGGTATTCTTGTCACTAACCTTTGCAGGTCTGGAGCAAAACGTTTTAAGGAATGACAAACACAAGGTATGTCCAACCAATCATCATGCAACATTAAATTACATTCATCCAATCTTGATTTTTGCAAATCTAAGCTTGGGGGATACACTTTGTAAGAACATCTCTTAACATGTTGCTATATTGGTTGTCCCTACCTTTAAGACATGCTCATGTGCTATACACTTATCATGCTCTTTCATCATCATTTGAGTAAATCTCTTTAATGCTTCAATGCTACCTTAATTTGCTATAGTATATGTTTAGGTTTGAAGTACTTTCATACATCTCTTAAATTAAGCATGGTGCCTAGTTTAGGAGTGATGATCTTGCTTTCAAAGGCTTTTAAATTAAGCATGGTGCTTAGGTTGAAACGCCTTCCTAAATCAAATTAGACGTGGTGTCTAGGTTGGTTTTTGAACTAATAGTATACTATATTGGATGCTGGATATTTTGTTGGACTAACCCCTGCAGGAAAACTTTCAATATCAATTTGGGAAAGTCCTGAGATGAACTCACACTGGAACTGAAGAGATACATGAACTTTAACAACTTGCGCAAGGGAGACACAACTCACTGATCATGGAGAAATGAGATCCATGGAACAAGACAAAAGATGAGTGCCACAAAACAATATCTACAATCAAAGCACTCACTCCATGGAAGTAGGTGAATAAGTCTGAGCTGGGTCACTAGGAGATAAAGACCATCGTGGGAGGAACAACACACCTTCACTGATAGGTTGACACACAGAGAAGGAAGGTTGATCCCTCTAAAGATGATCCTACTATACCTTCCTCCTCTCAAGCTCCCATCACTCAGGTTCACTATGAGATAAGCAAGAGAAGACAAGCTATTCATGAAGAACAACCAATCAGACAAGAAAAGCTTCCACAAGGTGGTTCGCCACATCACTCTTCAATGATAAAGGTAACATCTCAAGGTATGTGACCATCACTTTAAAAGCTTCTCCTTAATTCTGGTATGTGCATATATAAGAACCAAACATGTTTTAGTAGCACATTAATTGATCCAACCTAATCAACTCAACATGTTCAGTTCTTTACTCTTTGTTCCTAGCTTTACTCTCTTAACCAATGAGCTAAAATTTTATGCATCTAACCTTTGGAAGATGATATATCACAATCATGAAAATATCGACACTTTATGCATAGATTATTGTAACATCTCGGCTCAGGGCTTAATAGGATTAATAGAATACTCATACCAATAAGTTGCAACTTCTTTTCCGGAAGCCCATCTCCTAAAAACTCCAAAGTTAAGCGTGCTTGGCTTGGAGCGATGGGTGACCGACCGGGAAGTCTTTCCCGGGTGCGCATGAGTGAGGACAAAGTGCGCAGAAAAGACTGGTGTTGGTCTGTGGGGATAGTCTAGGTCCTATGAAAGCTGCCTGATGTAAGCAGGCCCGGCCTCGAGGAGGCGGGACGTTACAGAATGGTATCAGAGCCGACTCTCGCGGTTTCACGGGCGCGTGTGTCGCAGTTGCTCAGACATGGTGGTCATGGCTGGTGTGGACCCAGAGTGGTCACACAGCATGGCACATGTGCTGGCACTGGACACACGGACGTGGCCAAGAGAGGACGTTCCTGGCCTGGGATTGATCGACGAGGACGTCGATCTCTTAAGGGGGTGAGATTGTAACATCTCGGCTCAGGGCTTAATAGGATTAATAGAATACTCATACCAATAAGTTGCAACTTCTTTTCCGGAAGCCCATCTCCTAAAAACTCCAAAGTTAAGCGTGCTTGGCTTGGAGCGATGGGTGACCGACCGGGAAGTCTTTCCCGGGTGCGCATGAGTGAGGACAAAGTGCGCAGAAAAGACTGGTGTTGGTCTGTGGGGATAGTCTAGGTCCTATGAAAGCTGCCTGATGTAAGCAGGCCCGGCCTCGAGGAGGCGGGACGTTACAATTATCCTTCCTTGGGTTAAGTAATCTGATCTGTTAAATATTTTAAGATGCTACTTTCATGCTCATCTTTTGATCCTATCACTCATGTTAAGATTAAATAAAGCACATAAACAACAAATTTGTCTTGCTTGATGTGCCTAAGGTTAGAGAGGAATGAAATAAAACTTTTGGTTCTGTTGGTGTTTTTCCACCAACAGAACCCATGCACTTGATCTCTATCTTGTCTTTATGAGCAGGACACACTCTTGAGCAAAACATAGAGGAGTTTGTCAACTCGCAAATTCTACAGAGTGAAGGTCCTGGATCTACAAGAACACGCACACTAAGCAAAATGCTGCCAGCTTCCACAACTAATGCTTCACTTCAAATAGCTGGACGAACAAATGACATGAGTGACACCATATCAAGAGGCATAAACATGAAGGAATGATGGAAGATGTCGTAGTCAGAATTAGAGGTCATGAAGTCCCCACAGACTTCTTGATCCTCAACATGAGAAGACGATGATGTCCACCTCATCCTAGGAAGACCATTCCTCTACGCTACAAGTGCAATCATCTAAAAGAGAAAATCCATTTTCACTTTCCTGGAGAAAAGGCACGATGCAACTTCATCAACTACATACCCAATGAAGCACCCAAGAAGAACAGAAGTGAAAGACGCCGCTCTCAAAGCCAAAGAAGACAAACTATCAAGAATAGAGGCCAATCATGAAGAAAAAGCTATTGACACTATCCTAGAAAGAAAGAAGAGAAACCTCAAGACAGTGAACCACAGGAAGTGAAGACTCAGACCAAGAAAGTATTGGAGAAAAAGTCTGCAGAGGATTTGAAAGGCCAAGAAAAGCTGACGAGCTAGTGGATGTTCCATCCATTGTTGGAGCACTATTTCAACAACCATCAACATCAATCAATGCTCCGATAGAGGAAGAACATTTTCACCGCCAGTCCGCTACATTGCAAGATTGAACGACTACGTCAACATTCAGCTTGGGGAAAGCACCCCCGTGTATCCAGGTAAGTATTTTTATCCTCTTAAGTTTTTTATTTAAATTCAAAATACAAAAAAATGTGAGCACATGAAGGCTCACCATAAAATCTAAAAAGATATTATAGAAACACTGCTGAACTCTGCTTAGTGGGAAAGAAAGAACATAAATAACCTTAAGAGTTTTAAGACAACTGGACATATGGAGGAATATTTATCACTAACGCTTAATCAAGTTCCACGAGTTGTGTTGTCTATTTTTTTGAATTCAGCAGGAAGAGAAGAAGAGAAGGGCTCAAAAAATCATTATCGGTCTACTCGACTTCTGAGGAAAAGTATAAGTCAAGATCCAGCTTGGGGGAGAGCACCCTCAGTTATCACGATAAGTATCACTGCTTTTTATTCTATCTAGTTAGATCAGGTCAATAAATATAGAAATTCTTAAAAAGATAAATAACTATTACAAAACCAAATAAAGATATTATATAATAAATACCTAGGTGGATAAGAACCTAATTTTGCTCATTTTAAAGAATGAACTTTTTGCTCTGCCTTTTTAAGTACTTAATGTTTAAACCTAAATTTTCTTGAGTTTTAGACAAAGTTGTTCTGAATGAACTCTAAACCTAAAACCTGTAGATGGCAAATGCTTGATCTAAAGTCTAGATAATTGTGAGATATGATACAAAAAGGTTTGAGCTGTTGTTTATCTAATTCCTAGAGATGCTAGAGTTCTGGAGATTTACTTTTTGAAAAGATTAAAAGCACATGATGAGATCCTGTATGACATAACATGAATTCCTACCTAGAGCCATTAATATGATTTCAAGATAAGGCTACTTACTTTGTTCTAAGTTTTTAGTTATGGTTGAGAAATTTATCATGCTCTAGAGATCAAGAATGTTTTATTAAAAGATTCACTCTTTCGAAGTAGTATTGTGTTAGAGGCATGGGCTATGCAAAAGTATAAAGGAGGAAATAAAAAGGGACAAGTGTCCGACTACCTCAAAAGAAAGAAAAGAGAAAAGAGTTATGATAAAAGTATGAGAAAAAGAATGATAGCCCATGGTTCCTCTAATTACAATATGCCAGCAAGAGATGACAAATTCCAAATTTTCTAAAGTCTTGATCTATGAGTATGACATCTTTCTTCCTAAACTTTGAACTTTGACTTAGTAAGATATGCTTTTCACTTCTTAAAGCTCCAGATATATATCCATGAAAGGAAGGAAAAGTACATCAGTGAGGAATCATAAAATATAAAAGAGCGATTTGAGAGTATCATACAAAGGAATCTCTGATTTTTTTTATTTTGAAAATATACAAAAACTCCAGAATGAAGGTTGATCAAAGAGTTAGAGATACAGTGCTTAACTTGATTGTTCTGTCTCTCAATTGTTTAAAGATCCAGGTAAAGGCAAAAAGCTCCATGGTTAAAGGTAATATGAGAAAGTCAGAATAATTAACTCTAAACCAAGGAAGATTTTTATTTATTATATGTGGAGGCACAATTCTAGATTTATCATGGGTATTTGCTAAGGGACTAGCAAAGGTTAAGCTTGGGGGAACTTGTTGATGCTCACTAATGCTCATAATTAACCATCAACTATTGCATGAAATGACACTAAATGAATTACAAAGCATAGTTGTAGGGTTTGAAACTAACAAGTTCCACGAGTTTTGGTGCTCTCACTTGTTTTGTAGGACATCAATATTTCACCATATAAAAGTATCTCAAGAGAAGAATTGGAGTGCACCATTGCGAAGAACTCATCGAGACGATCGAAACGGACATATCATTTGCTATATTTGGAGTCCCGGATGAAAAGATATTAATTTCGCATCGAAATCTGCAAAAGAAGGATCTAGAAGACACCACGAGGCGGCCCACCATGTGGGCCCACTGGGCCCGACCGACCGGTCCCACCCAGGGACCGACCGGTCGGCCACGGAGGCCCGTGGCTTCCGTCCTCTGCAAGCTACTTCCACCGACCTCCTAGGATGCATCTCCACCGTCCCCGAAGTCGGTTTGATCCAAGGGCTCACGTTCCACGCTCCAGGCTATAAAACCAGACCCAGACGCCCCTCTCCAGGCATCTCCATCTTCATTATTCATCTCCACATCAGAAACTAGGGTTTCAATTAGAAGTAGAGGTCCCTCTAGATGAATCTCTTCTAGTTCATCTAGAATTAGATCTAGTTCTAGTTCTTCTAGTTCTAGTTCGTCTAGTTCTAGTTCTTGTTCTAGTTGTCTAGTTCATCTAGTTGTAATTAGACAGAGGAGGAGGAGAGAGCTGAGGAGGAGCCGAATTTGTCGGATCTTCCTCGACATTGTATTGGTGCAGCATCTAGTTCGTCTTCAAGTAATCTCCAGGTTCTTCAATTACTACTTCTAAGTATTATATTTAATTTTAGTTCTTGCTTTATTTTATTTACTGGATCTCCACTCGTATTGAGTGCTCTAGTTATCGTACGTAATTAGAGTAGTAAGCGTTAGTGTAGACACGGTGTCTAGACTAGGGTTTACCTGAGTTTGCGCCCAATCCTCCGGATAGTTGTGGTAGCTACAGGGGTGACAGCTTTGTAGATTGTTATAATCCACCACGTTAGGATTGGTGTTTTCGTAGAGCTTTTTGGCAGCCTTCTCCCGATTACCCTTTTCCCAGTCTTTTTCGAGAATCGGAAAGGTACTGTTGCTCCGAAGTAAGTAAAGTATAGTGAGCCTTTGATTAAATAGACCCGCTTAGAAAACCCTATATCTCTCTACCCATATTACCATTCTTTTCTTGGACGTTCTTAATTCTTCTAGTACACTTCACGTTCCCCGTGGAAATCGATACCCTGGAATACTCTCGGGTGAAAGCTACATCGGTATCCGTGCGCTTGCGGATTATTCTGTGTGCGTTTAAAATACCCAACAAGCTTTCTGGCGCCGTTGCCGGGGACAGAGTTTATCTCTACTCTTGGTAGCGACGTTAGTAAGTGTCAACATCAAGTCAAAGTAGAAACTTACTTCCTCTTTACTTAGTCTAAAGCTCAAGTCTCAAGTTTTAGTTCTAGCATACGTTTTCCCATGATAACTCTAATGCATGGCATACATTTTTATTTAGAAAGACTTATGATGAGAGCATTTCATTTATTACCATTTATTTATTATTATTATTATTATTATTATATTAAGCTGGAAATTAACTAAGATAAAACTTAAATTTAAATTACTGAAATAAAAATAAAACTGACAGAAATATGATGAAACTATTATTGTTGTTGATGAAGTTCAAATCTTCATGTAGCTCAGGGCAGTGGCTCCCAGAATGTCCGGTTTCTCCACAGACTTCACAAGTCATGTAGGATTCCAGGGATTGGACGCTCTCTTGTTGGTTCATCTTCTCACATCTGTCCAGCTTCTTTGCCAGCAGGTCCATCTTGGCCACGATCATGTCGGCCTCCTTAAGGGAATGTATACCTCGCTTACGGGGCTGCAGTCTCTCGTCATTCCATCCTTGGTTCGACACCATCTTCTCTATGAGAGCCTTAGCATCTGCAACATTCAGAGAAAAGAATGCACCGCCGGCAGCGGCATCCAAATGGCTTCTAGAGAGTGGGGTTAGGCCATGTTAGAAGTTTTGGATCAATAGCCAGTCCTCCATACCATGGTACGGACAAGCAATGACGTACTCTTGCAACCTCTCCCAAGCCTCAGGAATAGATTCCTCGGCTTGTTGCGTAAAGCTAGAGATTTTGTTGCGCAGAGCATTCGTCTTGCCCAATGGAAAGAATTTGGCGAGAAAAGCATTAGAACACTTGTCCCATGTGTCTACAGCATTGTGACTGGTATAGAACCATTGCTTCGCTTTTCCTAGCAAAGAGAAAGGAAAGAGACGAAGACAGATGGCTTCTTGGGTTATCCCCTTAATGGTGAAAGTGCCGCAAATCTCCAAGAATTGTTGGAGATGAGAATTGGCATCCTCATGAACTTTGCCACAGAACGGGCTAGCTTGGACCATCGTGATCAGAGCCGGTTTCAACTCAAAATCGAGGTTGGCATCGATCACGTCTGGTCCTATTGCTACATTAGCGGCAGAAGGAGCAGAAAATTCACGAATGGTCTTGTTGGCCATCGTGAAGATAGAACGAGATAAGAAAGAAAGAAGTAGAAGAAGATGAAGGGAAGAGATAAGAAGAATTAAGGAAAGAAAGAATGGGGTAAGATGGGATTCGCTAAGTGGGAGCTTAAGCGAAGATAAATTCGACACGGACTCAACCAATACACCGAATGCCTTCCCCGGCAATGGCGCCAGAAATGCTTGTTGGTAGTTCTTAGCTTCACTAAAGATAGTGCTAGGCAACTATCCCCAGTAACGGCCTAGGAATGCTTGTTGGCACTTGCTAACGTTGTTACTAGGAGTAGACTATGGAGTCTATCCCCGGCAACGGCGTCAGAAGTGCTTGAAGCAAGACCGGTCACTTTACCTAAAGGAGTGGAACTAAAGCAGCTATCTACTAATGCCAAGCGGGGTTGTCAATCCCGACACTAGTAGGTGCTAGCTAGAGAGAATGCAATCTTCCAGGAGGAGATTCTGCAAGCGCACAGAACTATCGTAGTAGCACTTCACCTGGGAGTACCAGGTGTCGATTTATTTGATCCCAAGGGAAGGCTAGGGTGGTGTATGAGTCGAGTCAAGGAGGGGATGAGAGTCGAAGAAATAAGAAAAAGGAAAAGGGGAGAAGGGAAGATGAAAGGCTAGAAAGAATATATGGGTGGATAGGTAAGGATGAAATGGATGGCTAAGGTAAGGTGGATAACTAGATAGATAGATAGATAGGGAAATATGATAACTAAGGATAACTAAGATAACTACTAACTAATAGCTACTCCTAGGTAACCACTAAGCAAGATAACTACGAAGCAAGATAGTTACGAAGCAGGGCAGGCAAAAGACAATAAAGCAACTAAGTTAAGTAAAGTTTTAGTCCTATCTTGTCAAGTATCGAGGCGTACTAGCCTTTACCACTTACTTAGGTTGAACGCTAGCACAACGAGCCTTACTGTTAAACTGGGCCAACTACGTGGTGGAATTCAAGGCGCACAGGGCTGTCACCACCTGCTTGCTACCACAGCTATCCGGTGGTCCAGCTGTATCTGAAGGTAAGTCTATAACTAAGCACCACACTTAACTATATTCTAACTATCTCTACTCTAGCTTTGAATAGAGACACCCTTGCGGACGTCAGAGCAAATACTTGACTTAATAAGATAAACACTAAACTAACTAAGCAACCTATTGGCAAAGATCAAACACTAAGCTCACTAGAGATTAACTACTATGGCTATGTGAATTGAACTGTAGGATAGCTAGGAACTCAAGCAATCAATCAAGTATACCACTCAATATTGATAAGTAGAATAAAGTAATACTTGAAATGATGAACTAGAATATAGTAAATGCTTGAGTAACAAGAGCAAAACCTGAACTGGAGATGAAGGAAGACTCTTCCCAGCTCCAAGACCAATCACTCGCACGCCTCTACTCTTGAGCTAAGCCTTGACCAGAGCTACCGCGAGGGCGAAGATGTCTTGCTCTACTAGCTACCTACTTGCCTAAACTCTCTGAGCTTCTAACCTAACTCTCACTTCTCTTGCTTGGTGTTGCTTTGCTTGGAATGGTACGAATGAAGAGGTGCCTCCAGGGGTGATGAGGACATCGCCACGCTGGACTCACCGACGCCATGGTCTTTGTAACACCTCTGGTGTTTAACCTATAATTAACCTGACATGTCATCATCTTTAGTCATAATCATCCTTGTCATGCATTATGTTTGCCTTAATGCTTGTTGCATTTGTTCCCTTTTTGAGTGTAGCAATCCCCTTTTTAAAAACCCTAAAAGCCCTAACCTTCCTATAAGGGCAAAATGGTAATTTCACCTCTGTGCCTAGCTTTGTGTAATTCTTGTTCAATTTGATGTCTTGAAGTTTTGTTGTGTTATTCAAAAATCAAAATAAAAATCAGATTTCAAATTCCTTTTGAAAAACCCTGAATTCCAAACCCTGGATTTTACCCCTCTTTATATAATGCAAAAACTATTCAAAATTTGAAGTTGGTCCTTTTAGCAGAGTTGTAGATCTTGTCATGAGGAACAACTTTGGTGTTTACAGATTTTCAAGTTTCTATACAAAATCAGAAGTAATTTCAAATTTCAATGTTGTCCCCTTTTCGGTTTTCAAAATTATCTCAAAAACTTTTGAGTTTCAGAAAAAGTTTTGACAAAGTTGTAGGTCCCAAAGTTTTGAGCAACTTTGGTGTTTTGAGTTTTCCTTGTCCAGTTCATCTTTTGGGAGTAATTTCAAAAGTACCGAAAGGGGTAAGTTTTGAATTAAATGATGTCTCTGTGCTCGAGCTTTAAAGCCAGGGGGCCCCGGCCAATGGCGGCGCAGCGCCGCCCACGAGCCCGGCTGACCCGCGCCCGTGCCGCGCGCGGCCAAGCGCTGGCGCTCGTTTTCCTCTCGGCCCCTACCTACGCCTGCCTTCGCCGTTCCCTACCCCTCCTCCTTCCCCTACGGCCGCGGACAGCGGGCAACTGCAGGCCGCCGGCAAGCCGCCCCGCCGCGCGCGAGCTCCCGCCCATGCCGAGCCGCCCTACCCTGCTCCCAACCTCCTTTAGTGTCGCGCGAGCGCTCTCACCCCTCGCCCGCCCCCCCCCCCCCCCCCGCTCCATCCCGCAGCTATAAGAAGCCGCCGAGTTCCGCCATTGCCGCCACCACGGCGCCCCGAGCCACCAGACCACCCCAGCGCCCGCCGATCCCTCCACCGCCTTCGCCTTGAGCTGCTCCACCTTCCGGAGCAACCAATTTCACCCCTCTGCCCCTCCTTTCGCCGGCGCGAACGGTTCTTCCTCAACTCCGGCGAACGGCCTCGCCTCGGTAAGGAGAGAAATTCGCCGCCGTGAGTGTTCCTCCCGTCCCTCCGAGCCCCGCCCTCTTTTCCTCATCTTGGTGCGCTCCTAACCGCTCCTCGGCAATCTCTTTTGGTGCACAGAGCCGCCGGCACGCCGCTCGTCGCCGAGAGAGCTCCGCCGAAGCACCGCCAACGTCGAGCTCCCTCCTCCGACCCTCCGTCGCCTCGCCGAGCCTCCCTCCCGACTCACGGTGAGCTCGCGAATCTTCCCCCACCCTCGGCTTTCCCAGCGTGAGCCCCGAGCGGCCGGTCCGCCGTCCGCCTCGCCTGCGACTCGCCCGAGCCCTGCTGTCCGTCTCACCCGAGCCTCCTAGTCAGGCCTCGGACGAAACGATCGTTTTCCGTCTCGCCCGAGCCTCCCAGCCAGGCCTCGGACGAAACGATTGTTTCCGTCTCGCCCGAGCCTCCCAGCCAGGCCTCGGACGAAACGATTGTTTCCGTCTCGCCCGAGTCTCCCAGCCAGGCCTCGGACGGACGATTGTTTCCGCTTCGCCCGAGCCCTGCGAGGGAGGAGCGCAGTGCTCTTTTCTTTTTCCTTTTTGAAAAAGTGTGAATAGTGTTCTGTTTTCTTTTTTTTGTGTGAGAATTAATCTGTTGTTCCTTAAATCCTGAGAAAATTATGGTATGCTCCTTGCACTGTGTAGTATTTTAGAAAAATATGAAACTTGACTTTTCTGCAAGAATTGGAAAATGTAAAATCCCTCTTTTAATTAATAAATGGATGGTTTTGGATTTTTAGAAAATCATTTATAACTCCAAAAATCATGAGATAAATTTTTGTGAGCTTCCCATGCCATGTTTAGTCTCTGGTGAAATTTTGAAGTCTTTTGGAACAAGTTGATTTTTGAGCTTTTATTTTTAATTGTTAAATAGTTCCTTTTGTTAATTAATGCCTAGATTTAATTGAGCACCTTAATGACCTCCAAAAATTTATAAAATTTGTTTTGCCATCTATTTTTACCTTAATGAACTTATGAGATTAATTTGGTAATTTTTGGAGCAACTTCATAAAATGACCTTTTTAAATAATTAAGAAAAATATAAAAAAAAGTGATTAAGGTTCATGTTGTATGCCCTGTGTTGCATTGTTCATGCTAGCATACTCATGTGCATGCATCATTGCATTCGTATAGTCACCGAAGAAGGAGTCAAAGTCGAGGCCGCCGCCGACGAACCTGCTCCCGAAGTAACCCCGAGCTTCGACCTCTGCACCTCCAACCCTGAGCCAGCTGTCTTTACTCTTCAAGGCAAGCCCCGGTGCATTTAGCCCTTCCTTGCTTTTAAAAGATTTACTTAAATGCTTTTGAGTTAAATTACTGCATTAGGTGATAGGAGTTGTGTGATGACCTATTACCTGCATTATTTACCTCCACTAAAGATCCACTAGCCCTATTTAAAAACTATTTGCAAAATGCTTAGCAATGCTATACAATAGATTTGCAATAAAAATGTCAATTTCAAAAGTGTGATCACTTAAAGAATATTTATGGGATTTTGGCTTTACTCCCGACTGTTGGCTAAGTATCTGATCCGTACCTAGTCAACAGCGAGGAGAGGTTGTCCGAGTGTACGGTGCCGTCATGTTGTAGTCCGGGACTCAACAGTTGACACCGACCGGGACAGGGTTGAAAAACTGACAGGACTATTACGCTTGGGTGAGATATAACCAAGGTGTAGTTCTGGCTGGAAAATTAGGGACCATCCGTATGAGGGCCTGCTGGTCAAGACTTGTAACTATTGACATACTTTGGAAAGCTCTGGCTCCGAGAAATCCTTGATTGGGACCGACAACCGCGCACTGGGAGTGGAGAGATGGCGGAAGTAGCATGTACCCACGTGGTCGTCGTACCTGGAAAGGAGTGGTGTACTGTACTTCCGGGTAGCGTAGGACCGGTCCAATCTTGGAGGAATCGTGGTAGACGGGTTGGCCTATGCAAGCTTGGGTGCTACATATGCCGTGTGAATAGGGATCCTCAGCTGAGTATTCTTTATCCGGATTAACGTTGCTCCTCGGTTATGGAGACTTGGTCACTGACTGTCAACGGAGAGTGGTTCTCAACTAGGTATGTTTTCGAAAGGTAAAATGAATCGTGAAAAATGAAGAATTGAGGAATACTGGAATCTTTCCAAAAATAAAACAAGGATTTCAAAATGCTTTTTCTGCAAAATACTTGATCTTGCTTAAGCCTTACCTTGAATTCCCTAAGCCTCTCATCCCTGAGTCTTTTCCCTTTCCTTTAGTCGGGTAAGTCTTGTTGAGTACGCCAGTACTCAGGGTTTGTTACCCCCTGTTGCAGGTATGTCTGAGTATCCGACGTGTCATGCACCCTGCTGCATGACCTTCGTTCAGGAGGAGGCCAGTGAGGCCGAAGAATAGATGTGCACCCTCAGGCTGGGTGAAGTATCTTTATATTGTTGTATTCCGCTACATTGTCTACTTTGAACTGTCAGAACATGGTCTGTAATAACCGCACTTCTTTAAGTTTATTTGGAACCCCAGTTTGTAAAACTATTGTTATTTAAATCCTCCGCTCTTTATTCCGCTGTTATTTGTGAAAGTATCAAATGTTGTAACCAAAAGGTGAGTGATCCTGTGGACATCGGGCGCTAATGTCGCCCAGTGACGAACAGTCTTAATCACGTGGAACATAAGTTCGGCTGTCAGAGGTTGACAGGGACATGTGGGCCATGGGATTAGGACCGTTTCGTCACAGTCTTCCCCAAGTTGCAATCTGTCTCCAACTCAGCTTTCACGTCACCCTCGGAATTCAGGAGAAGTCCCGGGTACAATCAACGCCCCGGACGCATACGGACTCCATTTTCGACAAACCAGATATGCTTGGAAAGATAATTTGATAAGCTAACCAATGGCTTTGGAATCACGTCAAAATACGTCCGAAGTCAATGGCAATCGTCGAAACAAGTCAGCGTCCAGAATCTGCCAGGGTGCTGCGTCACCGTATTTTAGTCCGTTGGGCCGTGTATCGTCTTAGAGCCCATTAGGGGGTGCGTCCAGCGTAGATGACGTCCTAAACCCTATAATTTGCTGCCATCATCGTCGTTAGGTCTTGGGTTTTGTTTAGAGTTTAGTTTTTCATCGAGAAACTGAATCATTCATTGTAACTGTGGTGTCGAATCCTTTTACAGTGATCCAGGGCCCCCATTCTTGATCTCCTCCACTGTGTCGATTAGTCCTTTGGAACCGAGTTCTTGAACCCTATATTGATATTCGCATAATTCATATTTGCAATTTCAGATTGCGTGTTTTTACCTTCTTGCTTGTGTTCTTCGATTTGCTTGCAGGATTAGCCTTCTTGGCGAGGTCAATCAAGTTGTGCTTGGTTGATAACCAACGTAGTAGTGGTGTAATGGTTGCAGGGTTCGAATCGTGTCTGATTTGAAGCCGGATCGCCAACGTCGAGTTCTCCACCAATCGAACTTATCGCTACCTCCCGAAAGATCGGGCCGTCACTCATCAATTGGTATCGGATATTTCAGGTTTCCCGCGAGGTATAATCTCGTTTGCCGTTAGACAGTCCACAAAAAAGCCAAAAAAATATTTCAATTTCCGCTGTCCTATCGCCCTTTGTACCTTTGCAATTTCGTTTCAGATTCATATTGTTGAGTTTGTGTCCGTGGTCGAGTCTTGTTGCTGGTTTAGGGTTGTGATCGTTGTCGTAGTTCAACATGCCTGTTGCTGTTTTCTTTGTTTCCACCGCTATCCCATCCACCGTCCAAACAACAAGTCGAAGCCACTACACTACTCGACTTGCCCAGCTAGCCGCCTTGTGCAACTTCTCGCCGCCGCGCAAACCCTATATAGGCTGCCAACCGCTCTAATTCTTGCCTGCATCGCAGCCCTCCTTACATCATCTCGCATCTACCTACTGCTGTTAGTCACAAGGATGCTTGCTCTTGTGATCGTTGTTGGCGTTTCGGGTCGCTTTTCCCTAACTGCCGCTGCCGAGTTGCTATATCTCTCGTTTTCGTGTTGTGCCTTTCCAAAACCATAACTTGAGGTACCTTCGGTAAAACAGGCATAACTTTTCGCTCGTTTGTCAGAAAAATCTGAAATATTTTGTGGAGATTCTTGACACCGTTTGGAGCCGACCCAAGTCCCCTCAAAATTGCCAAAAAATTCGGGAAAATAAATAAAAAAAATTTGTCAAGGTTTTTGCACGCTTTTCAGAGAACTTGCAAATTTTGTGTAGACCACATCCGACCTCAGTTGCCGGTGCCAATTTTTGTGGTTACATCTTGTGTGATCCTTGTTCAGAGAAAAATATAAAAAAAATAGTGAAAAAATAAAAAAGTTTGATTCCTACTAGTATCTTTTTGGAAAATCAAGGGAAAATTCAGGAAAAAGGAAAAATCCGTGCTCTTTGCTTGTTCTGTGAGTTCTTTCCATCGTCCTTTGTTTCATCTTGTTGCGCTACGTCTACACACGTCTTAGCCAGCAATTGTGACTTGTGCTTTGGATAGTTATTGAACTTTGCTAATCTGCATTCGTTAATTGCTAATCCTTGCTGTTATATTGTGCCTACCCATAGCTACACATATACTTCTGTTAGCACAGGTTCCTCTTGCAACTGTTACCCACGCTCAACAACAGATTGCTTCGTCATTTTGGTTAGCTCTTGTTTGGCGTTGGTAAGAATACAGGCAAGACGGTGGTAAGCCGCTTGTGATTTTTCATTCCACTTTCACCACCACCACCACCACTTGGTTCCTTTTAGTTGATAGGGATAATACTTTGCTGTTGTCTTTTTCTATCTTCTAACAATGGTAGGCATTCCGACGGACTTCAATGAGTGCGTGTCCAAAGGCGAGCTTGCAACATTCATGAATGAACAACGCGACCTCATGACCGCGCTGACGCGCAATGTGAACAATCTGGTCAACCGCATTGAACAGCTTGAGCAACGCCCTCAACCTCATCGTGATGACGAAGATGCAGATGCTTTTGGTGATGACGATACGGATGCTGACGCTGGTCCCCGTCGCCGCCTCAACTTCAACCGTCGCGGTATGGGAGGTAATAATCATAATAATGATCCTTTTGCTAAAATTAAATTTAGCCTACCTTCCTTTGCTGGTAATATGGATCCAGAGACATATTTAGATTGGGAACTTGCTGTTCAACAAAAATTTGATTCTCATAATGTTCCTGCTGAGCATATAGTTAGACTTGCTACTAGTGAGTTTACTAATTTTTCTTTATTCTGGTGGAGTGATCTTTGCAATGCTAATAATGCTGTTGTTGTGCCTCAAACTTGGAATGCTTTAAAGCAACGCATGAAATCACGTTTTGTTCCTCCTTATTACCAACGTGATCTACGTTTGAAATTGCAAACTTTAAAACAAGGTGATAAAGTAGTAGAGGCATATTATCGAGAATTGCTTATTGGTTTAGCACGTTGTGGTATACATGAAGATGATGATGATGCTAGTGCTAGATTCTTTGGTGGTTTAAATCGTGATATCCAGGATATTCTTGATTACAAAGATTGGACTAGGTTCAGCCAATTATATCATCTTGCTCTTAAAGCTGAACAAGAAGTACAGGGATGCAAACAACACCAACCTTTCAAGTATAACAATGGGAGGCCTTTCCAGCAACGTACCGAGCCAGAGACGCCCACGCTTCCTGCAGCACCACAACCATCTACATCTTTAGGGGTAAGTAAATTGTCTAATGTGCAGATTCCACAATTCAAGAAAGGTGCTACTTCGAGTGCTTCTACTAGATCTTCCTCGTCCAGGTCTACAATCATTTGCCACCGATGTAAAGGCATGGGACATGTCATGAAGGATTGCCCCAGTCGTCGTGCTTTCATTGCTACCGAGGATGGATATGTAAGTACTAGTGATGTTGAAGATGATTTAGCTCTTGCTGCTAACATTGCTGCAGATTCCACCGAGGACGATCACGACAAGGAGACCATCACCATTGACTCTGTGGCTGCTGCTGCGGACTATCCTAGTCTTCTTGTGCAGTGAGTGTTGAGTACACGTGTGGGACATGAAGAAGAAGAGATGAAGATCCAACGCCACAATTTGTTCCACATGTATCTCATTGTGCAGGGTTGTCGTGTTCTCACCATCATTGATAGCGGGAGTTGCAACAACTTGGTGAGTTCAGATTTGGTTGAGAAGCTTGGCTTAACCACACGACAACATTCATATCCGTATAAACTTCAATGGTTCAATAATAATGGTATGACTAAGATAACTAAATCAGCACGCATTAGCTTTTTCACAGGTTCTTACCACGATACTGCTGATTTTGATGTTGTTCCTATGCAAGCTTGTTCCATTTTGTTAGGACGTCCATGGGAATTTGATAATGATGCTTTACACCATGGTAGAACTAATACATACACTATCACACATAAGGACAAGAAAATTATTTTGCTGCCTTTGTCTCCTACGGATATTATTAAACATGCTAAAGAGATTAAAAATAAAAATAAACCCCCGATAGACATTGTAAACATAATGAGATTAAGTTAAAAGGAGGTGTTTTTCTAGCTACAACTAATGATAATAATTATGCTCCTTGTTATACTATGCATTCTCGACATGTTTGTGTTGCTGCATATATTCCTATGCCTTGTGTTTCGCATTGTGCGGTCACTAACCTTTTGCAGGAGCTTGGAGATGACATGGAGTCGCGGACGACTCCAATTCTAGAAGGAGGGGATGATGAGGACATCACCAAGATGGAGTCGAGGACGACTTCAATTCAAGAAGGGGAGGATGATGAGGACATCGCCACACTGGACTCACCGACGCCATGGTCTTCCCCAAGTTGTAATCCATCTCCAACTCAGCTTTCACGTCACCCACGGAATTCAGGAGCAGTCCCGGGTAAAATCAACGCCCCGGACGCATACGGACTCCATTTTCGACAAACCAGATATGCTTGGAAAGATAATTTGATAAGCTAACCAATGGCTTTGGAATCACAGCAAAATACGTCTGGAGTCAACAGCAATCATCGAAACAAGTCAGCGTCTAGAATCTGCCAGGGTGCTGTGTCACCGTATTTTGGTCCGTTGGGCCGTGTATCGTCTTAGAGCCCATTAGGGGGCGCGTCCAGCGTAGATGACGTCCTAAACCCTATAATTAGCTGCCTCGTCGTCGTTAGGTCTTGGATTTTGTTTAGAGTTTAGTTTTCCATCGAGAAACTGAATCGTTCATTGTAACTATGGTGTCGAATCCTTTTACAGTGATCCAGGGCCCCCGTTCTTGATCTCCTCCACTATGTCGATTATTCCTTTGGAACCGAGTTCTTGAACCCTATATTGATATTTGCATAATTCATATTTGCAATTTCAGATTGCGTGTTTTTACCTTCTTGCTTGTGTTCTTCGATTCGCTTGCAGGATTAGCCTTCTTGGCGAGGTCAATCAAGTTGTGCTTGGTTGATAACCAACGGAGCAGTGGTGTAACGGTTGCAGGGTTCGAATCGTGTCTGATTTGAAGCCGGATTGCCAACGTCGAGTTCTCCACCAATCGAACCTATCGCTACCTCTCGGAAGATCGGGCCGTCACTCATCAAGGGGGGTATTTATAGCCCAAGTGAGTGAGGGGGGTGCTTATAGCTGGTAGCCAGCCGACCTTGGGCTAACCCTAGTGGCGGGCGCCAGCCCTAGTTGGCGGCCGCCACCTCCCTCACCGTTGGATGGACTGCCTCTGCTTCAACGGCATCCAGGTGGTTGTCCAAGGCGGTTTGGAGGTCAGTTGCATGTCCTAGCAACCGCCATTCAGCCTTGATCCGCACCACTCTCTCCTGAGCCGTCCGATGCCACTGACCTAGTGACCAAGGGCCAGGATTTGGCCCTGGGGAGGTCACACGGATTGGTGACGTGGCAGGGGGGTGAAGTTGGGACAACCCAAGTGGCGGGCGCCACTTGGAGCTGGCGGGCGCCACCACCCCTAGGCCCATTTGGGCCCTACTGAGTGGGCTTGTCTCCTGGTTGGTCAAAATGTCCAAATTTGGTTCAAATCCTGCATTCAAATAAAATTCTATGGACATGTGGAATTCGGTTAGTTTGAAACCTATTTGACTACATTTCATGCCTTTTCGGTGGATTTTAGGATCAAATGTTGACGGTAAAACAGGTGTTTATGGACCGTCAACAAACTACGACACATTGATGCTGCCGCCGGAGGTGCATACCTCTCTCTCACTGTAGAGAAGGCAACCAATCTGATCGAGACAATGGTGGCGAATCAAGGATGGACAAAAACAGGTGCTAGAGGTATGTCTAAAATTAAGCAAGCTGATTCTGTTACCCTGCAAACTTTGGTAAAATTGCTAGAGGAAAGGATAAATGAGAAGAGAGATCGTGCTGCAAAGGAGTACTACGCCAAGCAAAGAGCCACTTCATCAAGTGAAGGTCAAGCAGAAATTAAGAAAGAGGATGCCAAATCCCTTCTTAATAATGGTGGCTACGGAGAACCTCCAATTCCAATGATCCAACAATGGAATAAAAAAAGGTATGCCTCAAACCTCCGTATTCAATTCTCCTATTGGAAAACTAGTTTCTAATCATGGTAGAATTAATGATAGCATAAAAAATAAATTAATTGAACATGATAAAATGTTAGAAGGAATTTATGCTAAACTAAAAGATTTTTCTGAATCATTTAAGGAACAAATTAATTTTAATAAGAGATTAGAGCAAAAGGTAGATAACATTAAATCTCAAATTAAATACTATGAGGAGGTAAAAGCTGTAACCACGAGAGGTGGTAAATCCACTCGTGATCCCCCTCATCCTAATTTAGTTCCTAGTAGTAATACTGCTGCAAAGAAAAATATTGTTAATGTTGAAGAAGACGAAGAAGAGGAGACGCCAGCTGAACCTTCATCCATGGTACGAACTGCTCCTCATGAATTCTATGATACACATGTATTACCTTTTCCAGATCGAAACAGAAATCCGACGTAAGACGACCAATTCAAGAAGTTCGTCGAGGTAATTCAAAAATTATATATACATGTGCCATTTATTGATGCTATGTAGGTTCCAACTTATGCAAAATATTTGAGAGACATGCTCAATAAGAAGAAACCAATTTCAAGTAGGGATGTGGTTAAATTGACCGAAGATTGCAGTGCGGTCATTTTAAGCCAACTCCCAGAAAAGAAGAAGGACCCAGGAAATCCAACGATCGCATGTTCAATTGGAGAGCAGCACTTCGAGCATGCACTCTGTGATCTTGGAGCGAGCGTCAGCGTCATGCCCAAGGTAATATATGATAAACGTCAACAAGCTCCCCCAAGCTTACCTCTTGCTCGTCCTCGAGCAAGCATGGACTTCAAATAAACTTGGAAACTCGGTGTTTTTGTTGTGTATGCCCATATTATTTTCATCATCATGGAATTGGTAGCCTTCCCTGCACTCAAGATTAGAACAAAAGACCAGCAAGAAAGAAGGTTTGTCTTTCCCTTGCCTATTTTGCTAATCAAGACATGTGGAGTTTTTGCAAGTTTTGTTCAAAAGAAAGCATGCTTAGTAACTTCTGTGGCTCACTCAATCACTCATATTTGTATGTGGAAATGGAAGAATTATCCTCTCATTAAGGCTTTATGTGGGGTTTAATGGGTAGGATAAAGTGAGCATGCAATGCTAGCATAATTTTGCCAAGTTAGACAATTGGAGCAAAGGAGCAACAAGTCATAGGTTCAGACCAGGAATGTGCAAGTGTGTGTGGTATTTATTGTGCCTACTACTTTGATGGCACTTCTCCTCTTTATCTCTTTTGTGGGATCATGGCTATGAATGAGAGCATTTGCTCCTTTGGATATTCTCTTCTTTCTAGAGCATTTGCTCTTTTGAACTTTCTTTCTAGAGCACTTGCTCTTTTGAATATTCTTTTATTTCTAGAGCACTTGCTCTTTTTTTGAATGATTATAGCCATGTCCCTGAGACTTTATGGAGCATGATATTTTGCCATGAAGTATTCCTAACAATGAATGGAAATAAAGGCATGTTGTGTGTGTATTCTCAGTGTAAGAATAGCAATATATAGGTGGGTGCAAGTGAATTCCTTGGTCTAAAGATATGACAAGTTTCTCTACCATGACTACCAACAAAAGTCTAACTAGCTCAATACTAACATGCAGCAGGTGGAAGCTCCTACTCTAGAGTAAAATTATTTGGCTTTGGTAGGACTTTCTTTGCCACAGAAGTACTTAGAGCAAGTTTTTAAAATTTTCAAAATAATCACTCCACAAACTTGACTTGCTCAAGTCAAAGTAGAAAATTACTTCCCCTTTACTTAGTCTAAAGCTCAAGTCTCAAGTTTTAGTTCTAGCATACGTTTTCCCATGATAACTAATGCATGGCATACATTTTTATTTAGAGAGACTTATGATGAGAGTGTTTCATTTATTACCATTTATTTATTATTATTATTATTATTTATTAAGCTAGAAATTAACTAAGATAAAACTTAAATTTAAATTACTGAAATAAAAATAAAACTGACAGAAATAAAGATGGCAGTGATACTTACCTCGATGACGGGGGTCCTCCCCCAAGCTGGCTTTTGGCATGGTTGGGTTACATCCATCCTTGATGACGACACATGTCCTCCCAGTTCTGCTGGTTCTGCTGCAGGAGAGAAGAAATATTACCCAGTTCTCCACCAGTTTCCTGGCGGAATTCCTGGAAATCTTGGTTCAAGATGTTCAAGTCCTGGCGGATGTCGGCAGAATCCATGGTGAGTCCACTCATTCCTCATGAGCCTTGCCACAGAACGGGCTAGCTTGGACCATCATGATCAGAGCCGGTTTCAACTCAAAATTGAGGTTGGCATCGATCACGTCTGGTCCTATCGCTACATTAGCGGCAGAAGGAGCAAAAAATTCACGAATGGTCTTATTGGCCATCGTGAAGATAGAACGAGATAAGAAAGAAAGAAGTTGAAGAAGTGAAGGAAAAATATAAGAAGAGTTAAGGAAAGAAAGAATGGGGTAAGATGGGATTCGCTAAGCGGGAGCTTAAGCGAAGATAAATTCGACACGGACTCAACTGATACACTGATTGCCTTCCCGGGCAACGGCGCCAGAAATGCTTGTTGGTAGTTCTTAGCTTCACTAAAGATAGTGCTAGGCACTATCCCCGGTAACGGCACAGGAATGCTTGTTGGCACTTGCTAACGTTGTTACTAGGAGTAGACTATGGATTCTATCCCCGGCAATGGCGTCAGAAATGCTTGAAGCAAGACTGGTCACTATACCTAAAGGAGTGGAGCTAAAGCAGCTATCTACTAATGCCAAGCGGGGTTGTCAATCCCGACACTAGTAGGAGCTAGCTAGAGAGAATGCAATCTACCAGGAGGAGATTCTGCAAGCGCACAGAACTATCGTAGTAGCACTTCGCCTGGGAGTACCAGGTGTCGATTTATTTGATCCCAAGGGAAGGCTAGGGTGGTGTATGAGTTGAGTCAAGGAGAGGATGAGAGTCGAAGAAAAGAGAAAAGAGAAAAGGGGAGAAGGGAAGATGGAAGGGTAGAAAGAATATATGGATGGATAGGTATGGATGAAATGGATGGCTAAGGTAAGGTGGATGAATAGGTAGTTGAAGGGAAATATGATAACTAAGGATAACTAAGATAACTAACTACTAACTAATAGCTACTCCTAGCTAACCACTAAGCAAGATAACTACAAAGCAAGATAGTTACGAAGCAAGGCAGGCAAAAGACAATAAAGCAACTAAGTTATGTAAAGTTTTATTCCTATCTTGTCAAGTATCGAGGCGTACTAGCCTTTACCACTTACTTAGGTTGAACGCTAGCACAACGAGCTTTACTGTTAAACTGGGCCAACTACGTGGTGGAATTCAAGGCGCACAGGGCTGTCACCACCTGCTTGCTACCACAACTATCCGGGGGTCCAGCCGTATCTGAAGGTAAGTCTATAACTAAGCACCACGCTTAACTATATTCTAACTATCTCTACCCTAGCTTTGAATAGAGACACCCTTGCAGACGTCAAAGCAAATACTTGACTTAACAAGACAAACACTAAACTAAGTAAGCAACCTATTGGCAAAGATCAAACACTAAGCTCACTAGAGATTAACTACTACGGCTAAGTGAATTGAACTGTAGGATAGCTAGGCACTAAAGCAATCAATCATGTATACCACTCAATACTGATAAGTAGAATAAAGTAATACTTGAAATGATGAACTAGAATATAGTAAATGCTTGAGTAACAAGAGCAAAACCTGAACTGGAGATGAAGGAAGACTCTTCCCAGCTCCAGGACCGATCACTCGCACGCCTCTACTCTTGAGCTAAGCCTTGAGCAGCGCTACCGCGAGGGCGAAGATGCCTTGCTCAACTAGCTACCTACTTGCCTAAGCTCTCTGAGCTTCTAACCTAACTCTCACTTCTCTTGCTTGGTGTTGCTTTGCTTGGAATGGTACTAATGTGGAGGTGCCTCCAGGGGGGTATTTCTAGCCCAAGTGAGTGAGGGGGTACTTATAGGGGGCAGCCCACCGACCTAGGGTTAGGTCAGGTGGCGGGCACCACTCCCTACTGGCGGCCGCCAGTGCCCTGGCCGTTGGATGCACCGGCATTGATCCAACGGCATCCAGGAGGTTGTCCGAGGAGGTTTGGAGTTCGGTTGCATGTCCTAGCAACCGCCATTCAGCCTTGATCTGCGCCACTCTCTCCTGAGCCGTCCGATGCCACTAACCTAGTGACAAAGGGCCAAGATTTGGCCCTGGGGAGGTCACACGGATCGGTGACGTGGCAGGAGGTGAAGCTTGGGCCAACCCAAGTGGCGGGCACCACTTGGAGTTGGCGGGCGCCACCCAGAGGTGGCGGGCGCCACCACCCCTAGGCCCATTTGGGCCGTGCTGAGTGGGCTTGTCTCCTAGTGGGTCAAAATGTTCAAATTTGGTTCAAATCCTGCATTCAAATAAAATTCTATGGACATGTGGAATTCGATTAGTTTGAAATCTATTTGACTATATTTCATGCCTTTCGGTGGATTTTAGGGTCAAATGTTGACGGTAAAACAGGTGTTTAAGGACCATCAACAAACTCCCCCAAGCTAACTTGTTGCTCGTCCTCGAGCAACAATGCGGTTTAAGCATTGAGCATGAAATGGATAGTAACTTAAGATGTCTGCAAATGCATATTGTATAGTGAGAAATAACTTAGCATATATCATTAATCATAGCAATGTGGGGCTTATAGCTTTTCACTTCAAACATGCAAGAGTGAAATAGAGCAGTAGATAAGAAACTTTTATCTTGCCTAGGTTTGACTAGGATTCTGTCTGGAGGTTTTTCAAGGTTTTCAAAAGATAACAACTTGCTTAAGTCCTCCAAGATTCACTCAATCACTCAATGGTGTTTAAATCCTCACTTAGGCCAAAATGTAGCCTCTCCTATTTCTAAAGAATGATATGTGTAGTTATAGGTAGGCTAAGAACCATGAGCAAATTGCCTAATGTTTATTGCTAAGCTAGACACTCAGATCATAAGGAGCAGCAAATCATAAAAATTGATCAAGATGTGCATGTGTGGTTATGTGGAAGTGTATGGAGAGATATTTCATAATTCTTCCTAGTTAATTTCTGGGGTCTAGACCTAATGATGACTCTCTCTCTTTTTTTTGGATACATAGTGAGTAGACAAAAGATGTGTCCTCACATTTTCTTAGGACATAGTCCTCTTTTGAGCTACTTTGCTCACTTTTTTTTCTTCAGGACATAGTCCTTTCTTGAGCTACTTTGCTCTTTTTTTCTCTCTTTTAGCTCTAGATTTCCCCAGACATTTATAGGGTAGGATTTCAGAAATGAAAAAGGGGGAAGAGGGAGAAATGCTTATTCCCAGTGTAGGGATAAGCATAAGGCTAGCAATGGGATGTTTGGCAGGGTGTTGCATATCTCCGGTGTAGAGAATAAGCAATTTATTTGGTGGTTGCAAACTTCCAAAGTGGAAAGTAGGCAATTTATGGTGGGTGTGCGTGAATCTTGATTCAAAAGATATGATAAGCTTCTCTACTCAGATCTATGAGGTCTAACAAAGCTCAACACAAACAAAGCTCTTTGTGGTTTTGACTAATGACTAACAAATATTTGGCTGGTGGTGGGATGGGATAAAATCCAGGAGGAACTTTTAGCAAGGTTTTCATAATTTTTAACAGAAATCCTCCAGATTAGGTCCTAATTTCACCTTAGCAAGTTTAAAGAATTACTCCATTTCTTACTAACTTTACTCACTAAGCATGATTTTCAGTTAAAGCATGTGCAACCCACAAAAGCTACAACTTAGGTAAGACCAGTTATTCAAACCATAACAATAGCATTTGCATGACATATTTCAAATCTTATTCAGGTTTCAACTTGTTTAAGCAAATTTTATCAATTTTATTCATGGAATGGATACTTAGGCAAGCATGTGACATTCAAAAGATATAGAATTTAAGAACTGAATGTAAAGGGTAGGCTTGAGACATACCTTATTGGAGCGGGTCTCCCCCAAGCTGGCTTCTTGCTTGGTGAAGGGCCTTCTTCTTCTTAGTCAGAGCTCTTGTTCTCATTTTATTAACCACCAGAGAAGAAATTGAGGACGCCCACCAGGCCGACCACGGGGGAGATCACCCCGAGGAAGTCTCCGGCCGTTAAGGCCAGGGGTGATGAAACGCCCACTCCATCAAGGGTGAAATCCCGGGTCAGCTTTAGCTCCGATAGCCACACCCGGAGCTACAGCCCCAATCCTAAGAGGGCTAAGCTAGAGGTGTATGGCGTGAGGATGCCCGATGGGCATTATGAGAAGAGGCTGCGTGAGCACGAGGTGAGCACTCATGAATCCAATGGGTCGCTCTCCGAGCCATCCGTGCGCCACCGTCTCAACCCATCGTCGGCAGGAGTCCCCGGCGAGATGGAGCACAACGGTGGTGAGGAGGGGTTAACCCTCGAAAAGCTCGCCGCCGAGGTGAAAAAGCTGCGTAAGGAGAAAAGCGCCTTGGAGGATCAAGTCGCAGAGATAGCCCTCTGGCGAATGGACATGGAGGATCGGTTCACTGTCCTCAACAAGGGCTGCACCTCAAAGATCAAGCGTCTCTTCAAAGAGACGGGCTTCGAGGATCTCTACGAGGCTCCTCCATTAGATTAGATTAGATTAGGGTGTCTAGTTAGATTTTTTTAGTTTGATTTAGTTTAAGTTTAATTTTGCTTCATTTAAATCTTAGATTGTTTATTTTTTTCAATTTAGAACTCTTGTTTAGGAATTTTTATTTAATGAATAAAAAGATACCCTTATTATCTTTCCCTTCATCAAGTTTGTTCATTTTAAAAATAAAAAGTACCAAAACTTCTAGTGTGGGGGAAATGCCCTCTCTAAACACCTCTGTAAAACGTGACAAAAATATTCAAAGATGTAACCTGAACGTAGCAAGGTAACTACCACGCTGTTTGCAAGCCGCATGGGCCAAAGCCCATGGAGGCCGCCACTTATTACCGGCGGCCGCCAGGCCACTCTGCACCGAAACACCCCAAGTGAATCCCTAAACCTGTGTTTTAAATTATGTATAATTTGGATCACTGGATGTCTTGGTTTAAACTAAAAATGCAGCTAGGAAATAAAAAAATGCTGAAACAATTTCTTTTGAATTGAGTGTCCACACGACATGTTATTCTACCTTTTATTCATGTGTAGTAGCCTACTCATTTTGAAAGGGAAGTCAACCTAGGTTGTTGTCTGATAAGATATAGAAGCAGTAAATGAAATTGCATTAGTACTCTGCTACAACCTTGGGAGTTTTTATTTTAAAAACCAAAATTACCATGGTTCATGATCTTTCTTTCCTATCCACACACCAGAGCCAGAATATTAGAGTATAGGAAAACAGCCCATAAAGCCTTCTAAATCAATCTTTGAGCTTTGTCAAGAATAGTTGATCTAGGTATAAGAGTTTAGTCATTTTCTAAAAGCCAAGGCAAACCATGCCTTTTTGAGAGAACTCTCACACTGAGAGTATACTCATGTAGTTCTCCTCCAAAATTTTGTTCTAAAAGAATTGTATAAATTTTCTCAGGACATGGCTATATAGTATCTACAAAAAGAGAGAGAGAGAGCAAATGCTCTAAAAAGGACAAGTGTCAAAGTATTCAAAAAGAGAGAGAGAGCAAATGCGCTAAAAAAAGGACAAGTGTCCAAGTATTCAAAAAGAGAGAGAGAGAGAGGGAGAGAGAGAGAGATGCATATAGCCATGATCCTTGGGAAGAAAAGAGATTCAAAAAGAAAAAGAACAAAGGAGTTGAGTTAGTCCACCCTATACCTTGGCTAGTGCATGACTATACTCTCCCATGATCCTAAACTTGACTTAGCAATAAAAGAGAGATAGAAGTGCCTTACATTCCTTCCTTTCCCTATAAACTCCACATAAGGCATAGGATAGACTCTGGCATTTTCTTTTGCCATAAAGTGAGGATGTACACCATGAGTGCCTTGAGAGTTAGATAGAGATTCAATAAACCATGGTTTTCATTTTGAAAATATCCTGAAACCCCAAGGTATGTAAAAGAGGAAAGTGTGTTTCTCTTGCTTGCAAGCTATTCTATCCTTCAACCGCCATAGGTATGATTTATTAGCCACATGGAAAGGTTACTAACATGAGTATAAGTAGTTGAACATCTTGTGTGAATGCTTAGTTCAATAAAATTGTTTCATTTCTTAAAAGTCCATGCTTGCTCGGGACGAGCAAGAGGTTAGTGTGGGGGAGCTTGTTGACGGTGCTTAAAGCATCATTTCACCATCAACATTTCACCCAAAACCAAGGTAAAACAACATAAAAAGTAAAAGATTTGGTTTATAACTAACCTATTTCCACATGTGCATAGTTTCTTATCTTAATGCAGGAAATAATGGAATTTGGGCCAAACAAGGGTACCAGGAGCAAGGCCAAGGCATTTTGGCCCAAATGGGCCAGAACAAGGTGGCGACCGCCACCTATTACTGGCGGCCGCCAGGTCACTCATGCCAAAAGTGGCCCAAGCCATGTCATCGATCCGTGGGAGTCACCTCAAGCTCAAATCTTGGCCATTGCACACTAAGGCGGTTTGATCTAAGGGCTAAGAAGAGTATCACCTGGATAGTGGGCTTTGGACATGTATCCAAACCCTAGCCAACCCTCAAACCGACTCAGGAGAGCAAATGAAGACCGTTGGATGAATGGCGGTTGAAATCGACGGCTGAGAGGTGGCGGGCGCCAGGGTTTGGTGGCGGGCGCCACCCCCTAAACCCTAACTGACCCCCCACTCACTCTATAAGTACCCCCCTAGCTCCCTAGCACTATAAATAGGTCCCCTTGTGCTCTCATTCGGAGGGCCTTGTTGACACTTACTAACGTCACTACCAAGAGTAGAGATAAACTCTATCCCCGGCAACGGCGCCAGAAATGCTATTAGCTACTACTCTAGCGTTGGCCAGGAACCCCTCCAAATGATTCAGAGGTTCCTCTACTAGAGTATCCACCAAAAGATGGACAACGAACCCGCAAGATTGTAAGAACAAGATAACAATGCTCAAGAACTTACTAGAACAAAAGTAGAACTCAACCTTTTCTTACTCCAATGTAGTAAGTCGGGTTGAAGAGGTACAGCGCAGGAAGTAGTCAATACTTCGGCCTCCCGACTAGTGCAACTAGGGGATGGAGCCGGTTACTTGCTACTTCTCTTACTCTACTCTCTATCTCGCTCCCTATTCTATTCCTAACCTAGAGGCTAAGGATATGAGTGAAGCTCTTCCTCTCTACTTCTTCTCTTGTATCTTGATACTTCCCCCCTTGAGAGGTCCTCTCCCCATGCTTATATAGGGGTTCTAGGTTGGTTCAATAGGGGGTTTTCTGCAAATTGCACCCAGCACCGCCTTAGGAACATTGATTGTACCGCCTCTGCCAAGGCGGTGGACAGGTGGCGTCTCTAGGGGGGCGGTCGGCCGCCCCCTGGCTGGGCCCCCGTGGGCTAGGCCAAAGCCCATTTGGCCTGAAACGTCATGCTGGGTCTGAATCTGGTTGAAGTTTGATGCACTTTGGTACTTGGTTTTGATTTTCCTTCAATTCTTCCTTTACTTTCGGCCCAAATCACGTTGTTCCTGTATAGATACATGTTCACCAAAACTGTGGAACTTGTTAGTGTAAAAAGGGCATACCTCTAGTTTGGTGACATTTTTATAGAGAATCATATGCATGTTGACGATATAGAATATGTGTTAAGAATCGCCAACAAACTCCCCCACACTTAGTCCTTTGCTCGTCCTCGAGTAAAGTTTTGTGTTTGGACTAAGATGGTTCCTTTTCTCATGATAATAGACCTGCATACAAGTTATTCCATGCTTCACCTGAACTTATGAGCATTCAGAAGTGTCTACCAAGTCATCTTGAGTAATTGAAAAATGGAACAGTGTGGAATCAACTCTCCTTATTTAGCTCTGCTCAAAACTTGGGGTTTTGTATTTTGATAAAAGAAATAGCCTTGCTCTTCAAATGATGCTCTCAAGTCACTCAAAAAGTGTATGATCCTCACCAAAGGCTTTTGCCCTTCTTTTCATTCTACCAACTAAAGCTGTATCTGGAGTTTTGGGTAGAGAAAAAAAGTAGGCATACTTGTATTGTAGGTATTGCAAAGTCAAAGAATTGGACCTTAGGAGATTTCAGTCATACACTTAGATCAAGAAATGCAAGTGTGTGGAAATATTTTCTTTTTGGATACTCCTTTTCTCATGTCTTTCTCTCCTTTTGGAAACATGGGAACTATGGGCTATCTTTATTCATCATTTTTTTTAGAGAGAGGCGGGCATCGGAGTACCCATTGTTTTCATTTGGACACTTGTCCATATTTTCTTTTTTTTTACTCTCTCATTTTTTTTGGATAGCCCATAATTCTTTTCAAGATTTTTGGGAGAGAAAGATCATGATCAATGGTCGAGCATTTATTTTTGTGGTGGATGCATGGCATGTCTTGCGTAACTCTTAATGCAAGAGTTAGCTTTATTTGGTGGGTGTACGTGAATCTTGATCTTGAATGCATGAAAGAAGTCTACACATAGGTCACAACTATTTGAATAAGCTCAATACAAATACAAGCAGCATATGAATATACGGTTTGCAAAGTTTTTTTTCATCATATGGCTCTGGTAGGATATATCATAGAAGAGCAGGCTTTTGAATTTGATTTGTAAAATAAATCCCAAGTTCGTTGCAAGAGTGAACAAGTTCATATCATCCTACTATATCACAAATTTCAATTATTTAGAGAATTGGGGTCCCTATAACAAGTTGCTCATGAGTCATAGGAATTTTAGCAAGGAATAAAGAGTATGCAAATCATTTTCAATAATAGAAAGGAATTGGAGTAATTCTCTCTCTTTTTTTTATTATTATTGTAATGGGAGGAACAAAAGAATGTTGGTGAAATTGCTATGTAGACATACCTCAGTGTTGATTCCTCCTCCCCCACACTTGTTTTTGTACCTATTTTTTGATTTAAACAAGTAGACACAAGGAATACAAAAACAAGTGGAGATAAATATATTCAAATAAAGGAACATCTCTTTATTCATAATTCAGCTCGAGCATTACAAAATAAGGGAAATGATGTAAGGGAAATAATTGAAAAAGGGAAATAAAAAAATGCTTGGCTAAGGGAGAGCTTCTAAATAAGTTTGGTGTTAACCACATGCTCTACCCCTGCAGCCCTGGCCACTTTAATGATTCGGTTGGTTAGACCGAACTGCACTGCAGTTATATCATTGGCCAATTCTCCGAACTTGAGCTGCGTATCAGCTAGCTCTCTTCGGAGGTTTTCTACAGTCAGGCGCAGAGACTGGACTAATGCCCTCAGGGCAGAAATGGTGCGCGCGTCCTGCCGCTTGGACTCATTATCTGAGTCACTAAGGAAACCGTTGGGCTGACCTCTAAGGATGGGGTTTTTACGCTTAGGCTTGGTCGCCCGGGAGGTAGCGGCAGATGTGTGGGATGAGGGCAGCTTAGAATCGCTAGGCAGCCTAGTAGCTAGTCCTCCGGGTGCGGGATTGGTGCGCTTGAAACGCAGAGGACCAGATGCAGAGTTCGTGGCCGCTCTAGCAACCGGTACAGGTGCCTTGGGAGCAGATGCAGCTGTGGGCTTAGGCCTGCGCATGAGACCCTTCCCGCATCCTCCGCCGGGGCGCTGCACTCCTACCACAGTGTAGGACGGGTCAGCCCGGGCGGTGGATCCAGAGGCGAGCGACCTAGAGTCTAAACTGCCCGAAGGCATTACATGAAATGGCTCGCATGGTGCTTTCCGCTTGCCGGTTGACGACGTTGGCGCATCCTCGTGCGCAGGCCTTTGTGTCGTCACCAAGGTACGGGCCGTGGAACGCATGCTCGTTCCTTGGCTCATGGTGCTTGGAGGATGGAGCATGGCAAGGGGAGGCAGCATCTCCCCCTCCTCCATCCCGTACAAGGCCTTCATGTTGGCCTCGGAGAACTCCCCCTCGGGGTCGAAGGAACCGCCCGACTCCACGAACAGTGCTAGCACGTGTCCGGCCATCTCCTAGCACTACTTTGCTATAGAGAATGTGATTCTAGAGGAAGAAGAGAAGGCTCTTTGGTTTGTGGGAAAGGAGGGGTGAGAGGGGTTCTTTTATAGGGGGAAATGGCACCCCTGGTGATCTCGCGGTCATAAAGTTTGAGAATTCAATCGCGAAGATCACGAGCACGAGGAGTGAAAGCTCTCAGAGAAAAATGGGCAGATATGGCGTCACCAGGGGGTCGGTCGCCCCCTGGGGCGGCCGCCCCAGTGCCAGCGCCTTTGGCCCCCAAATTTTGCCATCAGCCTTTAATCCCCTTCCCAAATGTGAAAATGCATGCAATTTATTGCACTTATGAGAAGAATAATTCGTTGCATGCAGAAATTTGTTAATTGGCAAGAATAAAAACATCAATGCACCTTGAAATTTTCTTATTAAATTTTCATGGATAGAATATAAATAAAGGCATTTCATTTATTCTGTTCTTATTCAAGTTTTTATTTTGAAAATTCTAATCCCAATTAACCAATTTTATTCTTTCAATTTCTTTTTCAAAAGTGGGTTCTAGGAAAACTTTTAAACGTTGACCATTTACCTTTGTAATATTACTGATGTCGTCTTGAACAGTGATCGCTCCATGTTCAGATGTGTTGACGACAGTGTATGGTCCTTTCCACTTGCTCCGAAGTTTTCCTTCACCGAATAATTTTACCTTGGAGTTGAAGAGCAGAACGCGATCGCCTATCTTGAACTCCTTCGGCTTGATCCGGTGGTCGTGCCATCTTTTTGTTCTTTCTTTGTATAGCTTGGCGCTGTGGTAAGCTTTTTCTCGCCATTCTTCTAGCTCGGATATTTGTCTTTGCCTATTTCTTCCGGCTAGCTTGACGTCCATGTTCCATTTTTTTATTGCCAAGTGAGCTCGGTGCTCAAGCTCAACAGGGAGATGGCATGTTTTGCCATAAACCATCTGGAACGGTGACATGCCTATGGGGGTTTTATAAGCAGTCCGGTATGCCCAAAGGGCATCTGGAAGCTTATTCTTCCAACCTTTCCCCATTTCATCGACTGTTTTCTGCAAGATGTTCTTTATCTATTTATTTGAAGTTTCTGCCTGCCCGCTTGTTTGAGGGTGATATGGGGTAGCTATGTTGTGTTTTGCACCGAGTTCACGCAAGAAGCTTCTGAATGTTTTGTCGATGAAGTGTGATCCTCCATCACTTATGACCATCCTTGGTGTTCCAAACCGAGGAAAGATTACTTCATGGAACATCTTTCGTGCGTGCTTGGCGTCCGCAGTTCGGCATGGTAGTGCTTCTACCCATTTTGACACATAGTCCACAACCACCAGGATATACTCGCAATCATGGGACATCTGAAATGGTCCCATGAAGTCAATGCCCCACACATCAAATATTTATATTGGCATATTGTAGTGGAGAGGCATTGCATTGCGTGCAGTGATGCCTCCTTGGAGCTGACACTTCCGACACCTTCGGATGAATTCTCTGGTGTCCTCATACATCGTTGGCCAGAAGAATCCGCACTGCCAGATCTTGGATTGTGTGCGGAAAGCTCCGTAATGGCCTCCATATGGTGCCGAATGGCATTGCTCTATGATCTGTTCTCCTTCTATGGCTGGTATGCACCTCCTTAAAAGTCCGTCAGAACAGACCCGGTACAGGTACGGGTCGTCCCAAAGGTGGCGGCGGCTTTCTACTTGCAGTTTCTTCCTGTTCTCGCCCGGTGGTACGTACCCTATGACCATGTAGTTGACGATGTTGGCGTACCACGGGTTCAAGTCGGTCACCTTCAATAGCATGTCGTCGCGCAAGAAGCCGTTGATGGGCAGATCCTGCATGTTAGTGACTTGCATGCGCAAAAAATGGTCTGCTACTGTATTTTCTATTCCTTTTTTTATCTTTTATCTCTAAATCAAATTCTTGGAGTAACAGAATCCATCTAATTATGCGGATACATGGGTGTATGCCGAGTCTCTGAGTGATGAGTGATTGTCAACAGGTTTGATCGCAGGTTCTTTGGCTTGTGTTGTGCAGGTGTCGAGCATGGAGACAGTGATCGAGGGCTAGGTGAAGGTCAAGTTGAGACGTGCTGTGCCGACGGACCGGGTGCGGTGAAGGATGGGCGTGCCGTGCGGCGGACGTGCCATGCCGAGGTACCGAGCGGTGAAGGGCGGACGTGAGGCTTGGACTGAGGGACCGGAGTGCCTGAGGATCAGCTGTGGTGGCTGGCAGCCTGGGACAGCGACGAGCAGAGACTTGCGGGGCACGGTGTTGCTCGGGTCGAGGACCTGGGGACACGTGTCGGTGGACGGGGTGCACGGGCGGTGCATCCCCTCAACAGCTCCGGTTTGGTGGTTGAGCCACAGAAAAACCACCGGTGGACGGTTTCCAGGTTTGGGCCTCAAAACCTGGGTGCTGAGGGTTTCCGAGTTTGGCCACAAAACTCAGGATGACGGTTTCCAGGTTTGGGCCTCAAAACCTGGGTGCGGATGGTTTGCTGAGTTTGGCCTCAAAACTCAGACGCTGGTGGGCTGGTTTCCCGGTTTGGGCCTCAAAACCGGGGGTTGCTGGAAAAGGATGGTTTCCCGGTTTGGGCCACAAAACCGGGGGTGCGGAGCGAGGGCGGCATGTGGCGGCAATCGGAAGGTTGCGTGGAGGCAACGCAGACGACTTGTGCGGGCGTGGCCGTCGGATCTACCTACCACCCGAGTTGGTCCAGAATAACCCTAGGGTTTAGCTGGTTCGCTCTGTAATTAGAATAGAGAGGGGTAGAGTAGGAAATAGACTTAGTCTAGAATAGGATAAGTAGTCAGGGGAGACACCCTCCTCCCCGATCTCAGTTTTAGCCATCTCATTTGCTCTCTCGCACTTAGGGTTTCCTGCTCTCCCATCCCCTGCTGTAGCTTGCTGAGATCCGCAGAGAGACTTGACTCTGTGTACTGTTGATTTTGAGGAAAGGAGGCCGTAACCTCCTTGTCGTAGCGTGTGGTTGCGCTTCGGCTGCAAGATCGTGGTGTCAATTCGCGTTTTGTTCGTGTTCTTCACGGAATCCTTTTTCTCCACGTTTTTCCCGTCACTTGATCTCTTTGCTCGGTTCATCTTTTGCAAATCCGTTTGAACCAGGGTGTTCTATATCGTGAGGCACTTCTTTCCACCGAAGGAATTAAACTCTAACCTCACGGTCTAGGAGATCGATCGATTTTCGTTTTCGATCGCGTTCTTGTTTCCTTGCCCCGAAATTTCTTGATTCACCGATTTGGTTAGGTTCGAGCCATGATCTCTTAGAGATAGCTCACTAACATCCTTGTGACCCCTCAGATCGAATCCTAGGCCTAGAGCTTTTGATTCGGAGGAGATCGGGTTGAATCACCGAAGAACTGTGTTGTTATCGGGGGCATCGGACACTCGTCACGGGAGCATCGGACGCTGCTGTTCATAGCATCGGACGCTCCAGTGACACGTGTCAGTTCTGGGTTTTTTTGAGTGGGCATCGGACGCAGGGGCATCGGAAGCTTCCGTTGATCATCGGACGCGCCAGATCCAGACCATCGGACGCTGAGAGTTCACTGTTCACAGCGTCCGATGCGTATGCAGTAAGGTTCTAGCCTTGCACTGTTTGCATCGGACGCGTCCGTTGGCTGGACATCGGAAGCTCCCAGTATCCGATGCAGCATCCGATGCCTATGCAGTAAGGTTTTGATTTGGCTCGTTTTGCATAGGATGCTGCAGAGGTTTTTGCATTGGACGCTCACCAGCATCCGATGCTGCTGTGACTGCGCAGTCTCGTTCGTTGTTCGTTCGTACGATCTCTGATTTGGTGTCCGTCTTTTGCGTTGGCTTTCTAGAGTTGTGTAGTGTCCCGCTGTGCTTCTTGGAAGCATCCACCCTACATTTAGGGTCGTAGACATTAGCAAGCTCTAAGGTTTGTCTTTTGGGGTGATTCTCGGGACAGTGGCTACTAGTTTCTGAAAGGAAATTTTGAAGCTCCCATTCACCCCCCCTCTGGTCGCTTTCTGGTTGCTTCTCGGTCCCTCAATTGGTATCGGAGCAGGTTAAGGATCTTCCACCTTAGCCGGTTCCAGATCCACGGAAGGCGACATGGATCGCGGCGTGGGCAAACCGCCGTTCTTTGATGGGACGAACTATGCGTATTGGAAGATACGCATGTCGGCCTATCTGCAGAGTTTGGGTGCTTCTATTTGGGATATTTGCAACTCTGCTGATTACGTGGTCTTGGCTGCTCGTGTCACTCAGCAACAGATCGATGAGCACGATGCCAATAGCCGAGCCCGTAATGCTCTTTTTTCTTGTTTGAGCATGGGTGAGTTGGATCGCGTTTCTCACCTCGCTACGGCTCGGGAGATCTGGGACACCCTCATGCGTTTCCATGAGGGCACCTCTCAAGTCAAAACCCGACTCTACGAGTCGTTCAAGCGAGAGTATGAGAACTTTCGACATCAGCCTGGCGAGAGCATAGAAAGTTTATTCGCTCGCTTTCAGGTGATTGTCAACAGGATGAGGGCTAACAAGGAGCAGTTGCCTTTTGACGATCATGAGCGTGCCTTGAAGCTTTTGCACACTCTTGATCGGTCGGTGTGGGATTCCAAGGTTCAGGCGATCATCGAATCGCCTAACTATGAGACCCTCACCTGCGATGAGCTCTTTAGTAAGCTCAAGTCCAGTGAGATTGACGCCATGTCGAGGGCTTCTTATGCGAATCCTTCTGGCCCGACTATGGCTTTGGTTTCTGGCTCTTCTGCTAATCCCTCTGCTGGCTTTGCACTTTCATCTCTATTTTCTGTCACAGAGGACCAGCTGGAGTCTTTGGGGGATGATGAGTTGGCCTTGCTTGCCAACCGGTTCTCGTGGTTTCACAACAACCGCATGAACCGTCGCCGTGGAGGAGGACGCTCGGGCTGCTACGAGTGCGGCGACCCTGACCACTTCATCGCCAACTGCCCCAAGAAGAACAAGCATTCGGGGAAGGGCGATCATGGGCGCAAGTACGACTCCAAGCGCAAGGAGAAGCACGTTCCCCCAAGGCACAAGAAGAGGGGCGGCTTCGACAAAGAGTACATCAAGAAGAAGTACTTGGAGAAGGCCCAGGCTGAGCAGCATGCATTCTTCGCCACGCTCAGCGACGTCGACGGCTCGGATGATGACTCCGCTTCCTCAAGCGATGACGAGTCCGAGAAGATGAAGAAGATCGAGGACCAGCTCAACGGTCTCTACTTCTTCACCGACGACGGAGGCCTCTGCACCATGGCGCTCGGGGATGAGGTCAGAGGCGAGCTGGAGCACACGCCTCAGAACGACGATGATGACGACACCTCCCAGGTATCTCTCACCTACGACGAGCTTTCTTCCGAGGTTGAGAAGCTTACTGCTGCCCTCCTTAGCCAAGATAAGTTGCTTAGGCGTGCTGCGAGAGAGCGCAAGGAGTTTAGGCAGAAGTGGGAGGACACGGTGAGGGAGCTTGAGTTTGCCAAGTCCACCGTGGTCGTGTCGGAGGAGGCTGAGTGCGAGTCGTGCACCACGCACATGACTGACCTTCTCACTTTGAGAGGTAAGTATGCTGCGTTGGTAGGAGAGCTGGATGAGCTGAAGGCTAGACCTTCTTTGTTGGGTGCATGCAAGACTTGTCCTATTTTGCAATCTGAGTTGGCAGAGAAGAATGCCAAGATTGTGTCTCTTGAGGAGGCCAACTCAGGTAGCACTGGTGTGGCTAGGTGTGCTTTGTGCGAGGGTTTGGAAATGGAGATTGCCAATGTCAAGCATGGCAAGATGCAAACCGAGGAGGAAAACACATACCTTCGGACCATCTTGTCATGGGTCTCTTGTAGTGAGCCGCAGCTCGGGATGATGATCTCCCAATTCAAGCGAGCTGTTGGAGGTCCCGGTGTAGGTTTTGCTCAGAGTGTTGATCTTTCTGCTTTTGGGAAGATTGGAGAGTCGAGTGGTCTGAACCCGAGTGAGAAGCCCAACTCCACCACTACTCCCAAACTTACCAAGCTTTTACCCAAAGAGCCTTCCAAACCTAACACCAAGGATGGGGTATTCGAGGAACCTCTGAGATCTCCACCCAAGAACCAAGTGTGGCATCCCAAACCCAACCACCTAAAGAACAAGCTGGATACAATGCCACCTATCCAGGAGGAGTTGCCACAGAAGGGCAAAGTGATCCACACCCACAGCCATGAATACCAACAACCCTCTTCGCGTGCGGTGAGGTATCATTGTGATTTCTGTGGGAAAGATGGACACTTGAGCGAGTTCTGCTTTAGGCGCAAGAGAGAGGCGCGCCGTGCTCGGGAGATGGACAACCCGGACATGTACCACTTTTCTCATGGTGGGCATGTGCCGAATGTCCAGGGGAGAGCTGCTAGGTCTGGAAGGCAAGTTCCCAGGCCTAGGCAGGAGCAGAGAGCTCCGAGGAGAAATGCGAGGCCTAGAGGCGCAGTGCCTCAAGTTGCTAGGCCTAGGCCTCATAGAGAGCGTGCCCGGCGGGAGCCTGCAGTTGTAGGCTATGGACCCCGTGGCGGAGGCTTTGTAGTTGAGCGCTTTTCCCCACCGCATTTTGAGTATCGCGGTGAGCGCTTCTTCCCCAGCGGACCATGTTTTCCTGTGCGTGGTGATCGCTCCTCTCGTAGACGTGCTAGGAATGGTTTTTCTGCTAACCGTTCTTTTGAGCAGCCGGCCCAACACTGGTATTCCCCTTACTTCACTAACCCCAGTGTTGGACCGTATGCTCACCCTATGTCTTTTTATTGATGTAGGTAAAACGGTTGGAGGACATTTGGCTGGTGGATTCCGGTTGCTCGAGGCACATGACCGGAAACGCCAAGTGGTTCTCCAGCCTTAGCCCGGTCGCCGAAAAGGAGTACATAACCTTCGGCGACAATAGTAAAGGTAAGGTGTTGTCTCGCGGATCGGTGCGGGTTAATGAGCACTTTGTGTTGCGCGATGTTGCTCTTGTTTCTAACCTGCATTTTAACTTGCTTTCTGTTTCGCAACTTTTTGATGATGACTATGAGATTCGTTTTAAACCAAACCTTAGTCGCATCTTAGATCCTCAGGGCGATCTTGTATGTCTGATTTCGCCCTTTGGGAAAGTCTTTCGAGCGAATTTCTCGGAGTCGTTTGGATCTTCTCGCTGCCTTTTGGCTAGTCCTTCTTCCTCTGATCTTTGGAAGTGGCATAGGAGGCTTGGTCATTTAAGCTTCGACTTGCTTGCAAGACTTAGCTCACTTGGCCTAATCCGAGGATTGCCCAAGCTCTCGATGGAGAAGGATCTAGTTTGCCATTCTTGTAGACACGGGAAGATGGTTGCCGCTCCCCACCATCCAGTGACTAAGGTCATGACCTCGCACCCTGGAGAGCTTTTACATATGGACCTTGTTGGTCCGGCTTGGGTGAGCTCAGTTGGTGGCAAGTGGTATGTTTTGGTTGTTGTTGATGACTTTTCGAGGTATTCGTGGATCTTCTTTTTGACTGAGAAGACTGAGACTTTCTCCTTCGCTCGCAATCTGATTTTGCGTCTTCCGAACGAGTTCCCTTTGAACTTGATGCGAGCTATTAGAAGTGATAATGGTTCCGAATTCAAAAATTCGGATTTTGAGAAGTTTTGTAACCGCCTTGGTTTGGAGCATCAGTTTTCTTCCCCCTACACACCGCCCCAAAATGGTGTTGTAGAGAGGAAGAATCGGACCCTTGTTGAGATGGCCAGGACGATGCTCGATGAGCATAGGACTCCCAAGCGCTATTGGGCCGAAGCTATGAACACTGCATGCTACATTTCAAATCGCATTTTTCTGAGAGCCTTTTTGAAGAAGACTTCTTATGAGTTGCGTTTTGGTCGCCAGCCCAAGGTGAGTTATTTTAGAGTCTTTGGTTGTCACTGTTTTATTTTGAAAAAGGGCAACCTGGACAAGTTTGAGTCTCGATCTTCTGACGGGGTATTTTTGGGTTATGGCACTCACACTAGAGCATATCGTGTACTTAACCTTGATACTAACCGAGTCATGGAGACATCAGATGTCACCTTCGACGAGACTCTTGTTTCTCCTTCTTCTCGTTTTGAGCGTGCAGGTGATCATGAGGTTGGAGAGCCTCTTTTTGATGACGAGGACGAGGGTGCTGAAGGTATGGATGATGCAGCACCCCCTCCACCTGCCGCGCCACAAAGAGCGGCCTCGACGACGACTCACGGCCCCGACACCTCTTCTTCCTAGGGGCCGTGGGATCCTCCACCTCGTGCGGTACCTTTTTTACCCGAGGTGGAACCAGCTGCTGTTGAGGGGGAGGTCACTTCATCCCGGGAGGCGCCACGACACATCTAGCGCCAGCACCCCCCTCAGCAGATGATCGGCGACATCAGCGAGCGAGTCACTCGCTCCAGGTCACAGCACATCTCTCACTTCGCTCACTCTGCTTTTGTTGCTAATTTTGAGCCCCGAGATGTTGGACACGCTTTGACGGATCCGGATTGGGTCAATGCCATGCATGAGGAGTTAGAAAACTTTGAGCGAAATCGGGTTTGGGTTCTAGTTCCACCTCCACCTGACTGTAAGCCTATTGGGACAAAATGGGTTTTCAAAAACAAGCAAGGAGAGGATGGCCACGTTGTGAGAAACAAGGCCAGGCTTGTAGCGAAGGTTTATAGTCAGAAGGAGGGGATAGACTATGAGGAGACTTTTGCTCCTGTAGCTCGTTTGGAGGCTATTAGGATACTCTTGGCTTTTGCTGCATCCAAAGGTTTTAAACTTTTTCAAATGGATGTCAAGAGTGCCTTCTTAAATGGCTACATAGAAGAGGAAGTTTATGTTGAGCAACCCCCCGGTTTTGAAAATCCCAAGTTTCCAAACCATGTTTTTAAAACTCCACAAAGCTTTATATGGTTTGAAACAAGCCCCTAGAGCCTGGTATGATAGGTTAAAAACCTTTTTGCTTGCTAAGGGTTTTAAAATGGGATGTGTAGATAAGACGCTCTTTCTCCTCCGGCAAGGCAAAGACACGCTCTTGGTCCAGATTTACGTGGATGATATCATTTTCGGTGGTTCTTCTCACGCTTTGGTTGCCAAGTTTGTAGATACTATGAGCAGGGAGTTCGAGATGAGCATGATGGGCGAGCTGACATTCTTTCTCGGGTTGCAAATTAAGCAATCCCGGGAGGGGACGTTTGTGCACCAGGGCAAGTACACTAAGGACTTGCTGAAGCAGTTCGATATGGGTGAGGCCAAGCCTCTTCCAACACCCATGTCGATGATGACTGCCCTGGATGCGGATGTGGATGGAGAAGCAGTGGACCAGAAGGAGTACCGCAGCATGATCGGGTCGCTACTCTACCTGACGGCGACACGCCCGGACATTCAGTTCGCGGTGTGTCTATGCGCGCGCTTTCAGGCGTCACCGCGCACTTCTCACCGTCAGGCGGTGAAGCGCATCTTCAGGTACCTTCGTTTCACACCTGAGTTCGGGATTTGGTATTCTGCATCCTCCACCCTCTCGCTTTGCGGTTATTCTGATGCCGATTTTGCTGGTTGTCGCATTGAGCGCAAGTCCACTTCTGGGACTTGCCAATTTATTGGATTTTCTCTTGTTTCGTGGTCTTCTCGCAAGCAGTCTAGTGTCGCCCAGTCTACCACGGAGGCTGAGTATGTTGCTGCGGCTAGCTGCTGTTCCCAGTTACTCTGGATGATGGCCACTTTGCGTGATTTTGGTTTGAGTTTTTCTCGAGTACCTTTGCTTTGTGACAGCACGAGTGCTATTAGCGTTGCTAAGAACCCCGTGCTTCACTCGAAAACCAAACACATTGATGTGCGCTTTCATTTCTTGCGAGACCACCAGGAGAAGAGTGATATCGACCTTCGCCATGTCGATACTCATCACCAACTGGCTGATATTTTCACCAAGCCTTTAGACGAATCAACCTTTAATAGGTTGAGGGGTGAGCTTGGTGTGTGTTTCCCCTTTTAGATGGGGGAAGCATTTTGAGTTATATCCTAGTCTGACTCTTTTACTTTGATTTTCTTTTCTGTTGCATTTTAGCATACGCATTTACATTCTGAGCTTCATGTTTATAATCACTAGAATGTAACTATGCTCTGTTTAGTATGCTCCGATGCTTCTGTTGATACTTGTAGCTTATGCTCTTTCTGATCATTAGTACATGTTATGAGCTAAGCTATTTTTGAATGGTGAATTTGCTTAATGTATATAATCTGAAAATGTTCACCATTGAGATATCCAACTAGCATGTGTATGGTGTGTTGAGTCCATTCCTGCTTTTCATATATGCTAGGTTGCTATGTCTCTAGTTCTGAGTCATTCACTTGCTTGGTCTGTTCATATTATGTTTAAAATTTGAACCAAGCTTTAGTAAATTGAAAAGATCGAGATGGGATTGCTTGCCAACACCTCACGGCATCGAGACTGTTTCTCATTGCACTTTGAGTTAAACTTGAGCCGTGTAGTGTATGACCGAAACTGTAGCTTTAAGCTTCTGATTGCTTCAGCATAGGCTTCGCTCGGTTGAAAAGTTAGGCAAAGACAAGCTTTCAACCTCTCGCAATCACATGCTAAATAATTGAACTTGTGAATTCTTTACCGCTGCAACTCCGATATAAAACTGAAATCACAAGAGTATGCTTCATTCCTATGCATGATGATTGAACTTTGCTAGGGGTAGTTCACCTTGTATACATGTTTAGCACTTGTCTGGATTCCTATCTATACATGTGTAGTGCTATTTTGATGGTGACTATCTTTTTGGCTAAAAACTGCTCACTTGCTCATATGCTTCATATTTCGTATGTGTTCTCAGTTTGAGCCTTCGCTATCTGGGTGCTTAGTTGTGCCATTGGAGCTATACCGATTAGAGCATTTTTGCACTCTTTTGATTATATGCCTGAAGCTGCTAACTTGCATTTCTGACTTCATATGCATTTTGGAAGGGGGAGTTGTGTTGGCTCAAGGGAAGAGTTTGTGCTTGATAAGTGCATTTTCAACTAAGGAGGAGAGTTTTTGCAAATCATATGTCTCCTGGCGTTCAACTAAGGGGGAGTTTTTGATAAGGGGGAGATTTTCAAATCTTTATGCTCTTCTCTTGTTGGAACTAAGGGGGAGTCTCTAGTTGCTTGCACTTGTCGAGGGGAAGTTTGCTAGTTGTGTTGAGCCGTTGCCTCTGTCTTGAGGGGCTAGCAAACATTTTCCTCATTTGGCGTCGAGGTTGATTTTGATTGGTTCGGAGACCTTTCGTTTGTTTTTCAATTGGTTCGGAGTGGTTTTCGTGCTAGTTGTGTTGAGCCTCTGTGCCTCTATCTTGAGGGACTAGCATTTTGCCATTTTTAGCTCTGATTTTCAATTGGTATTTTGCTAGCGGTGTTGAGCCTGTTCTACCTCTAGTTGAGGGCTAGCTTTGCTTTGCTTGGTTGCGTCGAGCCGTTGCCCATGTCTTTGGGGACCAAGTTTTCGCTTCTTCCACTTGACCTTCTTCGGCTTTGCTATGCTTTTGGGTCATTTGGTCGAGTTCTCTTCTTCTCCTTCTTCCTTCTTCTTTCTTTCATTATGATTTGTGTGAGTAGTTGACAATGCACTCATCAAGGGGGAGATTGCGGATACATGGGTGTATGCCGAGTCTCTGAGTGATGAGTGATTGTCAACAGGTTTGATCGCAGGTTCTTTGGCTTGTGTTGTGCAGGTGTCGAGCACGGAGACAGTGATCGAGGGCTAGGTGAAGGTCAAGTTGAGACATGCTGTGCCGACGGACCGGGTGCGGTGAAGGATGGGCGTGCCGTGCGGCAGACGTGCCATGCCGAGGTACCGAGCGGTGAAGGGCGGACGTGAGGCTTGGACTGAGGGACCGGAGTGCCTGAGGATCAGCTGTGGTGGCTGGTAGCCTGGGACAGCGACGAGCAGAGACTTGCGGGGCATGGTGTTGCTCGGGTCGAGGACCTGGGGACACATGTCGGTGGACGGGGTGCACGGGCGGTGCATCCCCTCAACAGCTCCGGTTTGGTGGTTGAGCCACAGAAAAACCACCGGTGGACGGTTTCCAGGTTTGGGCCTCAAAACCTAGGTGCTGAGGGTTTCTGAGTTTGGCCACAAAACTCAGGATGAGGACGGTTTCCAGGTTTGGGCCTCAAAACCTGGGCGCGGATGGTTTGCTGAGTTTGGCCTCAAAACTCAGACGCTGGTGGGCTGGTTTCCCGGTTTGGGCCTCAAAACCGGGGGTTGCTGGAAAAGGATGGTTTCCCGGTTTGGGCCACAATACCGGGGGTGCGGAGCGAGGGCGGCATGTGGCGGCAATCGGAAGGTTGCGTGGAGGCAACGCAGACGACTTGTGCGGGCGTGGCCGTCGGATCTACCTACCACCCGAGTTGGTCCAGAATAACCCTAGGGTTTAGCTGGTTCGCTCTGTAATTAGAATAGAGAGGGGTAGAGTAGGAAATAGACTTAGTCTAGAATAGGATAAGTAGTCAGGGGAGACACCCTCCTCCCCGATCTCAGTTTTAGCCATCTCATTTGCTCTCTCGCACTTAGGGTTTCCTGCTCTCCCAGCCCCTGCTGTAGCTTGCTGAGATCCGCAGAGAGACTTGACTCTGTGTACTGTTGATTTTGAGGAAAGGAGGCCGTAACCTCCTTGTCGTAGCGTGTGGTTGCGCTTCGGCTGCAAGATCGTGGTGTCGATTCGCGTTTTGTTCGTGTTCTTCATGGAATCCTTTTTCTCCACGTTTTTCCCGTCACTTGATCTCTTTGCTCGGTTCATCTTTTGCAAATCCGTTTAAACCAGGGTGTTCTATATCGTGAGGCACTTCTTTCCACCGAAGGAATTAAACTCTAACCTCACGGTCTAGGAGATCGATCGATTTTCGTTTTGGATCGCGTTCTTGTTTCCTTGCCCCGAAATTTCTTGATTCACCGATTTGGAGTTAGGTTCGAGCCATGATCTCTTAGAGATAGCTCACTAACATCCTTGTGACCCCTCAGATCGAATCCTAGGCCTAGAGCTTTTGATTCGGAGGAGATCGGGTTGAATCACCGAAGAACTGTGCTGTTATCGGGGGCATCGGACGCTCGTCACGGGAGCATCGGACGCTGCTGTTCATAGCATCGGACGCTCCGGTGACACGTGTCAGTTCTGGGGTTTTTGAGTGGGCTTCGGACGCAGGGCATCGGACGCGTCCGTTGATCATCGGACGCGCCGGATCCAGACCATCGGACGCTGAGAGTTCACTGTTCACAGCGTCCGATGCGTATGCAGTAAGGTTCCAGCCTTGCACTGTTTGCATCGGACGCGTCCATTGGCTGGACATCGGAAGCTCCCAGCATCCGATGCCTATGCAGTAAGGTTTTGATTTGGCTCGTTTTGCATCGGACGCTGCAGAGGTTTTTGCATCGGACGCTCACCAGCATCCGATGCTGCTGTGACTGCGCAGTCTCGTTCGCTGTTCGTTCGTACGATCTCTGATTTGGTGTCCGTCTTTTGTGTTGGCTTTCTAGAGTTGTGTAGTGTCCCGCTGTGCTTCTTGGAAGCATCCACCCTACATTTAGGGTCGTAGACATTAGCAATCTCTAAGGTTTATCTTTTGGGGTGATTCTCGGGACAGTGGCTACTAGTTTCTGAAAGGAAATTTTGAAGCTCCCATTCACCCCCCCTCTGGTCGCTTTCTGGTTGCTTCTCGGTCCCTCAAATTAGGCGAGGTTTTGCATCTTTCTTAGTGAGCAAATATTTTAATGCAGCATGATCAGTGTAAACAATGATTTTTGCTCCAACTAAGTAAGATCTGAATTTGTCCATAGAAAAAACTACTGCAAGGAGTTCTTTTTCTGTGGTAGCATAATTCAATTGAGCTCCTGTCATAGTTTTGCTAGCATAATTAATTGCATGATGCTGTTTATCTTTTGTTTGACCCAGAACTGCCCCTACAGCATAGTCACTAGCATCACACATTATCTCAAATGGTAGCGACCAATCTGGGGGTTGAATGATTGGCGCTGAGATGAGTGCTTTCTTAAGGGTGTGGAAAGCATTAAGACACTCATCAGTGAACTCAAAGGGTGCGTCCTTAGCTAAAAGGTTCGTGAGGGGTCTAGAAATCTAAGAGAAGTCCTTGATAAACCGTCTGTAGAACCCTGCATGACCCAAGAAGCTTCGGATTCCCTTAACGTTCACTGGGGGTGGTAGACGTTCTAAAACCTTGATCTTAGCCTTGTCTACCTCGATCCCCCTCTCAGATACTAAGTGTGCAAGAACTATGCCTTCCCTGACCATGAAATGGCACTTTTCCCAGTTAAGTACCAGGTCTTTTTCTCGGCATCTTTGCAGAACTTTGTCTAGATTCTCCAGACAGTGATCAAAAGTTTTTCCATAGACTGAAAAATCGTCCATGAAAACTTCCATGATTTCTTCTATCATGTCTGAGAAAATAGACATCATGCACCTTTGAAAAGAGGCGGGCGCATTGCATAGCCCAAAGGACATGCGCCTATAAGCAAACGTTCCGTAAGGACACGTGAACGTGGTTTTGCTTTGGTCGTCAGGGTGGATAGGTATCTGATGATAACCCAAATACCCATCAAGGAAACAAAAGAAACAATGTTTTGCCAACCGCTCTAGCATTTCATCAATGAAGGGCAGCGGAAAATGGTCTTTCTTTGTTGCTTTGTTAAGTTTTCGGTAGTCAATGCACATCCTCCATCCTGTTGGCAGTCGTTGAGGAATTAGCTCATCTTTATCATTCTTAACGACTGTCATGCCTCCTTTCTTAGGGACCACTTGGACGGGACTAACCCAGTCACTATGTGGTACGGGATAGATGATCCCGGTGTGAAAAAGTTTGAGGACCTCCTTTTTCATGACTTCACGCATTGCATTATTAATCCTACGCTGAGGCTCACGAGAGGGTGTCATATCAGGGTCTGTAGGTATGCGATGTGTGCAAAGAGTTGGGCTTATTCCCTTAAGATCTTGCAGGGAATATCCGAAGGCTGCTCTATGCTTTTCTAAAATGGCAATGAGTTTGTCTGTCTCCTCGTCGGATAACTTATCACTGATGATAACGGGAGTTTCTTTGTTGCCTTTAAGAAAATCATAACGTAAACCAGCGGGTAAGGGTTTAAGCTCAACCGGGGGTTTTGGCGGTGTTTCATCCTTGGGGAGCTCTATCGTTTCTCCTAACTCGTCTTCTTCTTGGATGAAGGACTCAGCATCTCTATCTAAAGACGATTCGGGTGTTTCAAAGGGTGAAACGGCCATCACCTCCTTAGGCATCTTGAGGTTAGGGAGAGAGTCTGACACTGAGTTTTTGGCTCGAGTGATTGGAATGGTAAAAGTGTCTCTCCCTAAGTGTAAGTCCAGAGCCCCTGTAGGTGGGATAACGTTGGCTAAGCTTTCTAAGGGTTGCCCAATCAAAAGGTCAAAACTTTGTATGTCAAAGACATAAAAGTCGAGACACAATTTGATGTTCTCAAATCATACTGTAGTTTGGTGGAGAATTCCACAACTTTGCAAATTAGTACGAGGGGCAAACCTAAGAATTTTGCGAGTTGGAGTGAGACGCTTATCACCAAAATAGGTGGTAGCAAAAGATTTAGACATCAAATTCACTCCAACATGAGGATTGTATAGTACGTAATCCCAGCTACCTCGAACTTCATAATGGATGGAAGAAGATGGGAAAGTAATCCGAAGCGTATCGGGGGAACCTTCCACTTCTTCCGTCCATTCATTACTCATGATCGCTGTGAGTTGTTTGATAGAATTGCTTATGAACTCCTCATCTAGCTGATCAGTGGTAGCGGCAACTTGAGGTTTTCTTTGGCACGAGTATTTCGAGGTGTTTCCGTAATCTTTAAAAAGTTCATCCTCGAAATCCGGGAGATCCAAGGAATGATAAAATTCCTTAGGAGGTCCCAACTCGGGTGGAAGTGTCTCTAAAGGTGTGCTTTTAGTGGTAGCTATGGACACTTCCGCAACTTCTGGTTCGGGTTCCACACGGAGGGGTTCTAGCGGAGGAGTGTTTTCTAGAATGCGATCTAGCAAAGCTTCTCCTTCCGCTGTGGTTTTATGGTTAAACGAACCTCCGGCAGCTAGGTCTAGTTGCAGGGCTGATTCCTTGTGAAGACCTAGCCAAAAATGTTGTAAAAGAACTTGGCTAGGTATTGACAAGTCAGGGCCAGAACGGGTAAGGATTAAGAATCTATCCCAGGCTGTACCTATGGTTTCCTTCTCTTTTTGTTGGAAGCTGAGAATCTCTTGTCGTAAGGCAGCAATTCGAGATATAGGGAAAAACGTGAGACAGAATCTGTTCCTCAGTTCTTCCCAATCTCCACTTACTTTCCCTACGTTGTGGGCGTACCACTATTTCGCCTCCTCTTCAAGCGAGAAAGGAAACAGTTTCCACCTAAGAGTTTCTTGTGACATGCCTGAAATGGTCAGGCATGCACAGAGTTGTTCAAACTCCCGCAAGTGATGGTATGGGCTTTCGTAGTCTAAACCAGAGAAGGGTTGTTCCCGAACCATGGCTATAAAACCAGGACGGAGCTCATAACCTAAAGCTGTGATGGGCCTTGATGATTACGGTGGTTCTATGAGCTCGCCATTGGGAGCAGAAAGTTGGTAAAGGGAGTTTTGCTCCATTGGGTATAAAGAAAAGGTAAAAGAAATAAGAAAAGAAAGAGATACATGGGCATCTAGGTCCTGAACACAAAAACGACAACCGTTCCCCGGCAATGGCGCTAGAAATGCTTGTTGACACTTACTAACGTCGCTACCAAGAGTAGAGATAAACTCTATCCCCGGCAACGGCGCCAGAAATGCTTGTTGGTATTTCTTAGCGAAGCAGCAAAGTCCGCAAGCGCACGGAAGATACCGTTGTAGCACTTCACCCGGTGGTATTCAGGGTATCATAATTTCTCAGGGAACGGAAGTGTTCAATGTCACGGATCTAATAAACCCTAGAGAGAAAAAGAGGGGAACGACTTGGGTCACGAGGTTCTTCTAATGCTTAGAAGCCTCAAACAAGGTAACGTGTTTTCACAACCTTACTTCGGGCACCGGCTTATACCTGGTCTGCCAAGTAACTCCGGCCTATAGCTCTACGCCATATCCGAACGTGGGGGAAACTAAGGGCAAACAGGGCTGTCACCACCTGCCGCCGACCCCTCACCCATGGGATACGAGGCAAACGAGGGTAGCTCTTAGCTTAGACACCACGTCTATGCTATTAGCTACTACTCTAGCGTTGGCCAGGAACCCCTCCAAATGATTCAGAGGTTCCTCTACTAGAGTATCCACCAAAAGATGGACAATGAACCCGCAAGATTGTAAGAACAAGATAACAATGCTCAAGAACTTACTAGAACAAAAGTAGAAGTCAACCTTTTCTTACTCCAATGTAGTAAGTCGGGTTGAAGAGGTACAGCGCAGGAAGTAGTCAATACTTCGGCCTCGCGACTAGTGCAACTAGGGGATGGAGCCGGTTACTTGCTACTTCTCTTACTCTACTCTCTATCTCGCTCCCTATTCTATTCCTAACCTAGAGGCTAAGGATATGAGTGAAGCTCTTCCTCTCTACTTCTTCTCTTGTATCTTGATACTTCCTCCCTTGAGAGGTCCTCTCCCCATGCTTATATAGGGGTTCTAGGTCGGTTCAATAGGGGGTTTTCTGCAAATTGCACCCAGCACTGCCTTAGGAACATTGATTGTACCGCCTCTGCCAAGGCGGTGGATAGGTGGCGTCTCCAGGGGGGCGGCCGATGCCCTCGTGGGCTGGGCCAAAGCCCATTTGGCCTGAAACGTTGTGCTGGGTCTGAATCTGGTTGAAGTTTGATGCACTTTGGTACTTGGTTTTGATTTTCCTTCAATTCTTCCTTTAGTTTCGGCCCAAATCACGTTGTTCCTGTATAGATACATGTTCACCAAAACTGTGGAACTTGTTAGTGTAAAAAGGGCCTACCTCTAGTTTGGTGACATTTTTATAGAGAATCATATGCATGTTGACGATATAGAATATGTGTTAAGAATCGCCAACAGGCCTCAAATCATTCCTCCCCATTTAGTTAGGTTAGACCACTTGCTATGTTAGAGAGATTAGAGAGTGTGAGTGCCTCACTAGAAGAGGAGCTGGAGAGGAGAAGAGTAGAAGTCTGGAGAGCTCCGGAGTTGTCAGAGACCCCTGCTTCGCTCTGCTCTGCGCTTCAACTTTGGTAACTTAGTATCTATTTTATCTTCAAGTATTTACTTTCAGTACTTGTGTGTTTGTTTCATTGCTTGATATTACTTTCAAGTGCTCTAGTTCTAGTACAGGGCTAGTAGTAGTAGTATATAGATTAAGTGTGGTACTTAGGCTATATATTGCCAGTGAATACGGCTAGGCCCCCGGATAGCTGTGGTAGCAAGCAGGTGGTGACAGCCCTGTGCGCCTTGAATTCCACCACGTAGTTGGTCTAGTTTAACAGTAGGGCTCGTTGTGCTAGCGTTCAACCTAAGTCAGTGGTAAAGGCTAGTACGCCCACAATACACTAGTAAAGAACTTAAATCACTAGAAGTCTAATAGAACTAGGATCTACCCCAGTAGATAGTGCCCGTTCCCTTCAACTAGCCTAGATATCCTTATCCCCTAGTTTTCTGAAGATCACTTCTAGATATTAATCCCGACCATCGGACGCCATTAATCTTGGGACGGCCATTTTTGAGCACTGCAAAAGCCACCATTGATGTAGGAGCTGGAGAAATTCAGCTCCACATCAGTGGAAAGGAGGAGAAATTCGAGTTCAAACCGCGACCGGAAAAACACCTGTCATCAAAGTTCGTCGGTGCCGACAATCCACCAGAACCACCGTGAAGGCGACACTAATCGGGAATCCAAAGCGGCTAACCAAGGTAAGTTAGGCTAAGGTAAGTCTTTATCACCCATTTTTCGTTTTTACTTTAGCAATTTAATTTTCTGCAAAGTAGATGCTTAGTAGAGTGATTAGGTGGCACCTAGGGGATTTAGGACAGCCATAGGGGTGGCGCCCGCAACCCCTAGCTAGCGCCCGCCACCCCTAGCTGGCGCCCGCCACCCTAGGGTGCACTAGGGAGCACTAGCCCATCTCTAGACTATTACACCTACCTCCTAGACCCAAATAATACCAAGGGAGACCCATGGCTTTGCACATTTCAATGCAATCACTCACTCCCATGTCTCCTCGTGTCTCCCACTCTTCACTCCACCTTTTGGACTCATCTCCACCCAAAAATTCTGGTGCACATGTGATGGAGAGTGACAAGGAGAGCACTAGGAGAAAGGAGGGGTGAGTTGGAGTGAAATTTCAGCCGAGAGGGTGGCGCCCGCCACATTTTCCTGGCGCCCGCCACCTCTATTTCCACATTTCGGTACAAAACTGCTCCCGAGTAAGTTTCCCGCCATCCTTGGTATAAAGTATGACCAGGATGAAGAAGTGGTCTTTGAAATTTCCAGCCCACTTGCCCCATTTAGGAGGTTGCACTCTTTTCACTTTGCACCGAACCCACCACTTTATTCCCCACTTGGAATTTCAGTGGACATTACGAGGGTAACCTCATGTGTCGGTTGCAGACAAATTTGGGCAAGGTGGGGTGGCGCCCGCCAGCAGGTTGAGGCTCACAGCCTCCCCCCTTCCATCCTCAGCCTATAAATACTACCCACACCACATGCAAGTTCTCACAACTCACTCAAAACACAAAAACATCAGCTATCCTAAGCACTAGCAAAGAGTCATGGGCCCTCTCAAGAACTTCTTCACCGGAAAGAAGAAGAAGAGTAAGGGTGAGGGAAGTTCTTCGTGAGCAAACACCCACATTCGCTTTGCCGGGAGTGATGAGGAGAGCGCCGGGTGGGGTACTCCATCCACCAACGAAATGTCGGTGGATTGGAACTCTCCGTTCACACGCCAGGCCGAACCGACCATCCGCATCCTGAACTCTGTCAATGACATCATCTGGCAGAGTGATCGGGAGCGGCAGGCCCGGAACATCCTCGGTGAGAGGGAGTTCGTTCACACCCCCCGCATCGACGACGACTTCCTACGTCGCACTGGTATGGACAGTGAGTTTCTCTAAATTTCTCAAACCTTGGGATGGGAAGATGCATGGATGGTTAATGAGGAGGGAATCCTTCCCCTCACAATGGAATTTCTAGCTACCATGCAATTGTCCGCCACTCACATAACATTCCAGCTTCTTAATGAAGAGCACACTCTTTCGTGGGGGAAGTTTAGCAAGCATTTAAATTTTGATGATTCATGCCTGCTAAACCTGAAATCTGCTTGTATGGGTTTTAATAGAAATGATTTTTGGAAAAGCATTGCTGGGAACAGAGACCCAGGCTTGCCCCGTACAAGTAATATCCACAACCCCACGCTCAGGTTCTTTCACAAGTATATTAGTATCACACTTTTTCCAATACCTGACTTAAGACCAATTAAAAAGCCTGAAATGCTGCTGCTTTATGCTCTAGTTAACCACATAAAAGTATCACCCGCCAAGGCCATGGCGGACTACTAGTCTAAATTTAATCAACGCACTAGAAATATTGAAATGACATCTTGGATAACTAGACTGGCTTTTAACATGGGTCTGCTGAACACCACTATATACTCCTACATTCCTAGTGACCGAGACCTTTTGACCATGGAGCATTTCTCGCAAGGACACCTCTAGCGTGAGAACCCGGAGAGCGGTGATATTCACATGATCTACCAAGATTATGTGAATAAAATCGCTCTTCCTGATATGTCACTTTGGTTGGTGAATGCACCAACTTTACTTTTGGCCCTGGAAACCGAGACAGAGCAAAACCGCAGGTTGGCCCGAGAAAACATCATGCAGGTTCCCAGGAGGAGGATGCGAGCGCAGACCCGTGCAGCAGAAGAGGCCGCAAGAGCCGCAGCAGCGGCGCAGGAGTTTGACCCTTTCCATGCAGGGCATTATGAAGCAGCAGCACACTATGGTCATTTGACACCCCCTGGCTCGCACCAAGCAGGAGGATCAAATTGGCAACAACCGCAACATCCGCGGTGGGAATATGGACAGGAGGCGTCCTTTCACTCATCCCAGTTGGGGAGTTCAACCCATTCATTGGGAGGATCCACTCGGTACACCGGCCATGGTGATGATTTCGTCCATAGGGGAATCTCGCCGCGGGCCGCTCGCCACTCGTCCTTTCATCAGGACGAGTGGATGCGCGACATGGGATATCTTCAGCACCAAATGGGCAATTAGGCCTTGATCCATGTGACACTGCTTCTTAGCCCTTGGATGAACTGACTTAGGTCAGCAACGGCTGCAAATGAGTGTGGATTGCTTCCCCTGGATCAGTGACGTGGTAGGGGGAGTTTGGGCTTCTCCCCCTGGCGGCCGCCAGCTATGGGTGGCGGGCGCCACCACTCCTTGGCCCAAAGTGAGCCCAGGCACGTGGGCTTGCTTCCTGGTGGGTCCATTTGGTCATTTCGCTCAAAAACCCTGCAATTTCCTACATTCAAATAAAACTCAAGGACAAGTGAAAATCGTTAGTTTATAAAAGGTTTTTGGTTGATTTTAGGCTCTTGTGTTGTGTTATATGACCTTGTTGATGCTAAGAATATGACACTTAGTGAGCGTCAACAACGTCACTGTTTCATTGACGATCATGCTAGTATTATAAATTGGTGGTGTATTCATGTAGGCTCAGAAAGATGCATTGCCTTCGCCAACCGCAATTGAAGATTTTGCCGGATGCTCCAAGTCTGCTCTGGAGCCTAGTTCTGTGGAGGTTCCAGCCGTCGAGGTTGAAACCTTGGCTGAGGACGCTCCGGTGACTGGAGAAGCTAACATTGAAGAGGAGGCAGCGGAGGAGGCTCCTATTGGGGGCTCGGATGCTGCCGCTGGCGGAGGTCTAGATGTTGTTGCCGACGAAGCTATGGCGGATGAGCATGGGGAAGCCGGGCAGGTGTGAAAATTTGGGATTGCTCGGGCGAGAGGGTTATGTTGTAAAAAGTGTGGTGGTTGTAAAAACTTGATGACACTGAGACACTTTCCTATTTTGTGAAACTGCAGGTTCCTGATGGAACCGTGCTAGAAGTATTTGATGTGATGCCACTGACGCTTAATTATCAAGATACTTTTATAACCGGTGAATCGTGGGCTCGGGCTAAGCTTAAACATCCTTCGCTGGCTTTTGAACGCTTTTGGTGGTCGAAAGTGCGAAGGTATGATTTGAAAAATAGCAGGTCGAGTCATTTTTGGCACGAAGCAGACTATACCGATCGACAGGCCACCCGTTATTTGTTTGGTTCTTCTTCGTCCTCGCAAGCTGGCATTGATGACGATATTGATGAGAATACAGCTTTGGATTACTTGTTTGGGCGAAGCAAACTAGATCTAGGTTCGGATGGGTCACTTGTGGTTCCAAAGGAGGAACCTTCGGAGGTTAGTGATGTAGGCCGTAGATATATGTATAGGGAGAGGGTTTTGCCCGGGGAGCTGCCAATTGTTCCGGCAGCTCCTTTGTTGTGGGGACCACTAGTTCCGGTGGGGCTAGAGTTCGAGGAGGGTAGCGATGGTTTTGATGATTTGATGTTAATTGAGGAGGGTGATGACCCCTTGTAATTTTGTAACTTTTATTTGATTGATAGACGCTGTAAAGTTGTTCGGTATATGTTCATGAAGAAAGTATGTTTGTTTGGTGTAAATGCAATTCACTTTTGTAAATTTTTTGGAGGTTGGTCATTTAGCCCTCGCTTAATGCTGGCGAGGCCCGTTTGGTTTGCACTGTTGGATTTGTATAAAGTTTAATTAAAACAGCGACGTGCCGATGTTTAAGGTGTTTAGTAAAAACAGTGACGCCACCCTTTCTTTTTAGCGAGGCTCTCTTTTCGTTGAGCAGATATGTTTAGTAAAAACAGCGACGCCCCCCTTTCTTTTTAGCGAGGCTCGCTTTTCGTTAAATAAGGATGTTTTGTAAAAACACCGATGCCCCCCTTTCTTTTTGGCGAGGCTCGCTTTTCGTTAAACAGATATGTTTAGTAAAAATAGTGACGCCCCCCTTTCTTTTTAGCGAGGCTCGCTTTTCGTTAAATAGGGATGTTTTGTAAAAACAGCGATGCCCCCCTTTCTTTTTGGAGAGGCTCGCTTTTCGTTAAACAGGGATGTTTTGTAAATAGAGCGACGCCCCCCTTTCTTTTTGGCGAGGCTCGCTTTTCGTTAAACAGGGATGTTTGGTAAAAACAGCGATGCCCCCTTTCTTTTTGGCGTTGCGAGCCCCTGGCGTGTTTTGCGAGGGTGCTCGACTTTTGTGTACCTCGCGCCTCCCCTAGCCTTAGGTGGAGGTGAAGTTTGCTTTGCGAGCCCATGGCGTGATTTGCGAGGGTGCTCGATGTTTTTGTACTTCACGCCTCCCCTTGTCTTGGGTGGAGGTGAAGTTTGCGTTGCGAGTCTCTGGCGTGTTTTGCGAGGGTGCTCGACTTTTTTGTACTTCGCGCCTCCCCTAACCTTAGGTGGAGGTGAAGTTTGCTTTGCAAGCCCCTGGCGTGTTTTGCGAGGGTGCTCGACTTTTTGTATTTCGTGCCTCCCGTAGCCTTAGGTGGAGGTGAAGTTTGCTTTTTGCGAGCCCCTGACGTGTTTTGCGAGGGTGCTCGACTTTTCGGTACTTCGCGCCTCCCCTAGCCTTAGGTGGAGGTGAAGTTTGCTTTTTGTGAGCCCCTGGCGTGTTTTGCGAGGGTGCTCGACTTTTTGGTACTTCGCGCCTACCCTAGCCTTAGGTGGAGGTGAAGTTTGCTTTGAAAAAAGTTGTTTTTTTGAAGCAATCTTCGAGAGTTATCATCAATTATAACGCACTTTGAAGAAGAGCTGTTTTTTTCGATGTTTGTTAGTAAAAGTAAAAATTTGGAGATTTACTTTTTCGGGGGTTCTAGCCTGTATTAAGGATTTGGATACTGCCTCGTTAAAAAACCTTACGCCCCTTCGTAAGGAAAAAGAGTGCAGCTCCTTTGTTTTTGTTACATGCATAGAAATGGAAGAAAACATGAATGAAAAAACAATTTACATATTGCGAGGGCTCGCTAAGGCTCCGCTACGGGTAGTATTTGCGAAGGTCATCGACGTTCCAGGTGTGGGGCAGGATGTTTCCCTCGCTGTCAGAGAGGTGGAAAGAGCCGGGATGATTGCATTCTGCTATTAAGTATGGACCCGTCCATTTTGGCTGAAACTTCCCCGCAATGCTGGCCTTTTGTTTTTGAATGAGAACTAGGTCACCCTTCTGCACATCTTTGATTCTAACCTTTTTGTCCCTCCATTTTTTGGTTTCTTCCTGATACTTGCGAAGGTTGTGTACTGCGTTGCATCTTGTTTCCTCGAGTAGGTCTTTATCTAGCAGTTGGCTTTTTTTCATCTGGTTCAAGGGTTGTTCTGAGTGATTCATGCTTCAATTCTTCTGGTAGCACAGCCTCTTCCCCGAACAGGAGCTTGAAAGGTGTGAATTTGGTGACTCTGCATTCCGAGGTGTTGTGGGACCAGGTGACCGAGGTTAGCTCTTCCGCCCACTTTCCCTTGGGCCTTCCTTGCAGTTTTTTGGATATAGCTTGGAAAATCATTGCATTGGCTCTTTCAACTAGGCCGTTGGATTGAGGGTGCTGAACTAAGGCAAAGCATAGGATTGTTCTGATTTGTGCATAGAATTCTTTGAAAACTTCGCTGTCAAACTGAGCGCCATTGTCGATGGTTAGATGTTTGGGGACTCCAAACCGACAAACTAGTTGCAGCCAGAAGAATTTTTTCACAGCGAGGGAGGTGATGGAAGACAACGGTCTTGTTTCAATCCACTTTGTGAAGTATTCCACGGCTACCACCGCGTAGCGAAGGTTCCCTGGAGCTGTCGGTAATGGACCCACGAGGTCCATTGCCCATCTTTGCACAGGCCAAGTTGGGCATATGAGAGTTGTAGGAGCCCGTGGGGCATTTTGCTTTTTTGCTGTTAGTTGGCAACCCTCGCAATGTTTGACGATGCTTTCTGCATCTCGCAGTGCTGTTGGCCAGTAGAAGCCTTGTCGGAAAGCTTTCCCAACTAACGCCCTCGGGTCATTGTGAGAGCCACAAATACCTTCGTGAATAAGCTTAAGAATGTCGTTTCCTTCGGTCTGTGACACGCATTTGAGCCATGGCGAGGTTACCGAAGCTTTGAACAGAATGTTGTCCACAATTTTGTACCCTCGAACTCTTTGTTTTAGTCTGTTGTCTTCCTCTTTGGAGACGGGTTCATGTAGCCCGTTGATATAGGCCATGATGGGTGCTCTCCAATCTTCGTTTTGGATTGCGTTGACTAGCTTGATACTTTTTTCGGAGGCCTCGAATGCTGACTGAGCTGATACCTCATAAAACACGTCTGGCAGTAGCTGCAACTGTTGCATTGCTGCTTTGGCTAGGCTGTCTGCCTCATTGTTTTCTGACCTTGGTATTGCTTTTACTGTTATGCCGAGGAAGAAAGATTCTAACCTTCGAACATACTGGAAATATTTTTGGAGCTCAGGGTCTTTTGCTTTGTAATTTTTCTCGATGTGTCCCGCGATGACTTGTGAGTCTGTGTGGATAACTGCCCTTAGGACTGACAATGATCGAAGTCTTGAGAGTGCTAGTATTACTGCTTCGTATTCTGCGAAGTTGTTTGTGCATTTGAAATTGAGTCTTCTTGCATACCTTAGCTTCGACCTGGATGGTGAGACTAGAATGGCCGAGGCCCCTGCTCCAGTTGCTCCCCAGGCTCCGTCGACATATACTGTCCAAAATGGATCTTGTTGGGCTCCGTCTCTGCGAGGGTCAGGGGTCCACTCAGCTATGAAATCTGCTAGTGCCTGTGATTTGATTGTTGTTCTTCTGACGAAGGTTATAGCGTAACTATTGATTACGACTGCCCATTTCGCTATTCTGCCAACAGTCTCGTTGTTCTTGAAGATGATCTCGAGGGGTATGACGAAGGTACATGGACCTCGTATGCCTGGAAATAATGCTTTAGCTTTCTTGATGCCATGACCACGGCGTACGCTATCTTCTCGAGCTTTGAGTAGTTTCGTTTGGGACCTTCGAGGGTTTCTGATACATAGTATATTGGGGCTTGCTTGGTCTGTTGTTCTCGTGCAACTCTTTGATTAGAACTGCACTTGCTGCGTGAGGCAAAACTGCGACATACAGCAGTAGCAGATCCTGAAGAAACGAAAGTGCTACCAGAAAGCGACCAGAGGGGGGGGGGGTGCATGGGAGCTTAAATTTCTTTTCAGAAACTAATAGCCTCTATCCCAGAAAATCAACCCCAAGAGCAAAACCGATGCGCGTGATGTCCACGACCCAAGAGAATGGGTGGATGTTCCCTAGGAACACAGCGGGACACCACAAAAGATCCCTCGCCCAAGTTCACGCAGGTCAACTAGTGACAGGATGAACTTTGGATAACCTCAACCTCCCCCGAGCAACGCGAGGTGGATTCAGGCTATTTTGTAAAGCGAGAAGCCCGATTTCTGTAGAGCACGAAGTCAGGAATCCAAAGCAACAAGCGAATCTCAAATCGCAAATCGGACGAACAAACTCCGGACAAAAACGTGCAGGACAGAGATGAACGGACTCTGTCTGCGTCCGGTCAGTGAGCACCGGACGCGTCCGGTCACACAAAAATCGAAATCTGACCTTTCTGAGTTGGACCGGACTCACAGTGTACGGTGCGTCCGGTCACTCATAGTGCGTCCGGTCACACAAGACAAAAACTGTGAACAGTAGACTCGATGCGTCCGGTCACTGGATCAGTCAAGCGTCCGGTCGAGACTCAGCAGAACTGGCCTTGCTCGTTCTTCACCGACCGGACTCACAGGGAGCGTCCGGTCGATGAACAGCAAGCGTCCGGTCACCCCGATGCAGCCCCTTTCCTTCACCGATTCGACTCGATCTCACCCAAAACAGATCCTCTAGAGATCAAACTTGGTGAGAAGAGTCACAAGGAAGATAGTGAGCTATCTCTAAGAGATCATGGCTCGAACCTATCTCCAAATCGATGAATCGAAAGAATTCGGGGGAAGGGAGAGAATCTTGACCCGAACCGAAAATCGATCGATCTCCTAGACTATGAGGTTAGAGTTGAATTCCTTCGGTGGAAAGAAGTGCCTCACGATCTAGAACAACTTGGTTCAAACGGATTTGCAAAAGATGAACCGAGCAAAGAGATCAAGCGACGGGGAAAAACATGGAGAAAAGGATTCCGCGAAGAACACAAACAAAACGCGAATCACAAGCACGAATTTGCAACCGTGTGGCTACCACACGCTACAACAGTGAGATTACGGTCTCACTTCCTCAAAATCTCACGGACATAGAGGTATTGTTCTATTCTCTGTGGATCTCAGGTTCGCTACAGCAGGGGAGTGGGAGAGCAGGAAACCCTAGCTATGAAAGAGCAAATGACTGAGATAGGAAGGGAGGACGGTGTCTCCCTCTACTTATCCTAATTTCTAATTCCTACTTGTTGACACTCCTTAATGGATTCACTCGAAGAATGAGTCACATAAAATAATAAACTAGTGAAAGCACAAAAGAGTGTACGGGACACTACTAACTCCACTTAACGTCAAGTTGTCATCCCCAACATGAAGCTAGCAATGTAATTATATCAGGGCACTGGATTAAGAAATATATATTTACCCGCAAGCGCACAGATAAACATACCCGTTGTAGAGCATTTCACCGAAGCTAGTCTCAGGTATCGTTATTTATATTAAGCCTAGAGACTAATCAATTCAAGGTGATGATAGCATTGAAAGATCTTAACAGCATCTATCATGGCACACAATAATAATAAGATTGATAACACATACTAACTACTATAGACAGGAAATAGGTTCAGAGTAAATAGATAAATGATAAAGGATAACAGAGATCAAATCAATCAAGGATAAACTTAGAACAGTACTACCTAGCAAGATGATGATTAGAACAGGTATAAACAAGGAACATTCCTAAGTTATTCTAATTATAGGTCATAGCATACATTGATTAGTGCAATTATATTTAGCAATCATTGACTAGGTCACATCGTATTTATAATCAAGAGGCAACTCCATAGCTAAGGTGTTAAGCATAGTAACCCTTAAACCATGAGTTAACTGAGCCATACCGAACACTACATTCGGGAGGTGGAATACAAAGGACTCAACAGGTCTGTCACACCCGCGATCTACCACTCTATCCAGAACATAGGATGTATTCGCAGATAAATAATGTATAGACACCACGTCTACACAACATTCATCACCCATCCGTTGTACTTTAAGATGAGCGCTATACGAACATGAGTACAAATATAAAGATGAACTATCTATGCCAAATATATAATCAAAGCAAACTATAAGCATTATAACTACGAATATAATCATTGATGTCTTAATCATATAAATTGTATTACTATCTAGAACACAATAATGAACAATAAAGTGAATTAGATCATCGATAAGAGCTAAAGTACGAACTAGAACATGAACTAGAACAAGATTATGAACTAGATGATGAACATGAACTAGACGATGAACTAGAACATAAACAATGAAGAACAATGATGAACTAGAATAGCTATTATGCAATAGATCCATAATGTTAATACAAGAGAGAAGAACTTGGGTTTACCGAGCCTTCTCGTGACTAGATCAGGAATCCAAGAGAAGCTTGCCTCCTCTAATCCTATTCTATCTACTAATCTAGGTGGATGAAGTTCCGAAGCCTCCGATTGATCTCCTTCTGATTGTCTAACCCTAATTTCCTGGTTGCTCTGATTGCCTTCAATGAGGAGAGGATGCTCTGGAGAGGGGGGTCAGGGGTTGTATATATAGCCCTGGCCGATGAATCGTGGCCCTTGGATCAAACCCACTTGAGGTACGGTCGAGATGCATCTAGGGAGTCGGTTGAGGTAGCTTGCAAAGGAAGGAACCAGGTGGGCCCAGGGGGTGACCGACCGGTCTCCTGGTGGGACCAGTCGGTCCCACCAGTCATCCTCTGGTGGTCTTCTTCGTCGTGGTGCAATCTTATGTCCCCTAGAGTCTTCTAGAAGTATCCCGACGTGGCGGTTGCGTTATCTCCCGTCGGTTTCCTTCTATGGGAAGCTATTGACGCTGATTTCCTGGTTTAGTCCCTGCAGAATCATAACTCACCAAAACTCATGGAATATTATCAGTTGAATCCCTAAATCTTTGTTGGTGATCATATTCTTGCCCTTTTCATATTTATTTATCACTTAATTATGATAGTTAACCAGTGTCAACAACACCCCCAAGCTTACCTTTTGCTAGTCCCTTAGCAAAAATTTATTTGAAACTGTTACCATGCCTTCATATATATAAGAAAAATCTTTCTTGATTTAGAGTTTAATTATTCTGACTATCTCATCTTACCTTTAACCATGGAGCTTTTGCCTTCACCTGGGTCTTAAACAATTGAAAGATAGAACAATCAGGTTTAGCACTGTATCTCTGATTCTTTGATCAACCTTTATTCTGGAGTTTATATATTTTCAAAATAAAGCTCAGAGATTCCTTTGTATGACACTCTCAAATCGCTCTTTTATATTTTATCATTCCTCACTGATGCAATATTCCTTCTTCTATAGATATATATCTGGAGCTTTAAGAAGTGAAAGCATATCTTACTAAGTCAAAGTTCAAAGTTTAGGAAGAAAGATATCATACTCATAGATCAAGACTTTAGAACATTTGAAATTTTTCATCTCTTGCTGGCATATTGTAATTAGAGGAACCATGGGCTATCATTCTTTTCTCATACTTTTATCATAATTCTCTTCTTTCTCTTTGAGGTAGTCGGACACTTGTCCCTTTTTATTTCCTCCTTTATAATTTTGCATAGCCCATGCCTCTAATACAATACTACTTCGGAAGAGTGAATCTTTTTAATAAAACATTCTTGATCTCTAGAGCATGATAAATTTCTCAACCAAAACTAAAAACTTAGAACAAAGCAGGTAGCCTTATCTTGAAATCATATTAATGGCTCTAGGTAGGAATTCATGTTATGTCATACAGGATCTCATCATATATTTTTAATCTTTTCAAAAAGTAAATCTCCAGAACTCTAGTATCTCTAAGAATTAGATAAACAGCAGCTCAAACCTTTTTATATCATGTCTCACAATTATCTAGACTTTGGATCAAGTATTTGCATCCATAGGTTTTAGGTTCAGAGTTTATTCAGAACAACTTTATCTAAAACTCAAGGAAAATTCAAGTTTAAACATTAAGTACTTAAAAAGTCAGAGCATAAGTTCATTATTTAATATGGGCATAAATAGGTTCTTAACTTTGGAGTTCTTTGGAGATGGGCTTCCGAAAAAGAAGTTGCAACTTGTTGGTATGAGTATCCTATTATTCCTATTAAGCCTTAGGCCGGAACGTTACATCTGGTGCTCAGGTTTCGCCGGAACAGCGTCGTCTTCGCCGGAGTTCACCGCCGAAGGCCACTGCTCCGTGGACGCCTACTCTCCGAGCTTTCTCCGATCAAAACAACTACACCACCAGCACCAGGGTGAGCCACTGGACCTTCCTAACCTCTCCGTTCGCTTGCTACCGGTCTGGGTTCGCCGGAACGGCCTCGCCGAGATCCGATCCACCGCCGTGCTTGGTTTGACCTCGCCGGGGCAGTAGAGTTTAGGGTTAGAGGCTCTTTCGGCTACGGGTGGCATGCCGGTGCTGATGCTTGCGTTCCTTGGGTCTCTAGTGGCCGAAGATGGCCGGCGTAAGTCACGCCGCCGCTCTATGCGCCGCCGTGCGCTCGAGCCATGGCCGAGGACCTCGCCGTTGCGAAGTTAGGAAAATCCAGGGTGTTGGTTGTGAAGTCCAAGACTCAGGTGAATAGCGCGTTGGACTGCGGGTTAGTTTCGTAGAAGCCGAGGGTCTTTTCTGCAAAGTTGCCAGGGCGCGCGGGCGGGAGCCAGGCCGGGCCGGCTTTCGCGTGCGTCAGGCCGCGTTGGGCTGGGCCAAAAGCCCAGTTTGGGCCGATTCTGTGTTTTTTCTTTTTATAGCTTTTTGCACAGTAGTTTGTTTTGTTATTTTTGCTATAATTTTTCTATAGCTCTGTTAATTATGAAATTTGACATGTAAAATGGTAACATGTCTGAGCTAATATAAAAATTATTAAACTTGTGTTTTAAGTAATTTTGCTATAGTCATTAAATCCATGCTTTAATTAATAAATACAACTTGAATGAATTATGTAGCTTGCTATGTGTTTCCAAAAATCATGAAATTTGACATGTGAGTTTGTGCCACTGGTATCTACCTTCATGATTAATTTTAGCTCTGTTTGATTAAAAATAAATTAGTTATAAGTAAAGGCTTTTTAATGGCTTATAAGATAAATAGAAATGATTAATCACTTATGTTTGTGTGATCTTTGGATTGTTTGACAACCAATGGGAAACTACCATGAGTTGCTCCCTGGTTATGGTTTTCTTTATGTAAATAATCTTTTGTTGATTGGTTAGCTACATAACCTTGTTTATGAAAATGATAAGAATTTCTTAGTAGTAAAGTATAGTTTTATAGTCAAGTTAGTTTATTTCTTTTTCATGAAGAAAAGTTGCTCTTAAGAAAGTTTGAAAAGTAAAGTTGAGTGAATTATCTTGATCTGCTGTTTGGTGTAGATAAGTTTCACTCATAAAACCTTGTATGACTATGCAAGTTGGGTTTGTTGGTTTGCAACTGTACCGCGATGGAAAGTTGTACCAAAATGAATGTTTGTAGCTTAGAAAATTTCCATCTTTACCATGGTTATTTCATAAGCATTTCATTAATCATGCATATGCACTTTTACGTATAGATCTCGTTCTGGAAGAACCTGATCCACAGTGGGTTTCTCTTGAGTGTGTGGATTCTTCTGGTTGTTCCGAGTCGCCGGACCTCGCTGCTATTCAAGGCAAGCCCCGGTTCATTTAACCCTTTCCGTTGCATTTACAATTACACTTACTTTTGATAACCTGATGCATTAGATGTTTATCAAATAAATATTTTTAAACCTGTTGATGCATGACCAATCTTGTTATTGTTATATCATTCCTTGACACCTGCTTTACACAAACAGTAGAAATGCTTAGACTTGCTTTCTCACGCTTCCCTTAAATATCTTGAAACTTATTGTGGAATAATAAGTATAGTAGCATTACATCAAGAGTGGAGTCTTGTTGTAACGTTACTCAACATAGGACTTTATCGTTGTTGGCCTGCTAGATTGAGATCTTTGAGTACAGCCCACATGCGGTGGTAAGCCTCGTCTATAGCTATTCCGATACTTGAGAACTGATAACCGCGTACTGGGAGTGGAGAGATGGCGGGAGTAGCGTGTACCCTCGGGGCTATGAGATAGTCGGGTTCGAGGTGTACTGTACTCTCAGGTGACGTTGGACCCGTTCTTATATGGGAGGATCTATAGATAGGGTTGATATATGCAAGATTAAGTTCTACATATATCGTGTGGTACTGAATCCCCAGCTGGGTTTAATCGATTCGAATCGCTGTGTTTCCTCGGATATGGAGCCTCAATCCACTGACCCGCACCGTAGTAATAAATGGAACTTTTGAATTATGAACTAGAGATGAGGTATGTTTTTAAAGTTTTGAAAATGTTTAGATAGTCATGAAACTAAACCTTGAGTTAAAACTTGGATATAGGAGTTTACTTTAGTAAGCTTTTATGCAAAAGAAAGGTTTTGATCTTGCTAAAACCTTACATTGAATCCCTATAGCCTGCATATCTGAGTTTTCTCCTCTTTCCTAGACGGTTAAGTCTTGTTGAGTACCTTTGTACTTAGGGTTTGTTAACCCTTGTTGCAGGTGAGTTTGTTGATCATCCCTTTGATGGTCAGTGTTACTGTACTCTTGTGGAGGAAAATGACGACGAACCTGATGTTTGACCTTGGGAAAGTAACAAAATTTGTGTGGTATATGTAATATAAAGTTCCGAACCTTATTTCGTAATAAGTACCTATAGTTTGTAAACTCTTAAACTTAAGTTTCAATCTATATTGTATAATCTTTCCGCTTTTACTCTGATTTATCTTATCTATAAAACTGTTGTAATACTGTGATGCCAGATAAGGGAATTTCCTGGAAAATAAGGTAACGTGGATGATTCGGGCTTCCCGAGGACACCCGACAGATCTCTTAAGTTATTTGGAACTCGTGCACGCCGATCAGAAGTCTTTGAGACAATGATGGGTGCATGTGGGCCACTTAATTTAGGAGGTTCTGCCACAGCTTGGTATCAGAGCAAGTTCCCTTAGAAAGTATAACAGTATTCATTTTGAAAACTTCAAAAGTTTTGAGTTAAACTAAATTTCAAATTTGGTTAAAGTCCAAATTGCTTCTAGACTTCTCTTATGCTTCTGACTTGTCTTGATTCTTTTCTTTAGACTTATCCTTCTATTTTATGCATATGTTTTTAGTGTAGTTATGGTGATAATTATATCTAAGGAACAATGTTTATCACAGTATAATATTGCCCTAATTGTGAAAAGAAAGTTTATTCACTTTTTGTGAAGTGACTAGTTTAAAGTTAATTAGTTGTTTGATTAATGCTTTGTTCGTAAGTACGTTTCATGCATCATGATTGATAACCTGTAATTAACTTTCCCTTTTAAAGATGTACCTAAGTGAGAATAGAGTTAGTATGTTTACCTAATTCTAAAACTCTTTCTCTTAATCTTGGAACTTATATAGTTCTAAATTCAAAATGTATTTTAGCAGATGGTTCATACCAAGCAGACTGCACGCAAGTGTACCGGACCTCGGGGTGTTCCTCGACACGTTCTTGCCCCTAGAGATGATGAAAGTGTGGGAAGCAACCAGCCAATAGTTGCTTATGAAGAAGGTGAAGGTAGTAATAGTGCCTCGTCACAACTTCAGGCGGAAGTAGATCGTTTGTACATGGAATTGGCAAGAGCGAATGGAGAATGGATGAGGGGTAACAGAGAGAGAGAGGACTTACGGGAACAGTTGCAGTATCACCACGAGCAACACCAAGAGTATGAATGCAAGTGGAGGAAGGCTGTCGAGCAGAGGAATCGAGCGCGAACCCACGTAGATGTCATGAAGGATAATCAGAACCTCATGGAGGTGCATCATGCTGAACTACACAGGCACGTGGAGGAGCTGACTGCACGGTTGCAGCCAGAACCTGCTACGCCATCTTCTCCTGAAAATGAATCTGAGGGGGAAGCGGAGGAAGAGGAAGATGAGGAAGTAGAGCATGTGGAGTATGAGCTTGTCTCTGAGGGGGAGTGATAGATCTAGAGGTTGAGTGACCTTAAGATGTATCATAGTGTGATCTTTCTGACTTTGTAACCTAGATAGTCAGAAAAACCCCTAGCATGGTTAGTTGTGCAAGATAGCAGTTTCAGTAGTCCTGCCCAAGAGCGGACTTGTATGATAAATAAGTTGAAACATGTTATGCATGCTATGATGTATAATGGTTAAGTATGAATGTTAATCAAGGTATGGTTTGTTTTAAACAGATGCCTGTTAACACGCGTGGAGCTAGTTCTTCTCATGGTGGGGATGATATCCCTAATGCACCACCAGTTCCACCCTCCTTGGCTGATGCAATTGCAGCATTAGTCAATGCAACAACTCTGTTAGCACAAAATCAGAATGCTGGTCAACATGGTCATGGCCGTAATAACAGAGAGGAGGCAACGTATGTTGATTTCACTGATACTCGTCCTCCAGTGTTCACTAAAGCTGATGAACTGCTCGAAGCTGATGATTGGCTCCGCACCATGGAACAAAAATTCAGTCTTATCAACTGCACTGAAGTTCAGAAGCCAGCTTTTGCAGCTCAACAACTTCGGGGAGCCGCAGGGGTTTGGTGGGCAAATTTGTTGGCTGTTCAACCAGCCGGCCACCGGATCACTTGGGCTGAATTCAAGGAAGCCTTCAGAGCTCATTATATTCCTGATGGAATCATGAACATGAAGCTTGAAGAGTTCTTAGCTCTCTGCCAGGGAGATGAACCAGTTATGCAGTACATTGGGAAGTTTAATCATCTAACCCAATATGCTATTGACCAGGTCAACACTGATGCAAAGAAGAAAGCATGTTTCATGAGAGGGTTGAATACAAAGCTTCAGTCTATGATGACAACTTGTGGTAATCTAACTTATCACGAGATAGTGAATGTTGCTATATCTAGTGAAGACAAGAACCGCAAGCATAAGGAGGCTAAGAAGAAGAAGGGATTTGTGTCAGGGTCTGGATCATCTGGCGGCAACAAGAAGCGTCAGAGGCTGGTATATCATCCAGTCCAGCAGTTTCGTTCAGCCTATCGTCCACCTTACCGTCCGCCTCAACAGCAGAATCTCCAGAGGACATTTGCAAGGCCTGCTATGCCTTTTAATGTTCAACGTCAGCCGAATGTTACTGCCAATCGTCCACCAGTACCACAAGTTACAAATTATCCATGTTATAATTGTGGAAAGGCTGGACATTTCTCTCGTGACTGTCCTTATCCAAGGCAGAATTTTCCCAATGCAAATGTACCAAGGCCAGTGGGAAATCAGCAAGCAAACCAGAACAAGGGAATTGTACAGAACAATCAGAAGGGTAAGGGTATCCAGAAATCAGGCATGGTTTTCCATATTCAAGTAGAAGCTTTTCCTGAAGGAGAACCTGTTATGCTTGGTATGTTTCCTGTTGCTCAACACCCAGCAATTACACTTTTTGATTCTGGTGCATCGCATACTTTCATGAATAGAACATTTGTGGAGAAGCATAATATACCTATTGGTGAAACCAAAGATAAATTCTTTATACAGTCACCAGGGGGTCGACTGTGTACAAAGGAAATGGTACATCAGGTACCTATAGATCTGGGTGGATATATATTTCCAACATCCATGATAGTTTTAAAAGATCCAAGTATTGATGTGATCTTGGGTATGAACTGGATGAACCAGAGGGGTGCAGTAATACACACCTTGAATAGAACCATCAAACTCAATATACCTTATGGCAAATCTCAACTTCTTATCCATCTTCCTACTCTTAAGAGAGCAGTTGAGCATGTGTGTGCTATCTCCATCAAGGAGATCAAGGACATTCCAGTAATCTGTGAGTTTTCAGATGTGTTCCCAGAAGATTTACCTGGTCTGCCACCTGATCGTAATGTGAAGTTTGAAATAGAACTCAAACCAGGGACAGCACCAATATCCAGAAGAGCTTATAGAATGCCACCAAAAGAGTTAGCAGAATTGAAAACTCAGTTACAGGGTTTGTTAGATAAAGGTTTCATTCGACCCAGTTCGTCACCATGGGGTTGTCCAGCAATCTTTGTAAAGAAGGACAAAACCTTGAGGCTATGTGTTGATTATCGTCCCTTGAATGAAGTGACAATCAAGAACAAGTATCCTTTGCCCCGTATTGATCTTCTCTTTGATCAACTTGCTGGTGCAAAGATATTCTGAAAGATAGATTTGAGATCAGGGTATCATCAGATCAAGATTAAACCAAAGGATATCCCAAAAATAGCATTCACTACCAGATTTGGTCTGTATGAATATCTAGTCATCTCTTTTGGTCTGACCAATGCCCCAGCACATTTCATGTACTTGATGAATTTAGTGTTTATGCCAGAATTAGATAAGTTCGTGGTTGTGTTCATCGATGACATTCTCATCTATTCCAAAACCAAAGAAGAGCATGCAGAACATCTCAGAATAGTGCTGACTCGTTTGAGAGAACATCAGTTATATGCAAAATTTAGTAAATGTGAGTTCTGGATAGATGAAGTTCAATTCTTGGGTCATGTTCTGTCAGCTTAAGGTGTTGCAGTAGATCCAAGCAAAGTTCAAGAAGTTCTAGATTGGAAATCACCAATTTCAGTACATCAAGTTCGGAGTTTCTTAGGATTAGCAGGGTATTATCGTAGATTTATCCCTGACTTCTCCAAGATCTCTAAACCAATGACAACATTGCTAAAGAATGACACTAAGTTTGTATGGTCATCGGAATGTGAAGAAGCTTTTCAGACTCTGAAAAAGTTATTGACAACTACCCCAGAGTTAGCTCAGCCAGACATTGAAAAATCCTTTGATGTTTATTGTGATGCTTCCGGCAAAGGCATTGGGTGTGTACTGATGCAAGAAGGTAGAGTCATTGCTTATGCTTCCCGACAACTTAAACGACACGAAGAACATTATCCAACACATGATTTAGAGTTGGCAACTTTAGTCCATGCTCTGAAGATCTGGCGACATTATCTGTTGGGTAATATTTGTCATATATACACTGATCATAAAAGCTTGAAATACATCTTCACTCAGACTGAGTTAAATATGCGACAAAGAAGATGGTTAGAACTGATAAAAGATTATGATATTGAAGTACACTATCACCCAGGTAAAGCTAATGTAGTAGCAGATGCACTCAGTCGAAAAAGTCATTGCAATTGTTTGGAAGTCAAGCCGATAAATCTTACCGTGTGTCAGGAGTTCGAAAGGTTAAATCTTGAAATGATTTCTCAAGGAAATCTTGCAAATGTGACAGTTCAGTCGTCTATTAAAGATCAGATCATTGCAGCCCAGAAAGAAAGCAAGGGTATGATCCATTTGAAAGAGAAAATTCACTCTGAGCAGAATTCCAATTTTACTATAGATGAGGCTGGAGTGATTTGGTTCAAAGAACGAATAGTGGTTCCAAAAGTTCCGGAGCTCAAAAAGCAGATTCTTGATGAAGCTCATGCTACCAAATTTTCAATCCATCCAGGCAGTAATAAGATGTATCATGATCGGAAACAGAGATTCTGGTGGACTAAGGTGAAACTTGAAATTGCTAGCTATGTAGCTAAATGTGATATTTGCCAAAAAGTGAAGGCAGTTCATCTTAGATCAGCTGGAGAATTGCAACCATTGCCAATTCCATCTTGGAAGTGGGATGATATTAGTATGGATTTCATAGTGGGTTTGCCCAAGACTTCAAAAGGATTTGATTCCATATGGGTCATTGTTGATCGTCTGACCAAATCAGCGCATTTCATACCGGTCAAGACCGCATATCCTGCATCAAGCTATGCTAAGCTATATTTTGACAGAATTATGAGTCTGCATGGTGTTCCAAAGACTATTGTGTCAGATAGAGGGACACAGTTTGTCAATGTTTTCTGGAGGCATTTACATAAATCTTTGGGTACCGAACTTTTGCATAGTACAGCTTATCATCCACAGACTGGAGGTCAAACGAAAAGAGTTAATCAGATCTTAGAAGATATGTTAAGATCATGTGTGCTCAGTTATTCAGAGAAATGGGATGAATGTTTGCCTTTGGCAGAGTTTTCTTATAACAATAGCTATCAAGAGAGCACTAAGATGGCACCATTTGAAGCTCTGTATGGCAGAAGATGCAGAACACCTTTGAACTGGTCTGAACCTGGAGAACGTAGTCTCTTCGGGGTTGACTTAGTCCAAGAAGTTGAAGAAAAAGTTAAGTTAATACGAGAGAATATGAAGAAAGCACAATCCAGGCAAAAAAGTTATGCCGATAAGAGACGTCGATCTCTTACCTTTAAGGTTGGTGATTATGTCTATCTCAAGGTATCACCAATGAAAGGAGTTACACGATTTGGAATCAAAGGAAAGTTGGCACCTCGATATGTAGGTCCCTATCAGATCCTCAAAAGATGTGGAAAGGTGGCATATCAACTTGATTTACCACCACAGTTATCAGCAGTTCATAATGTGTTTCATGTTTCTCAATTGAAGAAGTGTCTTCAAGTACCTGATCATGTCATTCATATTGAAGAGATTGAGTTAGAACCTGATCTGACGTACTCAGAGTATCCAATCAAGATTCTTGACCAGAAAGATCGAGTCACTCGGAAAAGAACTGTTAAGTTCTACAAAGTTCAATGGAATCAGCATACTGAAGATGAAGCCACATGGGAGTCTGAAGAGTTTCTCTTACGAAGCTTTCCTGAGTTTCTTTCTTCTGTCTAGTCTTTGTAATCCGTAGTATGATGACTTTATCTCCTGCTTTATGTAAAAGTTAGTAATAAAAGTGCTTGACACATTTCCTTTTCCATTAGTTAGCCTACAGGTTAAATCTCGGGACGAGATTTCTTTAAGGGGGAAAGAGCTGTAACACTCTGGTGTTAAGCAAACTAAAAACCTGACATGTCATCATCATCATATGCACTGACATATCATCTGAGTGATAATCTCAATATGCATTCACGAAAAACAAGTTTAATTCTTTTTGCTTGTGCTTAGTTGTTTAGGAGTGTTTAAGTTAAAACCCTAGTTTATCCTTTCTTAAGTGTTGATTAATGCTTTCATGCTTATAAGGGTAGTATGGTAATTTCTTCTCTAGCAGTTGAATTTTGGACCAAACCTTGGTATTATGTCTCAAAGGTGTATTTGGATTATGATTCAAGTCATCATTGAGGTATAATTCAAATTTGGTTAAAATTGTTGCAAATAGTTTTATTAATTTAAAAATCCTATTTTTACCCCCTTTCTTATAAATCAAAATTTAAAAAGAATTTGGGTATGCTCTAAAAAGCAAAGTTGTTCTATTTTTCTTAAGGATCAACTTTGATGTACAAAGTTTTTCAAGTTTTCATTCAAATTCAAAAGTGCTTGTGAAAGTACCCTTTTGCCCTTTTTGTTCCCTTTTGATTTTCAAACCCCAATTCAAAATCTAAGAATATTTTGAATATGTTGCAAAAATAAAAGATGTTTGTTGGCGGTTCTTATCGACATATTTATCCCACCAACATAGTCCACATAAAAGGAGAAAAGCATGTATTTTACTCATATATACATTTGTTGCTAACCAAGTTCCACATGTAGTGCAAAGTCATGTTTTGCAGATCATAAACATGCATACAGGTGGATAACAACTAAAAGGCACAATCCAACACGCCGAAATGCGCAAAATGAACAAGGACACAAAAAGCCCATATAGAAGTGCAGCAAATTTCAGCCGGGAACAAACTCAGGAGCCCAAAAGGAGCAGCCCAGGCTTTTGCCTGGGCTTGTTGGGCCCAGCCAGGGGGCGGCCGCCCCCTGGGTCGGCCGCCCCCTGGAGACGCCACGTGGCCACCGCCTTTGCAGAGGCGGTACATTAATTGCCCTGAAGGCGGTTCCGGGTGAAATTTGCAGCGACACCCCTCCTAAACCGACCTCAAACACCTATATAAGGAGAGGGGGAGAGGAGGCCAAAAGAGAACACAATCACCTCTTGAGCTACACATTTGGGCACTACCACTTCTTAGTTTTTCCTTGTTCTTGAGCTTAGAGAGAGAGCTAGGCAAAGCTAGCAAGGAGGGCTTGGCTCCTTGGAGAGATATTGGGTATGAATAAGATAGATCTGATCTCCAAAGCCCTGTCTTCATTCTTTCGATATAGTTCTTCATATGAACTAGAGTATAGTTCTTGTTCTAGTATTCTGGTATATGACTTAGATCTTAGGTCTTATATCATGTTGCTAGTGTATGAACTTATGAATAGTTCTTGTGGAATTAGTATAATATACATTCTAGTGTATAGTTCTTACAATACATTACTGCCTTAGGGTTAGTGGTGTATTGTATGAACTAGAGCTAAGTGTGCATTGTATTATTTCTCACATAGAACATTAGTCTAATTGCTTCATGTTGATTATATGATTAGAAATAAGCTTTTGTCAAGGGTGGCGGTTTATCATGCTCTTCTGAGTAGGCTCAGGCTTCTTACCTGTCGATCCGTAGGGTCGGGGACCCGGGGGAGTCTGAGTGGGTTCTGTGCATGCAAGCATGGTGCTTGGATGTAGAGGCCGGGTAATTGCATGGTCTTAGTCCACGGTAGTGGGGATGGCGGCAGGTGGTGACAGCCCTGTCCGTCCTTGGCATTCCCCCACGTTCGGCTAGGGTGTAGGAGTCTAAATTGTTACGAGAGGTTGCTGGCAGACCAGTACTCGCGTAATCTCCCGAACCATCTGAAGCATGAGATTAGTTCTATGTCATATGATTGCATGATTAACTTGTTCTGTGTATGACGTGTATCCAGACCATGCCTGCTCTGTTAGGTTATTCAATTATTCTTTTATTCATTTATTCTTTTAGTCTCTTTTTACTCTTTGCCCTTTTGCCATGCTCAAGATTGTGTTTCTCCACTATTCAAATCATCACTGTTTATCACCTGTTATGACAATTGATCCATTATTGCTATCATGGTATTTGGTACTATGTTTATCCTAGAACTTGATACATACAAAGCCTTCCTTGAGCGAACCAATAAATCGCAATACTCGGTATATCTCCGGGTGAAATGCTACACGATAATTCCGTGCGCTTGCGGACCTAATCTCCAAACCTACGAACTATCGTAACGATACATGCTTAACACTGTTGCTGGAAACGCGCCATTCTAAGCAACTTGTTAAGAGACATCGTACAGACACTTCTAGCGCCGTTGCTGGGAATAGATCTTCGGGTCCATTTCTATGCCAATATCCGGCGTCGTTGCCATGGATGGATTGCAAAGTCCATTCTTAGTGACGACGTTAGTAAGTGTCAACGTGTATTTCTGGCGCTGTTGCCGGGGATGGATCGTAAGGTCTATTCTTAGTAATAACGTTAAGAAATGCCAACAATGTTCAGTTTTGAATTCTGAACATTTGATAGTTTAACATATTTTCAACTTCTATTCAAAAATTCAAAGTAATTTCAAAATATCTAAGGGTAGAAAGGGAAGGAGGGGGGGATAAGTTTATTCCCCTGTTCATGGCTGCAGGGAGGCCGATCTTTTGATCGACCATGCCAGCGCAGTGGACGTCAATTCCTTCCGAACGAGCACATGACTGGGTCCGTGGTGAAGCCAAGCAGCTGCTGGCGTTCTCACTCGCGTCGTGGCATCTCCTCTGAGCTCGTCGTCGCCATGTTTGCCACCAAGGCGCCAACGGGAACAATCTGGTCAAATCTCCAAATTCACCGTCTCCAGTCGTTCTCATCCAAATTCACCGCGTCTATATCTTCTAAACTTCTTTGCGCACCTCTCAGACCTATCCTCTCCATCTCTACCGCACCAGAGAGCTCACACTCGCCGGTTTTCTTCCCGCCGGGCAGAAATCGCCGCCGAGCTTGACCTTGACGTGGTCCGCTCAACCGAGCACTCCTCCAATCTCTCTTTCTCGTGTTTGTGTTTCATCTTACTCCCAGAAAACTCATCGGCTCGATGGTTCCTTGTCTGGTGCTCAGGTTTCGCCGGAACAGCGTCGTCTTCGCCGGAGTTCACCGCCGAAGGCCACTGCTCCGTGGACGCCTACTCTCCGAGCTTTCTCGGATCAAAACAACTACACCACCAGCACCAGGGTGAGCTACTGGACATTCCTAACCTCTCCGTTCGCTTGCTACCGGTCTGGGTTTGCCGGAACGGCCTCGCCGAGATCCGATCCGCCGCCGTGCTTGGTTTGACCTCGCCGGGGCAGTAGAGTTTAGGGTTAGAGGCTCTTTCGGCTGCGGGTGGCTTGCCGGTGCTGATGCTTGCGTTCGTTGGGTCTCTAGTGGCCAGAGATGGCCGGCGTAAGTCACGCCGCCGCTCTGTGCGCTGCCGTGCGCTCGAGCCATGGCCGAGGACCTCGCCGTTGCGAAGTTAGGAAAATCCAGGGTGTTGGTTGTGAAGTCCAAGACTCAGGTGAATAGCGCGTTGGACTGTGGGTTAGTTTCGTAGAAGCCGAGGGTCTTTTCTGCAAAGTTGCCAGGGCGCGCGGGCGGGAGCCAGGCCGGGCCGGCTTTCGCGTGCGTCAGGCCGCGTTGGGCTGGGCCAAAAGCCCAGTTTGGGCCGATTCTGTGTTTTTTCTTTTTATAGCTTTTTGCACAGTAGTTTGTATTGTTATTTTTGCTATAATTTTTCTATAGCTCTGTTAATTATGAAATTTGACATGTAAAATGGTAACATGTCTGAGCTAATATAAAAATTATTAAACTTGTGTTTTAAGTAATTTTGCTATAGTCATTAAATCCATGCTTTAATTAATAAATACAACTTGAATGAATTATGTAGCTTGCTATGTGTTTCCAAAAATCATGAAATTTGACATGTGAGTTTGTGCCACTGGTATCTACCTTCATGATTAATTTTAGCTCTGTTTGATTAAAAATAAATTAGTTATAAGTAAAGGCTTTTTAATGGCTTATAAGATAAATAGAAATGATTAATCACTTAGGTTTGTGTGATCTTTGGATTGTTTGACAACCAATGGGAAACTAGCATGAGTTGCTCCCTGGTTATGGTTTTCTTTATGTAAATAATCTTTTGTTGATTGGTTAGCTACATAACCTTGTTTATGAAAATGATAAGAATTTCTTAGTAGTAAAGTATAGTTTTATAGTCAAGTTAGTTTATTTCTTTTTCATGAAGAAAAGTTGCTCTTAAGAAAGTTTGAAAAGTAAAGTTGAGTGAATTATCTTGATCTACTGTTTGGTGTAGATAAGTTTCACTCATAAAACCTTGTATGACTATGCAAGTTGGGTTTGTTGGTTTGCAACTGTACCACGATGGAAAGTTGTACCAAAATGAATGTTTATAGCTTAGAAAATTTCCATCTTTACCATGGTTATTTCATAAGCATTTCATTAATCATGCATATGCACTTTTACGTATAGATCTCGTTCTGGAAGAACCTGATCCACAGTGGGTTTCTCTTGAGTGTGTGGATTCTTCTGGTTGTTCCGAGTCGCCGGACCTCGCTGCTATTCAAGGCAAGCCCCGGTTCATTTAACCCTTTCCGTTGGATTTACAATTACACTTACTTTTGATAACCTGATGCATTAGATGTTTATCAAATAAATATTTTTAAACCTGTTGATGCATGACCAATCTTGTTATTGTTATATCATTCCTTGACACCTGCTTTACACAAACAGTAGAAATGCTTAGACTTGCTTTCTCACGCTTCCCTTAAATATCTTGAAACTTAGTGTGGAATAATAAGTATAGTAGCATTACATCAAGAGTGGAGTCTTGTTGTAACGTTACTCAACATAGGACTTTATCGTTGTTGGCCTGCTAGATTGAGATCTTTGAGTACAGCCCACATGCGGTGGTAAGCCTCGTCTATAGCTATTCCGATACTTGAGAACGGATAACCGCGTACTAGGAGTGGAGAGATGGCGGGAGTAGCGTGTACCCTCGGGGCTATGAGATAGTCGGGTTCGAGGTGTACTGTACTCTTGGGTGACGTTGGACCCGTTCTTTTATGGGAGGATCTATAGATAGGGTTGATATATGCAAGATTAAGTTCTACATATATCGTGTGGTACTGAATCCCCAGCTGGGTTTAATCGATTCGAATCACCGTGTTTCCTCGGATATGGAGCCTCAATCCACTGACCCGCACCGTAGTAATAAATGGAACTTTTGAATTATGAACTAGAGATGAGGTATGTTTTTAAAGTTTTGAAAATGTTTAGATAGTCATGAAACTAAACCTTGAGTTAAAACTTGGATATAGGAGTTTACTTTAGTAAGCTTTTATGCAAAAGAAAGGTTTTGATCTTGCTAAAGCCTTACCTTGAATCCCTATAGCCTGCGTATCTGAGTTTTCTCCTCTTTCCTAGACGGTTAAGTCTTGTTGAGTACCTTTGTACTCAGGGTTTGTTAACCCTTGTTGCAGGTGAGTTTGTTGATCATCCCTTTGATGGTCAGTGTTACTTTACTCTTGTGGAGGAAAATGACGATGAACCTGATGTTTGACCTTGGGCAAGTAACAAAATTTGTGTGGTATATGTAATATAAAGTTCCGAACCTTATTTCGTAATAAGTACCTATAGTTTGTAAACTCTTAAACTTAAGTTTCAATCTATATTGTATAATCTTTCCGCTTTTACTCTGATTTATCTTATCTATAAAACTGTTCTAATACTGTGATGCCGGATAAGGGAATTTCCTGGAAAAGAAGGTAACGTGGATGATTCGGGCTTCCCGAGGACACCCGACAGATCTCTTAAGTTATTTGGAACTCGTGCACGCCGATCAGAAGTCTTTGAGACAATGATGGGTGCATGTGGGCCACTTAATTTAGGAGGTTCTGCCACACTTAACCTTTAGAGGTGACTTGAAGCGGTCATTTGATTGCGACACAGAGGCTGTCCAAATTGTGGAAAAAGCTCAACTCGCCCTGGAAGTACAAGAACTCGCTCAGATCGTGCATAATACTCAGCCTGGAGATTCGGAAATCCCAACCAAAAAGGCGGGTACTATCCAACAATCAGCAGAGGTATCCACAAAGACTATTGACCTGGAAACCGGTGATCCCTCCAAGACAGCGGTTATCAGTGCTCACCTATCTGAAGAATAGGAACTCGCGCTCACCAAGTTCCTTAGAGCAAACAAAGACATATTTGCTTGGAAACCAGCAGACATGCCTGGGGTCCCAAGGAACTTGGCTGAGCATAGATTAGAGTTAAAGGAAGGCTCTAGACCTATCAAGCAAAGATTACAACGATTTTCACCAAAAAAGGAAGAAGCAATCAAAAAGGAAATAGCCAAGCTACTCGCGGCCGGATTCATCAGAGAAATCCTACACCCCGAGTGGCTAGCTAACCCAGTGCTAGTCAAGAAGAAGAACTCTGCCGAGTGGCGCATGTGTGTCGACTACACAGACCTCAACAAGCACTGTCCAAAGGACCCTTTCGGATTACCACGGATAGATCAAATAGTTGATGCCACTGCAGGCTCCGCTCTATTATCTTTTTTGGATTGCTACTCCGGGTACCATCAGATTGCACTCAAGGATGAAGACCAACCCAAGACATCGTTCATAACTCCTTTTGGTGCTTACTGTTATAAAACCATGTCCTTTGGGTTAAAGAACGCGGGAGCTACTTCTCAGCGTGCCATCCAAGATTGCCTGGGTGATCAGATTGGCCGCAATGCAGAAGCTTATGTTGATGATGTAGTCATAAAGACAAAGGATCCGACTACCCTGATATCAGACCTAGAGGAAACTTTCAACCATCTACGTGCGTATCAGTGGAGACTCAACCCAACAAAATGCGTTTTCGGAGTACCCTCAGGTCAGTTACTCGGATTCCTTGTTAGTCATCGAGGTATCGAGGCTAGTCAAAAGTAGATCACAGCTATCGTCAACATGAAGCCGCCTACCTCCGTCAGAGATGTTCAGAAGCTCACCGGGTGCATGGCTGCGTTAAATCGATTTATCTCACGACTAGGAGAAAAGGGATTACCTTTATTCAAATTGCTCAAAGCCGGCGACAAATTTCAGTGGACAGAAGAAGCGGACAGGGCCTTTGAACAACTCAAAGGCTACCTTACCAATTCACCAATACTGACGCCGCCCGAGCCCAGGGAGCCGATGATGCTATATATTGCAGCTACCAAACACGTTGTGAGTACAGCAATCGTGGTGGAGCGTAAAGACGACAAGGACATCTACAGCACCCAACGACCAGTTTATTATATCAGCGAGGTACTCTCCGACTTGAAGGTCAGGTACCCACAAGTGCAGAAACTGCTCTATGCATTACTCATATCCTCAAGAAAGTTACGACACTACTTCGAAGCTCAAGAGATCACAGTAGTCACAGATTTTCCTTTAGGAGAAATCCTTCACAATCGTGATGCTACCGGCAGAATCTCTAAGTGGGCAGTCGAATTGGGGGCACTCAACATCACGTTCACTCCAAGGAAAGCAATCAAATCATAGGCTCTAGCGGATTTCGTCGCCGAGTGGACAGAGATACAGCAGATCCAAGACAATGCTATTCCCGATCACTAGAAAATGTACTTCGACGGGTCCCTAAAACTCAGAGGAGCAGGAGCCGGACTACTTCTAGTATCACCCGCCGGCGAACAGCTCAAATACGTTCTGCAAATATTGTCGCCAGCTACCAACAATGAAGCAGAATATGAAGCACTACTTCATGGACTCAAACTAGCAGTCACTCTGGGCATTAAGCGACTACTAGTCTATGGCGATTCTTCTGTAGTCATCCACCAAGTCAATAAAGATTGGGACTGCACCAAAGAAACAATGAATGTCTATTGTGCTGCAGTCCACAAGCTGGAAAAACACTTTTCAGGACTCGAGCTCATTCATATTACTCGGGAACTCAACGTGGCGGCAGATATATTAGCAAAATTGGGCTCCGACAGAGCACAAGTTCCCAGCGGTACCTTCATGCATGAGTTATCCAAACCATCAATACAAGAGAAGGAAGTGATTGCACCAGCACCCTCCACCTAGGTCTTATGCCTCGCACCTGACTGGACGCAGGTGTTCATTGACTATTTCAAAGAACATAAACTACCAAGTAACAAAACTGCCGCAGAGCAAGTCACCAGACGTAGCAAAAACTATGTCTTAGTCGGGGACCGGCTGTATCGACGCGGAGCCTCATCAGGGGTCCTCCTCAAGTGCATTTCACCAGAAGAAGGCAGGGAAATCCTAAATGAAGTTCACTCTGGTGTTGTGGCAATCACGCAGCTTCAAGGACTCTAGTTGGAAAAATCTTCAGATCAGGGTACTATTGGCCCTCAGCCCTGAAAGACGCGGAAGACTTAGTCCGTCGCTGTCAATCATGCCAGTTCTTTGCCAAGCAGCAGCATGTACCTGCACATGAGTTGATCTGTATTCCTCCATCCTGGCCTTCTCATGCTGGGGACTTGACATGATGGGTCCTCTTAAGCGTGCCCCAGGCAGATTCGAGTACATCTACGTCGCAATCGACAAGTTCACAAAATGGATTGAGTACATGCCCTTGGTCAAATTCAATGCTTCCAAGTCAGTCCAATTCATGCAGAGCATCTTTCACCGCTTTGGAATGTCGCACAGAATCATCACTGATCTTGGGTCCCCCTTTACGACTATCGAATTCAAGTCATGGGCTAGCAACTCTGGAATCAAGATAGACTATGCATCAGTAGCTCACCCACAGTCCAATGGCCAAGTTGAAAGAGCAAACGCCCTGATTCTCGCCGGGTTAAAACCAAGGTTGTTTGACCTCCTAAAAGATCACGACGGAAAGTGGGTTGAAGAATTGCCTAAGGTAGTCTGGGGGCTACGAACACAACGAAGTCGGGCAACAGGCCAAACACCTTTCTTTCTGGTATATGGCACTGAAGCAATCCTACCGGCTGACTTAATCTGGAACTCCCCACGAATAGAGCAGTACAACGAGGGCGAAGCTGATGATACCAGGCGGTTAGAAGTCGACAGCTTGAAGAAGCCCGACTAACCGCACTTTTTCAGTCAGCAAGATACCTTCAAGGGATGAGGCACTATTATGATAAAAACATCCATCACTGCACCTTCCAAGTAGGCGACCTGGTGTTGAAGAAAATTCAGAACATCATTGGACGTCACAAGCTCATGAGTCCATGGGAAGGTCCTTATATTGTATCCAAAGTAACAAGACCTGGGTCCTTTGAGCTAGTCACTGAAGATGGATTTCCATTGCCAAATTCATGGAATATTGAGCACTTGAAGAAATTCCATACTTAAGACTACGCTACAATTTCGACTGAGGGAAATTGTATTTATTAGTCGGATATTAATAAAGTTTGAAGTTCATACGACACAAGAACTTTTATCCAGGCTATTTTTCACACCTCATCACGACTATTCAGTCGCATAACAGTCTCTGCACTAGCAGGGCTTACCTCCGACTAATATATAATATTACTCAGATAGATTGGTTCAGCGAAAACCATACTTGAGTTACGAGCTTCGAGCTCAATACAACTCACAAGGTAGTACGGCTTAACACCCGGCTATCAGCATATAGCGAATATGAAATCCACTATAGTGGACAACAGTTCCTATAAGGCATAACACGGTGGATTGGTACTCACCTTGTTACACATTTCTTGGACAGAGGTCCACCTACCTTCGCACTCAAGCTGCGATCGTCAAGAGGATATGATTCACCCAAAAGGAACCAATGCTACGGTCCTTCAAGAGGTGCTTGATCATCGTTATCCCTTGAACAAGGGTACTAAGAGTAGTACTCGGGCAAGACTAAGTTCTCTACATAATAATTAGAGAAACGAAGTCATACGACCCACACTAAAGTGCTAGAGAGCACTCGGATAGACTCATCTAGTCAGACGCCTGGTCATACATCCACAACAAATAAACTCAACCCATTGCCAAAGAAATTTGCCGCAATATGGAGTTGGACATATATGCAAATCACAAGATTCAAAAGTAACCAATATTTTTGATATCTTATAATAATTGTTTTCAGGAGATACAAGCTGCAGAGACTGAGTCTAGACTACTCTACAAGATCTAATATCTGTGAGTACTCCTCCGCGGCGGCTTTCACCTCTTCTTGCATTGCGGCTTTCACCTCTTCTTGCATTGCCGCAAGGTCCTCGTCGCCTTTGCAATATATCAAAGCGGACAAGTCGAAGGACGGTAGATGAAGCCGCAGCGTCGCCATTAGGCCTTGCACCACGGAAATCGACATATCTTTGATATATTGCGCCAGTCGTCCAGGTGCAGCCTTGGCCCGCTCAATCAAAGTCTCCTCGACTCCTGCTGGCGCCGGAATCATGTTGAGCAGGGGCTCGACAGCATGCTCCAAGGCCTTCAAGGACTCTGCCGACTCCTTTGTAGACTTCAAAGCCTGCAGAAGGTCCCGGTCAGCACCCTCACTGTTGGGTATTTTAAACGCACACAGAATAATCCTAGGAAGAGGTGCACGGATACCGATGTAGCTTTCACCCGAGAGTATTCCAGGGTATCGATTTCCACGGGGAACGTGAAGTGTACTAGAAGAATTAAGAACGTCCAAGGAAGAGGTAAATATATGGTAGAGAGAAATTATCTAAGGTTTTCTAAGTTGATTTTATTAATTAAGATCAGGCTAACTATACTTCATCTACTTCGGAGCAACAGTACCTTTCCAATTCTCGAAAAAAGACTGGGAAAAGGGTAATCGGGAGAAGGCTGCCAAAAAGCTCTATGAAACACCAACCCTAACGTGGTGGATTATAACAATCTACAGAGCCGTCACCCCTGTAGCTACCACAACTAACCGGAGGATTGGGCGCAAACTCAGGTAAACACTGTCTAGACACCGCGTCTACACTAATGATTACTACTCTAATCTAGATCTAAAGACTAGAGCATTCAATACGAACGGAGATCCAGTAAATAAAATAAAGTAAGAACTAAACTTAATTAAATGAAGAACTTAGAAATAATAAATTAAGAACGCAGAGATAGCTAAAGACAAACCAGATCCTGCAGTAGTACAATGTTGAAGAAGATCCGACAGATCCGGCTCCTCAGCTTTCTCCTTTCTCTCTCTAGATTACAACTAGATGATCAACTAGAACTAGATCTAGAACTAGAAGATGAACTGGAACTAGAAGATGAACTAGAACTAGAAGATCAACTAGAGGGATCTCTACTTCTACTTTGAAACCCTAGTTTCTGATGTGGAGATGAATAATGAAGATGGAGATGCCTGGAGAGGGGGGTCTGGGTCTGGTTTTATAGCCTGGAGCGTGGAACGTGAGCCCTTGGATCAAACCAACTTTGGGGACGGTGGAGATGCATCCTACGAGGTCGGTGAAAGTAGCTTGCAGAGGACGGAAGCGACGGGCCTCTGTGGCCGACCGGTCGGTCCCTGGGTGGGACCGGTCGGTCCCTGGGTGGTACCGGTCGGTCTGGCCCAGTGGGCCCACGTGGTGGGCCCCCTCGTGGTGTCTTCTGGTGTCTTCTAGATCCTTCTTTTGCATATTTCGATGCGAAATTAATATCTTTTCATCCGGAACTCCAAATATAGCAAATGATATGTCCGTTTCGATCGTCTCGACGAGCTCTTCGCAATGGTGCACTCCAATTCTTCACTTGAGATACTTTTATATGGTGAAATATTGATGTCCTACAAAACAAGTGAGAGCACCAAAACTCGTGGAACTTGTTAGTTTCAAACCCTACAACTATGCTTTGTAATTCATTTAGTGTCATTTCATGCAATAGTTGATGGTTAATTATGAGCATTAGTGAGCGTCAACAAGTTCCCCCAAGCTTAACCTTTGCTAGTCCCTTAGCAAAAACCCATGATAAAACTGGAATTGTGCCTCCACATATAATAAATAAAAATCTTCCTTGGTTTAAAGTTAATTATTCTGACTTTCTCATATTACCTTTAACCATGGAGCTTTTTGCCTTTACCTGGATCTTTAAACAATTGAGAGATAGAACAATCAAGTTAAGCACTGTATCTCTAACTCTTTGATGAACCTTCATTCTGGAGTTTTTGTATATTTTCAAAATAAAAAATCAGAGATTCCTTTGTATGAAACTCTCAAATCGCTCTTTTATATTTTATGATTCCTCACTGATGTACTTTTCCTTCCTTTCATGGATATATATCTGGAGCTTTTAAGAAGTGAAAATCATATCTTACTAAGTCAAAGTTCAAAGTTTAGGAAGAAATATGTCATACTCATAGATCAAGACTTTAGAACATTTGAAATTTGTCATCTCTTGCTGGCATATTGTAATTAGAGGAACCATTGGCTATCATTCTTTTTCTCATACTTTTATCATAACTCTTTTCTATTTTCTTTCTTTTGAGGTAGTCGGACACTTGTCCCTTTTTATTTCCTCCTTTTATACTTTTGCATAGCCCATGCCTCTAACACAATACTACTTCAGAAGAGTGAATCTTTTAATAAAACATTCTTGATCTCTAGAGCATGATAAATTTCTCAACCATAACTAAAAACTTAGAACAAAGTAAGTAGCCTTATCTTGAAATCATATTAATGGTTCTAGGTAGGAATTCATGTTATGTCATACAGGATCTCATCATGTGTTTTTAATCTTTTCAAAAAGTAAATCTCCAGAACTCTAGCATCTCTAGGAATTAGATAAACAGCAGCTCAAACCTTTTTGTATCCTATCTCACAATTATCTAGACTTTAGATTAAGCATTTGCCATCCACAGGTTTTAGGTTTAGAGTTCATTCAGAACAACTTTGTCTAAAACTCAAGAAAATTTAGGTTTAAACATTAAGTACTTAAAAAGGCAGAGCAAAAAGTTCATCCTTTAAAATGAGCAAAATTAGGTTCTTATCCACCTAGGTATTTATTATATAATATCTTTATTTGGTTTTGTAATAGTTATTTATCTTTTTAAGAATTTCTATATTTATTGACCTGATCTAACTAGATGGAATAAAAAGCAGTGATACTTATCGTGATAACTGAGGGTGCTCTCCCCCAAGCTGGATCTTGTCTTATACTTTTCCTCAGAAGTCGAGTAGACCGATAGTGAATTCTTGAGTCCTTCTCTTCTTCTCTTCCTGCTGGATAAACGGGGGTGCTTTCCCCCAAGCTGAATGTTGACGTAGTCGTTCATTCTTGTCATGTAGCAAACTGGCGGTGGAAATGTGTTTCCTTTGTTGGAGTTTTGATTGATTTTGGTGGAAACAGTGCTCCGACAGTGGATAGAACATCCACTTGCTCGTCAACTCTCCTTAATGATCCTGTAGAGCTCAAATAGACAACAAAACTCGTGGAACTGATTAAGTGTTAGGCATATGGGTTTTAATTGTATAGAGCCTTGGTGATTGATTGATTTTCAGATAGGATCTTTAAACTGTAAAAATTCAATCACATCAATTTCTTCTAAGTTTTTGGGTTCTAGAAAAACTTTCAAACGTTGACCATTTACTTTGAATGTGTTACCTTCATCGTCTTGGATTGTGATGGCGCCATGTGATGAGGTTTCCACTACTTTGAATGGCCCTTCCCATTTACTCCGAAGTTTTCCATGACCAAAAAGCTTCACTCTTGAGTTGAATAGAAGTACTTTGTCACCAGGCTTGAACTCCTTATGCTTGATTCTCTTATCATGCCACCTTTTTGTTCTTTCTTTGTATATCTTAGAGCTATGGTAGGCCTTCTCTCTCCATTCTTCTAGCTCTGATATTTGCATCTGATGATTCTTGCCAGCTAGGTGGAGATCCATGTTCCATTTCTTGATTGCCCAGTGAGCTCTGAATTCTAATTCAACAGGTAGGTGACATGTTTTCCCATACACAAGCTGATAAGGTGAAATTCCTATGGGTGTTTTGTATGCTGTTCGATATGCCCATAGTGCATCGTGAAGCTTGTACTTCCATTTCTTCCCCATTTCATCCACAGTCTTCTGTGAATGTTCTTGATTTGCTTATTTGATGTTTCAGCTTGACCACTTGTCTGTGGATGGTATGGAGTTGCAATGTTGTGTTTGACTCCATATTCTTCTAGGAACTTTCTGAAGGTTTTGTCAATGAAGTGTGATCCTCCATCACTTATGAACAGTCGAGGTGTTCCAAATCTTCGGAATATCACTTCATGGAACATTTTTTTAGCATGCTTGGAATTTGCAGCTCGACACGGTAATGCTTCTACCCATTTAGACATGTAGTCCACTGCCACTAGTATGTATTCAGCATCTCCAGACTTAGGGAATGGTCCCATGTAGTCAATTCCCCAGACATCAAACAGTTCCACTTGGAGGTTGTTCTGGAGTGGCATCGCATCTCGAGCATTAATGTTTCCATGCTTTTGGCATCTGGCACATCTTCTGACAAACTCCTTTGTATCTTGATACATCGTTGGCCAAAAGAATCCACTTTGCCAAATCTTAGCATGTGTACGGTATGCTCCATAATGTCCTCCATAGGGTGATGCATGACATTTGTCTATGATCTTTGTGGCTTCTTCCATTGGGACACATCTCCTTAGCAATCCATCAGAGCAGACACGATAAAGGTATGGATCATCCCATAAGTGGCAGCGGGCATCGTATTTGAGCTTTCTCTTATTTCCTCCTGGTGGAACATAACCTGCAACCATAAAATTCACAATATCCGCATACCAGGGGTCCGAGTGTGTTACCACGAGGAGTGTGTCGTCCCTAAGATAGTCATTAATGGGTAATTCATGTGTTTCCGTATGTTGCAACCTAGACAAGTGATCAGCTACCGAGTTCTCTACTCCTTTCTTATCTCTTATTTCTATGTCAAATTCTTGGAGTAGAAGAATCCATCGGATTAATCGAGGCTTGGCATCTTTCTTAGTGAGGAGGTATTTAAGAGCAGCATGATCTGTGTAAATGATTACTTTTGCTCCTACCAAGTAAGACCTAAACTTGTCTATTGCAAAGACAACAGCTAGCAACTCTTTTTCAGTGGTAGCATAATTGAGCTGTGGCCTAGACAAAGTTTTACTAGCATAGGAGATAGCATAGTGCTTTTTATCTTTAGTTTGGCCAAGAACAACTCCTACAGCAAAGTCGCTGGCATCACACATGATCTCAAAGGGTAGCTCCCAATCAGGTGGCTGGATGATTGGAGATGAAATAAGTGCCTTTTTAAGGATTTGAAAAGATTCATGACACTCATTATTAAAGATGAATGGAGTATCTTTAGCTAAGAGGCTTGTCAAGGGTCTAGCAATTTGAGAAAAGTTTTCAATGAAACGCCTATAGAACCCTGCATGGCCTAAAAAGCTTCGAACACCTTTCACATTTGTGGGAGGTGGAAGTTGTTCAATAACTTCGATCTTTGCTCTATCCACTTCTATCCCACGTTCGGACACCTTGTGTCCTAGCACTATTCCTTCCTGAACCATAAAGTGACATTTCTCCTAGTTCAGGACTAAGTGCTTTTCTTCACACCATTGTAAGACTCTGTCTAAATTCTTAAGACAATCATTGAAGGTTTTGCCATAGATGGTAAAGTCATCCATGAACACCTCCACAATCTTCTCAATCATGTCAGAGAAAATAGACATCATGCACCGTTGGAAAGAAGCTGGAGCATTGCACAATCCAAACGACATTCGTCGGTATGCATAAGTTCCATACGGGCAAGTAAAAGTGGTCTTACTTTGGTCATCTGGGTGGATTGGGATTTGATGATAACCGGAATACCCATCAAGGAAACAAAAGAAAGAGTGGTTTGCTAGCCGTTCCAGCATTTCATCAATGAAGGGTAACGGGAAGTGATCTTTCTTTGTAGCCTTGTTAAGTTTCCAATAATCAATGCACATACGCCACCCAGTGATAGTTCGTTGAGGGATAAGTTCATCATTTTCATTTCTAACGACTGTCATTCCTCCCTTCTTTGGCACGACTTGCACGGGGCTAACCCACTCGCTATGTGGCACAGGATAGATAATTCCAGCATGTAAAAGCTTCAAGACCTCTTTCTTAACAACATCTCGCATAGCATTATTAAGTCTCCGTTGCGGCTCCCTTGAATGTGTGCAATTAGGATCAGTGGGGATGCGATGAGTGCAGAGAACAGGACTAATGCCTATGAGGTCTTCAAGTGAGTAGCCTATAGCAGATCTATGTCTTTCTAGAATAGTGACAAGTTGTTGTTCTTCATCTTGAGTGAGCTTGTCACTAATGATCACAGGGGTTTCTCGATTATTATTAAGAAAGACATATTTCAAGCCTAGAGGAAGAGGTTTTAATTCAATTGAGGGTTGAGATGGCACCTCCATTGGTTCTATCTTAATTGGGTCTGCTAACTCTTCCTCTTCTAGAATGAAGTGTTCATCATCGAAGAGTGGTTGGGCCATGTCTTCTAAAGATGCCATTAGGACTTCCTCAATAGGATCTTGTTCGGGCTTGGGTTCTACTATTGCATTGTGTGAGCGTGCAAGCGAGATATCAATAGTAGATTTTCCCAGCTTTAAAGTCAAGAGGCTTTGATTTGGTCGCTCTTGAAATAGTGTGCCAAAAGGTACACCAATCAAGAGAGACATGTCCGAGATGTCATAGATGTGAAAGTTTAGACGATACTCAGATCCTCTTATGCGCATTGGAATAGACCTCATGATCCCATAACTTTCAAGTGTAACTCCACAAGGAATTCTCAGAAGCCTATGAGATGGGATCACAGATTCGTTGGGGAGTAGTTTTTTAGCCAAAGCTTTTGAAATTATGTTCATTCCAACAGTAGGACTATAGTGAGCCTCTATGGTTGTGTTCTTTAGGATGCATGTTAGAGCTTCTGAGGGGGCAATAATTTGGGCTACCTCAGTGGATAACTCTGTTTCTACCAACCACTCACGGCTCATGATGGTTGAAAGTCCTTTAATATGTTCTAAAAGGAAGGCATCATTATTCGGGCCATTGTCATCCTCAAATGGTGTAGAATACACCATAGGCTTTATTTGGACTGGAAAATTCGAGGTGTTTCCAAAATCTTCAAAAAGACCATCCTCGATTTCAAAAGGGAACAAGGGAGGATTAGGTTCATCATCTTCTAAAGTGTGGTTTGTTCCCATAATGGGAGATTCTATGACAACCAATTCATCGTTAAGATTTAAAGGAATTTTAGATTCAGTTTTGGTTGTGTGTATCTCCTCTAGTTGGTCGGGGCATGGCTCGACTTCTTCCTTAGGGAATTCATCAAATACGCCAGTGTAAGGAGTGTTTTCAAGGATTCTTTCTAGGATGGCTTTCCCTTCACTAACGATTTTATGTGAGAATGACCCTCCTGAGGCAGTGTCAAGATGCAGAGCAGCTTCCTTGTTAAGACCACGATAAAAGTGATAGTGTAGGACATGGTCAGGCAAGGAAAGGTTTGGTCCGGAATTGGTAAGACTTGTAAATCTAGCCCAGGCTGCTCCTAGAGTCTCCTTCTCTTTTTGTTTGAATGTAAGAACTTCTATTCTAAGGTCAGCGATTCGATAAAGAGGGAAGAAAGCAAGACAAAAATTATCTCGAAGTTCATCCCAATTTCCATTTACGTCTCTTACGGAATGAGTATACCACTTTTTCGCTCTACCCAAAAGGGAGAACGGAAATAGTTTCCATTTAAGTGTCTCTTGTGTCATGCCAGCAATAGTGCGACAAGAACACAACTGCTCAAATTCCCTAAGGTGTGTATATGGATCTTTGTCTGCTAACCCAGAGAAGGATAACTCTCTAATGATGTCTATGAAAGCAGGGCAAAGCTCATAGTCATATGTAAGAATGGGGTGCGATGATGGTGGAGGCTCCAACAAGTCGCCCTTTGGAGCAAAGAATTTATATATAGGAGTTAAGTCCATGTGGGATGGTGGTGGTAAAAGAGAAAGGTGGTAAAAAGGGAAAGGTGGTAAAAAGAAAAGAAACGCGGACGAACTTGGTTCGATTCTAGAACAGCTACCGTTCCCCGGCAACGGCGCTAGAAAGCTTGATGGGTATTTTAAACGCACACAGAATAATCCGCAAGCGCACGGATACCGATGTAGCTTTCACCCGAGAGTATTCCAGGGTATCGATTTCCACGGGGAACGTGAAGTGTACTAGAAGAATTAAGAACGTCCTAGGAAGAGGTAACTATATGGTAGAGAGAAATTATCTAAGGTTTTCTAAGTTGATTTTATTAATTAAGATCAGGCTCACTATACTTCATCAACTTCGGAGCAACAGTACCTTTCCGATTCTCGAAAAAGACTGGGAAAAGGGTAATCGGGAGAAGGCTGCCAAAAAGCTCTACGAAACACCAACCCTAACGTGGTGGATTATAACAATCTACAAAGCTGTCACCCCTGTAGCTACCACAACTATCCGGAGGATTGGGCGCAAACTCAGGTAAACACTAGTCTAGACACCGTGTCTACACTAATGATTACTACTCTAATCCAGATCTAAAGACTAGAGCATTCAATATGAACAGAGATCCAGTAAATGAAATAAAGTAAGAACTAAACTTAATTAAATGAAGAACTTAGAAATAATAAATTAAGAACGCAGAGATTGCTAAAGACAAACCAGATCCTGCAGTAGTACAATGTTGAAGAAGATCCGATAGATCTGGCTCCTCAGCTTTCTCCTTTCTCTCTCTAGATTACAACTAGATGATGAACTAGAACTAGATCTAGAACTAGAAGATGAACTAGAACTAGAAGATGAACTAGAACTAGAAGATCAACTAGAGGGATCTCTACTTCTACTTTGAAACCCTAGTTTCTGATGTGGAGATGAATAATGAAGATGGAGATGCCTGGAGAGGGGGGTCTGGGTCTGGTTTTATAGCCCGGAGCGTGGAACGTGAGCCCTTGGATCAAACTGACTTCGGGGACGGTGGAGATGCATCCTAGGAGGTCGGTGGAAGTAGCTTGCAGAGGACGGAAGCGACGAGCCTCCGTGGCCGACCGGTCGGTCCCTGGGTGGGACCGGTCGGTCTGGCCCAGTGGGCCCACGTGGTGGGCCGCCTCGTGGTGTCTTCTGGTGTCTTCTAGATCCTTCTTTTGCATATTTCGATGCGAAATTAATATCTTTTCATCCGGAACTCCAAATATAGCAAATGATATGTCTGTTTCGATCGTCTCGACGAGCTCTTCGCAATGGTGCACTCCAATTCTTCACTTGAGATACTTTTATATGGTGAAATATTAATGTCCTACAAAACAAGTGAGAGCACCAAAACTCGTGGAACTTGTTAGTTTCAAACCCTACAACTATGCTTTGTAATTCATTTAGTGTCATTTCATGCAATAGTTGATGGTTAATTATGAGCATTAGTGAGCGTCAACACTCACGCATCAATTTGGCTTCTTGAAGAGTACTCTGCACATTAGCAAATACCTCTTCAAGCTCTGATTGCTTCCGGTTGAAGGCGTTCTGCCACCCAGAAGCCAGTTTACTCGCATCTGCATACACAACAGTCAGTTATCATGCCATCCGACAAGTATCATGGAGCAGATCGACACAGAAACTCCAAGTATATCTTCAAGCTGCTTTTTAGAACTCTTCTTGAGCTCCTTCAACTTCTGTTCCATGGCAGCAGACTTGGCTATCAGCCCAACCTCTCGGTTGTTAGCAGCATCACGCTCCGCTACTACTTCCTTGAGGTTGCCTTGGAGTTCATTAATACGATTATGCAGAACCTGGGTGGCTACCTTCTAGCTAATTTGGTCTTGGGCAATATAGTCCCGGAGCTCTTGGTTTTCACGAGACAGCTCCTGGCGGATCCGGGTGACTTGATCTCTAACCTTGAAGTCAAAGGACTACAATACACTAATATCGTGAGTACTCGGATGAGTTTACAGTATAACAAGAAGAGATTGAGACTCTTACCTCAACAAATTGGTGAAGAGCATCAAAGGGAGCCCTCACCTGGTCCTTCAATTCCTTCAGCCGAGTAAGGTCCTGGTCGTACCCGGCTATGTCAAGAATAGCTCCTTGGCGCGAGGACTCGGTTGCATCTAAAGATCCTCCCTGCTGACAAGCTGAAGCCTCCGCTTGTATCTCTGTCAAGACCATGTCCAGGGTAGGTTCGTCTGGCTGTCGTGTACGAAAAAACCAGTCAATCCAAACCCGGTCAAACTCCAATTGAGTGGGAGAACGAAAGATGGAGTACGACCAACCAACCTGAGGCAATGGAAGAGCATCCATGTCAGGAGCGGCTTCGACCTGAGACTTGGACGGAGAGGAGCCAGACAGCGGATCTACCTGACTGAAGGTTGGCGGCACGCTGGAGTCATCCATGGCCAGCGGCTCCGACTCCTCTACCGCCTGAGGATGAGGAACGACACTCGAGGTTGTTGCATCTACTTTTGCTTTCCTACAAGCAGACAAGTATTAATGCCAGTATCAGAACTTTGTGTACACTCTGATGTGAACAAGGGTGCCCGATCTTCCGAAAGGTTCTGGTAACTCTCGATTTGGTGGAAACGAGACACAAGTCGATCCGGCTTCCGAGCAACATGATCCGAAACGCCGCAATCGCAGCACCACGTCTCCTCTGGTTATCAACCGGCGTTGCACGGTTGACCTCGCCAAGAAGGCTAATCCTTGCCTTCGAATCGAAGAACACAAGCAAGAACAAGGTAGAATGGAACCAAATTGCAGATGTATGATTAATCTCACGAGTTGGGGTCTCACAAACCGATGAAACGGCGAAACTGTTATGAACAGAATAATCTAAGCAAAACCCAAACCCTAACGTGAGTGGCGGCTACAGATTATATAGTCTAAGGGGCGTCCAAGGACCCCTACTCACGTCCCTAGGTGCCCTAACAAGTTACAAGGCCCAAACGGCCCAAAAGACGGTGACGTAGCACCCTGATAGATTCTGGATGTCAACTTCTTTTGACGATTCCTGTTGATTCCGATGGAGTTTTGACCTCAAACCAAAGCCATTGGTTAGCTTATCAAATTATCTTTCCATCCATATGTGGATCATCAAAAACGGAGTCCGTATGTGACCTGGGCATCCGTTTTACCGCTGGCTGCTCCTGGATTCCGAGATGGACTCGATCTTGACACGGATTGGGCCTCCAACTTGGGTTGGACGACTTGGCTGCACTTCTAAGGTGGTGGCCAAGGAGGAGGACGTCCTTGAACATCCTTATGCTCTTCTCCACTTGTTTTGGGGGTGCTCCCACTTGGGCCAGGGTCCCAAGGTTGCATGACAAGCCCATGTCGACGTCGTAGCACCCGACAGAAATAGTAGCAGATTGTCATGACAATTTGAAGACCTTGTCGATGTGATATTGAGGTGGGACCAGATCTATTTGAAAGCTTATCAAATAAGCTTTCCATCAAGTCCTCATTGACCTCAATCGCACTCCGGATGGATGAGTTATGGTCTTTCCACTGAAGCACTGTCGGGCTGCCAACGAACCGAATGTTGGACTTTGACGAGCTTGGACTTTGAGACATGTTTATACCTATAAACAAATAATGACATGCACATGTGGAACCAAGTGAATTATACCAAAAATCATTATGCAAATGTAGAAACGAGCTCACCTTATAATCGATGGTCGTATCTGAAGGTGTCATGTCCTCATCATCCTCCCCTTCTTGACAACAAACCGTCCTCGGTTTGAGCATAGTTGCAGGACAGGTTGTAGGTAGTAGCCAATATTGCTCCTTTTCATGAAATCTAACATGTTGTTGTATAACAAAACTTGGGGATCTTGACAAGACATGATTATAGCTATTGCAGCCCTCTAATTGATCATATTGTTGCTTATCAAAAGGAGATTTCAGATTTGAACAAATATAAACTCGGTGTACCATATACTCTCCTTTACAATTATACTTGCCAATAAAGTGATATGTACATCTAGATAACCATGACAATTCAAGGCACAAAAATTTCTCCCTCAAATTGCTTAGAGCACACAGAGTATCAAACTCAATATATCCCAAAGTATTTAAAGAAGACAACAATTTTAGTTCATCTTGCTTAGTGTCAATGGAAAACAAATGTTTATTTTCAGCACATGTATTTTGTCCAAAACAATAGAGTCAATCTCATTTGCTATTTGTGACATAGGTTTAATGAAAGCACTATCACACAACTCTTCTTTATCACAATGATTAGTGGGACAATTATTTTGTGACAAAGGTAAATTAGATTTGGTGTCTACTAAATATTGCTCTATTATAGCATGAGTGGTGGACAAATTTAGCACATCATCACCAATTTCAGCAATATCAGATTTTGTAGCAAACATAAGAGAATCTTTCAATTTAGGTACTTGGTAATTTTCATATTTAATATCAACCTCTTTGCACTTACTAGTAGTACTCTCTCTATCTCGTTGTACAATTTCAGCATGGATTAAAGTTTTACCAGACTCCTGAGTTGATGTGGGTGATGGTGGTGAAGATGTTGCATCGGCAGAAGCACTCACTCGCTTGCTTATCGGCGTCTCACATCCCTGCAACTCCTTCTCTGCAAGCATAGCAAACTGAAACAACTTGTTGACATTATCAAATTCTTTATAATCAACAACATCCCGAATTTCACGTCTCAAACCCGAATAAAATCGAACAATGGAATCCTCGGGTCCCTCCACTATTGCACAACGCAACAAACCCTTTTGAAGCTCATCATAGTAATCCTGCACAGATTTTTCTCCCTGATCTAATCACATCAAATTCTTACAAAGGTTTCTATAATAAGATGGGGAAACAAATCTATCACGCATAGCAACCTTAAGCTCTTCCCATGTACGAGGTGTGACACCTTCTGCAGCTAAACCAGTCCACCAAATATAAGCAAAATCTTTAAACTCATTGGTGGCTTGTCTAACTCTATGTTGTTCAGGTACTTTGTGGGCACTAAATTTCTGCTCTACTATCATCTCCCAATCAAGATATCCCTCAGCATCATAATGTCCCGAAAAAGAAGGTATAGTAAATTTAACTTTAGCATAAGGATCTTCAGGAGCTCGATTACACATACCTTGATTGTGGTGGTGATGTGGAATGCCACGCATACCTGTGGTGTTAGTGCGAAGACAACGTCGTAACCTGTTTGGCATCGTAAACCTTGGATCAACATTACCATCAGCATCAGACACCTCATCACCATTGTTGCTTCTAGTCGCATCTTCGTCATGTGCAGGGCGGTTTTCCAAAGCATTTACCCTGTTGGTAAACTTAGATAACCTTTTGTCCACCCGCTCAACTGCATTTGCAAGTTTCATCTCAATTATCGCTTCAGTGACAGCCTTGATGACTGTCTCCTTCATCTCCTTCTGACTATTGTCTACAACAGCTTGTAGTTGCTTTTGGCTGACACACTCCTTGAAGTTCTTCGGTGTTTTATATCCATCAACTGAAATTGTGGACACAAAAACAGCAACAAACAATGAAGATTATCCCTAATAATCGTACTAAAGGGTGGAGTGGTGCCTCTCAATCAAGATCAACAAAAGGTAAACACATTACGAAGCTCTTACCAGTGTTCTTACCCACAAAGCAAAGGATACCTGGAAGACGTAGACCACGATTGCCGGGATCACGAACCTATGTTGTTCTGAAGAATGTGGAGCTTGGAAGGCAAACAAAGAGAATAATATATATGTGGCACACAAGTCAGAAACAGATAGCAATATTGAATAAATGTCCAAAGTACTTGTCCTAGTTGCTGGCCTATATATATGTTCCTATCACCTGTTGTGATAAACAAGGGAGTGAAACAAGGATGAAAGGAAACAAGTATGGAAGATAGCAACAACTAGGCAAGACAAAAGACACCACCAATAACAAAGCTATTATGTGTTCCTTGTGTGCTCCTTTTCTCTTCTCTTCTCTTTTACTATTTTTTTTTCTTTTTTTCTTGTGCAAACTTTTTTTTTCTTTTGACCTTTTGATATTTTTTCTCAGTAAGAATCACACCAGAACAAACCACAAAAAATTTGAGCTCAATTGGATAAAAGATGTGGCCTATAGAAACTTATGATTGTTCTATGAAAGGTATGTTAAACCTTGTGGACCTGAAAACTCTATTTTCCTGATCGAATTTAACGATTCTAATTTTTACGAATCCAGCTATGCTGGGATGAAATGGATTTAAAATTTTCTGTCGTTCTCCGTAGATATAAATTTCGCCCCGTTTCGAGTTCGGACGCAAAAGTTATGACTGTTTTATGGAAGACAGTCTGAATTAGGGTTTTATATGGAAACAAGATGCAAACCGGATGGTGATACGAGATGGTGGTGGACGGAGAGATCAACATAAACAAGCAAAGAACACAATATAAACCAGCAACAAAAACCTTGACCAAGGACACAAACTCAATACTACGAACTCTGAAACCGAAATATGCAAAGGCTATGGCGCGGAAGGGTTGTAGGACGAAACAAAATATGGCACTGGACTATGGGACGAAAGCGAAAACACTCAAAACTAATGATAGATATGAACCTGACGGTATATCTGAAGCTTTGATTACCACTTGATTTGAACAAGGGTGCCCGATCTTCCGAAAGGTTCTGGTAACTCTCGATTTGGTGGAAACGAGACACAAGTCGATCCGGCTTCCGAACAACACAATCCGAAACCCCGCAATCGCAGCACCACGTCTCCTCTGGTTATCAACCGGCGTTGCACGGTTGACCTCGCCAAGAAGGCTAATCCTTGCCTGTGAATCGAAGAACACAAGCAAGAACAAGGTAGAATGCAACCGAATTGCAGATGTATGATTAATCTCACTAGTTGGGGTCTCATAAACCGATGAAACGGCGAAACTGTTATGAACAGAATAATCTAAGTGTCGGGGGAACGACAAAGGGGTACCCCCAAGCAACGCAAACAAATAGGTTAAACCTAGCCCAACCCCCCGAGGCCTACAGCGCTGGCCCTCCAAGCCAGGCCTCGGGCGAACGCTCGCTCTCCGTCTCGCCCGAGCCCTCCGAGCCAGGCCTCGGGCCGGCGCTCGCTCCCCGTCTCGCCCGAGCCCTCCGAGCCAGGCCTCGGGCCGGCGCTCGCTCCCCGTCTCGCCCGAGCCCTCCGAGCCAGGCCTCGGGCTCGCGCTCGTTCTCCGTCTCGCCCGAGCCCTCCGAGCCAGGCCTCGGGCCGACGCTTGCTCCCCGTTTCGCCCGAGCCCTCCGAGCTAGGCCTCGGGCTCGCACTCGTTCTTCGCCTCGCCCGAGCCCTCGGCGTCAGGCCTCGGGCAAGCGCTCCACCACTCCTCGAGGTCCCCACGCGGGGACCTCGAGCCTCTCGAACACGGTAGCTTGCCCCTCGAGCCTCATTGACCCAACAGCCTACCCCTTGAGGGCACATGACGCAGCGCCGAGCACCGGACACGGGCAGCTAGCCCCATACTGCTCATTTAATGCGTTCGCCTACCCCGGTCACATCCTCTGCAACCCAGCATGTGCCACAGTGAACCGGAGCCAGAGTCAAGCCTCGTTTTCACCACAAGCATGGGCTAAAGGGCGCCCGTGCAGCACTGTTCAGCCATACCTCACGCTGTAGCGCCCTCGAGCCACCTCTCGAAGCCTGGGGTCCCGCTGTTCGGTCGGGCGTTCCAGGACTTGCCCATACCTGCGGGGCTCGAGCCCCCCGCAGGCGCCACCTCGAGGCCGGCTCCGAGCCCCTCGAGCCCTGACTGCTTTCGTACTTTTGGGAGACAGGTACCCCAAGACCCGGAGGGACCCCCCGTGTCCTGTACGAGCCGGAATGGGCACTGTACGGCTTCCACTTCGCCACGCCTCCAGGACCGCGCCCGGGATGGAGGCCACGCATCCAGGACGCCTCAACAGCTACACCCACGTTGGCGACAGCGGCCTCGACAAGACAGAGTTCCTACTCTCCGCCATACCGAGCGCTGTACAAGCCAACCCTTTGTAAACCCTGGCCTCCTCTTGATCTATAAAAGGGGACGCCAAGACCCTTCGCAAGGAGGACAAGAGATAGGTTCGCGGTTACACAACTCCGAGAGACAGCACACAAGTCCGCCCACGTACACACTCAAGTCCGGACTCCGGTCCACGCTCATTGAGCTTGTATTCGCCCCTGTACGAGCACTTAGGTGCAAGTAATATGAGAACCTCCTCCCCCGCTGGACGTAGGGCCTTCTTTGCCCGAACCAGGATAAATCCTTGTGTCATCTTGCATCACCATCCAGGAAGAGAGCACGCGATCACATTACTCGTTGGTGTCATACCCCCGGGTTCGAAACATCGACAGTTGGCGCGCCAGGCAGGGTGCTTCGCTTGGCCGAGTCGGTTTCTCGTTGTTTCCTGGATGGCTTCTTCCGCTCCTTCGTTCTCTGCTGGTGCCGTCGCACGGTTCGGGAGCCTCGAGTTCCTGGCCACCGGCAATGGCAACGAGCTGACTCTGCTCTCCACGGAGGGCCCGAGCGGAGGGCGTGTCACGCCACCCCGCGCGGGGCGCGTGGCGCGTTGACCGCACAACCACGCATCGCCACCTCGCGAGCGGCGCCGTCGTCGCCATCGCCACCATGCACAGACGATGTCCACGGTGTACGCCCACTCCCCCGAGGCCGGCGTAATGTCCCCGAGGAGGAACCTGCCCGACGTGCGGCCAGCGACTCCTAGGGTGCGCGCGCACTCTCCCGGCGAGTTCGCGGAGTGCCTCCAGCTCGAGGGGGTCGTGGACGACGCCGAGGACGACGGCAACGACGACACCAGGCCGGCGCTCAACCTCGAAGAGCCCGGGAACGTGGCTGCGGCAGGAGGATCGCGCGCTCAGGGGAGGGACGAACCCCCGGCCTCGGCTGCACCACCTCACCACAACGACGACCGGGTGGCGCAGCTCGCGCAGCTGAGGGAAGCGATCGCCAAGGCCGAGGAGGAACGGCAACGCCTGCTGCAGCTCGAAAAAACCCTTATGCGGGAACCAGCCCAGCCTCGAGGCGCCAGAGCTCGAGGCCAGGCTCGAGAGGTCCGCCGGCAGACCCTCGAGGGCGAGGCACCGGTGCGTCCCGAGGTGTGCTTCCCGCGAGCCGGGCAGAACGTGGTTGCAGCCGCAATGCTGCTCCGCGATCTACTCGCCGTCTCCAACCCCGACGCCAGACGCATGCTCGGGGAAATGAAGGGCCTCCTCGAGACAGCCGCTGTGCAGATGGCCGAGAGCTCGGCCTCGCGCCGGCGCGAGGTAGCCTCGGGGAAGCCAGCAGACACGCCCCACAACGAACGCGAGATGTCCGTCCACCAGCCGGCCACCCCTCGAGCCAGGTCGGCCCAGGAGCGGGTCACCGACAGCCGGCAAACCCTCGAGCCCCCGGGCCCCAGGGTCTTCAGTCGGGCCATCCGCAGCTCGACCTTCACCGACCGCTTTCGACCGCCAACCAACATCGTGAAGTATGACGGGGAGGTCGAGCCCAAGCTGTGGCTCTCCGACTTCCGCCTAGGCTGCCAACTGGGCGGAGCAAAGAACGACGACCGTGTGATCATACGCCAACTCCCGCTTTACCTCTCGGATACCGCCCGTCGGTGGCTCGAGGGGCTCCCGCCGGACCGGATCCATGATTGGGCCGACCTAGTCAGGGTCTTCGACGGGAATTTCAAGGGGACTTGCGTGCGCCCAGGCAACCCCTGGGATCTACAACGTTGCAGGCAGGCAGCGGATGAGCCCCTCCGTGACTTCGCTCGGCGATTCTCGAAGCAGCGCCTCGAGCTCCTCCACGTACCTGATGAGGATGTCATCTCGGCGTTCCTCGCAGGCACGACGTGCCAAGAGCTAGTCCACGAGCTAGGGCGCTACCGTCCCAGGACGGTCGAGGGTCTGATGGATCGTGTCGCCAGCTTTGCCTCAGGCGACGAGGCAGTGGGGGCCTTCTTTGGCCGCTCCACGAACAAAGGCAAAGGTCAGAGGGCAAAGCGCGATGTCGATGACGACGACGACGAATAAGTGCTCATGGGCGCCCGCCGCAGACAAGCTGGCTAAGTTGGCACCCACGCACGGCACCGTCCCACCAGATGTCTTCTCGAGGGACATTTTCGAGCCGTCCGTCAAAATCGGCCCGGGGGCTGGCCCTTCGACGCCACCCCTCGAGCCGGGCGCGGAGACTCGTCGGCACTTCGACCTTCGGCGCCACCCCTCGAGCCAGGCGCGGAGACTCGACGGCCCCTCGACCTTCGGCGCCACCCCTCAAACCGAGCGCGGGGCCTCGACCTTCAGCGCCGCCCATCGAAAACGGCGCCTCGACTGGCGGACACCCTCCCTCGGCTGCCTGTGAGCTCTGCAACGATCAAAGCCTCGACCTGGTACTCCTCCTCAAGATCTCCTGCCGCGAGCTCAGCCTCGACGTCTGAGCCAGGAGAAAGAGGGCCGCCTACACCACCGTCCGCATCGGGAGGCAGCACGTCTTGATCGACAAACCGGCGCCGTCTCCCGCGACGGTGAGTAGGTAACCGCACACATTCAATGTGCCCATCTAACCGCGTTTCAAGCTGGACGACAGGTACACGCGGCGACTCTGCACTCGCTCCGTTCTACCGGGGCCCTCCGAGGCCACCGCTCCAACTTCGCGTCCGTCGCTCCGGCGCCACGATCTCCACTCGCTGACGGTTTCCTCCTGAAAAGGCACGCCCAACGGGCGGAAGGATTCGAAGCGACGAAGGCTTCTTCCGGAAGTAAAAAAACGGGCCCCGGCCCTAAGTCTCGAAGCAGCGAAGGCTGGCCCTCGAAAAGGGTTCGACAGCCGGCTTCGGGCACCCAAGAACGGGCCCCGGCCCTAAGTCTCGAAGCAGCGAAGGCTGGCCCTCGACGAAAGAGGGTTCGACAGCCGGCTTTGAGCGCCCGAGTCAGGGACACCAAGGGGCGCCATTCGCGGCATCACTCGAGGGCCGAGCCCTCGAGGCCCCTCACGTGTATCCAAGGCGGGGAGCTCGACATGCAGTGAGATCCCCTCGGAGGGAGGCATCGAGCCACCGGGTCCTATCGAATGGACGCGGCACTCCTGCAGACTGAGCACCCATGCTTTATGAGACCGCCTCCGGGCCACAGTCGACCCCTATCGAACGGGGCACGAGCTCTCACTTGGATTCCCCGTTACCAGCTCACCGGGAACCTCGATACTCGCCCACTCGGGGTAGTACGAGACATCCCCCCTCGCATCCGATCGAAAGGACTCGCGGGATGACAAGCCAGGGCAATCGGCGTGCCGGACAGCTCGAAGAGCCGGCCGGTCGGTTCAGCCTGGCACCCCTCGACGAAAGAGGGTCTAAAAAGCTCGGGGGCTCGACACCCCCGAACCTAAAAATCGCAACTAAACTCGCAAAAAGCCCACGAGGGAGCTCAAACCACTCCCCCGTGGCCTCGGGGGCTACACCCGCGGGTGTCGCTCGCACGACACCCACGGAATCAACACAGCCAAACCCTCGAGAACCGACACAGCCAAGCCCTCGAAACCCAAGTCAAGAGCCCCTGCTCGAGTGCAAGCACTCAAACAAGTGCTCGGGGGCTACTGTCGGGGGAACGACAAAGGGGTACCCCCAAGCAACGCAAACAAATAGGTTAAACCTAGCCCAACCCCCCGAGGCCTACAGCGCTGGCCCTCCAAGCCAGGCCTCGGGCGAACGCTCGCTCTCCGTCTCGCCCGAGCCCTCCGAGCCAGGCCTCGGGCCGGCGCTCGCTCCCCGTCTCGCCCGAGCCCTCCGAGCCAGGCCTCGGGCTCGCGCTCGTTCTCCGTCTCGCCTGAGCCCTCCGAGGCAGGCCTCGGGCCGGCGCTCGCTCCCCGTCTCGCTCGAGCTCTCCGAGCCAGGCCTCGTGCTCGCGCTCGTTCTCCGCCTCGCCCGAGCCCTCGGCGTCAGGCCTCGGGCGAGCGCTCCACCACTCCTCGAGGTCCCCACGCGAGGACCTCGAGCCTCTCGAACACGGTAGCTTGCCCCTCGAGCCTCGCTGACCTAACAGCCTACCCCTCGAGGGCACATCACGCAGCGCCGAGCACCGGACACGGGCAGCTAGCCCCATACTGCTCATTTAATGCGTTCGCCTACCCCGGTCACATCCTCTGCAACCCAGCATGTGCCATAGTGAACCGGAGCCAGAGTCAAGCCTCGTTTTCACCACAAGCATGGGCTAAAGGGCGCCAGTGCAGCACTGTTCAGCCATACCTCACGCTGTAGCGCCCTCGAGCCACCTCTCGAAGCCTGGGTTCCCGCTGTTCGATCGGGCGTTCCAGGACTTGCCCATACCTGCGGGGCTCGAGCCCCCCGCAGGCGCCACCTCGAGACCGGCTCTGAGCCCCTCGAGCCCTGACTACTTTCGTACTTTTGGGAGACAAGTACCCCAAGACCCGGAGGGACCCCCCGTGTCCTGTACGAGCCGGAATGGGCACTGTACGGCTTCCACTTCGCCACGCCTCCAGGACCGCGCCCGGGATGGAGGCCACGCATCCAGGATGCCTCAACAGCTACACCCACGTTGGCGACAGCGGCCTCGACAAGACAGAGTTCCTACTCTCCGCCATACCGAGCGCTGTACAAGTCAACCCTGTGTAAACCCTGGCCTCCTCTTGATCTATAAAAGGGGACGCTAGGACCCTTCGCAAGGAGGACAAGAGATAGGTCCGCGGTTACACAACTCCGAGAGACAGCACACAAGTCCACCCACGTACACACTCGAGTCCGGACTCCGGTCCACGCTCATTGAACTTGTATTCGCCCCTGTACGCGCACTTAGGTCCAAGTAATACGAGAACCTCCTCCCCCGCTGCACGTAGGGCCTTCTTTGCCCGAACCAGGATAAATCCTTGTGTCATCTTGCATCACCATCCAGGAAGAGAGCACGCGATCACATTACTCGTTGGTGTCATACCCCCGGGTTCGAAACACCGACACTAAGCAAAACCCAAACCCTAACGTGAGTGGCGGCTACAGATTATATAGTCTAAGGGGCGTCCAAGGACCCCTACTCACGTCCCTAGGTGCCCTAACAAGTTACAAGGCCCAAACGGCCCAAAAGACGGTGACGTAGCACCCTGACAGATTCTGGACGTCAACTTGTTTTGACTATTCCCGTTGATTCCGATGGAGTTCTGACCTCAAACCAAAGCCATTGGTTAGCTTATCAAATTATATTTCCATCCATATGTGGATCATCAAAAACGGAGTCCGTATGTGACCTGGGCGTCCGTTTTACCGCTGGCTGCTCCTGGATTCCGAGATGGACTCGATCTTGACACAGATTGGGCCTCCAACTTGGGTTGGACGACTTGGCTGCCCTTCTAAGGTGGTGGCCAAGGAGGAGGACGTCCTTGAACATCCTTATGCTCTTCTCCACTTGTTTTGGGCATGCTCCCACTTGGGCCAGGGTCCCAAGGTTGCATGATAAGCCCATGTCGACGTCGTTGCACCCGGCAGAAATAGTAGCAGATTGTCGTGACAATTTGAAGACCTTGTCGATGTGATATTAAGGTGGGACTAGATCTATTTGAAAGCTTATCCATCAAGTCCTCATTGACCTCAATCGCACTCCGGATGGATGAGTGATGGTCTTTCCACTGAAGCACTGTTGGGCTGCCAACGAACCGAATGTTGGACTTTGACGAGCTTGGACTTTGAGACATGTTTATACCTATAAACAAATAATGACATGCACATGTGGAACGAAGTGAATTATACCAAAAATCATTATGCAAATTTAGAAACGAGCTCACCTTATAATCGATGGTCGTATCTGAAGGTGTCATGTCCTCATCACACTCTACAAAGTAGAGCACTTACTTCACGAGCTTCAGCGGCTTGGGTAGCTTCAAAAGAGGCTGTTTTAGAAGAGGGTCTAAAGCCAAAGATTCTTCAGGGACCGCGCCGCTTGAAGTCCCTTGAGTAGTTCCAGCACCTGATAACAGTGACATATATAAGAAAAGAGATCATCAACACTCAAAAGGACTACAAAGTACTCGGGTTTTCCCTTACCAGGAGCACCTGGCTTATAGTGCTTATCAGACAATTCTTTAGATAAAAGAACTTTTCGGCAAGCACGGCGATTACCAATGCGAGCCTTCTTAAGGACGGGTCCTCCAGCTTCTAGATGAGGAGTCGGCGACCTCTTCCGGCTACCCTCAGCCTCCGGGTCTATAAGCAGGACATCAGAGTCAGTTGATTCTATGTCAAGCCAGTCAAGATCTTCAGGCGAACTTGGTTTGTTAGGAAGATCCTCACTTCGGATTGGACGTTCCAACGCAATGCCTCCGCCTTCTTGCGTCGCTGGAGGCAGGGGAGGACAATCATTGTTCTCTCTCCCCTGACCCTACAGGAAAAAGAGCATTTAGTCAGGTCAGAAGGATATCTATTCAGAACTTGAACGACATGACAAGTTAAATACTCACCTGAGGAGGAGGGTTAATGGCGGAGAATGTCACCATCACTGGAGCTAAGTGTTCACGGCTCTTAAGCAGCTGGTTCACTCTCCATAGGACTTCGCAGTCCGCCAACTGCTCGACAGCGTGGCGACCAGGGTCGTTCTTACCCGGATATTCGAACCCAAAGTTGGCTCGCTGCTGAAGCGGGTGGATGCGCCGGGCAACAAAGTCTTGAACGACAGTGTATCCGGTCAGCCCATTGATTATCAATGCGTCTATCATAATGAGGAGGGGTTGGATAGCCCCTACTTCTTCACTTGTGAGCTTCTCTTTCCATTCACGGCACTTCTATGGTTGCCATCCATCATGACGACGAAGAGCTGGGTGTGGGTTACCCATATAGAACCACCCAGCAGCCCAGTCTCTTACTGACTCTGACAACTCAATGGTTATATATTGATTGGCTACTTCCAATCTAACATGAAGACTAGCCCCTCTGACTACTTCGGTATTGGCGTCACTAGGTTGACACTTAAACCAGAAAAAATAGCGGAAAAGGGTAATAGAGGGACATATCCCCAGAAAAGCCTCACAGAGATGGGGGAAGATTGCAATATGAAGAACCGCATTGGGAGTAATATGGTTTAGAGTCAAACCATAGTAATGCAGCAATCCACGGAAGAAGTCCGAAGCAGAAACCCCAATCCCCGCTCTATGAAGGCTTTAAACATCACGATTTCCGTGGTGTTGGGGGCAGGAGCGTGATGGTCGATGGGTACTCTCCAGTCGTCGAGTGGCTGCGCTCGCAGATACCCTTGCTGCGACAGGAAGGCCAGTTCTGCCAAGGTGGTGTTCGGTTTCTTCCACGCCAAGACATCAGTTGGCTGGTTTGGATGCTTAGGCTTTCCGGTGATGGTGATCCTAGGCTTCTTCTTCTCGACCGCAGATTGCCTCTTGGGACCCATGTTGGTAACAAGAGATTTTCTACGCATTCACTGAGAGATGGCTAAGGGATTTCTAGCTCTGAAGGCAATGGCTTGATGAAAGCGTGAGGAAAGCACAAGCCTGGTGGCGGCTTATTATAGATCTGTTTTGATAACCGTTCAGTTTTCCTAAATGGCGTCATGGCAACGTCTGTAACCCTAACGACTGGGAACACGTGTCAGACGGCGTCAGAGATAGAGAACAGGAACAGTAAACAGACAAATTTTCCTTCTGCAAGATACATTTAGTACTCGGGAAACAAGACAGAGGACTCGAAAAATATTCCAAGTACCCGGATCTTTGTTATTATTACTCGGAATTACAACAGAGATGCATGGAAACATCTTGAAATACAACAACTTTCATCAGAAGTACAATCAAGGTGTAAAATGCTACTCTAGTGAATTCAAGGTACATAGCCTTGATGCCTATTACACCAAGGACCGAGTTCAGTGAGACACAGTAAAACAGACACAGAACCTTGGGTAGGCACTATCTTTTATTGCATTCCAAGGTGGGTCTTTGGTACTACCCCAGTACTGAAGGAACTCGGGGAAGACCATCACCCTCGCTGCCCTTTTGACAACCTGTGACTCCAAGGTTATCTACGAGTGGTAGTCACAAGAGTTCTTCTAGGCGCACCTCTGTATCCCTCTGCTCACGACCACTTGGAAAACCACCCTAGTGGATGGTCCTTTCACAAGAGTTCTTCTGGGCACTACATCTATTCTATAGAAGGAAGATACCCGGGGGCTCGGTCATCTCCGCTACTGATACTACAATACTCATGGGACTAAGAGAAGTTCCACACTCAAAGGGATGTGAGTCTTTCGCTTCCCAGGAAGGGTATTTATAGGCGGTTTCTCCTTGGTCCATGGACATGGTCTATCAACAAGAATGACCGGTGCAGCAATAATTCAACCAATGTACTGTGGTGCATGTGAAGCTCGGTATCGGTAATAGAGCTGATCTACACCCGCACTTCAAGACAAAGCCGACAAAATTTGCAGTTGCAGAAAATGACAAAAGACATTTATTATGCATAGCTGGAACAATCACTGGTCAATAATTGCTTGCCTCGTGGTAATTTTTATTCAGTGGGGGTGATACGGGATGTTTGTTGAAAACATTACCCACCTGAAGCTGAACAATTAGTACTCGAACGGTTTAAGCAACAGCTTGGTGTCATGTTCCGACTCCTCAAGACCTTAATAGATTACCTAATGACTTCATTTCGAACACCTCGAGAACCGACTACTATGGTACTCGGAACTCGGGCTCGGGGGCTGCAGGGTATAATCTATAAAGCAAATGTTTTTTCTTATTCAAGATTTACTCGGAAAAGGCTCCAAAGATCCTCAAAGTTATTATAAATAAGAAGAGGCTCGGGGGCTACACCCTATGGGTGCACTTTTGTAAAAAGCGCACACCATGGAATTTCTTTACTCTCGGAGCACTTCAAGATTTCTCAAGACACTACTCGGAGATTCTCATGAAGAAATTAGAAGATAACATCGTGAGGAAATGATGAAGAGCTCGGGGGCTTGACGGACCAGGATGTCGGAGATGTCATCAGTTGATGATTTCTCCGATTAATCCCGGACGGCACGGGAGATCCGAAGACTTGTTACGAAGTGTACTTGGTTTAGGACTCTCGTTTGTAACTTAGCCGAGTTGTAAAAGGAAGTCTTGTAATTAGAGTAGGACTCCTTTGATGTAACCGGTTAGGACTCGATCTGTGCTAAGGCTCACCCGGATATATAAGGGGAGACGGGCGCAAGCTCCAGAGAATCGAACATTGAATCATAACAATACATAAGGCACACGCCGCACTGGACGTAAGGTATTACGCTATTTAGCGGCCTGAACCAATATAAATCGTTGTCCCTGTGTACTCACCGAGTCCTACGAACACCGATCCCCACCGAACAAATCGTCTGAGATCCCTCAAGATGAGTTGTCGGTTAACAAACACCGACAAACATTTCCACCGAAGCAATTCATCTCTACCCTCACGAACAAGTAGATCGGGTCGAAATCATTTTTGTTCTTCTTTTCTCCCCTTTTCTAGGTTCTTCGGATTTTTCATGGATTATTTGGGTTGAAGCGATGATATCCTAGGATTAGCTTCCCAACACGTAGAAGAACACTTGGGAGAAGTTTGGTTGCAGCCCCATTCGATTTGGTGAAGATCCAATCGATTTTGGTTTTGTCCTGTGGCATTTTTGGGCGTTCTGGGCAGTGGCGGACTGTCCGCCCCTTGGTCACGGACTGTTCGGCCATCGGGCTCAGCCAGACCAGAATGAGCGCAGTACGCACTGTTCACGGTCATTTTGACCGGCGGACAGTCCGCCGTGTAAGGCGCGGACAGTCCGCCAGTCGCGCAGGGACTTTGCAGCAGTGTTGTTGTTTTTGCTTCATAGCCGGCGGATAGTCCGCCAGGGTTTCGCGAATAGTCCGCCCCTGGCGCGGACAGTCCAGCACCAGCATCCCGGACAGTCCGTGAATCGGCTGTAGGTTGCATTTTAGTGCTTTCGCTCTCCCGGTTTTTCCGCTTCGTTTTTGGACTTCTCGTTTGCTCCTAGAGTTCACCTAGGAACCTCTCTAACTATCTTTGCTACGTGTTAGCATAGGTATTTGGAGGTATTCCGACGTAGCCCTCTATCTACGTTCGGGAGTCAGTTTTTGAGGCCGAACTTGACTCAGAGTTTTGGGAGTTTTGGTTTGCTCTCTTGTGTGGTGCCTCGCTGTGATCCTAGGGATCATCCATCCTCTTTCTGAGGGTCGTGGGCATCACGTTACGGTCCGAAGCTTTTGGGGTTGATTTTGTTGGGACAGAGGCCGTAATTTCGAAAGAAATTTTTAGGCTCCCATTCACCCCCCCTCTAGTCGCCTTGCTTTAGCATTTTTGGTCCTTCACCTTCTCCATGTGCAACTTGGGCAATCCTCGGATTAGGCCAAGTGAGCTAAGCCTTGCAAGCAAGTCGAAGCTCAAATGTCCAGGCCTTCTATGCCACTTCCAAAGATCAAAAGAAGAAGATCCAGCCACAAGACAACGAGAAATGCCAAAAGACTCCGAGAAATTCGCACGAAAGACATTCCCAAAGGGCGAGATCAAACATACAAGATCGCCCTAAGGATCCAAAATACGACTGAGATTCGGCTTAAAACGAATCTCATAGTCATCATCAAAAAGTTGCGAGACAAAAAGAAGGTTAAAATGCAAGTTAGAAACAAGAGCAACATCGCGCAACACAAAGTGTTTATTAACCCGCACAAACCCTCTAGACAACACCTTACCTTTGCTATTGTCGCCGAAGGTGATATACTCCTTTCCGGCAACAGGACTAAGACTGGAGAACCACTTGGCGTTTCCGGTCATGTGTCTTGAACACCTAGAATCCACCAACCAAATGTCCTCCAAAAGCTTTACCTACATCAATAAAAAGACATAGGGTGAGCAAACGGTCCAACACTAGGGTGAGTAAAATGGGAAGAATACCAGTGTTGGGCCGGCTGCTCAAAAGAACGGTTAGTAGAAAAACCATTCCTAGCACGCCTACGGGGGAAGGGATCACCACGTTTAGGAAAACGTGGTCCGCTAAGGGAAGAGCGTCCATCGCGGTACTCAAAACGCGGTGGGGGAAAACGCTCAACTACAAAGCCACCGCCACGGGTCCATAGCCCACAACTGCAGGCTCCCGCCGGGCACGACCTCCTCGAGGCCTAGGCCTAGGAACTTGAGGTTTTGGACCTCTAGGCCTAGCGGCATGCCTCTGAACATTCGGCACATGTACATGATGGAAAGGATGGTACATGTCTGTGTTGTTTATCTCCTTTGCATAGCGCGCCTGTCTCTTGCACCAAAAGCAAAACTCACTCAAGTGTCCATCTCTCCCACAGTGCTCACAATGGAACCTCACCACTCTCATAGGGGGTTGTTGGTACTCACAGTAGTGGGTGTGGATCACTTTGCCCTTATGTGGCATAAGCTCCTCCTAGATGGGTGGCATGGTGTCCAACTTGTTTTTCAGGTGGTTGGGCTTGGGAGACCATGTCTGTTTCTTGGGTGGAGCTCTCGGAGGTTCCACAAACACTCCATCCTTGGTGTTAGGTTTGAGAGGCACTTTGGGTGGAATCTTGGTCAGTTTGGGAGTACTGGTGGAGTTGGGCTTCTCACTCGGCTTAAGACCACTAAACTCTCCAACCTTCCTGAAAGATGAGGCACACTCAACACCCTGAGCAAAACCAACACCAGGACCTCCAGCAGCACGCTTGAATTGGGAGATCATCATCCCACGCTGCGGCTCTCCACTAGACACCCATGACAAGATGGTCCGAAGGTATGTGTTTTCCTCCTCGGTTTGCGTCTTGTCATGCTTCACATTGGCAATCTCCATCTCCAAGCCCTCACATAAAGCACACCTAACCACACAAGTGCTACCCGAGCTGGCCTTCTCAAGAGACATAATCTTGGCATTCTTCTCTGCCAACTCGGATTGCAAGCCTACACAAGACTTGCACGCACCTAGCAAAGAGGGTCTTGCCCTCAGCTCATCCGCCTCTCCTACCAAAGCAGCATACTTACCTCTCAAGGTGAGAAGGTCAGTCATGTGCTTGGTGCACATCTCACACTCATCCTCCTCAGTCACAACAACGGTGGACTTGACAGACTCAAGCTCCTTCACCGCATCCTCCCATTTCTGCCTAAACTCCTTCCGCTCTCTAGCAGCACGCCTAAGCAGCTTATCTTGACTAAGAAGCACGACAGTAAGTTTCTCGACCTCAGCAGAAAGCTTATCGGGTGTCTGAGATACCTGGGAGGTGTCGTCGACGTTGTCGTCGTTCCGAGGGATGTCCTCCAGCTCGCTGTCGACCTCCTTGTCGAGGGCCATGGTGCAGAAGCCCTTGTTGTCGGCGAAGAAGTAGAGGCCGTTCAGCTTGTCCTCGATCCTCTTCTTCTTCTCGGACATGTCGTCGCTTGAATAAGCGGAGTCGTCATCCGAGTCATCGACGTCGCTGAGCGTGGCGAAGAACGCGCGCTGCTCAGCCTGGGCCTTCTCCAAGTACTTCTTCTTGATGTACTCGTTGTTGAAGCCGCCCTTCCGCTTGTGCTTTGCGGGGACGTGCTTCTCCTTGCGCTTGCCGGAGTCGTACTTGTGCCCATGATCCGCCTTGCCGAAGACTTGCTTGTTCTTCTTCGGGCAATTGGCGATGAAGTGGTCAGGGTCACCGCACTCGAAACATCCCAAGCGTCCTCCTCCACGGTGACGGTTCATGCGGTTGTTGTGGAACCGCGAGAACCGGTTGGCAAGCAAAGCCAACTCATCATCCCCCATGAACTCCAGCTGCTCCTTTGTGACAAAAAGAAGAGAAGAGAGTGCAAATGCTCCAGAGGGGTTACAAGAAGATCAGCTAGAGACCAAAGCCATAGTCGGACTAGAAGGATTTTCATAAGAAGCCCTGGACATGGTGTCAATCTCACTAGACTTGAGCTTACTAAAGAGCTCGTCGCAAGTGAGGGTCTCATAGTTAGACGATTCGATGATCGCCTGGACCTTTGAGTGCCACATCGACCGATCGAGAGTATGCAAAAGCTTCAAAGCTCTCTCATGATCGTCGAAAGGCAACAACTCCTTGTTCGCTCTCATCTTGTTGACAATGACCTGAAAGCGAGCGAATAAACTCTCTATCTCTCGCCAGGCATGTGTCGGAAGTTCTCATACTCTCGCTTGTGCGACTCATAGAGATGGGTTTTGACTTGAGTGGTTCCCTCATGGAAACGCATGAGGGATGCCCAAATCTCCCGAGCCGTAGCGAGGTGAGAAACGAGATCAAACTCCGTCATGCTCGAGCATGAGAATAGAGCATTGCGGGCTCGGCTATTGGCATCGTGCTCATCGATCTGACGCTGAGTAGCATGAACAACCAAGACCTCGTAATCGACAGAGTTGCAAATATCCCAAATGGAAGCACCCATGCTCTGAAGATAGGCTGACATACGTATCTTCCAATACGCATAGTTTGTCCCATCGAAAAACGGCGGTTTGCCCATGCCGTGATCCATGTCACCTTCTGTGGATCTGGAACCGGCTAAGGTGGAAGATCCTTAACCTGCTTTGATGCCAATTGAAGGACCGAGAATGCAAAAGCAAGGCGACCAGAGGGGGGGTGAATGGGAGCCTAAAAATTTCTCTCGAAACTTTGGCCTCTGTCCCAAAAATCAACCCCAAAAGCTTCGGCCAAGAACATGATGCCCACGACCCTTGGAAGAGGGTGGATGATGCCTAGGATCACAGCGAGGCACCACAAGGCAAGAGTGAAACAAACGCCAAAAGCTTTGGCTCAAACTTGACCCCAAAAACCGAACCTCGAACGTAGGTGAAAGGCTATGTCGAGAAATCCCTAAATACCAATGCTAACAAGTACCAAAGATGTCTAGAGAGGTTCCTTGGTTAACTCAAGGGCCAAACAAGAAGTCCGAAAACCAAGCGAAAGAGCCGTGAGAGCAAACACACTAAAACTCAACCTACAGCAGGGTCCCGGACTGTCCGCCGGTACGGTCCCGGACTGTCCGGCTCAACCGCGGACTGTCGAGGGGATGGCGGACTGTCCGCCGGTGAAAATCCCCAAAACGCAGTGTTTCTGAAACTTCCCTGAGTGATCCCGGACTGTCCGCGGATCACAATGGAGGACTGTCCGCCGGTCAAACAAAGACAAGACAGCCGAAGAACACAGCCACTGGTCAGGCTCGTTCCCGACGCGTGGACTGTCCGCGGGGTGGTTGGCGGATTGTCCGCGACCACCCAGGGAGGGCGATTTCTGTAACACCCCCGGTGTTAAGCAATCCCTAAATGCATAATTTGGCATGGCATAAGCATAGCATCTCATCTTTTCTTGTGCATATGCTTGTGAATGCTTAAGTCCTTGTGTAGTGTCTAGTATAACCTTGTTTGCTTTCTGTTTCTAACCAAGTGCCTTATAACAAAGTTGTAGATCTTGATGAAGGGAACAACTTTGCTTTACAGCACTTTCTCAGAAAAAGCTGTTAAATTATGATTTCTTGCATTAGAAAAATGGTTTAGCACTAAAATTCTTTTAAACAACAGAATCTGGACTTGATCCTTAAAGATGATTTGTTCCTTACAAAATTCTAAGCAACTTTGCTTTTAGGACCTTTTCCCAGTTCGGCTTAGTTTGGGAGTTATGGAGCATCAAAGTTTTAAACCAAACTTCATTAGTTTAACCCCAGTGGACCCCGCCTGTCAGTCTCTTCTTCTTCTCCTTCGCGGACGCCGCTCCCTCCGCGCCGGCAGAATCCGCCCGCAGCCGCGAGACCGCTTCGCCAGCCGGCCAAACCACCGACTTCGCCGCCCGTGGTTTGCGCCCGAACTCGCCACGTCGCCCTGGCGCTCGACGCATGCTCGCCGCGTGTCGCGCGACGCCTGACGCCGCCGCGTCTGGTCGGGAGTTCCCCCGACGGGAACTGGCCAGGTGCAATGCACCTAGCACTTCGTTCCTTTTGCCTTCGCTCCGCTCCGTGCTTGCAACCAGAGGAGCATTCCATTGCTCGCTCTCTCCCTCGCTCCACTCCACTCCACATCTTCACCAGAGCTCGCCCAAACCGCCATTGCCGCCGAACTCCGGCGAGCAATTTCTCGCTCCACCGCTCACCACCGTTCGATTCATCTCGCCAGTCTCTCCGCCTTGACCTCCTCTTTCTCCGGCAAGGGTTGGTTTCCCCTCTCTCCCTCTCTAGCCGCCGGAACAGCAGATGCCATCCTCAAGCTTCCGCCATGGCCGCCACCGTGACCTTCATGTGGACCGGTCATCTCCGGCCAAGCCATCCCAAACCGAGCCCTGTTCTAGTCTTCTCTACCTCCGCAGTAGCTTAGAGTTAGTTGGAGACCTCTCTTTCGCCGTGTTTCAGCCGGAACCGAGCCGTGTCGTCGCCGTGTCCGCCATGGACCACCGCCGTGCATCGCTCCGAGCAATGCCGGGGATGCCGAAGCCCGAGAGTTGCTCCAATAGGTCGCTTAGGTCTTGCTTGGGCTAGTGCTAACCTCGCCGAGTCGCAAGCCGCCGGGAAGAGTTCCGCCGCCGAGTCGCAGAGCCGCCGCTCCGCCATGGCCGCCGTCGAGCTTGCTCCGGTATCCCTCTGGCTTAGCAAGTCGGTTAGTCGTGTTCGTCTCGAAAACCCGCACCTAGGCATGGTCTCAGTGTCACCGGAAGCGTCGCCGTCGACGAGCTAGGGCCGGTCAACGACCACGGCGCCAAACTCCACCGTTGACTGCCGAGCCTGGCCTCGCGCAGTAGCTTGCCGAGCCTGGCCTCGGTAGCTTAGTCGCCTGTTTAGTAAGCCTCGGCTGCGTCGCGTAAGCCTCGGTCGAGTCGAGCCAAGTCAAGTGCGCCGAGCCTTCGCCTTCGCTTTCGCCTCGAGCCTCGGCTGAGTCAGGCTGAGTGTGTTGAGCCTCGGCCGAGCCAGCCGAGTGTATCAAGCGTTGCCTCGAGCCTCGGCAGAGTTAGTGAGCCTCGGCCGAATCGTTGAGTGTGTCTGAGCCTCGGCCGAATCGGGTCGGGTGTGCCGAGCGTCTGTCATATGCCTCGGCTGAATCGAGTTGGGTGCCCGTAGCGTATAGGGTTGAGTTTTCTTTTATTTGATTTTGCAGAATTTGTGTAAAGGCTTCAAAAATTCCTACAAGGCTCATTTTAAGTCCAAATCATGTGAAACAAATCTTGTTGAGTTCAGCATGATTAGATCTAACTGTGAAGTCTGTTGAATGCATTCTTGGTGACATTTTTATGTGTGGATTTATTTACATTAGAAAAGTGCTGATAACTTGGAAAATGCATAACTAATTATATATCAGTCAGAAAAATGTGATTCCAGTTTTGTTAGGTTTGTATGAAGGTGTAGTTTCAGAGAAAAATATAATATGAGGTTGTTCTGTGAATTAATTTGACAGTAGCTTTTAAAATGGTTAAATGTCGTTTCCTTGTTATTTTGTAGTAATTAAAATATGTGGGATATGAACTTGGTAATTTTTACTGACTGCTCTTATGCTAAGAAGTTCTTAGGAAAATTATGGAATCTGTTGTTTGACACTTTTTGCTAGGGTGTGTAGTTCGAAGCACCTTTCCATGATAGAATTTGTCTTTTTCATAGAGAATGGAGTTTAAGTTTAAATGGGGTGAAATTTGGACAGGGAGATGGATTAGGTGCTGTAAATTTCCAGTAATTTCTGTAGATTTTTCTGAAGCTATCTAGGATGGGTTGCTGTTATAGGCTAGTTTAATTAGATTTATTTCAGCAAGTAATTAGAGGGTAATAAACTCATTAAGTATACTTTGATGTGGTGACAACATAACTTAACAAGTTGAATGTGGGAAGTTAAGCAGTTGAGTAGCAGTAGATGACATGTGCTTACCTCCTGAGTGTTGTCAATTTGCCATCACGTTTGCATTCTAGGTGCATTCATCCTATTCATGCGCACTATGCATCATACAGGATCAGCGGAGGAGATCCAGACCCAGTCGATACTGGAAGAGCCCAGTCCGGAGGAGAACTTGACAGAAGAAGCCGAAGGGACCGACGCCGACGAGTTGCCCGAGTGCCGCGATCACCGTCCGTCGGACTTTGAGAAAGGCAAGCCCCGGAGCATTCTAACTCCTACGGTTTGCAAATGCTTTACAATTAACCTGATGATGGATGTTGCATTAGGTTATAGGAATTGATTGCTACCGTTGATGCATTATTACTTATCCTTGTCCACCTGCAATATATCTTGATATCCCTGTTTAGGTCTAGGCTCGTTATATGCTTAACCCTGCTTAGACCGGTAAAAGTCGGGTGATTTCCTGTCTCCCGCAATAGGTGGATACTGATCATGTTTAGCCTGTGCTATCATGAGATAACCATGTGATAATTAATCTGAGACGGAGGCGGGATGTAAGAGCATCAGGACACGGGTTCTGTGTGCTAGTAGTCTCCCGTCTGTGTCGCATAGGACCCGTTCGGGAATGTCCCTTCAGTCAAATTGAACGCGTCGATCACTTAACGGAGTTGGTCTGAGTACCTCCCGTGAAGCCGAGTAAGGTTATTCGAGCCGGAGATGGAGATGTTGACGCCTAACACCCAGGGCCTCAGCTGTACCGTGGGCAATTATTCTGATCGACCTGGCATGGTCCGAGGGCAGGCAGGGCCTGATCGACCTGGCATGACCGTGGGCAGTTATAGATTGAGCGACCTGGCACTGAGATAACCCCCGGTGTAGAAGGGCCCATGGCCGTCCCGCGCGTTGTGTTCTCGAATCTCCTGACTGGTAGCTTACGACTGCCGTAGCCGGAATGTGCCGGGCGAGTGTGAGACATTTTATCCCCAGCTGGGTAGGAATCGATTATAATCGCCATCGCTCCTGGACAGTGAGCAGTTGAGTTTAGATCATCTCCCGTAGAACTTATGGAACTAAAATGGTTATGGAATGTGAAAGGCTATTGATGAAATAGTCACTCTTGATTGATTAATTAGCAAGTGCTTGTTTAGTACAGGTGCAAATCTAGTAAGGTAGAGTTAATGACTAAAAGCAATTGCCAACATCTGAAACTGAGTTTTATTACTAAAGCTTTCATGCAAATGAGTATGTACAGCCAACCCCACATATATAGCCTACATGATCCTTGGTGTCTCATTATTTCTGGTTTGTCGGGTAAGTCTAGCTGAGTACCTTCTCGTACTCAGGGTTTTATTTCCCTTGTTGTTGCAGATGGCCAGTGCTTCTTTGGTTACTGCGAGAACTGCTTGTACCCGGTAACGGGTGATGACTAGACCAAGGGCATGGTCAACACTTATCTCATCTGTTGCTTTTGTGGACCCAGTCAACTGATGGCACCGTATTTATGAACAATCCAAACTTATGTTTTAAAGACTATGTTGCTTCCGCTACTACTATCAAATCATGGTTTGTAATATTATTTCGTACTCCGATGTAATTTGAACTATGTGCAACTGTGTTGTAATCTGTGAGCATGTTCACTGAACTAGTACGATCTTGGCTGGATGACGTTGAATGATTTGAAATCCTTCGAGATTTCCGGACTACCGGGTTTGTACGAGCTTAAGTACTCGATGATTTCTGCGAGAGCGGAGGTTTTCAGTGCTTAATCTGGTGCAAATTGGTCGGTTCTGTTACAGCTGGCATCGGAGCAAGGTTCAGTGTTACTGTTCATAGGTGTATTTTTAAAAATAGTATTTTGCAAAGAATAAAGCTGTATTTGCCAACTTATAGTTTTATTAGGATTTGGAAAATCTTAAGGATTAAAGCTAAGGTGTGCCAGTGACCAAGTCCTTATGCCCAATAGGAATTTAGGTGGCTATTTAAGTACTAACTTGGGGGTTGTGCATCATATTTAAATTCTGTTATTTCTGTCGTCCATACGGCAAGGGTGAAATTGTATGGGTGCTATTCTTCGGAATAGTAATGTATGGATCATTTGCCTCTACGCCAAGGTAATAAGTGAGTTGTGAGAGCGTGATTGGACAACCGCCAATCTAGGGGAGTGCTTGAATGATGCTGACATGTATACCTGTTGCACACAAGTATATGTGAAAGTATTAATTGTGGGAGTAACACTTTCCTGATGGGTGCATATACTGCTTACGTGTATACCGGGTGTGCACCTAAGCCAGTATTAGATTTAATTTTCAGCAATGCATGATATTCATATTGTGGGCAGGGCTGAAATGAACTTTCTGCAGGTACACTAACTTGCGAACGTGTAGTACGCTAGTTAACGCTATGAGTGAACGTTGTATGCCACCGTCTAGCCGATAGATTGTTAGGCAGTGAGGACGTATGTTACGCTCATGCATCATGATCATATAATTTTGCATTAATCTTACTTCCTTCCTTATGTTATCCGTCCCGATCTTAAATAAAAGTTGTTCTCAACTAATTAAAAACTATGTGGATACACTTCTTTCAGATGGCCCGCACTAAGCGTACCGCCCGCAAGTCGACCGGAGGCAGGAGGCCCAATTACATGCTGGGTCCTTGGACCGAGGAGGGATCCGAGGATTTTCTGGAGGAGTTCGGCATGCCTACTCTTTTGTGGAGGGTGCTGCACTTAGTCGGATACCAGGAGGGCCAAGAGCCGCAGTATGAGTGGCATCGAGTTCAGTTTTCAGAGGATCGCTACATGTACACAGTTGAGGTGGACGTGCCCAGCCGTGATCCGCAGGATCATGTGTGGTGCCGCAGGGTGTTTGCTCTTCAGGGCAGGACTCCTTGGGATGGAGCCAACCAAGTTGCGTACACTGTTCTTCGGGACATCATGGAGGATCATCCAGAGGTAGTTGCCCAGGCCACAGCCGGTGTCTTTCCTACAGCAGATCCGTACCAGTCAGTGTGGCGTCAGCCGGGTGCCACTGTGTTGGGGACTAGTTCTTCAGAGCGTGAGCACTGCGCAGGGCCATCTGGGAGTGCGATGGCTGCACTCATGGCTACCTACGGGTGTCTGTCACGTAGCTACGACCACCTGGACCACATCCTCAGTGAGGAGATAGCTGCACATCACCAGGGTCAGGAGGCGCATGCTACAGAGGTCGACCTTCTTACCACTCAGCTAGCTCACATGACCGTTGAGAGAGACCAGGCTCGTCAGAGGGAGCAGGAGACGGCACAGCAGCTTAGTGACCAGCAGGGTATGACGACCTTCTTATCCACTTTCATGGCCGAGACTGAGGAGTCGTTTCATCGTGTTTTTCTTGAGGGCATTCGTGCGACTGAGCAGAACAGGCTTCTCAGGCTACAGGTGGGAGATTTGGAGCTGCAACTTCATCATCTCCAGGACTACAATGATCGCCTAAATGAGGAGATTCATCGCCGTGAGAATGAGAGGAACCCTATCTTTCCTCAGGAGGACCCGGATTCTCATGCTTCGTCTAGTGGTTCTTCGGACATCTCGATTGATGATGATGACGACGATGGTGCCGTTAGGGAGTAGACTAGTTAGTGTTAGCGCGTAGTGGTCTTATCTCATATCGTAGCGCTTGATCTTTTGGGTAACATGTGGATGTAAGAATGTGTGTTGGACCTATGTGCGTATGGCGCAAAACCTTTAAAAGTCCCATATGTATGGGCACCTACGGATGTTATGTTGACCTTTGTATGTTATGTGATGAGCATCTTTTATCATGCGATGATGCGTTGTGGATCCAAATTTATTATGCCTCTGTAATTGTTCGGTGAATTCGTTTTCCGAATAATTTTTGTTGGCATGGTTTATTGTTCTCCGCAATTTGGCAACGTCGTTTAATGATTATTGCTATCGCTACATGTAGATGACAACGACTCGCAGTGGAGCGGGTGGTAGTGGTGGTAATGATGGTAACAGGGAAAACCGCGATCCACCACCTCCTCCACCACCCACAGCTGAGCAACTCTTCGCTCAGTTCTTGGGAAGTCAACGCAACATCGAGGCGCTTCTGCGAGAGAATTTGGCGCATGGCAATCCCCGCCCTGAGCCAAATCAGTACAGCTCGTTCAAGGATTTTCTGGACACAAGGCCGCCAATTTTCAAGGAAGCCACAGAACCTCTAGAAGCAGAAGAATGGCTGCATACAATCGAGCAGAAGTTTCGACTGCTCAGGCTTACAGAAGAATTAAAGGCAGAATATGCTGCGCATCAGTTACAAGGACCAGCCGGGATTTGGTGGGGTCATCACCGCACCACCTACCCTGCCAATGTTTCCGTCACCTGGAGAATGTTCACTGCCGCTGTTCGTGGGCACTACATTCCGCCAGGCTTGACTCAGATGAAGATGGCTGAATTCATGAGCTTAACCCAAGGAACTCGATCAGTGACCGAGTATCATCACTTGTTCAACTCTTTATCTCGCTATGCACCAGATTTTGTTGATACCGATGCTAAGTAGATAGCTAGCTTTAAGAGAGGACTGAATACTAAGATGGGAAAATCAGTGGGTACTTCATCCCGCACAGTTTTCAATGACTTCATCAGTGACTGCCTGATCCAGGAGAACCACAACAATAAGCATACTGCAAGCAAGGCTAGGAAGAGGACCCTGGAATCTGGACCATCTCAGTATAGAGGACCACCAGCCCAGCGTTCTCAATACCGACCACCAGCACCTGGGGCTCGTTTCAGGCCGCCTCAGAAGAAAGGACAGCAGCAAGCTCAGCGTGGTCAACGACCATACAAGGTGGCAGCAAGTCAGGCTCGAGCAGGACAAGGCAGCTCAACTGGGACCAAGCCCATAGTTCGGGGACCGTGCTTCAATTGTAACCAAGAGGGGCACTTTGCAAGGTATTGCCCACATCCCAAGAAGCAACAGACTAATTACCCAGCGCGTCTGCATAACATGACTGCTGAAGAAGCTCGTGCAGGAGAACCCGTGACTGCCGGTATGTGTCTCGTGAACCATCATCCTGCAGTTGTTTTATTTGATACTGGATCATCGCATTCTTTCATGAGCAAGGCATTTGCACAAAAGCATAATCAAGAAATGTCTGAAATGGATTATGGGTTTCGCGTGAGCTCCGTAGGGAGTAGCGTGTTATCTAGACAGATGGTGTGTAATGTGACCATCGATATTGGAGGGCATAAATTTGGAGCCAACTTAGTAGTTTTGCCGGGACTAAGTATGGATGTAGTCTTAGGCATGAGTTGGATGACCATGTGGAATGCGGTGTTAGACACTGCAAACAGAACTCTTACCTTATCTGATAGTCGGACAGGTAACAAGCTTCGCATATCTCTTCCTCGAGGTTCCGATCTTGTTGACTTATCTTGTACTCTTGCTATAGAAGACCTCTCCAAAATTCCAGTTGTTAGGGATTTTCCGGACGTGTTTCCAGATGAGTTACCAGGGTTACCACCGAAGAGAGCAGTGGAGTTTGTGATAGAGTTGTTACCAGGAACTGCACCAATCTCTAGGAGACCGTATCGAATGCCGCCCAATGAGCTGGCAGAACTCAAGACCCAGATCAAGGAACTCTTGGACAAGGGATTCATTCAACCCAGTGTATCAGAATGGGGTTGCCCAGCTTTGTTTGTCAAAAAGAAGGATAAGTCCTTGCGCATGTGTGTGGATTATCGTCCACTCAATGCCGTGACTGTTAAGAATAAGTATCCGTTACCTAGGATAGACATTCTTTTTGATCAATTATCAAGAGCCAAGGTGTTTTCCAAGATAGATTTGAGATCGGGATACCATCAGATTCGAATCAGACCGCAGGATATTCCAAAGACCGCTTTCTCAACCAGATACGGGTTATATGAGTATCTTGTCATGTCCTTTGGATTAACAAATGCTCCAGCATACTTCATGAGTTTGATGAACTCCGTGTTCATGCCAGAATTGGATAAGTTTGTGGTAGTGTTCATTGATGATATTTTGGTTTACTCGGAAAATGCAGAAGATCATGAGGAACATTTGAGAGTTGTCTTATCTAGACTCAGGGAACACAAGCTCTATGCTAAATTCAGCAAGTGTGAATTTTGGTTGAAAAAGGTACAATTTCTTGGTCATATTTTGTCGGAAGAAGGAATCTCAGTTGACCCTAGTAAAGTACAAGAAGTCATGGACTGGAAAGCTCCTACTTCAGTTGGTGAAATCCGGAGTTTTCTCGGCTTAGCAGGATATTACCGTCGATTTATTCCCGATTTCTCCAAAATTGCAAAGCCAATGACAAGTTTGTTGCAAAAGAATCAGAAATTTGAATGGACAGAGAAGTGCGAAACTGCTTTCCATACCTTGCGGAAACTGTTGACCACTGCTCCTATTTTAGCTCAACCAGATGTTGAGAAACCCTTTGATGTCTTTTGTGATGCGTCAAAGGTAGGCCTAGGTTGTGTTCTCATGCAAGACGGCAGAGTAATTGCTTATGCTTCGCGGCAATTGCGGAAGCATGAAGTGAATTACCCGACCCACGATCTGGAATTAGCTGCCGTGGTACATGCTTTGAAGATTTGGAGACACTATCTGCTTGGGAATGTCTGCAATATGTACACCGACCACAAGAGTCTTAAATATATTTTCACGCAAGCAGAATTGAATATGAGGCAAAGAAGATGGCTGGAATTGATTAAGGATTATAATCTTCAAATTCACTATCATCCAGGCAAGGCGAATGTTGTGGCCGATGCTCTGAGCCGGAAATCACACTGTAATGCTATGAAGATTCTACCAGAGGATGAGTTCAGCTTAACACATGCTGCAGTGCTACATGATTTAGAGTTGCGCAATGTGTTAGTTGACCAAATTATAGAAGGACAGAAAACCGATAAAGGGATCTATCATATTAAGGAAAGGCTCAAGGATGAAAGAGAGGCCGATAAGCATTTTCGAGTTGACGAAAATGGAGTTCTATGGTTTAACCAGCGTTTAGTGGTGCCTAAGGATAGAGAACTCAGGAATCGGATCATGGATGAAGCACATTTGTCCAAATTATCTATTCATCCTGGAAGTACAAAAATGTACCAAGATTTGCGTCCGAAATTCTGGTGGACCAAAATGAAGAAAGAAATTGCTGCTTATGTGGCCAGATGCGATACTTGTTGTCGAGTAAAAGCTATTCATTTGAAACCAGCTGGAATGCTTCAGCCATTAGCTATACCTGAATGGAAGTGGGAAGAAGTAAGCATGGATTTTATCGTTGGTTTACCCACTACTCAGAAGGGTAATGATTCAATTTGGGTAATTGTGGACCGTCTCACAAAGACCGCACATTTCATTCCAGTCAAGACCAACTATAAGGCCCCAGATTATGCAGAGATCTACATAAGTCAGATTGTGCGACTGCACGGTGTACCAAGGGTTATAGTCTCTGATCGCGGACCACAGTTTACTGCACCTTTTTGGGAAAAGTTGCAAAAGGAGTTAGGCACGAACTTAGTCCGGAGCTCAGCTTACCATCCGCAAACGTCGGGGCAGACAGAGAGAGTGAATCAAGTTCTAGAGGATATGTTAAGAGCCTGTGTTTTATCAGCAAAAGGTTCTTGGGAGAAATGGTTACCTTTAGCAGAATTTTCTTACAACAATAGCTATCAAGAAAGTATACAGATGGCTCCTTTTGAAGCTCTGTATGGTAGAAGATGCAGGACACCGATAAACTGGGTAGAACCAGGAGAACGCCGATATTATGGAATTGACTTTGTCAAGGAAGCAGAAGAGCAAGTCAGAACGATACAGCAACATATCGCAGCCGCACAATCCCGACAGAAAAGCTATGCCGATAAACGGAGGAAACCACTTGAGTTTGATGAAGGTGACTATGTTTATCTGAAGGTTTCGCCGATGAAAGGTGTGAAACGCTTTGGGGTCAAAAGGAAGTTAGCACCAAGGTTCGTGGGACCTTACAGAATTGTGCAAAAGAAGGGAGAAGTGGCTTATCAACTGCAATTGCCGGAACATTTGAAGGCTATTTTCCCAGTGTTTCATGTCTCGCAATTGAAGAAATGTCTTCGAGTACCAGAAGAAGAGGTACAACCAGCTAGTATCAAATTGCAATCTGATCTCACTTACTCAATTACACCATGTCGAGTGCTTGATGAAAAAGAAAGAGCGACCCGCGGAAGAATCGTGAAGCAATATAAGGTATCTTGGAGTGAGCAAGATGACCGGGATGCTACCTGGGAGACGGATGACTATCTAAAGGAAGTATACCCACACTTTTATAAGAAATGGTTCGTAACCCAAATCTCGGGACGAGATTTCTTTTAAGGAGGGGAGGGCTGTAACACCCCCGGTGTTAAGCAATCCCTAAATGCATAATTTGGCATGGCATAAGCATAGCATCTCATCTTTTCTTGTGCATATGCTTGTGAATGCTTAAGTCCTTGTGTAGTGTCTAGTATAACCTTGTTTGCTTTCTGTTTCTGACCAAGTGCCTTATAACAAAGTTGTAGATCTTGATGAAGGGAACAACTTTGCTTTACAGCACTTTCTCAGAAAAAGCTGTTAAATTATGATTTCTTGCATTAGAAAAATGGTTTAGCACTAAAATTCTTTTAAACAACAGAATCTGGACTTGAGCCTTAAAGATAATTTGTTCCTTACGAAATTCTAAGCAACTTTGCTTTTAGGACCTTTTCCCAGTTCGGCTTAGTTTGGGAGTTATGGAGCATCAAAGTTTTAAACCAAACTTCATTAGTTTAACCCCAGTGGACCCCGCCTGTCAGTCTCTTCTTCTTCTCCTTCGCGGACGCCGCTCCCTCCGCGCCGGCAGAATCCGCCCGCAGCCGCGAGACCGCTTCGCCGGCCGGCCAAACCACCGACTTCGCCGCCCGTGGTTTGCGCCCGAACTCGCCACGTCGCCCTGGCGCTCGACGCATGCTCGCCGCGTGTCGCGCGACGCCTGACGCCGCCGCGTCTGGTCGGGAGTTCCCCCGACGGGAACTGGCCAGGTGCAATGCACCTAGCACTTCGTTCCTTTTGCCTTCGCTCCGCCCCGTGCTTGCAACCAGAGGAGCATTCCATTGCTCGCTCTCTCCCTCGCTCCACTCCACTCCACATCTTCACCAGAGCTCGCCCAAACCGCCATTGCCGCCGAACTCCGGCGAGCAATTTCTCGCTCCACCGCTCACCACCGTTCGATTCATCTCGCCAGTCTCTCCGCCTTGACCTCCTCTTTCTCCGGCAAGGGTTGGTTTCCCCTCTCTCCCTCTCTAGCCGCCGGAACAGCGGATGCCATCCTCAAGCTTCCGCCATGGCCGCCACCGTGACCTTCATGTGGACCGGTCATCTCCGGCCAAGCCATCCCAAACCGAGCCCTGTTCTAGTCTTCTCTACCTCCGCAGTAGCTTAGAGTTAGTTGGAGACCTCTCTTTCGCCGTGTTTCAGCCGGAACCGAGCCGTGTCGTCGCCGTGTCCGCCATGGACCACCGCCGTGCATCGCTCCGAGCAATGCCGGGGATGCCGAAGCCCGAGAGTTGCTCCAATAGGTCGCTTAGGTCTTGCTTGGGCTAGTGCTAACCTCGCCGAGTCGCAAGCCGCCGGGAAGAGTTCCGCCGCCGAGTCGCAGAGCCGCCGCTCCGCCATGGCCGCCGTCGAGCTTGCTCCGGTATCCCTCTGGCTTAGCAAGTCGGTTAGTCGTGTTCGTCTCGAAAACCCGCATCTAGGCATGGTCTCAGTGTCACCGGAAGCGTCGCCGTCGACGAGCTAGGGCCGGTCAACGACCACGGCGCCAAACTCCGCCGTTGACTGCCGAGCTTGGCCTCGCGCAGTAGCTTGCCGAGCCTGGCCTCGGTAGCTTAGTCGCCTGTTTAGTAAGCCTCGGCTGCGTCGCGTAAGCCTCGGTCGAGTCGAGCCAAGTCAAGTGCGCCGAGCCTTCGCCTTCGCTTTCGCCTCGAGCCTCGGCTGAGTCAGGCTGAGTGTGTTGAGCCTCGGCCGAGCCAGCCGAGTGTATCAAGCGTTGCCTCGAGCCTCGGCAGAGTTAGTGAGCCTCGGCCGAATCGTTGAGTGTGTCTGAGCCTCGGCCGAATCGGGTCGGGTGTGCCGAGCGTCTGTCATATGCCTCGGCTGAATCGAGTTGGGTGCCCGTAGCGTATAGGGTTGAGTTTTCTTTTATTTGATTTTGCAGAATTTGTGTAAAGGCTTCAAAAATTCCTACAAGGCTCATTTTAAGTCCAAATCATGTGAAACAAATCTTGTTGAGTTCAGCATGATTAGATCTAACTGTGAAGTCTGTTGAATGCATTCTTGGTGACATTTTTATGTGTGGATTTATTTACATTAGAAAAGTGCTGATAACTTGGAAAATGCATAACTAATTATATATCAGTCAGAAAAATGTGATTCCAGTTTTGTTAGGTTTGTATGAAGGTGTAGTTTCAGAGAAAAATATAATATGAGGTTGTTCTGTGAATTAATTTGACAGTAGCTTTTAAAATGGTTAAATGTCGTTTCCTTGTTATTTTGTAGTAATTAAAATATGTGGGATATGAACTTGGTAATTTTTACTGACTGCTCTTATGCTAAGAAGTTCTTAGGAAAATTATGGAATCTGTTGTTTGACACTTTTTGCTAGGGTGTGTAGTTCGAAGCACCTTTCCATGATAGAATTTGTCTTTTTCATAGAGAATGGAGTTTAAGTTTAAATGGGGTGAAATTTGGACAGGGAGATGGATTAGGTGCTGTAAATTTCCAGTAATTTCTGTAGATTTTTCTGAAGCTATCTAAGATAGGTTGCTGTTATAGGCTAGTTTAATTAGATTTATTTCAGCAAGTAATTAGAGGGTAATAAACTCATTAAGTATACTTTGATGTGGTGACAACATAACTTAACAAGTTGAATGTGGGAAGTTAAGCAGTTGAGTAGCAGTAGATGACATGTGCTTACCTCCTGAGTGTTGTCAATTTGCCATCACGTTTGCATTCTAGGTGCATTCATCCTATTCATGCGCACTATGCATCATACAGGATCAGCGGAGGAGATCCAGACCCAGTCGATACTGGAAGAGCCCAGTCCGGAGGAGAACTTGACAGAAGAAGCCGAAGGGACCGACGCCGACGAGTTGCCCGAGTGCCGCGATCACCGTCCGTCGGACTTTGAGAAAGGCAAGCCCCGGAGCATTCTAACTCCTACGGTTTGCAAATGCTTTACAATTAACCTGATGATGGATGTTGCATTAGGTTATAGGAATTGATTGCTACCGTTGATGCATTATTACTTATCCTTGCCCACCTGCAATATATCTTGATATCCCTGTTTAGGTCTAGGCTCGTTATATGCTTAGCCCTGCTTAGACCGGTAAAAGTCGGGTGATTTCCTGTCTCCCGCAATAGGTGGATACTGATCATGTTTAGCCTGTGCTATCATGAGATAACCATGTGATAATTAATCTGAGACGGAGGCGGGATGTAAGAGCATCAGGACACGGGTTCTGTGTGCTAGTAGTCTCCCGTCTGTGTCGCATAGGACCCGTTCGGGAATGTCCCTTCAGTCAAATTGAACGCGTCGATCACTTAACGGAGTTGGTCTGAGTACCTCCCGTGAAGCCGAGTAAGGTTATTCGAGCCGGAGATGGAGATGTTGACGCCTAACACCCAGGGCCTCAGCTGTACCGTGGGCAACTATTCTGATCGACCTGGCATGGTCCGAGGGCAGGCAGGGCCTGATCGACCTGGCATGACCGTGGGCAGTTATAGATTGAGCGACCTGGCACTGAGATAACCCCCGGTGTAGAAGGGCCCATGGCCGTCCCGCGCGTTGTGTTCTCGAATCTCCTGACTGGTAGCTTACGACTGCCGTAGCCGGAATGTGCCGGGCGAGTGTGAGACATTTTATCCCCAGCTGGGTAGGAATCGATTATAATCGCCATCGCTCCTGGACAGTGAGCAGTTGACTTTAGATCATCTCCCGTAGAACTTATGTAACTAAAATGGTTATGGAATCTGAAAGGCTATTGATGAAATAGTCACTCTTGATTGATTAATTAGCAAGTGCTTGTTTAGTACAGGTGCAAATCTAGTAAGGTAGAGTTAATGACTAAAAGCAATTGCCAACATCTGAAACTGAGTTTTATTACTAAAGCTTTCATGCAAATGAGTATGTACAGCTAACCCCACATATATAGCCTACATGATCCTTGGTGTCTCATTATTTCTGGTTTGTCGGGTAAGTCTAGCTGAGTACCTTCTCGTACTCAGGGTTTTATTTCCCTTGTTGTTGCAGATGGCCAGTGCTTCTTTGGTTACTGCGAGAACTGCTTGTACCCGGTAACGGGTGATGACTAGACCAAGGGCATGGTCAACACTTATCTCATCTGTTGCTTTTGTGGACCCAGTCAACTGATGGCACCGTATTTATGAACAATCCAAACTTATGTTTTAAAGACTATGTTGCTTCCGCTACTACTATCAAATCATGGTTTGTAATATTATTTCGTACTCCGATGTAATTTGAACTATGTGCAACTGTGTTGTAATCTGTGAGCATGTTCACTGAACTAGTACGATCTTGGCTGGATGACGTTGAATGATTTGAAATCCTTCGAGATTTCTGGACTACCGGGTTTGTACGAGCTTAAGTACTCGATGATTTCTGCGAGAGCGGAGGTTTTCAGTGCTTAATCTGGTGCAAATTGGTCGGTTCTGTTACAATTTCGGTCGCCCTCAACTCAAATCACCCCAAATTTGATTCAAATCGAAATCCCTTGATCCCAAACTTCGAGCAAATGATCACAAGGTAGTTGGAACACTATCCCCAAGAAATCATCCGCTCAAATGAACTCAAACAACGGGAAATCAAAGGGGAAGGTGTATGAAACGAAAAAGCGCCACGAAAACGAAATTGACCTGATCTACTTGTTCGTGAGGAGTTAGATGAATTCCTTCGGTGGAAATGATCTCCTCACTAGAAAGAACAAGTTGATTCAAGTGGAATTCGAAAAGACGCAGTAGAGAGGGAGAATGAGTGATGGGAAATTCATGGAGAAACGAAGAACGCGAAGAACACGAACAAAACGCGAATCAACACCACGAATTTCAGCCACAAATCGTCCCCACGAGGAGACAACGGGATTACGGTCCTGTTTCCTCAAAATCTCCAGTACACAGAGGTTCTCTGCGGATCTCAGTAGCTACAACAGGGAATGGGAGAGAGGAACCCTAGAATGAAAATAGCAAATGGCTGAGATGGTGAGGGAGGTGGGTGTCTGTAACACCCTAGGTGTTAAGCAACCTTAAATGCATAACTTGACATCTCATGAGCATAAAGCATCATCATCTCTTGATTGCATTCCTTTTTGTTAAGTGTCATTTCATGTGTGCTCTTGTGATGCTCTGCTTGTTAGAATGCTTGTTGGTCTTGGTTGTGGAGTGTTAGAGTCTTCTTAGTAGTTGAACCTTGTTGTGGAGTCAAAATGAAGCTAGGTTTATGTTGGTCATTTTGGCTAACCAAGTCTCTAACCCTAGTTGCCTTAATAGAGCCCTAGGAGTCCTTTTGTTTGACTAACTGAGACTTCCTTTATAGAAGCTTTGTATGACTGTGGGCCCTTAACCAAAAGTGTGTAGAATTTAGTATAGAACAAAAGTTGTTTAAGGCCCAACTCATGAAAATGGGTTTAGCAAGGTGTTTTGGGACCCACAAGGAAGATTTGAGGGAGTTTAGACTTAGAAAATTTTCCAAGTCCCTAACTGGCAAAACAGTTTCATGGAGTCAACTTTGGAGCTTTCTCAGAAGCAATCTAGGCCGAACCAAGGATCAATCTTGTAACCAAAGTTGTAGATGACATGTAGCTCTAAGCAAAGGAGCAAGTGGTTTAGCTTTTCATCGAGCAGATTAGGAGATAATCGCGGTCAAAAACCGGCTGTCAGTCGGCCTGATGGCCACTGAACCGGGCTGGGCCGTGCCGTGCCCGACGCGCGCGCGCGGCGTCGTGGCCGACCGCGCCAGAACTCGGCCGCCGCGTGGCGCCCGACGGCTGGTCAGGCCAGCGCTCGAGCGCGGCGTGGCGAGCACAAGCCAGCCTCGCCCCCGTCCGAACCTCCCTCCATCCTATCGCCTGCGCGCGCTCTTCTCCCTCTCTCGTTCTCCCGCCGGAGCCGAGCGGAAAAGCCGCGGGCGCCGCCGCCGTTCGTCGCCGTCCCGCCGCCACACCGTCCATCCAACCACCCACCAAGCCTCACCGTGAGCTCCCGCACCTCGTGCTACCTTTAGCACCCCGTAGGAAGCCCTAGGCAAGCCCCGGGATGAGTCGCCGCCATGGCCGCCATGACCGCTGAGCTCGGTTCGCCGTGGCCGGCCACCTTCCCGTGGTTTTCGTGTTGCCCTAGCCCCCGTTCGTGAGTCGGTGAGGTCCGCGGAGGAAGAAGGGGGAGTTGGTTGGGCCGATTAGGGTTTGGTAGAGCCAGTACGCTGTCGTCCGCCGCTCGCCATGGTCGCCGGAGTTGGCACCGCCGTGGACGCGGGTGCTTGGAGCACGCACCCTGGCTTCCGAGCCTTGGGTTAGGGTTAGGAAGGTCGCTGGAGTAGGATTAGGGTGTTAGTTTGGCTCGTCGGGGTCGGAATCGGCCGGCGTAGCCACGGCCGCGCCACCGCGTCCGCCATCGCCGACGGCGAGCTCGATCCGAGCTTGCGCTGGCCAAATAGGAGCACCCTCGGGTGCGGAAGAAGGAGGGGAGTCCATCGGTGGAGTTGGTTTCGCCGGAAAGTTCGCCGACGGCGAGCTTCGCCGCGGTCAACTCCTCCCCTTTTCTGTGAGTATGACGGGTGGGGTCGGGTTGACCCGAGGGCCCGCGCGTCAGTGACTCAGGTTCCGTCTGTGTGCACTGGTTCGGGTGCACGTAGCAGTTTAGGTTTGAATGTTTTTCAGGGTTTTGTTTAAATAGTTTCAGAAATTGTTGCATTGCTTGTTTAATTCATATCTTGCAAAGTATAAATGCTAAAAAGGTGAAACAAGTTTTGTTAGGATTGTTATGTTGAGTTCTATGCATGAAAAATATAATATGTCCAATTAGTGGTGAATTTCTGTGTAGCTATATTTAATTTATGTTCAGGCTGAAATCTTGTTAAATGCATAATAAATTGTATATAGCTCAGAAAAATGTGATTCTTGTTTTGTTAGGTTTGTGTTGAGGAATAGTTTCTGGAAAAAATGTAAAATGAGGTTGCTCTGTGGAATAATCTGGCAGTAGTAATTAAAATGGTTAAATGTTGTTTCTTTGTTTATTTTGTAGTAATTAAAATATGAGGAGTATGGGCTTGGTAAATTTTGCTGACTGCTCTTGTGCTAAGAAATTCAGAAGAAAATTATGAAATCTGTTGTTTGACACTTTGTATGAGGAGTATGGGTGGAGTCTAGGTCCAAATGGGGTGAAATTTGGACAGGGGGTGAGATTGAGTGTTGTTAATCTCCAGTAATTTTTGTAGATTTTTCTGAAGCTGTCTAGGATGGGTTGCTGTTATAGGCTTGTTTAATTAAGGTTAGTTTAGCTATTGATTAGAGAATAATAAACCCATTAAGCAGACTTTGATGTGGTGACAACAGGGCTTAGTAAGTTAGTTGTGATAGATTAAGTGGTTGAGTAGGAGTAGATGACATGTGCGTATCTCCTGAATTGTTTACTCCATGTTGCATCGCCATGCATATCATGTGCATTCATGTTATTCATTCATGTATCGCATCATGCAGGATCGGTAGTGGAAGCTCAGGATCCGCCGACGGAGGAGCAGTGCCAGGAAGAGACGCCGGAGGAGAGGGTTCCGGAAGGAGACGCTGAAGATCTACCGGAGTGCCGCGATCACCGACCCTCCGACTTTGAGCGAGGCAAGCCCCGGAGCATCTTTCTCCTACGGTTTGGAAATTACCGTTTACAAGTTAACCTGATATGCGTGTTGCATTAGGTTATAGGAGTTGTGTGATACCATTGCTGCATTGATTAATTATCCTTGTCCACCTGCAAATATTATCTTGTTATCCCTGATAAGTCTAGGCTCGTTTATGCTTAGCCCTGCTTAGACCGGTAAAAGTCGGGTGATTTCCTGTCTCCCGCATATAGGTGGATACTGATCATGTTTAGCCTTGTGCTATCATGGAGATAACCATGTAATAATTAATCTGAGACCGGACGGGATGTAGGAGCAGCAGGACATGGGTTCTATGTGCTAGTAGTCTCCCGTCTGTGTCGATTAGGACCCGACGAAGGCACACCTCAGTCATTTTGAACGCGTCAATCACTTAGTGGAGCAGTTGCGGGTACCTCCCGTGAAGCCGAGTAAGGTTTTTCGAGCCGGTGATGGAGATGTTGACGCCTAACACCCAGGGCCTTATATGTACCGTGGGCAACTATTCTAATCGACCTGGCATGGTCCGAGGGCAGGCAGGGCCTGATCGACCTGGCATGACCGTGGGCAGTTAATAGCTTGAGCGACCTGGCATTGAGATAACCCCCGGATAAGAATGTCCCATGACCGTCCCGCGAGTTGGGTTCTCGAACCTCCTGAAGTGGTCGCCAATGGCCACCTGGCAGGGTGTGTCGGTCGAGTGTGCGACATTTTATCCTCAGCTGGTGGGAATCGATTATAATCGCCATCGCTCCTGGTTAGTGAGTAACTTGACTGGGCATGTGTTACCATAGTAATTTATGGAATTAATGATGGTTATGATGATGAATCTGAAAGGCTATTGATGAAATAGTCACTCTTGCTTGAATAAGTAGTCAAGTGTTTGCTCTAGATCAGGTGCAAATCTAGTTAATCAGGTTGATTATATAAAATTGACTGCTAATACTGTAATGATGATTACTTATTAATGAAAATGCTTTTTCGCAAAGAGGTAAGTATGGCCAACCCCAGATACAGCCTTGCATACTCCTTGGTGTCAATTGTTTCTGGTTTATGACGGGTAAGTCTAGCTGAGTACCTTCTTGTACTCAGGGTTCTATCCCTTTTGTTGTTGCAGATGGGCAATGCTTCTACGGCTATTGCGAGAATTGTCTGTACCCCGTCGAGGGCAGTGACTAGACCATGGGCGTGGTCAACTCTTATCTTCCCTGATGCTTTTGTGGACTGATCAGGCAAATGGCACTGTATTGTGAACTAAAGACTTGTGTTTCAAAACTATGTTGCTTCCGCTCTTGATTTCGAACTATGGTTTGTAATAACTGTTGAACTCCGATGTATTTGAACTATGTGCGAACTCAATGTAAGTCGTGGGCATGTACGCTAATCTATTACGATCTTGGTTAAAGTTGAATGACTTGAAATCCTCCGAGATTTCCGGACTACCGGGTTTGTACGAGCTTAAGTACTTGTAGTCTCTGCGAAAGCAGCAATTCAATGCTTAATCTGGTATAAATTGGTCGGTTTTGTCACAGCTGGCATCGGAGCGTGGTTAGCATTACTGTTCATGATTCTATTTGAAAAACTGTATTTTCAAATGAAATTTTCCATTTGTCAAAACTTATAACTATAATAGGATCTGGAAAAAAAAACTTCTTATAAAGATTTAGGTGTGCCATTGATCAAGTCCTTATGCCCAGTAGGTTCCTAGGTGGCTATTTAAGTACTAACTTGGGGGCTATGCATCATGTTTAAATTCTGTTGTTTCTGTCGTCCATACGGCAAGGGTGAAATTGTATGGGTGCTATTCTTCGGAATAGTAATGTATGGATCAATTGCCTCTACGCCAAGGTAACAAGTGAGATGTGAGAGCATGATTGGACAACCGCCAATCTAGGGGAGTGCTTATATGATACCGACATGTATACCTGTTACACACAAGTATATGTGAAAGTATGGATTGTGGGAGTAATATTATTCTGATGGGTGCATATACTGCTTACGTGTATACCGGGTGTACACCTAAGTGAGTATTAGATTTAAATTTCCGCAGTGCATGATATTCATACTGTGGGAAGGGCTGAAGTGAGTTTCTGCAGGTACACTAACTTGCGAACGTATAGTACGTTTAGTTAACGTTATGAGTGAACGTGTATGCCACCGTCTAGCCGTTAGATTGTTAGGCAGTGAGGACGTATGAAACGTGCATGCATCATGATCATATAATCTTGCATTAATCTTACATCCTTCCTTATGGTTTTCGTCCCGTTTTCCAATAAAAGTTGTTCTCAAACTAATAAAAATCTATGTGTGGGTACACTTCTTACAGATGGCACGCACCAAGTGCACTGCTCGCAAGTCCATGGGAGGCAAGAGGCCTAACTACATGCTGGGGCAATGGACCGATGAGGGATTAGAGGATTTTCTGGGAGAGTTTGGGATGCCCACTATCCTTTGGAGAGTTCTGCACCTAGTAGGATATCAGGAGGGCTAGGAGCCACAGTACGACTGGCACCGTGTGCAGTTGTTAGAGGATCGCCACGTGTACACGGTGGAGATCGACGTGCCTAGCCGTGATGACCAGGATCACGTCTGGTGCCGCCGAGTGTTTGCCTTGCAGGGGAGGACCCCCTGGGATGCAGCCAACAGAGTCACGTACACAGTTCTCCGGGACATCATGGAGGACCATCCAGCAGTGGTTGCTCAAGCTACCGCCAGTATCTTCCCGACGGCAAATCCTTACCAGGCAGTGTGGCGTCAGCCAGGCGCTACAATACTTGAGGCTAGCTCTCTCGAGAGAGAGCATTGTGCTGGACCAGCAGGGAGCGCTATGGCTTCCCTTATGGCTACGTACGGGTGCCTGTCGCACAGTTATGATCATCTGGACCATATCCTTAGTGAGGAGATGGCTGCACAGCATCGTCGGCAGGAGGAGCACGCTACAGAGATAGACCTCCTCACTACACATCTAGCTCACTTGACAGTAGAGAGAGACCAGGCACTTCAGAGGGAGCAGGAGACTGCTCATCAGCTTGCCATTCAGCAGGGGTCGACTACTTTCTTGGCCTCAGTTATGAGGGAGACTGAGGAGGCGCTTCGAGGTGTTTGCGTTGAGGGCATTCGTGTTTCAGAGGAGAACAGGCTGCTGAGGTTGCGAGTGGGAGATCTAGAGCTGCAACTCCATCACCTGCAGGACTACAACGACCGTTTGCACGAGGAGATCCATCGCAGGGAGAATGAGAGGAACCCCATCTTCCCTCAGGAGGATCCGGAGCCGAGTAGTTCTTCCAGTAGTTCTTCAGATATGTCTAGTGAGGATGGCGACGTTGGTGACATCGCTAGGGAGTAGTCTAGATCGTATGCTTAGCGCCTAGAGATCTTTTGCGTATGTTGGCATGCCCGATCTTTTGTTTTTGTTATGGGCTGGATGTAAGCATGAGTAGTAGACCTATGTGATGTGGTGTGAGACCTTGGAAAGTCCCATATGTATGGGCAAAACTATGGATGTTTATGATGACTATTGCATGACATGTGTTAAGTGATCTTGTTATGTGTTGATGCGATGTGGATTGAAATTTATTGTACCACTGTGATTGTTTGTTGAATCGTTTTCCGAATAATTTCAGTGGGTATGATTTATTGTTCTCTACAATATTGCAACTTCGCCTAATGGTCACTTACTATCCTATATGCAGATGACGACAACTCGTAGTGGAGCAGGCGGTAGTGGTGGAAATGAGGACCCCAGAGAAAACCACAATCCACCACCACCTCCACCACCAACGGCTGAGCAACTTTTTGCCCAATTTCTTGGAAGTCAGTGCAACATCGAAGCTTTGCTGAGGGAGAATTTGGCGCAGGGACATCAACGCCCTGAGCCGAACCAGTTGTAACACCCGATTTTCCGAAGAATACCAAGTGCACTCTATATGTGTGCCCAGGAAGTCCACAAGACACATATAGCAACAAATATGGAATTTTCTCAAAGACAATGCTTTATTATATAACGAAATATAGTTACAACAAGACTTACATCTAAAACAAAGCATAGCGGAAACTAGTCTTCGGGACTCCAAGCTCCACAGGGACGGTTGACTGGGGGAAACACCCGCCTAGAACTCTTGGAAAATCTTCTGTAGATCTTCACTTGAAAACAACATCTGGTACCCATCCGGGATTTTTATGTGAACCAACGACAAGCATCAGCTCACCATGCTCAGCAAGTACAACTACGGGGATGCAAGGCTCAAAGGCTTGACTCGGTTAACTGCAGTTAGCATTTTAAGTTGATCATATTTTATATTAACCTTACCTTACTAAGTATATGATCCCTGTTGTCCCAAAGTGTATGATCATCATTATGTTAAAAAGAGGTAGACCACCAACCACCAACATACCCCACCACGGTCATACTTAAAAAGGATCCGAGCCGCTCGTATCCGTGAGCACGGCTGATATATCAGGTTTACACTCTGCAGAGGTTGTACACTTTCACCTTGGGCCGTGATTCCCATATGCCGGGGAGAGCCAATCCCACATCACCTCCTCTATGGAAGTATGGCTGGGTTTCACTACGAAGCCTTTCCAAAGTTGGTCTAACAAGTCGTAGCCGCTAAGGTTTCCAACTCCCAAGAGTTTTGAACAACCTCCCCACTAAGGTAACCCTCCATCCTCCAAAGCAATTACCCTAGTGGGACCAGGCCAAAACTACATGGTCTGCCCCTCTTGCCCTTTCGGTAAGCTACAGACGAGCTAGAACACTCAGAGTACTTAGCTAAGACCAGAGGCATGTAGTACCCAAGGCTGCACGGGATCTCCCGGGTGGCCGCTTTAAAAGATAGTCACTGGGGTGGGTCACTGGGCAACATCAGGCTCCAGTGCCCTAAAAGTGGTTAAAAAGCCTCTTTTAACATTTGTTCCATAGTCATTAATCAATATTAAACAACTAGCAGTTATATAGCGCGTAGCATTTCTAGTCATATTATGCAAAAACCCTCCCATAGGTTCAAGGTATAAGGTTCAAATGAATCTAGTATTGTCCTATGGTTCATCAAGTTTGACACATGCATAATGATTATTGAGTCCTGCCTTTAATAGGTAACAAGCAAACCGTAGGTTATACTTGCCTTCCAAAAACTCGTGTTAATGGTCTCACTTCTTCAGAGATCTTCTTCTTGATAACCTTGATCAACTTGAACTCTAGACGGGGTCAAAGGCACCACACAAACATCCATTCCCAATCATTACATGCAAGCAAATAATATACTTTTATTAGAACAGTGCACCAAGCATCAAAACAGGTAGAGAAACACTTATAAAACTATTCTACTCGTCGATACGATCACATGAACATAAAGATCACTCTAATCGGACTAAAAACGAGAAAGTTATAAAGAAAACAAGTTTCAGGGGCACTTTTGTAAATAAAAACCTTTCCCTGAGGTCTAACCTGCGAAAACCGAGGGCTAGAACGTAATTAACCGTAGACTTCGGGGCTTAGCAAGCGAAAACGGCTCGGCTAGGACTGCAGGTTCATAAACTGAAAAGCTCAGGGGCCAAACCGTAAGAAAACTGGACTGAAAAGAAACTATTTTGAACTGGACAGGACTGCGGGTTGATTAGCAGAAAGCTCGGGGGCCTTTTTACAAAAGCAGCAGCTGCAGCGGTGCGGCGGCTGACGCGGCGCCACGCGGCGCGACGCGACTGGCCGGTCCGCCACCTGGTCGGTGGACCGCGCGCGAGGTTCGGGTGCACGGGTCCATGGACCCGGTGCATACCCCTTCGGGGTTATGTTCTAATCCTGGCCGTCTGCACCGATCGGACGGCGCAGGAGGGCTCGGCGAGCGAGCGCGGCGGCGGGAGTTGCCGGCGAGCGGCGGCGCCATTGGAGGCGCTCGGGAGGTCACTGATCCAGTGCTCCCGGGCTCGGCTGGCTGCATGGACGGCACCGGAGCGGTGCGGGGAAGATGGCGAGCACAACTGCGGGCTCGACTACGGCGAGAAACTCACCCACGACGAGGATGGCGACGGAGCGGATCTGCTAGGGGAGAGAAACTCCGGTGAGGCTCGGTTTCGGCGGAAAAGAAGGGGAGAGGGCTCTGGGGTATTCGGCACGCGAGCGGTGTCACTTTAGGGCGCTCGTGTGACGAAACGGCCCTAATCTCATGGCCCACAGGTCCCTGTCAACCTCTGACAGCCGATCCCATGTTCCCCTTAATTAAGACTGTCCATCACTGGGCTACATCAGCGCCCAATGTCCGCAGGATCATCTCACAATTCGGTTACAGCATTGCATACTTTTACAAATAATATCGGAATAAAGAGCGGAAGACTTAAATAACAATAGTTTTACAAAGCAGGGTTCCAAATAGAAATTATGGTGCAGTTATTACAAACCAAGTTCTGATAATAGAAATAGACATAGGCAACATAGTGGAGAACAGCAAAGATACTTATAATCACCCAACCCGAGGGTGTACAACTATTCTTCGGCCTCATTGGCCTCTTCCTGGACGATGGTCACACAGCAGGGTGCAAGACACATCGGGGATTCTGTCATACCTGCAGCATGGGTAACAAACCCTGAGTACTGGGATACTCAACAAGACTTACCCGACTAAGAAAAAGGGAGAAGACTCAGGAATGAGAGGCTTAGGGTAGTCAAGGTAAGGCTTAAGCAAGATCAAGTATTTTGCAGAAAAGTATTTTTGTAAATCTTATTTTACTTTGGAAAGATTCAGTATTCCTCAATTCTTCATCGTTCATGATTCATTTTACATTTCAAAACATACCTAGTTGAGAACCACTCTCCGTTGACAGTCAGTGACCAAGTCTCCATAACCGAGGAGCAACGTTAATCCGGATAAATAATACTCAGCTGAGGATCCCTATCCACACTGCATATGTAGCACCCAAGCTTGCATATGCCAACTCGTCTTCCACGATTCCTCCAAGATTGGGCCCGGTCCTACGCCACCCGGAAGTACAGTACACCACTCCTATCCAGGTACGACGACCACGTGGGTACATGCTACTTCCGCCATCTCTCCACTCCCAGTGCGCGGTTGTCGGTCCAATAAAGGATTCCTCGGAGCCAGAGGTTTCCGAAGTATGTGAATAGTTACAAGTCTTGACCAGCAGGCCCCCATACGGATGGTCCCTAATTTTCCAGCCAGAACTATACCTTGGTTATATCTCACCCAAGCGTAATAGTCCTGTCAGTTTTTCAACCCTGTCCCGGTCGGTGTCAACTGTTGAGTCCCGGAATACAACATGACGGCACCGTACGCTCGGACAACCTCTCCTCGCAATTGACAAGGTACGGATCGGATACCAAGTCAATGGCCGGGGAGTAAAGCCAAATTCCCATAAAAGTTCTTTAAGTGATCACACTTTTGAAATTGGCATTTTATCGCAAATCTATTGTATAGCAATGCTAAGCATTTTTGCAAATAGTTTTTTTTTAAACAGGGTAGGGGATCTTTGGTGGAGGTAAAGTGCAGGAAATAGGTCATCACACAACTCCTATCACCTAATGCAGTAATTTAACTCAAAAGCATTTAAGTAAGACTTTTATAAAAGCAAGGAAGGGCTAAATGCACCGGGGCTTGTGTTGAAGAGCAAAGAGGGCAGGCTCGAGGGCGGCGGGGCAGTTGTCGGAGCTCGGGGTAGCCTCGGGGACAGGTCCGTCGGCGGCGGCCTCGACTTTGACTCCTTCTTCGGTGACTATACGAATGCAATGATGCATGCACATGAGTATGCTAGCATGAACAATGCAAAACAGGGCATACAACATGAACCCTAATCACTTTTTCTATTTTTCTTAATTATTTAAAAAGGTCATTTTATGCAGTTACTCCAAAAATTACCAAATTAATCACATAAGTTTATTATGGTGTAGATAGATGGCAAAACAAATTTCATAATTTTTGGAGGTCATTAATGTGCTCAAATAAAATCAGACATTAATTAACAGAAGGCACTATTTAACAATTAAAATAAATGCTCAAAAATCAACTTGTTCCAAAAGACTTCAAAATTTCACCAGAGACTAAACACGGCATAGGAAGCTCACAAAAATTTATCTCATGATTTTTGGAGTTATAAATGTTTTTCTAAAAATCCAAAACCATCCATTTATTAATTAAAAGAGGGATTTTACATTTTTAAATTCTTGCAGAAAAGTCAAGTTTCATATTTTTCTAAAATACTACATGGTATAGAGAGTCAATTGTAAAATTTTCAGAATTTTTAGAGCAATACAGAAAATCATACAAAAAGATGAAATAACAATACTATTCACATTTTTGAAAGAAAAGGGAAAAGAGCACTGTGCTCTTCCCGATCGCCGGCGGCCGGCCGACGGCGGTGGCGCTGCTGCGCCGGCCACGGCGAGGCTCGGCAGACGAAACCAAGGGCATGGGAAGCTTCAGGGAGCTCACCGGCGTCGATTAAGGAGCACGGCGAGGTGAGGGAAGGGACGGAGAGGATGATCGACGGTGACCGACGGACGGTTCACGGCGGTGATCGGCGCTCCGACGACCCTGCGCAACACACGAGACCGCAAGGGCCTGGTTAGAGTCGCACGGAGCCAAGGAAGCTGACACAGGGGTCAGGGGAAGATGATCGTGGCCGGAGAGGTAGTATTTGACGAACCCGAGCTCGCCGGGTTTTCGCCGGAGATGGGAACGGCGAGCTACGCCGGGCGATAGGAGGCGGTAGAGACCAAATTGAGGGGTGGGGAAGCTTCACGAGCTCAAGACGGAGCTGTTGGGCTAGTTGGTTGGGCGGCGGGAGCTTCGGAGTGGGCTGGCGACGGCGGCGGAGACGAGTGAGGAGCTCGGACTCCGGCGGCCCCTTTTATAGGCACGGTCGGGGACGGTAGAGAGCACGGGATGGTGTGGATGAGCTCGGCCGAGGCATGCGCACTCGATTGCAAGCCGGCGGGAGGACGGGCGTGCACCCAGGGCCTGGGCGAAGGCTCGCCGGTGACGGCCACGCGGCGGCGACGCCCTGGGCACTGTAGGGGATGGGGGCGAGGGTCAGCGCTCGCGAGCGGGTGCGAAATGATCACGGGGTCAGCGGCGGCAGGTTGGAGGCGCGCGTGCGGCTGCCAGGCACGCGGCGTGCGCAGCGCCGGCGAGGCGCCATGGCCGGGCCCCCCCTGCTCTGCGCCGGCTAGAGGTAGGGGATGAACAGGGCTAGGTCTAGGTTTTGACTTTTTGTATTTTGCAAATTTCTCCCAAAATTTGAACTGCACAGGAAAAACTCAAAATACCAAAGTTGTGCAGAAAAAAGAGATCTACAACTTTTTCAATATGAACATTTTGAAAATCCAAATAGTTTTTGAACCACATTTGAAATCAGAAAAGGGAACACTTTTGGGATTTGAATAAATTCAAAATTACTTTTGATTTTACATTGAAAGTTGGAAATCTGCAAATATGAAAGTTGTTCCTTTTATCAAAACCTACAACTTTGCTAATATACACTTTTTCTGAAACTCAATAGTTTTTGAATAAATTTTGAAAACTGAAAAGGGGACAAAAACTGGAATTTGAATGAATTTGGATTTACTTCAAACTTTGTACAGAAACTTGAAAATTTGTAAATACCAAAGTTGTTTCTCTTGGCCAGATCTACAACTTTGCTTTTTGGACCAACCCCAAATTTTGAATAATTTTGAATTACAAAAAAGAGGGATAAAATCCAGGGTTTGGAAATCAGGGTTTTGCAAAGGGATTTGAAATCTGATTTTGATTTTTGAACTTTGGCCAACACAACAAAACTTCAAGACATCCAACTGAACAAGAATTACACAAAGCTAGGCACAGAGGTGAAATTACCATTTTGCCCTTATAGGAAGGTTAGGGCTTTTAGGGTTTTGAAAAGAGATTGCTACACCAGTACTAAGCAAACATAAATGCAAGGCAAGAATGATTAATGACTAATGATGATGACATGTCAGGTTTATTACATTTTAAAACACCAGAGGTGTTACAGCTCGGCTGGGGCTCGGGGTGGCCGGTGGGGCTTCGCGACGGCGGCAGCGAGCGGTGGGGAAAACGGTGGAGCGAAGAGGGGACTTGGGGTTCTGCCCCGGGCTTTATAGGCTCGGAGTGGTGCGGCGAGGCGTCGGTGGTGGCTCCACCGAGCCGGCTTGATGGGCAAGTGGCCATTATGGCCACTAGTCCGGCGGTTACGGGAGGGGAAAGGGGAAGCGGCAGCGGCGCTTGAGCGGACACGAGGAAGGAGAAGGGGCGGAGAGCGGCTGACACGTGGGGTCGGGCTGTCAGCGGGGAAAGGGAGCGGCGCGGGCGCGGTGCTTGCTCGGGCGCGCGGGCGATGTGGGAGCGGGCCGCGCGGTTGGGCCGGCGCACGCGAGCGGGAAGAGGGAAAGGAGCGGAGGGGTGTGGGCCGCACGCGGGCCACGCTAGGCTGACGCGAGCGCGGGGAGAGGGAGGAAGAGAGGGCACGGGCTGGGCTGCCATGTTGGTTGGGCTGTAAGGGTGAGAGGAGGGAGGAGAGAAAAGAAAGGGCTTTTCTATTTATTTCAAAAGCAAAGCTTGTTCAAATTCAAACAAAGCTTGAATTCAAACCACCCAACACTATTCCTAAATTCAAACAAAATAATATGCTCCAGCATGAATGCAACAAAAATGTTTCTAAGCCCCAACTTATTTTATTAATTCACCAAAAATTATTATTTGAGCTATATGTTTCATGGAAAATAAATAAACAAAATCATAATTAACTCTATTTTCCAAAAGGTGATTTTCAGGGTGTCACAAACCTACCCCCCTTAAAAGAATCTCGTCCTCGAGATTCGAAGAGACTTGGCACGAAGAGAACAACAAAGGATCTTGAAAAGATGGAAAAGAGAACTTGATTTAGACATTCCAACATCTTCACATGAAAACCAACTTGACAAGAGACTCATGACAGATCTTGTATCCTGATAACAAGAAAGTCTTGACTGAATTGGCTACCCCCCTTAAAAGAAGGGTTACAACTGACTTGCTAACAAAACACTGAACTCAAAAACATATCCGAACTTCATATGACACCTTGGTTGTTATTATCCGCACTTCATAACATGATTGAAACTCATCGCATGTGAAGTCATCTGTCTCTATGATGCTTTTCCACGGTGCTTGCTCCTTTTCAAGAACATCTGAATTTTCACTCTTCATATGATCACTTTCTGGGTTTATACCTTCCTCTAGGTCAACTTCATATTTCTGGAATAGAGGTTGAATACCCTGACATTCAATTCTTTTCTCCTGACAAGGTTGTTAGAAGTACCGAATATTGAGCATAGTTAAGTATTCCATCACAAGCAGATAACCATCCCATTCCAAGGATAACATCGGTCTCTGTTAACTTCAAGACTATAAGGTTTGCCTCGAAGTTTATTCCCTTTATATCCAGTCTGACCTTCAGACACATGCGGTTTACCTTTATTTCTCCTCTTGAAGAGTTGACTGTTATGGGCTTCTTTATTGGAAACATAGGTATACTATGACTTTCAACGAACTTGCTTGAGATGAATGAATGCGATGCTTTGGGATCAAACAAAACCATGGCATTGACTGAGTTTACTGGTAACCAACCATATATGACTTTCTGGCTCTGTAAATGGTATATATATATATCTACCTGGTTCAACCTTCCTTGGATAAAGTTTCTTTGTACTTTATTTCCTTCTGCCTGCTTCTTATGGATCCTTCGTAGCTGTTGTTGATGTGGTAGATTTTTAACTCTGATTTCTCGGATCAAGATTCTCAGTGCAGTTATCCATATCACGCCCATTGTCTTCACCACTGTAACATCTTTCACTAGGAGTGTTAATCTTCATCAGGGAGTTGGTAGAATATAACAGGCTTGGTTCTTGAGTGAAAAGTTGTGCATCATCATTCCTTCTGCCTGACCTCTGACTCTTAACAAAAGTGGCATGAACTGACAGAAGACTTCATTGTTGGATTTAGGATAGATCGAGAGAACATAAGGATGAGAGATCAAAAACACAACCCCAACTATCTACAAACTAACTCTTAACAATCATTACAAAGATCCAAATCAAACATATGCATAATGATAAACCAACTTGCACAATAAAGGTTCACATATCACACAAAGACTCAACTTCGTGACTAGCGATTTTCTTACATAAAGGGTATAAGCTCCTAATCCTCAAAGACGACACGGTTGCAGGGATATCTTGATGGCATCTCTGGTATAGGTTTGAGAGAGACACATCCAAAGCTTTCTCAAACTCATCAGGGGGTTTCTTCATTGATGTGTTGGCAACACTTGATAAAGGTTGTCTTGCAGAGACTTGACTTTGGTGTTTTACAGAGACTTGACTTTGGTTACTTCCATGTCATAGTTGTTGCTTCTTCTGTGGGCAAGTTTTAACATAGTGCCCTTCTTCATGGCAAAGATAACACCTTCTCTTGGCTGGATCTTTTGTGTTCAGACTGTCACCTGGTGTATTGTTGTCTTGCTGACTCAGAGGGTTCAATTTTACCTGATTAGCTTGCTTCTTGGCTTGCTTGGTCTTTCGCGGTTGGAACTCCTTATAGGTGATGGTCCACCCATCAATGTATACCTCTTGTGAACTTGTTCCAGCTAACTGTTGGTTGCTCTTCATTGAGACTGCCTTTCTCTTTTTATCCATATTGGCCTTACTATTTGGGTCCTCCTTGTTTTGCTTCTTAGTTGACTTGTTTTGCAGACAGGGAAAGCCATAATGCTTGCAACATCGACATTGATGACTCTCACTCCCAAACATCTTACTGTCTACATCTTCATTGGATTTCACATTCTTCCAAGCTTCTGCTACTTGTCTCTTCACTGGCCCTTTGATAGAATTCCCATGTTGAGCCATACCTTCTAAAACTTTTCTTTGCATAGCTAAGAGTTTCTCTTTGTCAAAAGCATTCTTGGGCAACATAGCTTGGTCCTCCTGACTTTTGGTATTGGTGGCTTCTTTGTTATGGTCCATCTAAGAGAGAGAAGACTTAGAAAAGAAACAAAGTTTTGTAATAGAATAGAGATAGAAGTAGCATTTCTTTTATCAAATAACAAGGTTGGAGAGAAAGCAAGAACTAAGCAAGGATGAAAGCTTGCTAAAACGTCCAGTTCTAACTAGGCTTGCGTCCTACAGTCAACATTGCTCTGATACCAATTTGTAACACCCAGTTTTCCGAAGAATACCAAGTGCACTCTATATGTGTGCCCAGGAAGTCCACAAGACACATATAGCAACAAATATGGAATTTTCTCAAAGACAATGCTTTATTATATAACGAAACATAGTTACAACAAGACTTACATCTAAAACAAAGCATAGCGGAAACTAGTCTTCGGGACTCCAAGCTCCACAGGGACGGTTGACTGGGGGAAACACCCGCCTAGAACTCTTGGAAAATCTTCTGTAGATCTTCACTTGAAAACAACAACTGGTACCCATCCGGGATTTTTATGTGAACCAACGACAAGCGTCAGCTCACCATGCTCAGCAAGTACAACTACGGGGATGCAAGGCTCAAAGGCTTGACTCGGTTAACTGCGGTTAGCATTTTAAGTTGATCATATTTTATATTAACCTTACCTTACTAAGTATATGATCCCTGTTGTCCCAAAGTGTATGATCATCATTATGTTAAAAAGAGGTAGACCACCAACCACCAACATACCCCACCACGGACATACTTAAAAAGGATCCGAGCCGCCCGTATCCGTGAGCACGGCTGATATATCAGGTTTACACTCTGCAGAGGTTGTACACTTTCACCTTGGGCCGTGATTCCCATATGCCGGGGAGAGCCAATCCCACATCACCTCCTCTATGGAAGTATGGCTGGGTTTCACTACGAAGCCTTTCCAAAGTTGGTCTAACAAGTCGTAGCCGCTAAGGTTTCCAACTCCCAAGAGTTTTGAACAACCTCCCCACTAAGGTAACCCTCCATCCTCCAAAGCAATTACCCTAGTGGGACTAGGCCAAAACTACATGGTCTGCCCCTCTTGCCCTTTCGGTAAGCTACAGACGAGCTAGAACACTCAGAGTACTTAGCTAAGACCAGAGCCATGTAGTACCCAAGGCTGCACGGGATCTCCTGGGTGGCCGCTTTAAAAGATAGTCACTAGGGTGGGTCACTGGGCAACATCAGGCTCCAGTGCCCTAAAAGTGGTTAAAAAGCCTCTTTTAACATTTGTTCCATAGTCATTAATCAATATTAAACAACTAGCAGTTATATAGCGCGTAGCATTTCTAGTCATATTATGCAAAAACCCTCCCATAGGTTCAAGGTATAAGGTTCAAATGAATCTAGTATTGTCCTGTGGTTCATCAAGTTTGACACATGCATAATGAGTATTGAGTCCTGCATTTAATAGGTAACAAGGAAACCCTAGGTTATACTTGCCTTCCAAAAACTCGTGTTGATGGTCTCACTTCTTCAGAGATCTTCTTCTTGATAACCTTGATCAACTTGAACTCTAGACGGGGTCAAAGGCACCACACAAACATCCATTCCCAATCATTACATGCAAGCAAATAATATACTTTTATTAGAATAGTACACCAAGCATCAAAACAGGTAGAGAAACACTTATAAAACTATTCTACTCGTCGATACGATCACATGAACATAAAGATCACTCCAATCGAACTAAAAACGAGAAAGTTATAAAGAAAACAAGTTTCAGGGGCACTTTTGTAAATAAAAACCTTTCCCTGAGGTCTAACCTGCGAAAACCGAGGGCTAGAACGTAATTAACCGTAGACTTCGGGGGTTAGCAAGCGAAAACGGCTCGGCTAGGACTGCGGGTTCATAAACTGAAAAGCTCAGGGGCCAAACCGTAAGAAAACTGGACTGAAAAGAAACTATTTTGAACTGGACAGGACTGCGGGTTGATTAGCAGAAAGCTCGGGGGCCTTTTTACAAAAGCAGCAGCTGCAGCGGTGCGGCGGCTGACGCAGCGCCACGCGGCGCGACGCGACTGGCCGGTCCGCCACCTGGTCGGTGGACCGCGCGCGAGGCTCGGGTGCACGGGTCCATGGACCTGGTGCATACCCCTTCGGGGTTATGTTCTAATCCTGGCCGTCCGCACCGATCGGACGGCGCAGGAGGGCTCGGCGAGCGAGCGCGGTGGCGGGAGTTGCCGGCGAGCGGCGGCGCCATTGGAGGCGCTCGGGAGGTCACTGATCCAGTGCTCCCGGGCTCGGCTGGCTGCATGGACGGCACCGGAGCGGAGCGGGGAAGACGGCGAGCACAACTGCGGGCTCGACCACGGCGAGAAACTCACCCACGACGAGGATGGCGACGGAGCGGATCTGCTAGGGGAGAGAAACTCCGGTGAGGCTCGGTTTCGGCGGAAAAGAAGGGGAGAGGGCTCTGGGGTATTCGGCACGCGAGCGGTGTCACTTGAGGGCGCTCGGCTGGGGCTCGGGGTGGCCGGTGGGGCTTCGCGACGGCGGCAGCGAGCGGTGGGGAAAATGGTGGAGCGAAGAGGGGACTTGGGGTTCTGCCCCGGGCTTTATAGGCTCGGAGTGGTGCAGCGAGGCGTCGGTGGTGGCTCCACCGAGCCGGCTTGATGGGCAAGTGGCCATTATGGCCACTAGTCCGGCGGTTACGGGAGGGGAAAGGGGAAGCGGCGGCGGCGCTTGAGCGGACGCGAGGAAGGAGAAGGGGCGGAGAGCGGCTGACACGCGGGGTCGGGCTGTCAGCGGGGAAAGGGAGCGGCGCGGGCGCGGCGCTTGCACGGGCGCGCGGGCGATGTGGGAGCGGGCCGCGCGGTTGGGCCCGCGCGCGCGAGCGGGAAGAGGGAAAGGAGCGGAGGGGTGTGGGCCGCACGCGGGCCACGCTGGGCTGACGCGAGCGCGAGGAGAGGGAGGAAGAGATGGCATGGGCTGGGCTGCCATGTTGGTTGGGCTGTAAGGGTGAGGGGAGGGAGGAGAGAAAAGAAAGGGCTTTTCTATTTATTTCAAAAGCAAAGCTTGTTCAAATTCAAACAAAGCTTGAATTCAAACCACCCAACACTATTCCTACACTCAAACAAAATAATATGCTCCAGCATGAATGCAACAAAAATGTTTCTAAGCCCCAACTTATTTTATTAATTCACCAAAAATTATTATTTGAGCTATATGTTTCATGGAAAATAAATAAACAAAATCATAATTAACTCTATTTTCCAAAAGGTGATTTTCAGGGTGTCACACCAGTATAGCTCTTTCAATGATTTCTTGGATACCAAACCACCAATCTTCAAGGAAGCTACGGAACCGTTGGAGGCAGAAGAATGGCTACATACCTTGGAGCAGAAATTTCGTTTGCTCAGGCTCACAGAAGAACTGAAAGCAGAATATGCCGCGCATCAGTTACAAGGACCAGCCGGGATCTGGTGGGGTCATCACCGTACCACCTATCCTGCCAATGTTCCTATCACTTGGAGAGTGTTCACCGCTGCTGTTCGAGGTCATTACATTCCGCCAGGTTTGACCCAGATGAAGGTGGCATAGTTCATGAATCTGACACAAGGGACTCGATCTGTTACGGAATACCATCACATATTCAATTCACTGTCCCGCTATGTTCCAGATTTTGTTGACACAGATGCTAAGAAAATTGCTAGTTTCAAGAGAGGCTTGAACACTAAAATGGGAAAGTCAGTGGGTACATCTTCTCGTACCAATTTCAATGACTTCATAAGTGACTGCTTGATTCAAGAAAATCATAACAACAAGCATGCTGCAAGTAAGGCCCGGAAGAGGACCTTTGAGTCAGGATCGTCGCAGCCCAGAGGACCACCAGCTCACCGTAATCAGTATCGACCACCAGCGCCGGGGGCACGTTTTAGGCCGCCGCAGAGGAAGAATCAGCCACAAGCTCAGCGCAACCAGAAGCCGTATAAGATAGTCGCTGCTCAAGCTCGTGGAGGTCAAGGCAGTTCTACAGGAAGTAAACCTATAGTTCGGGGACCATGCTTTAATTGCAATCAAGAGGAGCACTTTGCAAGATATTGCCCCTGCCCAAAGAAGCAACAGGCTAATTACCCCACACGTCTGCATAACATGACCGCCGAAGAAGCTCGTGCTGGAGAGCCCGTGACTGCTGGTATGTGCCTTGTTAATCATCATCCTGCAGTTGTTTTGTTTGATACTGGATCATCGCATTCGTTCATGAGTAAAGCATTTGCACAAAAGCATAATCAAGAGGTGTCTAAAATGGATTATGGGTTTCGTGTGAGCTCCGTGGGGAGTAGTGTGTTATCTAGGCAGATGGTTTGTAATGCAACCATCGACATCGGAGAGCACAAGTTTGGAGCCAATTTAGTAGTTTTGCCAGGACTCGGTATGGATGTAGTCCTAGGAATGAGTTGGATGAGTATGTGGAAAGCGGTGTTAGACACTGTAGATAGAACTCTTACCTTATCTGATGAAAGGACAAACACCAAGTTACGTATCTCTCTTCCTCGAGGAGCTGATTTTGTTGATCTATCTTGCACCTTATCTATTGAGGACCTGTCAAAACTTCCAGTTGTTCGGGATTTCCCAGACGTCTTCCCAGATGAGTTGCCGGGTTTACCGCCCAAGCGGGCTGTGGTGTTTACTATTGAGTTGTTACCAGGGATTGCAACGATCTCAAGAAGACCTTATCGTATGCCGCCCAATGAGTTAGCCGAACTCCAGACTCAGATTAAGGAACTTTTGGACAAGGGTTTCATTCAACCTAGTGTGTCAGAGTGGGGATGTCCAGCCTTGTTTGTCAAGAAGAAGGACAAGTCTCTACGGATGTGTGTGGATTATCGACCGCTTAATGTCGTGACCGTTAAGAACAAATATCCGTTGCCATAGATAGATATTTTGTTTGATCAGTTATCCAGAGCCAAAGTATTCTCCAAGATCGACCTGAGATCAGGCTATCATTAAATTAGAATTCGACCACAAGATATCCCAAAGACTGCTTTTTCAACCAGGTATGGCCTATACGAGTATTTGGTCATGTCTTTTGGATTGACAAATGCTCCAGCTTACTTTATGAGTTTGATGAACTCGGTATTCATGCTGGAACTAGATAAGTTTGTAGTGGTGTTCATTGAAGACATTTTGGTTTATTCTGAGAACCTAGACGATCACGCAGAACATTTGAGGATTGTCTTAACCAGGCTCCGGGAACATAAAATCTATGCTAAGTTTAGTAAATGCGAGTTTTGGTTGAAGCAAGTACAATTTCTGGGTCACATCCTTTCAGAAGAAGGAATCTCTGTGGACCCTAGTAAAGTACAAGAAGTGATGGAGTGGGAAGCTCCAACTTCAGTTGGTGAAATCCGGAGTTTTCTCGGTTTAGCAGGGTACTATCGTCGCTTCATTCCCGATTTCTCTAAGATTGCCAAACCCATGACAAGCTTGCTCCAGAAGGATCAGAAATTTGAGTGGACAGAGAAGTGTGAAATAGCTTTCCGTACCTTGCGGAAACTATTAACCACTGCTCCTGTCTTAGCCCAGCCGGATATTGAGAAGTCGTTTGGTGTCTTTTGCGACGCATCGAAAGTTGGTTTAGGTTGTGTTCTTATGCAAGAAGGCAGAGTGATTGCTTATGCTTCACGTCAGTTGAGAAAACATGAGGTTAATTATCCTACGCATGATTTGGAATTAGCTGCTATGGTGCACGCTCTAAAAATTTGGAGGCACTATTGGCTTGGGAATGTCTGCAACATGTACACCGATCATAAGAGTCTCAAGTATATCTTCACCCAACCAGAGTTGAATATGAGGCAGAGAAGATGGCTTGAGTTAATTAAGGATTACAATTTGCAGATACATTATCACCCGGGAAAGGCAAATGTAGTTGCTGATGCTCTGAGTCGGAAGTCGCACTGTAATAACTTGAGGTTACAACCAGAGGACGAGTTTAGTCTCGTACACCCTGTGATCCTGCGTCACATCGAGCTGCAAAGCACCTTAGTTGATCAGATTCTGGAAGGGCAGAAAACAGACAAGGGAATCTATTATATCAAAGAAAGGCTAAGAACTGCCACTGAGCCAGTAAAACATTTTCGAGTTGATGTTAAGGGAGTGTTGTGGTTTGATAATCGCCTAGTGGTACCCAAGAATAGAGAACTTAAAAATCGGATCATGGATGAGGCTCATCTTTCTAAATTGTCTATTCATCCCGGAAGCACTAAGATGTATCAAGATTTACGTCCAAGATTTTGGTGGACCAAAATGAAGAAGGAAATTGCCGCATATGTAGCCAGATGCGACATGTGTTGTCGAGTGAAGGCTATTCACCTGAAGCCAGCCGGAACACTTCAACCTTTACCAATACCTGAATGGAAGTGGGAAGAAGTGAGTATGGATTTTATCACCGGTTTGCCAACCACTCAAAGAGGGAATGACTCAATTTGGGTGATAATTGATCGTCTCACCAAGACCGCTCATTTCATACCAGTTAAAACCTGTTATCGAGCACCGGACTATGCGGAGATTTATATCAATCAGATTGTCCGATTGCATGGTATACCCAAAGTCATAGTTTCGGATGGTGGAACACAGTTTACTGCACCATTCTAGGAGAAACTGCAAAAGGAATTAGGCACTAAGTTAATCCATAGTTCAGCTTATCATCCCCAGACTTCAGGACAAACTGAAAGAGTAAATCAGGTTTTAGAGGATATGTTGAGAGCATGTGTAATATCAGCGAAGGGATCTTGGGAGAAGTGGTTGCCATTAGCAGAATTTGCTTACAACAACAGTTATCAAGAAAGCATTCAGATGGCACCTTTCGAAGCTCTGCATGGCAGAAGATGTAGGACACCAATAAATTGGGTGGAACCAGGAGAACGTCGCTACTATGGAATTGACTTTGATAATGAAGCAGAAGAACAAGTTAGGATAATTCAGCAACACATAGCCGCTGCACAGTCTCGACAGAAGAGCTATGCCGATAAGCGAAGAAGGCCACTTGAGTTCAATGTTGGTGACTATGTGTACTTAAAGGTATCACCCATGAAAGGTGTTAGACGTTTTGGCGTGAAAAGAAAGTTAGCGCCAAGGTTTGTGGGACCGTACAGGATAATGGAAAGAAGAGGAGAAGTAGCTTATCAACTACAGTTACCTGAACATTTGAAAGCTATATTCCCTGTTTTCCATGTGTCACAACTGAAGAAATGTCTTCGAGTTCCCGAAGAAGAAGTACAACCGGCCAATATCATGTTACAATACGACCTTACTTACTCGGTGAAGCCATATCGAGTACTCGATGACAAAGAAAGAGTAACTCGCGGAAGAATCTTGAAGCAATATAAGGTGTCTTGGAGTGAACAAGACGACCGAGATGCCACATGGGAAACCGAAGACTATCTTAAGGAAGTGTGTCCACAGTTTTGTAAAGACTGGTTAGTAACCCAAATCTCGGGACGAGATTCTTTTAAGGAGGGGAGGGCTGTAACACCATAGGTGTTAAGCAACCCTAAATGCATAACTTGACATCTCATGAGCATAAAGCATCATCATCTCATGATTGCATTCCTTTTTGTTAAGTGTCATTTCATGTGTGCTCTTGTGATGCTCTGCTTGTTAGAATGCTTGTTGGTCTTGGTTGTGGAGTGTTAGAGTCTTCTTAGTAGTTGAACCTTGTTGTGGAGTCAAAATGAAGCTAGGTTTATGTTGGTCATTTTGGCTAACCAAGTCTCTAACCCTAGTTGCCTTAATAGAGCCCTAGGAGTCCTTTTGTTTGACTAACTGAGACTTCCTTGATAGAAGCTTTGTATGACTGTGGGCCCTTAACCAAAAGTGTGTAGAATTTAGTATAGAACATGAGTTGTTTAAGGCCCAACTCATGAAAATGGGTTTAGGAAGGTGTTTTGGGACCCACAAGGCAGATTTGAGGGAGTTTAGACTTAGAAAATTTTCTAAGTCCCTAACTGGCAAAACAGTTTCATGGAGTCAACTTTGGAGCTTTCTCGGAAGCAATCTAGGCTGAACCAAGGATCAATCTTGTAACCAAAGTTGTAGATGACATGTAGCTCTAAGCAAAGGAGCAAGTGGTTTAGCTTTTCATCGAGCAGATTAGGAGATAAACGCGGTCAAAAACCAGCTGTTAGTCGGCCTGATGGCCACTGAACCGGGCCGGGCCGTGCTGTGCCCGACGCGCGCGCGTGGTGTTGTGGCCGACCGCGCCAGAACTCGGCCGCCGCGTGGCGCCCGATGGCCGGTCAGGCCAGCGCTCGAGCGCGGCGTGGCGAGCACAAGCCAGCCTCGCCCCCGTCCGAACCTCCCTCCCTCCATTCTGTCGCCTGCACGCGCTCTTCTCCCTCTCTCGTTCTCCCGCCGGAGCCGAGCAGAAAAGCCGCGGGCGCCGCCGCCGTTCGTCGCCGTCCCGCCGCCACACCGTCCATCCAACCACCCACCAAGCCTCGCCGTGAGCTCCCACACCTCGTGCTACCTTTAGCGCCCCGTAGGAAGCCCTAGGCAAGCCCCGGGATGAGTCGCCGCCATGGCCGCCATGACCGCCGAGCTCGGTTCGCCGTGGCCGGCCACCTTCCCGTGGTTTTCGTGTTGCCCTAGCCCTCGTTCGTGAGTCGGTGAGGTCCGCGGAGGAAGAAGGGGGAGTTGGTTGGGCCAATTAGGGTTTGGTAGAGCCAGTACGCCGTCGTCCGCCGCTCGCCATGGTCGCCGGAGTTGGCACCGCCGTGGACGCGGGTGCTCGGAGCACGCACCCTGGCTTCCAAGCCTTGGGTTAGGGTTAGGAAGGTCGCCGGAGTAGGATTAGGGGGTTAGTTTGGCTCGTCGGGGTCGGAATCGGCCGGCGTAGCCACGGCCGCGCCGCCGCGTCCGCCATCGCCGACGGCGAGCTCGATCCGAGCTTGCGTTGGGCCAAATAGGAGCACCCTCGGGTGCGGAAGAAGGAGGGGAGTCCATCGGTGGAGTTGGTTTCGCCGGAAAGTTCGCCGACGGCGAGCTTCGCCGCGGTCAACTCCTCCCCTTTTCTGTGAGTATGACGGGTGGGGTCGGGTTGACCCGAGGGCCCGCGCGTCAGTGACTCAGGTTCCGTCTGTGTGCACTGGTTCGGGTGCACGTAGCAGTTTAGGTTTGAATGTTTTTCAGGGTTTTGTTTAAATAGTTTCAGAAATTGTTGCATTGCTTGTTTAATTCATATCTTGCAAAGTATAAATGCTAAAAAGGTGAAACAAGTTTTGTTAGGATTGTTATGTTGAGTTCTATGCATGAAAAATATAATATGTCCAATTAGTGGTGAATTTCTATGTAGCTATATTTAATTTATGTTCAGGCTGAAATCTTGTTAAATGCATAATAAATTGTATATAGCTTAGAAAAATGTGATTCTTGTTTTGTTAGGTTTGTGTTGAGGAATAGTTTCTGGGAAAAATGTAAAATGAGGTTGCTCTGTGGAATAATCTGGCAGTAGTAATTAAAATGGTTAAATGCTGTTTCTTTGTTTATTTTGTAGTAATTAAAATATGAGGAGTATGGGCTTGGTAAATTTTGCTGACTGCTCTTGTGCTAAGAAGTTCAGAAGAAAATTGGGAAATCTGTTGTTTGACAATTTGTGCTAGGGTGTGTAGTTCAAAGCACCTTTTCATGATAGAATTTGTCTTTTTCATAGGGGGTGGAGTCTAGGTCCAAATGAGGTGAAATTTGGACAAGGGGTTAGATTGAGTGTTGTTAATCTCCAGTAATTTTTGTAGATTTTTCTGAAGCTGTCTAGGATGGGTTGCTGTTATAGGCTTGTTTAATTAAGGTTAGTTTAGCAATTGATTAGAGAATAATAAACCCATTAAGCAGACTTTGATGTGGTGACAACAGGGCTTAGTAAGTTAGTTGTGATAGATTAAGTGGTTGAGTAGCAGTAGATGACATGTGCTTATCTCCTGAATTGTTTACTCCATGTTGCATCGCCATGCATCCCATGTGCATTCGTGTTATTCATTCATGTATCGCATCATGCAGGATCGGTAGTGGAAGCTCAGGATCCGCCGCCGGAGGAGCAGTACCAGGAAGAGACGCCGGAGGAGAGGGTTCCGGAAGGAGACGCTGAAGATCTACCGGAGTGCCGCGATCACCGACCCTCCGACTTTGAGCGAGGCAAGCCCCGGAGCATCTTTCTCCTACGGTTTGCAAATTACCGTTTACAAGTTAACCTGATATGCGTGTTGCATTAGGTTATAGGAGTTGTGTGATACCCTTGCTGCATTGATTAATTATCCTTGTCCACCTGCAAATATTATCTTGTTATCCCTGATAAGTCTAGGCTCGTTTATGCTTAGCCCTGCTTAGACCGGTAAAAGTCGGGTGACTTCCTGTCTCCCGCATATAGGTGGATACTGATCATGTTTAGCCTTGTGCTATCATAGAGATAACCATGTGATAATTAATCTGAGATCGGACGGGATGTAGGAGCAGCAGGACATGGGTTCTGTGTGCTAGTAGTCTCCCGTCTGTGTCGATTAGGACTCAACGAAGGCACACCTCAGTCATTTTGAACGCGTCAATCACTTAACGGAGCAGGTGCGGGTACCTCCCGTGAAGCCGAGTAAGGTTTTTCGAGCCGGTGATGGAGATGTTGACGCCTAACACCAGGGCCTTATATGTACCCTGGGCAACTATTCTGATCGACCTGGCATGGTCCGAGGGCAGGCAAGGTCTGATTGACCTGGCATGACCGTGGGCAGTTAATAGCTTGAGCGACCTGGCATTGAGATAACCCCCGGTGTAGAAGGGCCCATGACCGTCCCGCGAGTTGGGTTCTCGAACCTCCTGAAGTGGTCGCCAACGGCCACCTGGCAGGGTGTGTCGGTCGAGTGTGTGACATTTTATCCCCAGCTGGTAGGAATCGATTATAATCGCCATCGCTCCTGGTTAGTGAGTAACTTGACTGGGCATGTGTTACCGTAGTAATTTATGGAATTAATGATGGTTATGATGATGAATCTGAAAGGCTATTGATGAAATAGTCACTCTTTCTTGAATAAGTAGTCAAGTGTTTGCTCTAGATCAGGTGCAAATCTAGTTAATCAGGTTGATTATATAAAATTGACTGCTAATACTGTAATGATGATTACTTATTAATGAAAATGCTTTTTCGCAAAGAGGTAAGTATGGCCAACCCCAGATACAACCTTGCATACTCCTTGGTGTCAATTGTTTCTGGTTTATGACGGGTAAGTCTAGCTGAGTACCTTCTTGTACTCAGGGTTCTATCCCTTTTGTTGTTGCAGATGGGCAATGCTTCTACGGCTATTGCGAGAACTGTCTGTACCCCGTCGAGGGCAGTGACTAGACCATGGGCATGGTCAACTCTTATCTTCCCTGATGCTTTTGTGGACTGATCAGGCAAATGGCACTGTATTGTGAACTAAAGACTTGTGTTTCAAAACTATGTTGCTTCCGCTCTTGATTTCGAACTATGGTTTGTAATAACTGTTGAACTCCGATGTATTTGAACTATGTGCGAACTGAATGTAAGTCGTGGGCATGTACGCTAATCTATTACGATCTTGGTTAAAGTTGAATGACTTGAAATCCTTCGAGATTTCTGGACTACCGGGTTTGTACGAGCTTAAGTACTTGTAGTCTCTGCGAAAGCAGCGATTCAGTGCTTAATCTGGTATAAATTGGTCGATTCTGTCACAACGTCTCCCTCTACTTAACCTAAACATAGTTCCCACTCTACCCCTACTGATACAGTGAGCGAACCAGCTAAACCCTAAGGCTATTCTGGACCAGCTCGAAGATGTGGTCGATCCGACGGCCACGCCCGCACATCAGGTAGCTTCGCCTCGATGCAACCTCCCGGATGCCGCCACGCGCCGTCCTCGCCCCGGACGTCCACCTCGTGAACTCCGCCGCTGGTTTTGTGGCCCAAACCAGCAAACCGTCCGCCCCGAGTTTTGTGGCCCAAACTCGGAAACCCATCAGCGCCCATGTTTAGAGTCCCAAACCTGGAAACTATCCATCAGCCCGAGTTTTGAGGCCCAAACTCGGAAACCGTCCACCCGGTGGTTTTTCTGTGGCTCAACCACCAAACCGAGCCCGTAGAGAGGATGCACCGCCCGTGCACCCCGTCCACTGAGACGAGTCCTCAAGTCCACGACCCAAGGTACTCCGTGTCCCGCAAGTCTTTGCTCGTCGCTGTCCCAGGCTGTCAGCCACCGCAGCTGATCGTCAGGCCACCGGTCCCTCAGTCCAAGGCTCACGTCCGCCCTTCACCGCTCCCGGTCCGTCGGCACGGCACGTCTCTACTTGACCTTCACCTTGCCTTTGATCACTTCATCCGTGCTTGGCACCTGCACAACACAAGCCAAAGAACATGCACATTATCCCAGTTGACAATCACTCATCACTCGAGACTCGGCATACACCCATGTATCAGCAGTAGGCTTAGGTACTGTCTCTCCATCTTCTACTTCTTGTGGTGCAGTGGCTTCATCCTTTATGATATCCCCTTAATTCCTGGCAGTTAGGTTCTTCCTTTGTCGATTGAGTCAACGTCTTCTCTTGGTTTTCTTTGGATGCTCATAAATGGTGTAATTGTCGAAGAGGCAGTGAACCTTTTGGTCAAAGATCCAAAAGTGGATTTCTCTAGTTCCGACATAGATGACAACATTGAAGGTTTTCAAGAACGATCTTCCAAGAATGAGTGGTGGATCATATTCTTCTTCTTGATTGGGATAGCGTCCAGTGGCCTGTACTGATCAAAGTGTTGAAGTTGGATTTCTCCGTCCTCCCCTTTAAGCAGATCTAGACAACGGAATTGTGTCTCCCCCAAGCTGGCTTGTGAGAAAGGTGGATGCCCAAATTTCTTTAACAACATGTTCATGTGTTGAATTTGTAGACCTTGGGGTTGTTGAAGTCATTCCACTTCATCCCCCAAACTAGCTCTTGTGTTAGAAGACAGGATAAGTTCTCACTGCTTGTGTTTGTACTGTTTGATCTGAGGGTTCAGAGATGAGTGCCCCCATGATGGTCTTTGTCTTCTAGTGGCCTAGCTTAGACTTGTTCATCTATTTCCATGGAGTGAGTGCTTTGATTGTAGGTATTGTTTTGTGGCACTCATCTTTTGTCTTGTTCTATGGATCTCATTTCTATGTCTCCCTTGCGCGAGTTGTTGAAGTTCATGTGTCTCTTCTTCTCCAAAGTGAGTTCATCTCTGGACTTTCCCAAATTGGTATTGAAAGTTTTCCTGCAGGGGTTAGTCCAACAAAATATCCAACATCCACTATAGCATACTATCGGCTCAAAAACCAACCTAGACACCACGTCTAATTTGATTTAGGAAGGCGTTTCAACCTAAGCACCATGCTTAATTTAAAAGCCTTTGAAAGCAAGATCATCACTCCTAAACTAGGCACCATGCTTAATTTAAGAGATGTATGAAAGTACTTCAAACCTAAACATATACTATAGCAAATGAGAGTAGCATTAAAGCATTAAAGAGATTCACTCAAATGGTGATGAGAGAACATGATTAGTGTATAGCACATGAGCATGTCTTAAACGTAGGGGCAACCAACATAGCAACATGGTAAGAGATGTTCTTACAAAGTGTATCCCCAAGCTTAGATTTGCAAAAATCAAGATTGGATGAATGTAATTCAATGTTGCATGATGATTAGTTGGACATACCTTGTGTTTGTCGTTCCTTTGAACTCTTTGCTCCAGACCTGCAAAGGTTAGTGGCAAGAATACCCGAAGGAATATTTTAACAATTATATCCCTATGCTCATTACACAATGGCAGTGTAGCAGGAAGGTGAACACTGATCTGATAAGTGCTAGTTTTAGGACGCTGAGCTTGTGTTTTGGGAAACCTTCAAGATGTGATTTGGTGAAGTGATTTCCCCTCCAACACCAACTTAAGAGTACTACGAGATCTACAAAATTTGTGATAAACATATGCATCGACAACCACCCTTTTGAAGTTTTTGTAAACAGAAAGTGTGAGGGGGTTGAAAATCTCGAGTGTGGCAATGTTAGACATACCAATTGAATCAGGAGATGTTTCATATGAGCATGGATTTAAAGAGGTGTTTATGAAGTAGCTTCCATGCTCTTTGATATCATCTTCCTCGATTTCAAAGAAGAACACCGAAGGATGGGGTTCATCATTTTCTAAAGTGTAGGGTGTTTTCTCTTGAAAAGGTTCTATGACAACCAAATTGGAAGGATTTGAAGGAATTTCAAATTTGGTTGTGTGTTCCTCCTTGTGTTGGTCGGGATTGGGCTCGACTTCTTCTTCGGGGAATTCGTCAAAAGTGCTAGTGTAAGGAGTGTTTTCAAGGATTTTCTGAAAGATGTCTCTTCCTTCACTAACAAGTTTATGAGTGAATGATCCTCCTGAAGATAAGTTGAGGTGCAGAGCAGCTTCCTTGTTAAGACCATGATAGAAGTGAAAGTATAGCACATGGTCTGGCAAGGAATGGTTTGGGCCAGAATTGGTAAGGTGTTTGAGCCCAAGTTGCTCCTAGTGTCTCCTCTTTTTGTTTAAATGTAAGAACTTCAATTCTAAGGTCAGTGATTTGAAAAAGAGGGAAGAAAGCAAGACAAAAGTTGACCCGAAGTTCATCCCAATTTCCATTTGTGCCCCTTACGGAATGATCATACCATTTTCTCGCTCTTCCCAAAAGGGAAAACGGGAATAGTTTCCATTTTATGGTCTCTTGTGTCATGCAAGCAATAGTCCGACAAGAACACAATTGCTCAAATTCACTAAGGTGGGTGTATGGATCTTCGTCTTCTGACCTAGAGAAGGATATCTCCCGAACCATGGCTATAAGAGCAAGGCGAAGCTCTTAGACATCTATATGAATGGGGTGTGATGATGGTGGAGGCTCCAACAAGTCGCCCTTTGGAGCAAAGAATTTTAAAATAGGAGTGAAATCCATGTGGTAAGAAGCATGGTGGTGAGGTAAAGGTGGTGGTAAAATAAAAAGGTGGTAAAAGAAAAGAAACACAGACGACCTTGATTCGATTCTAGAACAGCTATCGTTCCCCGGCAACGGCGCCAGAAAGCTTGTTGGGTATTTTAAACGCACACAGAAAAATCCGCAAGCGCACGGATACCAATGTAGCTTTCACCCGAGAGTATTCCAGGGTATCGATTTCCACGGGGAACGTGGAGTGTACTAGAAGAATTAAGAATGTCCAAGAAAAGAATGGTAAAATGGGTAGAGAGAGATATAGGGTTTTCTAAGCTGGTCTATCTAATTAAAGGCTCACTATACTTTACTTACTTCGGAGCAGCAGGTCCTTTCCAACTCTCGAGAAAGACTGGGAAGAAGGTAGTTGGGGGAAGGCTGCCAAAAGCTCTACGAGAACACCAACCCTAACGTGGTGGATTACAAAGACCTGACAGAGCTGTCACCTCTGGGGCTACCACAACTATACAGGAGGATTGGGCGCAAACTCAGGTAAACCCTAGCCTAGACACCGTGTCTACACTAACGTTTACTACTCTAATTACATACGATAACTAGAGCACTCAAAACGAGCAGAGATCCAGTAAATAAAATAAAGTAAGAACTGAAATTAAATATAATACTTAGAAGTAGTAAATGAAGAACCTGGAGATTACTTGAAGACGAACCAGATGTTGCACCAATACAATGTCGAGGAAGATCCAACATATCTGGCTCCTCCTCAGCTCTCTTCTCTTTCTCTCTCTAATCCAATCTCTAATTACAACTAGATGAACTAGACAACTAGAACTAGAACTAGAAGAACTAGAACTAGATCTAATTCTAGATGAACTAGAAGAGATTCATCTAGAGGGACCTCTACTTCTAATTGAAACCCTTGTTTCTGATGTGGAGATGAATAATGAAGATGGAGATGCCTGGGGAGGGGGGTCTGGGTCTGGTTTTATAGCCCGGAGCGTGGAACGGTGGAGATGCATCCTAGGAGGCGGTGGAAGAAGGTTCCAGAAGGCGGAGGCAAAACGGCCTCTGTGGCCGACCGATCGGTCTTGGGGTGGGACCGGTCGGTCTGGCCCAGTGGGCCCACATGGCGGGCCGCCTCGTGGTGTCTTCTGGTGTCTTCTAGATCCTTCTTTTGCAAATTTCATTGCGAAATTAATATCTTTTCATCCGGGACTCCGAATATAGCAAATGATATGTCCGTTTCGATCGTCTCGACGAGCCCTTCGCAATGGTGCACTCCAATTCATCACTTGAGATACTTTTATATGGTAAAGCATGGATGTCCTACAAAACAAGTGAGAGCACCAAAACTCGTGGAACTTGTTAGTTTCAAACCCTACAACTATGCTTTGTTGTTCATTTCAAATCATTATATGCCGTAGTTGATCGTATAATTGTGACATTAAGGACTGTCAATAGAGTCCGTGGATGGCCCTCCGGCGACCCATCGCCGTGTGCTCAGGTAATGATTTTTTTCTCTTTTAGCGCCACCTTGTGCTCCAAAATTTTTCATTCACCTAAGGAAAACCCTAACCTTTCTGCAGTCCTCCTCCTCCGGCAGACGGCCAAGGTCCCAGCCAACCCCCATCGGGGCACGGGTTGGCATTGGACGATGACGCATGGGCCTTCATCCGGGGCGTCGCCGACACCCGACGCCTCCTGGAGGAGAAGCGTTGTCGAACCACCCGCCTGGTGGAGTAGCGAGAGGCCCTCCGCGCTCGCCTCAACAGTGCTCTTGAGCACTTAGAGGCGTCCGACGCTAGGGTTGCTGGTACATTTTTCCAAATCTTCCAACTCATCACTTCGATTACCTTCTGTATAACCGCACTAGTGAATCTGTTGGCAACTGCTTGTTTAAATACTTAGCCAATTTAATTTGATTGAATCGGCTATCTCTTTTAAATTTAGTCTCTTTTATCCAATTGTAGAACTTCAACAGCAGCTCGACTGGCTCCCTGGGCGAGCTACGATGATTGCCGACATCATGAACGCCCAGGGAGACACCTGAGGACTCGCCTGGATGACGTCGGGACGCGCATCAGGGAGTTGGCCCTCCACGCTATCTGCCACGGCGCCACCTTCGCCCTTGCCGGAGCCGAACTCAGCGGTGCTGAGATCTCCGGGGAAGTCTCTCCCTCCTTCATCGGCGCCAGGACGAGGGAAGTCTTCAGGGAGCTGGTGGAGCAATTCCAGCCCCTGGGGCTCGCCGTGACAGACGTGTCACACCTGGAGGACCTCCTGAACAAGTTGCATCTATATTAGTTTGTATTTTAATGTTTCTTTTGTGTATCCGGCCTGGTGGCCGAACAAGCTGAACAACAAGTCTGTCCCTGCATAATCAGGCTTCAAATAATTCTGTTTAAGTATCACAGCTCGATGTTCTCTGCATTATGTTGCCTGCGCTTCCCAAAATTTTCCTTTTAACTTATTTCCTTTGATGAATGTTTTAAATGCAATACTTCCTTAGTATCGGCTATCAACTAAAATCAAAAGACGATACATACATATCGGCTCTTTTTATTCTAAAGGCGATACATTAGTATCGGCTATAAAATCAAACAAATCGATCTTTCATTCTAACTCTAAAAGAAATAATCTTGACTAACACAACACCGGCCTTAGCTTATTGGCGCTGATGAGAATCATCGTTAGCAAGTTAATCTGCTAGAACATTTTTGAAGCCGATTGCTTGGATCGGCTGTTGACTTTCGCCAATTGTCTTGAGAATGTCTTCTTCAAGAATCTTTCCAGAAAAGCACTCTACGTTGTCAAAATTCCAAACATCAGGATCTGAATAAGCAACACTAACAGTTGAATCGGCTGGTACCACTTCCACGATGTCGCCGATCCACTGAATCACATTCTGATGCATGGTAGACGGAATGCAACAGTTGGCGTGGATCCAATCCCTTCCAAGAAGCACAATGTAGGATCCTTTTGCATTGACCACAAAGAAAGTAGTCGGCATACTCTTGCTGCCAATTGTCAACTCGGCACATACAACTCCTTTAGTAGCCGATACGTTGCCAGCAAAGTCGGTCAACCTCATATCGGTCCGAGTCAAGTCTTCTGTAGTCTTGCCAAGTTTTCTAAAAGTAGCATATGGCATCAAATTAACAGCTTCCCCTCCATCAACTAACATCCTGTTTAGAGGCCTTCCATCGACAAACCCTTTTAGGTATAAAGCTTTCAAATGGGAATGTCTCTCGGGTTTTTGAAATGTGGCCTCTTCTGCTTCATAGATCCACTGAGCTATTGCTTCTTCACCATCATATTCTTCTTCATGATCAGAGGATCTTGAAGGACCGAGAATGCAAAAGCAAGGCGACCAGAGGGGGGGTTGTAACACCCCTGGTGTTTAATTAATTAAAAATAAATTAGAATTTAATGAGAAAATGGCCAAAACCCTAGATGGAGGAAAATTCTAGCCAGATGTTTGTTGCATTCATGCCGTCGCATAATTTTTATTGGGTGAAAAAAAATTATGCGACGGCATGAATGCAACAAACATCTGGCTAGAATTTTCCTCCATCTAGGGTTTTGGCCATTTCCTCATTAAATTCTAATTTATTTTTAATTAATTAAACACCAGGGGTGTTACAAAAACAAACATCTGGCTAGAATTTTCCTCCATCTAGGGTTTTGGCCATTTCCTCATTAAATTCTAATTTATTTTTAATTAATTAAACACCAGGGGTGTTACAGGGGTGAATGAGAGCCAATCAAATTTCTCTTGAAACTTTGGCCAAGTGTCCCAAAATCAACCCCCAAGAGCTACTACCGAAAACGTGATGCCCACGACCCTTGGAAGAGGGTGGATGATCCCTAGGATCACAGCGAGGCACCACAAAAACTTCCTCACCCAAGTTCACGCAAGTCAACTAGTGACAGGATGGGTTTCTGTAAAGCGGGAAGCCCAAAATCAGTGGAGCACGAAGTCGGAAATCCAACGCAAAAAGCGGAACACAAATAGAAGGTCAGACGAAGAAACTGCGGACGAAAACGTGCCAAACAGCTGTGACCGGACTCACTGATGCGTCCGGTCGAAGGCCACCGGACGTGTCCGGTCAAGCAACCTCCAAAATGGAAGCTCTCTGAGTTGGACCGGACTCACTGTCCTCGTGCGTCCGGTCACCACTGCAGCGTCCGGTCAGAACAAACAAAACGTGGAACAGTAGAAGTGTTGCGTCCGGTCAGTTTCTTGCAGAGCGTCCGGTCAGGTTGAAACAAATGCGCAGTCAACGCATTCAACGACCAGACTCTGACCGTGCGTCCGGTCGACTCGATACGAGCGTCCGGTCGACCCGACTCAGCCCCGTTCGTTCACCGATTTGACTCGATCTCACCCAAAACAATTCCTCTAGGGACCAACCTCGGTGAGTAGAGTCACAAGGAGGATAGTGAGCTATCTCTAAGAGATCATGGCTCGAACCTATCTCCAAATCGGTGAATCGAAGAATTTCGGGGGAAGGGAGGAAACTCGACCCGAAACGAAAAACGATCGATCTCCTAGACCGTGAGGTTAGAGATTAATTCCTTTGGTGGAAAGAAGTGCCTCACGATCTAGAACAACTTGGTTCAAACGGATTTGCAAAAGATGAACCGAGCGAAGAGATCAAGCGACGGGGAAAACGTGGAGAAAAAGGATTCCGCGAAGAACACAAACAAAACGCGAATCACAGCCACGAATTTGCAACCGTGTGGCTACCACACGCTACAATGGTGAGGTTACGGCCTCACTTCCCCAAAATCACCAGTACACAGAGGCAAGTCTCTCTGCGGATCTCAGCTAGCTACAGCAGGGGATGGGAGAGCAGGAAACCCTAAGTGCGAAAGAGCAACTGACTGAGATGGATGGGGAGGTGGGTGTCTCCCCTTACTTATCCTAATCCTAACTAAAGCTAATTCCCACTCTACCCATAACTACTTACAGAGCGAACCAGCTAAACCCTAGGGTTATTCTGGACCAACTCGGTGGTAGGTGTATCCGACGGCCACGCCCGCACAAACCGAAGCGTTGCCTCGACGCAACCTCCCGATTGCCGCCACGTGCCGCCCTCGCACTGCATCCCCGGTTTTGTGGCCCAAACCAGGAAACCACCCTTTTCCAGCCAACCCCCAGTTTTGAGGCCCAAACCGGGAAACCAGCCTTCAAGTCCATCCCCTGGTTTTGAGGCCGAAACCAGGAAACCCTCAGCGCCCGAGTTTTGTGGCCCAAACTCGGAAACCTGCCCGCACCCAGGATTTGAGGCCCAAACCTGGAAACCGTCCTCAGCCCGAGTTTTGTGGCCCAAACTCGGCAAACCCGCAGCACCCAGGTTTTGAGGCCCAAACCTGGAAACCGTCCACCGGTGGTTTTTCTCTGGCTCAACCACCAAACCGGAGCTGTAGAGGGGATGCACCACCCGTGCACCCCGTCCACCGACACGTGTCCCCAGGTTCTCGACCCGAGCAACACCGTGCCCCGCAAGTCTCCGCTCGTCGCTGTCCCAGGCTGTCAGCCACCACAGCTGATCCTCAGGCCCTCCGGTCCCTCAGTCCAAGCCTCACGTCCGCCCTTCACCGCTTCCGGTCCGTCGGCACGACACGTCTCTACTTGACCTTCACCTCGCCTTCGATCACTGTCTCCGTGCTCGACACCTGCACAACACAAGCCAAAGAACCTGCGATCAAGCCCGTTGACAATCACTCATCACACCGAGACCCGGCATACACCCATGTATCCGCAATCTCCCCCTTGATGAGTGCATTGTCAACAACTCACATAAATCATAATGAAGGAAGAAGGAGAAGAGAGAACTTGACCAAATGACCCAAAAGCATAACAAAGCCGAAGAAGGTCAAGTGGAAGAAGCGAAACAACTTGGTCCCCAAAGACATGGGCAACGGCTCGACGCAACCAAGCAAAGCAAAGCTAGCCCTCAAGAAGAGGTAGAACAGGCTCAACACCGCTAGCAAATACCAATTGGAACCTCCAGAAAAAGAGCTCAACACCAATTGAAGCAGAAAGAGAAATCCAAGCAATTGCTAGTCCCTCAAGATAGAGGCACAGAGGCTCAACACAACTAGCAAGGAAAGCTCGATACCAATGCCTTACGACCAACAAGCCAAACATGCTCCGAACCAATCGAAAACAAAAGCCTTGGAAAATGTTTGCTAGTCCCTCAAGATAGAGGCAAAGGCTCAACACAACTAGCAAACTCCCCCTCGAAAAGTGCAAGCAACTAGGGACTCCCCCTTAGTTAAACATCCAGGGAACACATGATTTGTCAAAAATTCTCCCCCTTAGTTGAAAATGCACTTATCAAGCAAAGAAAGCATCAACAAGCGAAATTTCTCCCCCTTGACCAAAAACCTCCCCTTTCAAAATGCATATGAGTCAGAATGCAAGTTAGCAGCTTCAGGCATATAGTCAAAAGAATGCAAAGATGCTCTAAACAGTATAACTCCAATGACACAACTAAGCACTCATATGGCAAAGGCTCAAACTGATCACCAAGTACGAAAGATGAACATTTGAGCAAAAGTGAGCAGTTTTGAGTCAAAAGATAGTCACCATCAAAATAGCACTACACATGTATAGGTAGAATTTGAACAAGTGCTAATCATGTTTACAAGGTGAACTACCCCTAGCAAAGTTCAATCATCATGCTTAAGAATGAAACATACACTTGTGATTTCAGTTTTAGATCGGAGTTGCAGCGGTGAAATTTCACAAGTTCAAACATTAGCATGTGATTGCGAGAGCTTGAAAGCTTGTCATTGCCTAACTTTTCAACCGAGCGAAGCCTATGCCGAAGCAATCAGAAGCTTAAAACTGCGGTTTCGGTCATACACTACATGACTCAAGTTTAACTCAAAGTGCAATGAGAAACAGTCTCGATACCGTGATGTGTTGACAAGTAATCCCATCTCGATCTTTTCAGTTCACTAAAACTTGGTTCAAATTTTAAACAGAATATGAACAGACCAAGCAAGTGAATGACTCAGAACTAGAGACATAGCAACCTTGCATATATGAAAAGCACATGTGAACTCAACACATCCTACACATTCTAGTTGCATATCTCAATGGTGAACATTTTCAGATTTTATGTACATTAAGCAAATTCACCATTCTAGAATAGCTTAGCCCACAACATGTACTAGTGATCAAAAGGAGCATAAGCTACAAGCATTATCATAAGCATCGGAGCATACTACAGAGAGCATAGTTACATTCTAGTGATTATAAACATGAAGCTCAGAATGTAAATGTGTATGCTAAAATGCAAAGAAAAAGAAAGACAAACGAAAAGAGTTAGTCTATCATACAAGATCAAAATGTTTCCCTCATCTAAAAGGGGAAACACACACCAAGCTCACCCCTCAACCGATTAAAGGTTGATTCATCTAAAGGCTTGGTGAAAATATCAGCCAGTTGATGATGAGTATCGACATGGCGAAGGTCGATATCACCCTTCTCCTGGTGGTCTTGCATAAAATGAAAGCGCACATCAATGTGTTTGGTCTTCGATTGAAGCACGGGGTTCTTAGCAACGCTAATAGCACTCGTGCTGTCACAAAGCAAAGGCACGCGAGAAAAGCTCAGACCAAAATCACGCAAAGTGGCCATCATCCAAAGAAGCTGGGAACAGCAGCTAGCCGCAACAACATATTCAGCCTCTATGGTAGACTGAGCGACACTAGACTGCTTGCGAGAAGACCACGATACAAGAGAAGAACCAATAAATTGGCAAGTCCCAGAAGTGGACTTGCGCTCAATTCGGCAACCAGCAAAATCAGCATCCGAATAACCGCAAAGGGAGAGGGTGGAGGAAGCAGAATACCAAATCCCGAACTCAGGTGTGAAACGAAGGTACCTGAAAATCCGCTTCACCGCCTGATGGTGAGAAGTGCGCGGCGACGTCTGAAAGCGCGCGCACAGACACACCGCGAACTGGTTGTCCGGGCGTGTCGCCGTTAGGTAGAGCAGCGACCCAATCTTGCTTCGGTACTCCTTCTGGTCCACTGCTTCTCCATCCACATCCGCATCCAGGGCAGTCGTCGTCGACATGGGTGTTGGAAGAGGCTTGGCCTCACCCATATCGAACCGCTTCAGCAAGTCCTTCGTGTACTTGCCCTGGTGCACAAACGTTCCCTCTCGGGATTGCTTAATTTGCATCCCGAGAAAGAATGTCAGCTCGCCCATCATGCTCATCTCTAACTCCCTGCTCATAGTATCTACAAACTTGGCAACCAAAGCGTGAGAAGAACCACCGAAAATGATATCATCCACGTAAATCTGGACCAAGAGAGTGTCTTTGCCGTGCCTGAGGAGAAAGAGCGTTTTATCTACACATCCCATTTTAAAACCCTTAGCTAGCAGAAAAGTTTTCAATCTATCATACCAGGCTCTAGGGGCTTGTTTCAAACCATATAAAGCTTTGTGAAGTTGGAAAACGTGGTTTGGAAACTTGGGATTTTCAAAGCCGGGGGGTTGCTCAACATAAACTTCCTCTTCTATGTAGCCGTTTAAGAAGGCACTCTTGACATCCATTTGAAAAAGCTTAAAACCTTTGGATGCAGCAAAAGCCAAGAGTATCCTAATAGCCTCCAAACGAGCTACAGGAGCAAAGGTCTCCTCGTAGTCTATCCCCTCCTTCTGACTATAACCTTTCGCTACAAGCCTGGCCTTTTTTCTAACAACGTGGCCATCCTCTCCTTGCTTGTTTTTGAAAACCCATTTTGTCCCAATAGGCTTACAGTCTGGAGGAGGTGGAACTAGAACCCAAACCCAATTTCGCTCAAAGTTTTCTAACTCCTCATGCATGGCATTGACCCAATCTGGATCCGTCAAAGCGTGTCCAACATCTCGGGGCTCAAAATTAGCAACAAAAGCAGAATGAGCGAAGTGAGAGATGTGCTGTGACCTGGACCGAGTGACTCGTTCGTCAATGTTGCCAATCATCTGCTGACGGGGGTGCTGGCGCTGGATGTGTCGTGGCGCCTCCCGGGAAGAGGTAACCTCCCCTTCAACAGCAGCTAGTGCCTCCCAAGGTACAAAAGGTACCGCTCGGTGTGGCGGATCCCACGGCCCCCAGGAAGAAGAGGTATCGGGGTCGTGAGTCGTCGTAGAGGCCGCTCTTTGCGGCACAGTAGGTGGAGGCGATGCTGGGTCATCTACTCCTTCAGCATCCTCGTCCTCATCATCGAAAAGAGGCTCACCAACCTCATGATCACCTGCACGCTCAAAACGAGAAGAAGGACAAACAAGGGTCTCGTCGAAGGTGACATCTGATGTCTCCATGACTCGGTTAGTATCAAGGTTAAGTACACGATATGCGCGAGTGTGAGTGCCATAACCCAAAAATACACCGTAAGAAGAACGAGACTCAAATTTGTCCAGGTTGCCTTTCTTCAATATAAAACAGTGGCAACCGAAAACTCTAAAGTAACTCACCTTGGGCTGTCTACCAAAACGCAACTCATAAGAGGTCTTCTTCAAGAAAGCTCTCAGAAAAATGCGATTTGAAATGTAGCATGCAGTTTTCATAGCCTCGGCCCAATATCGCCTAGGAGTCCTATGCTCATCGAGCATCGTCCTGGCCATCTCAACAAGGGTCCGATTCTTCCTCTCTACAACACCATTTTGGGGCAGTGTGTAGGGGGAAGAAAACTGATGCTCCAAACCCAAGCGGTCACAGAACTTCTCAAAATCCGAATTCTTGAATTCGGAACCATTATCACTTCTAATAGCTCGCATCGAGTTCAAAGGGAACTCGTTCTGAAGATGCAAAATCAGATTGCGAGCAAAGGAGAAAGTCTCAGTCTTCTCAATCAAAAAGAAGACCCACGAATATCTCGAAAAATCGTCGACAACAACCAAGACATACCACTTCCCCCCAACTGAGCTCACCCGAGCCGGACCAACAAGGTCCATGTGTAAAAGCTCTCCAGGGTGCGAGGTCATGACCTGAGTCATAGGATGGTGGGGAGAAGCAACCATCTTTCCATGTCTACAAGAATGGCAAACAAGATCCTTCTCCATCGACAACTTGGGCAATCCTCGGATTAGGCCAAGTGAGCTAAGCCTTGCAAGCAAGTCGAAGCCCAAGTGTCCCAGTCTCCTATGCCACTTCCAAAGATCAGAGGAGCAAGGACCAGCCAAAAGACAACGAGAAATTCCAAATGACTCCGAGAAATCCGCACAAAAGACTTTCCCAAAGGGCGAAATCACACAAACAAGATTGCCCTGAGGATCCAAAATACGACTGAGATTCGGCTTAAAACGAATCTCATAGTCATCATCAAAAAGTTGCAAAACAGAAAGAAGGTTAAAATGCAAGTTAGAAACAAGAGCAACATCGCGCAACACAAAGTGCTCATTAACTCGCACCGACCCATGAGACAACACTTTACCTTTGCTATTGTCGCCGAAGGTGATAAACTCCTTTCCGGCGACTGGACTAAGACTAGAGAACCACTTGGCGTTTCCGGTCATGTGCCTCGAGCAACCGGAATCCACCAACCAAACGTCCTCCAATCGTTTTACCTACATCAATAGAAAGACATAGGGTGAGCATACGGTCCAACACTGGGGTTAGTGAAGTAGGAAGAATACCAGTGTTGGGCCAGCTGCTCAAAAGAACGGTCAGTGTAAAAACCATCCCTAGCAGGTCTACGGGGGTAGCGATCACCACGCACAGGAAAGCGTGGTCCGCTAAGGAAAGAGCGTCCATCGCGATAGTCAAAACGCGGTGGTGGAAAATGCTCAGCAAAGCCTCCGGCACGGGGTTCGTATCCTGCAAAGTCAGGACCCCGTCGGGCACCTCCTCCCTGACGCCTAGGACCTTGAGGTGCTGCACCTCTAGGCCTAGCCGCTCTCCTCGGAGCTCTCCTCTGGACGTTTGGCACATGTAAATCATGGAACGGATGGTACATGTCCGGGTTGTCCATCTCCCTGGTATGGCGCTCATCTCTCTTGCGCCGATAGCAAAACTCACCCAAGTGACCATCTCTCCCACAGTACTCACAATGGTACCTCACCGCACGCAAAGGGGGTTGTTGGTACTCACGGTTGTGGGTTTGGATCACTTTGCCCTTATGTGGCAAACACTCCTCCTGGATGGGTGGCATTGTGTCCAGCTTGTTCTTGAGGTGGTTTGGTTTGGGTGCCCACTGCTGGTTCTTGGGTGGAGCTCGTGGGGGTTCTTCAAACACCCCATCTTTGGTGGTAGGCTTGGCAGGCTCTTTGGGTGGAAGCTTGGTAAGTTTGGGAGTAGTGGTGGAGTTGGGCTTCTCACATGGGTTCAAACCACTCGACTCTCCAATCTTCCCAAAAGCAGAAAGATCAACACCCGGAGCAAAGCCTACACCTGGACCTCCAGCAGCTCGCTTGAATTGGGAGATCATCATCCCGAGCTGCGGCTCACTACAAGACACCCATGACAGGACGGTCCGAAGGTATGTGTTTTCTTCCTCGGCTAGCATCCTGTCATGCTTGACATTCGCGATCTCCATCTCCAAACCCTCACACAAAGCACACCTCATGACACAAGTGCTATCCAAGCTGGCCTTCTCTATAGACTCAACCTTGGCATTCTTTTCTGCCAACTCGGATTGCAAGACAGGACAAGTCTTGCACGCACCCAACAGCATGGGCCTAGCCCGGAGCTCATCCACATCTCCTACCAAAGCAGCATACTTACCTCTCAAGGTGAGAAGGTCAGTCATGTGCTTGGTGCACATCTCGCACTCACACTCCTCCGACACGACCACGGTGGATTTAGCAAACTCCAACTCCTTCACCGTGTCCTCCCACTTCTGCCTAAACTCTTTGCGCTCTCTAGCGGCACACCTAAGCAGCTTATCCTGACTAAGCAAGGTGGCAGTAAGCTTCTCAACCTCAGCAGAAAGCTCGTCGTGGGTGAGAGATACCTGGGAGGTGTCGTCGTCGTCGTCGTCCCGAGGGGTGTGCTCCAGCTTGCCGTCGACCTCGTCACCAAGCGCCATGGTGCAGAAGCCCTCGTCGTCGGCGAAGAAGCAAAGACCGTTCAGCTTGTCCTCGATCTTCTTCATCTTCTCGGACTCGTCGTCGCTTGAGCAAGCGGAGTCGTCATCTGAGCCGTCGACGTCGCTGAGCGTGGCGAAGAAAGCACGCTGCTCAGCTTGGGCCTTCTCCAAGTACTTCTTCTTGATGTACTCCTTGTCGAAGCCGCCCCTCCACTTGTGCCTCAGAGGAACGTGCTTGTCCTTGCGCTTGGAGTCGTACTTGTGCCCATGATCGCCCTTCCCCGAATGCTTGTTCTTCTTGGGGCAGTTGGCGATGAAGTGGTCAGGATCGCCGCACTCGAAACAGCCCGAGCGTCCTCCTCCGCGGCGACGGTTCATGCGGTTGTTGTGAAACCGCGTGAACCGGTTGGCAAGCAAAGCCAACTCCTCATCTCCCAAAGACTCCAGCTGATCCTCTGTGACAGAAAAGAGAGATGAAAGCGCAAAGCCACCAGAGGGGTTAGCAGAAGAGCCAGAAACCAAAGCCATAGACGGGACAGAAGGATTCTCATAAGAAGCCCTCGCCATGGGGTCAATCTCACTGGACTTGAGCTTGCTAAAGAGCTCGTCGCACGTGAGGGTCTCATAGTTCGGCGATTCGATGATCGCTTGAACCTTGGAATCCCACACCGACCGATCGAGAGTGTGCAAAAACTTCAAAGCTCTCTCATGATCGTCGATAGGCAATAGCTCCTTGTTAGCTCTCATCTTGTTGACAATCACCTGAAAGCGAGCGAATAAACTCTCTATGCTCTCGCCAGGCTGATGTCGAAAGTTCTCATACTCCCGCTTGTGCGACTCGTAGAGACAGGATTTGACTTGAGTGGTGCCCTCATGAAAGCGCATGAGGGTAGCCCAAATCTCACGAGCCATGGGGAGGTGAGAAACGCGATCAAACTCCGACATGCACAAACAGGAGAACAAGGCGTTACGCGCCCGGCTATTGGCCTCGTGCTCATCTATCTAGAGCTGAGTGACACGAGCAGCCAGGACGACATAATCGGCCTTGTTGTAAATCTCCCAAACAGAAGAGCCCATGCTCTGGAGATAGGCCGACATACGTATCTTCCAATACGCATGGTTCGTCCTATCAAAGAACAGCGGTTTGCCCACGCCGCGATCCATGTCGCCTTCTGTGGATCTGGAACCGGCTAAGGTGGAAGATCCTTAACCTGCTCCGATACCAATTGAAGGACCGAGAATGGAAAAGCAAGGCGACTAGAGGGGGGGGGGGTGAATGGGAGCCAATCAAATTTCTCTCGAAACTTTGGCCAAGTGTCCCAAAATCAATCCCTAAGAGCTACTACCGAAAACGTGATGCCCACGACCCCTGGAAGAGGGTGGATGATCCCTAGGATCACAGCGAGGCACCATAAAAACTTCCTCACCCAAGTTCACGCAAGTCAAATAGTGACAGGATGGGTTTCTGTAAAGCGGGAAGCCCAAAATCAGTGGAGCGCGAAGTCGGAAATCCAACGCAAAAAGCGGAACACAAATCGAAGGTCAGACGAACAAACTGCGGACGAAAACGTGCCAAACAGCTGTGACCGGACTCACTGATGCGTCCGGTCGAAGGCCACCGGACGCGTCCGGTCAAGCAACCTCCAAAATGGAAGCTCTGTGAGTTGGACCGGACTCACTGTCCTCGTGCGTCCGGTCACCACTGCAGCGTCCGGTCAGAACAAACAAAACGTGGAACAGTAGCAGTGTTGCGTCCGGTCAGTTTCTTGCAAAGCGTCCGGTCAGGTTGAAACAAATGCGCAGTCAACGCATTCAACGACCGGACTCTGACCGTGCGTCCGGTCGACTCGATACGAGCGTCCGGTCGACCCGACTCAGCCCCGTTCGTTCACCGATTCAACTCGATCTCACCCAAAACAATTCCTCTAGGGATCAACCTCGGTGAGTAGAGTCACAAGGAGGATAGTGAGCTATCTCTAAGAGATCATGGCTCGAACCTATCTCCAAATCGGTGAATCGAAGAATTTCGGGGGAAGGGAGGAAACTCGACCCGAAATGAAAAACGATCGATCTCCTAGACCGTGAGGTTAGAGATTAATTCCTTCGATGGAAAGAAGTGCCTCACGATCTAGAACAACTTGGTTCAAACGGATTTGCAAAAGATGAACCGAGCGAAGAGATCAAGCGACGGGAAAAACGTGGAGAAAAAGGATTCTGCGAAGAACACAAACAAAACGCGAATCACAGCCACGAATTTGCAACTGTGTGGCTACCACACGCTACAATCGTGAGGTTACGGCCTCACTTCCTCAAAATCACCAGGACACAGAGGCAAGTCTCTCTGCTGATCTCAGCTAGCTACAGCAGGGGATGAGAGAGCAGGAAACCCTAAGTGCGAAAGAGCAACTGACTGAGATGGATGGGGAGGTGGGTGTCTCCCCCTACTTATCCTAATCCTAACTAAACTTAATTCCCACTCTACCCCTAACTACTTACAGAGCGAACTAGCTAAACCCTAGGGTTATTCTGGACCAACTCGGTGGTAGGTGTATCCGACGGCCACGCCCGCACAAACCGAAGCGTTGCCTCGACGCAACCTCCCGATTGCCGCCATGTGCCGCGCTCGCTCTGCACCCCCAGTTTTGTGGCCCAAACCGGGAAACCACCCTTTTCCAGCCAACCCCCGGTTTTGAGGCCCAAACCAGGAAACCAGCCTTCAAGTCCATCCCCTGGTTTTGAGGCCGAAACCAGGAAACCCTCAGCGCCCAAGTTTTGTGGCCCAAACTCGGAAACCTGCCCGCACCCAGGTTTTGAGGCCCAAACCTGGAAACCGTCCTCAGCCTGAGTTTTGTGGCCCAAACTTGGCAAACCCGCAGCACCCAGGTTTTGAGGACCAAACCTGGAAACCGTCCACAGGTGGTTTTTCTCTGGCTCAACCACCAAACCGGAGCTGTAGAGGGGATGCACCACCCGTGTACCTTGTCCACCGACACGTGTCCCCAGGTCCTCAACCCGAGCAACACCGCGCCCCGCAAGTCTTCGCTCATCGCTGTCCCAGGCTGTCAGCCACCACAGCTGATCCTCAGGCCCTCCGGTCCCTCAGTCCAAGCCTCACGTCCGCCCTTCACCGCTCCCGGTCCGTCGGCACGACACGTCTCTACTTGACCTTCACCTCGCCTTCGATCACTGTCTCCGTGCTCGACACCTGCACAACACAAGCCAAAGAACCTGCGATCAAGCCCGTTGACAATCACTCATCACACCGAGACCCGGCATACACCCATGTATCCGCAGATCTAAACTCGGCGTGTAGCATGAACAGAGCAGCGATATTAGCCGATGATTCACCTTTATCGGCTATCTGCTTTACCTACCAGACTTTGGGTTTCTTCTTCTGTATTTCATCATTTCTTAACCTTTGAACCCATCATTTCTGGCTTTTAGTCAAACCACCAGGGCACCATTGTCCTTCTTGCCAAGGATGATCATGATCGGCTAACCTTATCCAAGCCGATTATGAACATTTTTATTTTTTATGCCCCGATCTGTATTTTCAAACCTTAATCTTTCATGTACAGATCGGCGGTTGTTTCTCGACTACCTATACTCTCGGTACTGATCACTGCATTCTGGGCAATTACGAAGAGTAGGAAGTTTCAAGCCCTTATTCCAGCAATGTCTGAAGAAGGGACAGTCCCAATGATTCTTTTCTTCATCTCTGATGCGTCTTCCTTCTTCACGAGACCTCCTATACTCTTCTTCTTCGAGCCACTCTTGAAATTCTTGTTCATACCTTTCCCTTTGCATTTGGCTCCTTTCCTTCTGACGTTGCCACTTGTTCAGTAAGATCCTGACAGTTGGACGCCTTCTTGCTTCACCAGCCTTTGAAGTCTTAGGTTGATCATGTTGATCATTGTTTTTCTTCCCTTTCATCTCCTGATACTCTCTGGCTATTAACTGCTTCTTTGGATCAACTGTCCCATCTGCCTTGGCTTTATCAGAAGTCAATACCTTGATTTCACTCTGAGGTGCTGGAGCTACCATGTTCTGTGGGAAAGGATGGCTGTTGATGCTCATGCCTTTGGCCTTTTCCAGACCTATTCTTCCTTTAACGATTGCCCTTTGTATCATATCTCTGAAAACTCGGCAATCATTAGTAGTATGGGTACCAAAATTATGAAATTTGCAGTACCTTTTATTTTTAAGCTCCTCGGGCGATGGGATAGTATGATTCCCAGTCAACTTGATCTGACCCTTTTCCAACAAGTAGTCAAATATCTTGTCGGCCTTAGTAATATTGAAGCTATACTTTACATCTTTCTCGGTACTTTTAGCCTTTGCCCAAGGCATGTACTCGTTGTTTCTCCAAGCCCAGTCTACAGCAGCCACTTCTTCATCACTTTCATCTCCTGAATTATTGTTTTCATCTTCTAGGAAGAAATGACTTTCTGCATTGTAGGCTTTCTTGGGTTTAAAGACTTGATTGTATTGATTTTGGGCATCAATACTTGCCACCTTTTTAGCTAAATCAGCCATATTGTTACAACCAAAGCCAATTTTCTCCCTGATAGCAGGTATCAATCCTCGAATCGCAATGCTAACTACCTCTGAATCTGGCAATGTCAAGGAATAGCATTGATTCTTCATCTCTCTGAATCTTAGGAGGTATTGGCATCTAGACTCATTATTCGTTTGCCTTGTATCGATTAAGTCCACTAAGCCTTTCTCCAATACTCCAAAGCCAAAATACTTATGGAATTTATCTTCCAGAGAGAGGGAACATTCTGACTTTAAGTGCTTGTTCATCACCAATCTCCCCGAGCTGGACTAGGAACTGGGTTATATGCTCCATGGTTGACACCGAGCCGGTTCCTGTGAATTTGGTAAAATCAGGAATTCTATATCTTGGAGGAAGAACAACCTGATCAAACCATTCCGGATATGGCTTTTTGTAACTAGTCACTGTAGATTTTGGCGTCAAGCCAAATTGCTTCTGAACCAGGTCAGTTACACGACTCATCAATTGATCAATTTGATTCACCGGCTCCGATGTTCTGCCCCCCGAAAGTGTTGCCATTATATCCCGGATTCTCCTGAGCATCTAAGGTATAAAAATCCGAGACATAATGATATCTTTGAGGAATATCGTCAGGTGCTACACTCCCTTGATATGGTGGTGCATTGAAGTCTCTTGTGATGCGTCTTGCAAGAGGAGCTATTTTTGTAGCCGATGAGTACATGTTATTACTCATAATCGGCTGTTGCACTGGCTGTGATGTCATGCCCCCAGGGTTAATCATCATCTAGTTTCCATTGCCATTTGGACCATTCATCAGAGGTCCAATAGAAGTTCTGCGGATACATCGGTGTATGCTGAGTCTCGGTGTGATGAGTGATTGTCAATAGGTTTGATCGCAAGATCTTTGGCTTGTGTTGTGCAGGTGTCGAGTACGAAGACAGTGATCGAGGGCAAGGTGAAGGTCAAGTTGAGACGTGCTGTGCCGATGGACTGGGTGCGGTGAAGGATGGGCGTGCCGTGCGGCGGACGTGCCATGCTGATGGACCGAGCGGCGAAGGGCGGACGTGAGGCTTGGACTGAGGGACCGGAGTGCCTGAAGATCAGCTGTGGTGGCTGGCAGCCTGGGACAGCGACGAGCGACGACTTGTGGGGCACGGTGTTGCTCGGGTCGAGGACCTGGGGACACGTGTCGGTGGACGGGGTGCACGGGCGGTGCATCCCCTCTACGGCTCCGGTTTGGTGGTTGAGCCAGGGAAAAACCACCGGTGGACGGTTTCCAGGTTTGGGCCTCAAAACCTGGGTGCTGAGGGTTTCCGAGTTTGGCCACAAAACTCGGGCTGAGGACGGTTTCCGAGTTTGGGCCTCAAAACTCGGGCGCTGCGGGTTTCTGAGTTCGGGCCACAAAACTCAGGCGACGGACTTGGAGGCTGGCTTCCCGGTTTGGGCCTCAAAACCGGGGGATGGCTGGAAAAGGCTGGTTTCCCGGTTTGGGCCACAAAACCGGGGGTGCAGAGCGAGGGCGGCACGTGGCGGCAATCGGGAGGTCGTATTGAGGCGACGCTACGAGTTGTGCGGGCGTGGCCGTCGGATACACCTACCACCCGAGTTGGTCCAGAATAACCCTAGGGTTTAGCTGGTTCGCTCTGTAATTAGAGAGGGGTAGAGTAGGAAATAGAATTAGGATAAGTAGAGGGAGACACCCTCCTCCCCTGGTATCTCAGTCATTTGCTCTTTTACTTCTAGGGTTTCCTGCTCTCCCATTCCCTGCTGTAGCGAACCTGAGATCTACAGAGTTGAGAACAATACCTCTGTGTTCATGAGATTTTGAGGAATTGAGGCCGTAACCTCACCATTGTAGCGTGTGGTAGCCACACGGTTGCAATTCGTGGTTGTGATTCGCGTTTTGTTCGTGTTCTTCGCGGAATCCTTTTTCTCCACGTTTTTCCTTTCGTTCGATCTCTTTGCTCGGTTCATCTTTTGCAAATCCGTTTGAACCAAGTTGTCCTAGGACGTGAGGCACTTCTTTCTACCGAAGGAATTCTCCTCTAACGTCACGGCCTAGGAGATCGATCGATTCTCGTTTCGGGTCAAGCTTTTCTCCCTTCCCCCGAAATTCTTCGATTCATCGATTTGGAGATAGGTTCGAGCCATGATCTCTTAGAGATAGCTCACTATCCTCCCTGTGACTCTACTCACCAAGTTTAATCCCTAGAGGACTTGGTTTGGGTGAGATCGAGTCGATTCCGTTGATGAACCGACGATTTGCGGGCTGGCCGGACGCTTGACTCGTGCTGACTGGACGCTCGGTCAGAGTCCGGTCGTTGAATGTGTTGAGTGCGTCTCTGTTTCAGTTGACTGGACGCTAGGTTTTGGGATCGACCGGACGCGCAGGTATCACTGTTCACCTGCCTTGGTTCGTGTGACCGGACTCTCTGTGTATCGACCGGACGCTCGTCTCTGGTGAGTCCGGTCAGAAACAGTAAGCTCCAAAAACTGTTTTTGCACGACCAGACGCGTCCGGTGGTCAGCGACCGGACGCAGGCAGAGTCCGGTCAGTGCTGGTTCGACGTGTTTTCGTCCGCAGTTTGTTCGTCCATCTTTCGATTTGAGATCCACTTGTTGCGTTGGATTCCTAACTTCATGCTCAACAGATTTTGGGCTTCCCGCTTTACAAAATAGCCTGAATCATAGGTTGAGGTTACCCAAAACCCATCCTGTCACTAGTTGACTTGCGTGAACTTGGTTGAGGAAGTTTTTGTGGTGCCTCGCTGTGATCCTAGGGATCATCCACCCTCTTCCAAGGGTCGTGGGCATCACGTTTTCGGTAGTAGCTCTTGGGGGTTGATTTTGGGACACTTGGCCAAAGTTTCGAGAGAAATTTTATTGGCTCCCATTCACCCCCCCTCTGGTCGCCTTGCTTTTGCATTCTCGGTCCTTCAATTGGTATCGGAGCGGGTTAAGGATCTTCCACCTTAGCCGGTTCCAGATCCACCAAAGGCGACATGGATCGCGGCGTGGGCAAACCGCCGTTCTTTGATGGGATGAACTATGCGTATTGGAAGATACGCATGTCGGCCTATCTCCAGAGCATGGGCTCTTCTGTTTGGGAGATTTGCAACAAGGCCGATTACGTTGTCTTGGCTGCTCATGTCACTCAGCTCCAGATCGATGAGCACGATGCCAATAGCCGAGCGCGTAACGCCTTGTTCTCCTGTCTGAGCATGTCTGAGTTTGATAGCGTTTCTCACCTCCCCACGGCTCGTGAGATTTGGGCTACCCTCATGCGCTTTCATGAGGGCACCACTCAAGTCAAATCACGTCTCTACGAGTCGCACAAGCGGGAGTATGAGAACTTTTGACATCAGCCTGGCAAGAGCATAGAGAGTTTATTCGCTCGCTTTCAGGTGATTGTCAACAAGATGAGAGCTAACAAGGAGCGGTTGCCTTTCGACGATCATGAGAGGGCTTTGAAGCTTTTGCATACTCTCGATCGGTCGGTGTGGGACTCAAAGGTCCAGGCAATCATCGAATCGTCTAACTATGAGACCCTCACTTGCGATGAGCTCTTTAGTAAGCTCAAGTCTAGTGAGATTGATTCCATGTCGAGGGCTTCTTATGAGAATCCTTCTGGCCCAACTATGGCTTTGGTTTCTGGCTCTTTTGCTAACCCCTCTAGTGGCATTGCACTTTCTTCACTCTTTTCTGTCACAGAGGATCAGCTGGAGTCTTTGGGAGACGAGGAGTTGGCTTTGCTTGCCAACCGGTTCACGCGGTTCCACAACAACCGCATGAACCATCGCCGCGGAGGAGGACGCCCGGGCTGCTACGAGTGCGGCGACCCTGACCACTTCATCGCCAACTGCCCCAAGAAGAACAAGCATTCGGGGAAGGGCGAGCATGGGCACAAGTACGACTCCAAGCGCAAGGACAAGCACGTTCCTCCGAGGCACAAGTGGAGGGGCGGCTTCGACAAGGAGTACATCAAGAAGAAGTACTTGGAGAAGGCCCAAGCTGAGCAGCGTGCTTTTTCGCCACGCTCAGCGACGTCGACGGCTCAGATGACGACTCCGCTTGCTCAAGCGACGACGAGTCCGAGAAGATGAAGAAGATCGAGGACAAGCTGAACGGTCTTTGCTTCTTCACCGACGACGAGGGCTTCTGCACCATGGCGCTTGGTGACGAGGTCGACGGCAAGCTGGAGCACACCCCTCGGGACGACGACGATGACGACACCTCCCAGATATCTCTCACCCACGACGAGCTTTCTGCTGAGGTTGAGAAGCTTACTGCCGCCTTGCTTAGTCAGGATAAGCTGCTTAGGCGTGCAGCTAGAGAGCGCAATGAGTTTAGGCAGAAGTGGGAGGACACGGTGAAGGAGTTGGAGTTTGCTAAATCCACCGTGGTCGTGTCGGAGGAGGTTGAGTGTGAGTCATGCACCAAGCACATGACTGACCTTCTCACTTTGAGAGGTAAGTATGCTGGTTTGGTAGGAGAGGTGGATGAGCTGAAGGCTAGACCTTCGCTGTTGGGTGCGTGCAAGACTTGTCCTGTCTTGCAATCCGAGTTGGCAGAGAAGAATGCCAAGATTGAGTCTTTTGAAAAGGCCAACTCGGGTAGCACTTGTGTCATGAGGTGTGCTTTGTGTGAGGGTTTGGAGATGGAGATCGCGAATGTCAAGCATGACAGGATGCAAGCCGAGGAACAAAAACACATACCTTCAGACCATCCTATCATGGGTGTCTTGTAGTGAGCCGCAGCTCGGGATGATGATCTCCCAATTCAAGCGAGCTGCCGGAGGTCCAGGTGTAGGTTTTGCTCCGGGTGTTGATCTTTCTGCTTTTGGGAAGATTGGAGAGTCGAGTGGTTTGAACCCATGTGAGAAGCCCAACTCCACCACTACTCCCAAACTTACCAAGCTTCCACCCAAAGAGCCTGCCAAGCCTACCACCAAAGATGGGGTGTTTGAAGAACCCCCACGAGCTCCACCTAAGAACCAGCAGTGGGCACCCAAACCAAACCACCTCAAGAACAAGCTGGACACAATGCCACCCATCCAGGAGGAGTGTTTGCCACAGAAGGGCAAAGTGATCCAAACCCACAACCGTGAGTACCAACAACCCCCTTTGCGTGCGGTGAGGTACCATTGTGAGTACTGTGGGAGAGATGGTCACTTAGGTGAGTTTTGCTATAGGCGCAAGAGAGATGAGCGCCGTGCCAGGGAGATGGACAACCCGGACATGTACCATCCTTTCCATGATGTGCATGTGCCGAACATCCAGAGGAGAGCTCCGAGGAGAGCAGCTAGGCCTAGAGGTGTAGCACCTCAAGGTCCTAGGCGTCAGGGAGGAGGTGCCCGACGGGGTCCTGACTTTGCAGGATACGGACCCCGTGGCGGAGGCTTTGTTGAGCGTTTCCCTCCACCGCGTTTTGACTATCGCGATGGACGCTCTTTCCTTAGCGGACCACGTTTTCCTGTGTGTGGTAATCGCTACCCCCGTATGCAGGCTAGGAATGGTTTTTACACTGACCGTTCTTTTGAGCAGGCGGCCCAACACTGGTATTCCCCTTACTTCACTAACCCCAGTGTTGGACCGTATGCTCACCCTATGTCTTTTTATTGATGTAGGTAAGACGGTTGGAGGACATTTGGTTGGTGGATTCCGGTTGTTCTAGGCACATGACCGGAAACGCCAAGTGGTTCTCTAGCCTTAGCCCTGTTGCTGGAAAGGAGTTTATCACCTTCGGCGACAATAGTAAAGGTAAGGTATTGTCTCGCGGGTCGGTGCGGGTTAATGAGCACTTTGTGTTGCGCGATGTTGCTCTTGTTTCTAACCTGCATTTTAACTTGCTTTCTGTTTCGCAACTTTTTGATGATGACTATGAGATTCGTTTTAAACCGAATCTCAGTCGCATTTTAGATCCTCAGGGCAATTTGGTTTGTCTGATTTCGCCCTTTGGGAAAGTCTTTCGTGCGAATTTCTCGGAGTCGTTTGGTATTTCCCGCTGTCTTTTGGCTAGCCCTTCCTCCTTCGATCTTTGGAAGTGGCATAGGAGGCTCGGTCACCTAAGCTTCGACTTGCTTGCAAGACTTAGCTCACTTGGCCTAATCCGAGGATTGCCCAAGCTATCGATGGAGAAGGATCTAGTTTGCCATTCTTGTAGACATGGGAAGATGGTAGCCGCTCCCCACCATCCAGTGACTCAGGTTATGACTAAGCGCCCTGGAGAGCTTTTACACATGGACCTTGTTGGTCCAGCTCGGGTGAGCTCGGTTGGGGGGAAGTGGTATGTGCTTGTTGTTGTTGACGACTTTTCGAGATATTCATGGGTCTTCTTTTTGACTGAGAAGACTGAGACTTTTTCTTTCGCTCGCAATCTGATTTTGCGTCTTCAGAACGAGTTCTCCTTGAACTCGATGCGAGCTATTAGAAGTGATAATGGTTCCGAATTCAAGAATTCGGATTTTGAGAAGTTTTGTGACCGCCTTGGTTTGGAGCATCAGTTTTCTTCCCCCTACACACCGCCCCAAAATGGTGTTGTAGAGAGGAAGAATCGGACCCTTGTTGAGATGGACAGGACGATGCTCGATGAGCATAGGACTCCTAGGCGATATTGGGCCGAAGCTATGAACACTGCATGCTACATTTCAAATCGCATTTTTCTGAGAGCTTTTATGAAGAAGACTTCTTATGAGTTGCATTTTGGTAGACAACCCAAGGTGAGTTATTTTAGAGTCTTCGGTTGCCATTGTTTTATTCTGAAGAAAGGCAACCTGGACAAATTGGAGTCTCGATCTTCTGACGGGGTATTTTTGGGTTATGGCACTCACACTAGAGCATATCGTGTACTTAACCTTGATACTAACCGAGTCATGGAGACATCAGATGTCACCTTCGACGAGACTCTTGTTTGTCCCTCTTCTCGTTTTGAGCGTGCAGGTGATCATGAGGTCGGTGAGCCTCTTTTTGATGACGAGGACGAGGGTGCTGAAGGTATGGATGATCCAGCACCCCCTCCACCTGCTGTGCCGCAAGGAGCGGCTTCTACTATGACTCACGGCCCCGACACATCTTCTTCCTGGGGGCCGTGGGATCCGCCACCCCGAGCGGTACCTTTTGTACCCGGGGAGGCACCAGCTGCTGTTGAGGGGGAGGCTACTTCTTCTCAGGAGGCGCCATGACACATCCAGCGCCAACACCCCCCTCAGCAGATGATCGGCGGCATTGACGAACGAGTCACTCGGTCCAGGTCACAGCACATCTCTCACTTCGCTCATTCTGCTTTTGTTGCTAATTTTGAGCCCCGAGATGTTGGACACGCTTTGACGGATCCGGATTGGGTCAATGCCATGCATGAGGAGTTAGAGAACTTTGAGCGAAATCGGGTTTGGGTTCTAGTTCCACCTCCACCAGACTGTAAGCCTATTGGGACAAAATGGGTTTTCAAAAACAAACAAGGAGAGGACGGCCACGTTGTTAGAAACAAGGCCAGGCTTGTAGCGAAAGGCTATAGTCAGAAGCGGGGATAGACTATGAGGAGACGTTTGCTCCTGTAGCACGTTTGGAGGCTATTAGGATACTCTTGGCTTTTGCTGCATCCAAAGGTTTTAAACTTTTTCAAATGGATGTCAAGAGTGCCTTCTTAAACGGCTACATAGAAGAGGAAGTTTATGTTGAGCAACCCCCCGGCTTTGAAAATCCCAAGTTTCCAAACCACGTTTTCAAACTTCACAAAGCTTTATATGGTTTGAAACAAACCCCTTGAGCCTGGTATGATAGATTGAAAAATTTTCTGCTAGCTAAGGGTTTTAAAATGGCATGTGTAGGTAAAACGCTCTTTCTCCTCAGGCAAGGCAAAGACACACTCTTGGTCCAAATTTACGTGGATGATATCATTTTCAGTGGTTCTTCTCACGCTTTGGTTGCCAAGTTTGCAGGTACTATGAGCAGGGAGTTCGAGATGAGCATGATGGGCGAGCTGACATTCATTCTCGGGTTGCAAATTAAGCAATCCCGAGAGGGGACGTTTGTGCACCAGGGCAAGTACACCTTGGACTTGCTGAAGCGGTTCGATATGGGTGAGGCCAAGCCTCTTCCAACACCCATGTCAACGACGACTGCCCTGGATGCGGATGTGGATGGAGAAGCAGTGGACCAGAAGGAGTACCGCAGCATGATTGGGTCGCTGCTCTACCTGACGGCGACACGCCCGGACATCCAGTTCGCGGTGTGTCTGTGCGCGCGCTTTCAGGCGTCGCCGCGCACTTCTCACTGTCAGGCGGTGAAGCGCATTTTCAGGTACCTTCGTTTCACACCTGAGTTCAGGATTTGGTATTCTGCTTCCTCCAGCCTCTCCCTTTGTGGTTATTCGGATGCCGATTTTGCTGGTTGTCGTATAGAGCGCAAGTCCACTTCTGGGACTTGCCAGTTTATTGGTTCTTCTCTTGTGTCGTGGTATTCTCGCAAGCAGTCTAGTGTCGCTCAGTCTACCACAGAGGCTGAATATGTTGCTGCGGCTAGCTGTTGTTCCCAGCTGCTTTGGATGATGGCCACTTTGCGTGATTTTGGTCTGAGCTTTTCTCGCGTGCCTTTGCTTTGTGACAGCACGAGTGCTATTAGCGTTGCTAAGAACCCCGTGCTTCACTCGAAGACCAAACACATTGATGTGCGCTTTCATTTTTTGCGAGACCACCAGGAGAAGGGTGATATCGACCTTCGCCATGTCGATACTCATCATCAACTGGCTGATATTTTCACCAAGCCTTTAGACGAATCAACCTTTAATTGGTTGAGGGGTGAGCTTGGTGTGTGTTTCCCCTTTTAGATGGGGGAATCATTTTGATCTTGTATGATAGACTAACTCTTTTCGTTTGTCTTTCTTTTTCTTTGCATTTTAGCATACACATTGACATTCTGAGCTTCATGTTTATAATCACTAGAATGTAACTATGCTCTCTGTAGTATGCTCCGATGCTTATGATAATGCTTGTAGCTTATGCTCCTTCTGATCACTAGTACTTGTTGTGGGCTAAGCTATTCTGGAATGGTGAATTTGCTTAATGTACATAAAATCTGAAAATGTTCACCATTGAGATATGCAACTAGAATGTGTAGGATGTGTTGAGTTCACATGTGCTTTTCATATATGCTAGGTTGCTATGTCTCTAGTTCTGAGTCATTCACTTGCTTGGTCTGTTCATATTCTGTTTAAAATTTGAACCAAGTTTTAGTGAACTGAAAAGATCGAGATGGGATTACTTGTCAACACATCACGGTATCGAGACTGTTTCTCATTGCACTTTGAGTTAAACTTGAGTCGTGTAGTGTATGACCGAAACCGCAGTTTTAAGCTTCTGATTGCTTCGGCATAGGCTTCGCTCGGTTGAAAAGTTAGGCAATGACAAGCTTTCAACCTCTCGCAATCACATGCTAATGTTTGAACTTGTGAAATTTCACCGCTGCAACTCTGATCTAAAACTGAAATCACAAGTGTATGTTTCATTCTTAAACATGATGATTGAACTTTGCTAGGGGTAGTTCACCTTGTATACATGATTAGCACTTGTTCGAATTCCTACCTATACATGTGTAGTGCTATTTTGATGGTGACTATCTTTTGACTCAAAACTGCACAAATTGCTCATATGTTCATATTGCGTATTTGGTGATCAGTTTGAGCCTTTGCCATATGAGTGCTTAGTTATGTCATTTGAGTTATACTGTTTAGAGCATCTTTGCATTCTTTTGACTATATGCCTGACGCTGCTAACTTGCACTCTGACTCATATGCATTTTGGAAGGGGTGTTTTTCGCTTGATGATGCTTTCTTCGCTTGATAAGTGCATTTTCAACTAAGGGGGAGAAATGACAAATCATGTGCTCCGTTCGGTTGACTAAGGGGGAGAAACTTTCTTTGCTTCCCGGATGTTCAACGAAGGGGGAGTTTCCTAGTTTCTTGCACTTTTCAAGGGGGAGTTTGCTAGTTGTGTTGAGCCTCTGTGCCAATATCTTGAGGGACTAGCATTTGCTTCGATTTCCCATTCTGCTTCAATTGGTGTCGAGCTCTTTTTCTCGAGTTTCCAATTGGTATTTGCTAGCGGTGTTGAGCCTGTTCTACCTCTTCTTGAGGGCTAGCTTTGCTTTGCTTGGTTGCGTCGAGCCGTTGCCCATGTCTTTGGGGACCAAGTTGTTTCGCTTCCTCCACTTGACCTTCTTCGGCTTTTGCTATGCCTTTGGGTCATTTGGTCGAGTTCTCTCTTCTCCTTCTTCCTTCCTTCTTCCTTCATTATGATTTGTGTGAGTAGTTGACAATGCACTCATCAAGGGGGAGATTGCGGATACATCGGTGTATGCCGAGTCTCGGTGTGATGAGTGATTGCCAACAGGTTTGATCGCAGGATCTTTGGCTTGTGTTGTGCAGGTGTCGAGTACGGAGACAGTGATCGAGGGCAAGGTGAAGGTCAAGTTGAGACGTGCCGTGCCGATGGACTGGGTGCGGTGAAGGATGGGTGTGCCGTGCGGCGGACGTGCCATGCTAATGGACCGAGCGGCGAAGGGCGGACGTGAGGCTTGGACTGAGGGACCGGAGTGCCTGAGGATCAGCTGTGGTGGCTGGCAGCCTGGGACAGCGACGAGCGACGACTTGTGGGGCACGGTGTTGCTCGGGTCGAGGACCTGGGGACACGTGTCGGTGGACGGGGTGCACGGGCGGTGCATCCCCTCTACGGCTCCGGTTTGGTGGTTGAGCCAGGGAAAAACCACCGGTGGACGGTTTCCAGGTTTGGGCCTCAAAACCTGGGTGCTGAGGGTTTCCGAGTTTGACCACAAAACTTGGGCTGAGGACGGTTTCTGAGTTTGGGCCTCAAAACACTGGCGCTGCGGGTTTCTGAGTTTGGGCCACAAAACTCAGGCGACGGACTTGGAGGCCGGTTTCCCGGCTTGGGCCTCAAAACCGGGGGATGGCTAGAAAAGGCTTGTTTCCCGGTTTGGGCCACAAAACCGGGGGTGCAGAGCGAGGGCGGCACGTGGCGGCAATCGGGAGGTCGCGTTGAGGCGACGCTACGAGTTGTGCGGGCGTGGCCGTCGGATACACCTACCACCCGAGTTGGTCTAGAATAACCCTAGGGTTTAGCTGGTTCGGTCTGTAATTAGAGAGGGGTAGAGTAGGAAATAGAATTAGGATAAGTAGAGGGAGACACCCTCCTCCCCTGGTTCTCAGTCATTTGCTCTTTTGCTTCTAGGGTTTCCTGCTCTCCCATTCCCTGCTGTAGCGAACCTGAGATCCACAGAGTTGAGAACAATACCTCTGTGTTCATGAGATTTTGGGGAAGTGAGGCCGTAACCTCACCATTGTAGCGTGTGGTAGCCACACGGTTGCAAATTCGTGGCTGTGATTCGCGTTTTGTTTGTGTTCTTCCCGGAATCCTTTTTCTCCACGTTTTCCCCGTCGCTTGATCTCTTCGCTCGGTTCATCTTTTGCAAATCCGTTTGAACCAAGTTGTCCTAGGACGTGAGGCACTTCTTTCTACCAAAGGAATTCTCCTCTAACCTCACGGTCAAGGAGATCGATCGATTTTCGTTTCGAGTCAAGCTTTTCTCCCTTCCCCCGAAATTCTTCGATTCATCGATTTGGAGATAGGTTCGATCCATGATCTCTTAGAGATAGCTCACTATCCTCCTTGTGACTCTACTCACCAAGTTTAATCCCTAGAGGACTTGGTTTGGGTGAGATCGAGTCGATTCTGTTGATGAACCGTGGATTTGCGGGCTGACCGGACGCTTGACTCGTGCTGACCGGACGCTCGGTCAGAGTCCGGTCGTTGAATGTGTTGACTGCGTCTCTGTTTCAGTTGACTGGACGCTAGGTTTTGGGAACGACCGGACGCGCAGGTATCACTGTTCACCTGCCTTGGTTCGTGTGACCGGAGGCTCTGTGTATCGACCGGACGCTCGTCTCTGGTTGTGGCAGAACCTCCCGAAAATGTGGCCCACCTGCACACGTCATCGTCATAAGGAGCCCAATGACAGTGCAAATGAAACACATTACTGGAAAGATCTGTCGGGTGTCCCCGAGAGAACCCCGAATTATCCACGAACCATAGGATCATCATCATGAAGGTTGGAATAATTACAACATTACAACATTTGTTACAATATACCATCGGAGTGCGGAAGTAAGACATATAAACTTTACAAAACCATGAACAAGTTACTTTTTACATAAACCTAACTGGTATTGCGGAAGTAGAATAGTATTACGGAACCACACTTAGGCGGAGTACCTAAGTTGGAGAAGAAGTAACCAGATCACGTCTAGCCCACTGACCTGATCGTGGTTGACACCACCTATTAGAGACCTGCAACAGGGGTTAACAAACCCTGAGTACGGTCGATACTCAGCAAGACTTACTGTGACGTAACGGCCCTAATCCCATGGCCCACTGATCACTGTCAACCACTGACAGTTGATCCGTACAGCCAAGAGATTACGACCGGGTTCCGCCACTGGGCTACATCAGTGCCCGATGTCCGCAGGATCATCTCACAATTCAGTTACAATCTCTAGAACATATTGACAAATAACATCGGAGTAAATAGCGGAAGACTTAGATAACAATAGTTTTACAAACCAGGGTCCAACATAAGATTAAAATGAAGTTATTACAGACCATAGTTCAAATAGATAGAGTTGGCAGAGTAGCATAAGGCAACAACTAAAGATAAATATACTTCACCCAGCCCAAGGGTGAATAATCACTCATCGGCCTCATCGGCCTCTTCCTGGACAGCAGTCACACAGCAGGGTCCAAAGCATACTGAGGAATCTGCCATACCTGCAACATGGGTAATAGAACCCTGAGTACAAAGGTACTCAACAAGACTTACCCGACTAAAGAAAAAGGGAGAAGACTCAGGAATGAAAGGCTTAGGGTAGTCAAGGTAAGGCTTTAAGCAAGTTCAAGTATTTTGCAGAAAAGCATTTTCTATCCTTGTTCCTTATTTTGAAAAGACTCAAATATTCCTTGTTTCATCATAACCCTTGATTCATTTTACTTTCCATAAACAGACCTAGTTGAGAACCACTCCCTGTTGACAGTCAGTGACTAAGTCTCCATAACCGAGGAGCAGCGTTAATCCGGATAAATAATACTCAGCTGAGGGTCCCTATCCACACTGCATATGTAGCACCCAAGCTTGCATATGCCAACTCGTCTACCACGATTCCTCCAAGATTGGGCCCGGTCCTACGCCACCCGGAAGTACAGTACACCACTCCAATCCGGGACTTTAACCCACGTGGGTACATGCTACTTCCGCCATCTCTCCACTCCCAGTGCGCGGTTGTCGGTCCAATAAAGGATTCCTCGGAGCCGAAGCTTTCCGTAGTATGTGAATAGTTGCAAGTCTTAGTCAGCAGGCCCCCATACAGGTGGTCCCTAATTTTTCCAGCCAGCGACAAGCACCTCGGGACTCTAACCCAAGAGTACAGGTCCTGTCAGTTTTTCAACCCTGTCCCGGTCGATGTCAACTGTTGAGTCCCGGACTACAACATGACGGCACCGTACGCAAGGACAACCTCTCCTTCCCATTGACTAAGTACGGATCAGATACTTAGCCAACAGTGGGAGTAAACCAGAAATTCCCATAAATATTCTTAAAGTGATCACACCTTTGAAATTGGCATTTTTATTGCAAATCTAGTGTATAGCATTGCTAAGCATTTTTCAAATAGTTTTAAAACAGGGTTAGGGTTTGACGGTGGAGGTAAGTAATGCAAGAGTTAGGTCATCACACAACTCCTAAAACTTAATGCAGTAGTTTAACTTAAAACATTTAAGAAAAACTTTATAAAAGCAAGGAAGGGTTTAAATGCACCGGGGCTTGCCTTGAATGGCGAAAAGGACAGGCTCGGGGTCAGCAGTGCAGTTGACGGGGCTCGGGGTTGCCTCGGGGACAGATCCTTCGGTGGCTACCTCGACTTCAGGGCCTTCTTCCTCGGTCACTATACGTATGCAATGATGCATGCACATGAGTATGCTAGTAAGAACAAAGTGCATAGGATAAAACTAGAGTATAGCTTTGCAAAGTATGAGTGGTGGTTAAAGTGGACAATAGATTACTTATCCCTTTTAGCAATATTAACAAATTTAATTAAGCAACCTTTATTAAGCCTAAGTATGGACATAGCAAGGCATCACAAATATCATAGACCAGAGGGGTATGGGTCTATGAACATCAAGCAATCCAAAAGTCACATCACAGGGCATTTAACGCTAACCCTAACCACCTTTTTCTATTTTTCTTAATTATTTAAAAAGGTCATTTATGAAGATGCTCCAAAAAATTACCAAATTAACCACATAAGTTCATTATGGCATAAATAGATGGCAAAACAAATTTCATAATTTTTGGAGGTCATTAAGGTGCTCAAATAAATCTAGGCATTAATTAACAAAAGACACTATTCCTTAATTAAAATAAAACCCAAAAATCAACTTGCTCCAAAAGACTTCAAAATTTTACCAGAGACTTGTCATGACATAACTAGCTCACAAAAAGTGATCTCATAATTTTTGGAGTTATAAATCTTTTTCTAAAAATCCAAAACCATCATTTATTAATTAAAAGGGAGATTTTTCATTTTCAAATTTTTGCAGAAAAGTCAAGTTTTATATTTTTATAAAATACTTCAAGGTGTAAAGAGTCTACCATCAAAATTTCAGAATTTTTGGATGCACACAGAAAATCATACAAAAAAGAGAAAACAGAACACTATTCACATCTCTCAGAAAAAGAGAGGAGCACTGTGCTCCTTCTAGGCCGGGCTCGGCGAATCGCGGGGCTCGGGCGAATCGCGCGGGCTCGGTCGAGACGGGCTCGGTCGAGACGGAAGCGACAGCTTCGTCCGAGGCCTGGCCCGGAGGCTCGGGCGAGACGGAGAAGTAAGCCTCCGTCCGAGGCCTAGCTCGACGAAGCGGAGGGCGCACGAGTTCGCTCGAGGCCTGGCTCGAGCGAAGTGGTGAGGGTCTGTCCGCTCGAGGCTCGGGCTCGGGCGAGACGGAAACGTGTGCTCGAGGCTTGGGCTCGGGCGAAGCGGAGTGGAAGCAGAGGCCGGAGGCCTCGGGTGCTTACCACGGATCGGAGGCAGGGCTCGAGGGTGAGGCTCGACACGCGCTCGAGGGTGAGGCTCGAGGAAGGAGGCTCGACACGTGCTCGAGGGGCGGTGGTTCGGTGGAGCTCCTTCGGCGGCGAGCGGCGAGCGGCGCTCCGACGACCCTGCGCAACACACGAGACCGCAAGGGCCGGGTTAGAGTCGCACGGAACCGAGGAACACGACACGGGGTCGGTGAGGGATGATCATGGCCGGAGACGGCGAATTTCACGAACCCGAGCTCGCCGGGTTTCTGCCGGAGATGGGAACGGCGAGCTTACGCCGGGCGATTGAGGGCGGTAGAGATGAAATTGAAGGGTGGAAAAGCTTCACGAGCTCAAGGCGGAGCTTTCGGGCTAGGTGGTTGAGCGGCGGGAGCTCCGGAGAGGTCTGGCCACGGTGGCGGAGGTGAGTGCGGAGGTCGGAGCTCCGGCGGCTTATATAGCCGCGGCCAGGGGCCGGTAGAGAGCTCGAGGTGGGGTGGATAAGCTCGGCGGACGCGTGCGCTCTCGATTGCGCGCAGGCGGAGGACGGGCGTGCAGCCGGGGCTCGGGCGCAGACAGCGCCGGCGATGGCCACGCGGCGGCGGCGCGTAGAGCTCTGTAGGGGTCGGGAGCGCGGGTCAGCGCTCGCGTGCGGGCGCGGAGGGAACAGGGAGACAGTGGCGGCAGGATAAGGGCGCGTGGGGAGCAGCCGTATGCGCTGCAGGCGCAGCGCCGGCGCCATGGCCGCCCCCCCCCTCCCTCTGGCTCTACGGGAAGAAGAACAGTGTAGGGGCTAGGGTTTGACTTTTGGCCAGAATCTGTATTTTGCAAAAATCTCCCAAAATTTGAACTGTGCGACAAAAACTCAAAATACCAAAGTTGTTCAGAAAAATGAGATCTACAACTTTGTCAATATGCACATTTTCAAATTCCAAAAAGTTTTTGAACTATATTCAAAAACAGAAAAGGGAACGCTTTAGGGATAAGAATAAATTCAAAATTACTTTTGATTTTACACTGAAAGTTGGAAATCTGCAAATACCAAAGTTGTTCCTCTAGGTCAGATTCACAACTTTGCTTTTTGAACCAACTCAAAACTTTGAATTAAGAAAAAGTTATCAGAAAGGGAATAAATCCAGGATTTGGAATTTTAGGGTTTTGCAAAAAGGAAATTCAAATCAAATCTGATTTTTAAACTTGGATCAAAGCAACAAACATCAGGGCACTAAATTTGAACAAGAATTACATAGAACTAGGCACAGAGGTGAAATTACCATTTTGCCCCTATAGGAAGAAGTGGGCTAAAAGGGTTTTTGCAATAGAGGTACATCACATAAAATGATACACTAAGCAAATGCATACACATGAAATCATGATCAAGATGATTAATGATGCTAATGATGATATGTCAAGTTAATAACATGCTAAACACCAGAGGTGTTACAGCCTTCCCCCCTAAAAGAAATCTCGCCCCGAGATTCTGCGTCTTAAGAAAGGACAAGGAAGGGATAAAGGCAAAACTTTACATTGACAGGGATTCGAGAAAGTCGGGATAGTTCTTTGCCAGGAAGTCTTCAGATTCCCAGGTAGCTTCTTCTTCAGAGTGCTGGTTCCACTGGATTTTGTACCATCTCGTGGTAGTTCTTCGAGTAACGCGATCCTTGAGGTCCAACACGCGAACTGGATATTCCGAGAAGGATAGATCAGGCTCTAGCTCGACACCTTCAACTTCCATGACATGTTCTGGTACTCGGAGACACTTCTTGAGTTGGGAGACATGGAAAACATTGTGGACAGCGGAGAGATGATCGGGCAACTTCAGCTTGTAAGCTACCTTGCCACAACATTCCAAAATCTCAAACGGACTAATGTATCGGGGTGCTAACTTTCCCTTGACTCCAAAACGAGTGACTCCTTTGGTTGGTGAGACCTTGAGATATACATAATCTCCAACTTGAAACTTCAGAGGTCGACGTCTCTTGTCAGCGTAACTTTTTTGTCGAGATTGGGCAATCTTCATATTCTCTTGTATCTGCTTGACTTTCTCTTCCATATCTTTGACCAGGTCCACTCCAAAGAATTCTCTTTCTCCGGGCTCAGACCAACTGAGGGGTGTATGACAACGACGACCGTATAGTGCTTCAAAGGGTGCCATTTTGATGCTTTCTTGATAACTGTTATTATATGAGAACTCCGCCAAGGGCAAACAGTCATCCCAAGTATCTGCGAAGGTGAGAGCACAGGCTCTCAACATATCCTCTAACACTTGGTTGACTCGCTCAGTTTGTCCATCTGTTTGCGGATGATATGCTGTACTATGCAAGAGCTTGGTTCCAAGTGAGGTATGGAATGCTTTCCAGAACTTTGCGACAAACTGAGTACCACGATCAGAGATAATGGTCTTGGGTATTCCATGAAGCTTCACTATGTTGTTCTTGTACAAGGCGGCATATGTGGGGACGGTGTAAATGGTCTTGACTGGCAGAAAGTGAGCTTGTTTGGTGAGTCGGTCCACGATTACCCAAATGGAATCAAAACCTTTCCGGGTCTTGGGTAGCCCATTAATAAAATCCATGCTGATATCTTCCCACTTCCAGGCAGGTACAGATAAAGGCTGCAATTCTCCTCCAGGCTTCTTGTGTACGGCTTTGACTTTCTGACAAGTATCACAGCGAGCGACATAGCGAGCGATTTCAATCTTCATCTTTGTCCACCAGAATCTCTGCCTCAGATCCTGGTACATCTTGTTGCTGCCGGGGTGGATGGAAAACCTAGACAGGTGTGCCTCATCAAGGATCAACTGTCTCAACTCAGGCACCTTGGGAACTACTAGACGGTTCTTGAACCAAATAACTCCTACATCATCGATCCTGAAACAATCAGCCTTTCCGGTCTGGACCTTTTCGATGATGTGCTTGATTCCAGGGTTATCTTTTTGTGCAGCAATGACCTGTTCTTTGATAGAGGTCTCTATCCTGACATTACTCAGAGTTCCTTGTGGTACCATTTCAATACCCATCCTTTCAAGATCATGGCACAAGGAAAGATCATAGGGCTTCGTTGTCAGACAGTTGTAGTATGACTTGCGACTGAGGGCATCGGCGACTACATTCGCCTTACCAGGATGGTAATGCACTTCGATATCATAATCCTTGATTAACTCAAGCCATCTTCGCTGCCTCATGTTCAACTCTTCTTGAGTGAAGATATACTTCAGGCTCTTATGATCGGTGTACACATTGCAGGCACTGCCCAACAGATAATGACGCCATATCTTCAAAGCATGTACCACTGCTGCTAATTCAAGGTCATGGGTTGGATAATTCTCCTCATGTCGCTTAAGCTGCCGTGAGGCATAAGCGATCACTCGACCTTCTTGCATCAAAACACAACCCAAACCAATACCAGATGCATCACAGTATACATCAAAGGGTTTCTCTATATCTGGTTGAGCTAGGACTGGTGATGTAGTTAACAGTTTCTTCAAGGCTTGAAAAGCTTGCTCACAGGCTGGTGACCAAACAAAATCCACGGAATTCTTCAACAATTCTGTGATAGGCTTGGCAACTCTGGAGAAATCTGGGATGAAACGACGATAGTATCCAGCCATTCCCATGAAGCTGCGAACTTCGCGGACAGTGGTAGGTGGCTTCCAATCCAAGATATCTGCCACTTTTCCAGGGTCAACTGACACACCTTCAGCGGACAGGACATGACCAAGGAATTGAATTCGATCTAGCCAGAATTCACATTTACTGAACTTGGCATACAGCTGGTGATCTCTGAGACGAGAGAGAACGACACGAAGATGCTTGGCATGATCTTCAGGAGTTCTTGAATAAACAAGGATGTCGTCAATGAACACGACTACAAATTTATCGAGCTCTGGCATGAACACAGAGTTCATGAGATACATGAAATGAGCGGGGGCATTGGTCAAGCCAAAAGACATGACCAAGTACTCATATAGGCCGTATCTGGTGGTGAAAGCTGTTTTGGGAATATCTTCGGGACGAATTTTTATTTGGTGATAGCCAGATCTGAGGTCGATCTTGGAAAACACTCTGGCTCCAGATAACTGGTCAAAAAGAAGGTCAATGCGAGGCAAAGGATATTTATTCTTGATGGTGACCTCATTGAGCGGGCGATAGTCAACGCACAGACGAAGGCTTTTGTCCTTCTTCTTCACAAAGATAGCAGGACAACCCCAAGGAGATGAACTTGGGCGAATGAGACCTTTGTCCAAAAGTTCTTGCAATTGGATCTTCAGCTCTGCCAACTCTCTGGGAGGCATTCGATAAGCTCTACGGGATATAGGAGCAGTCCCGGGCTTTAGCTCTATAGCAAACTCAACATCACGGTCGGGAGGCAGACCAGGTAAATCTTCTGGAAAGACATCAGGGAACTCGCAGACCACGGGGATATCCCTGACTTCCGGAACACAGGCGGTATTCAATTGGGTGGTTACTGGTTTTTGAGGCATTGGAAGTTGGAGAAAGAGTTTGGAGGTACTGTTAGGAATATCCACTCTCACAACTCTATTCAAGATGTCTATCATGGCTTTATACTGACACATCCAATTCATGCCTAAGATGACATCTATCTCTTGATCGCGCAGTACTATCATGGTGGTAGGAAAGACATGTTCCCCCATCATTACTGGTATACTGCGGACCACTTCCTTAGTATTTATCCGCCCTCCAGGCGAAAGTATGCAGAAACTTTCTTTTAACTCCCCCATGGGCAACTCATGCTTGATGACAAAAGTGCGACTGATGAAGGAATGCGATGCACCAGAATCAAACAAGACAACTGCAGGATGATTGGCAACAGGGAACCTACCGAGCATGACGGGCTCTCCTTCTGGGATGTTACTGACGGTGGTGAAGTAGACTTGCCCGTGCTTCCTGACAAGCTTGCCCTTCTGGACGTGCTGCTGCGGTGCACGGTGCTGCTGCTGTGATCCTCCAGGGCCTTTCTGTGCATGCTGGGCATTCTTCTTGGGTTTTGGGAACTCGCGAGACCAGTGACCAACTTGGCCACAGTTGTAGCATGGGTGGTTGTACGCTGTTTGAGGGGTGGTGACACGAACACCTGGGGCGTTCGGCTGAGTGGCACTTTGCTGGTTGGCATTATGGGTGGTGGCCGCGGTACGAACGACCACTTGCTGATGGGGGTATGGGGCACGGTTTTGGTGGTGGCTGGGGTGATAGATGATTCTTGGGCGCTTATGGTTGCTGGAGAAACTGCTAGACCCAGCCTTCTTCTTCTTCTTCTCTTCCTGATACTGGCGGTTACTTTCCTCGAAAGCGACAGCACGGTCAACGACATCATGATAGGATCCGTTGAGGTTGTTGGATAGACCTCTGCGAATCTTAGGGTGCAGACCCCTGAGAAAACAATCTCTCTTCTTTTCCTCTGTGTTGACATAGTCGGAGGCATACTGGCTCAGGTGGTTGAACTGTCCCACGTACTGCATAACAGTGGAATCTTTCTGTTGCAGGGCCAAGAACTGATCCAACTTCATTCTCATCAATCCCGAAGGGATGTGATGTGCTCTGAAAGCGGTGCGGAACTCTTCCCAGGTCAGCTGGTGACCTTCTGGCTGGGCAGCCAACAGGTTGGCGTAACAGGCACTTGCAGGACCACGGAGCTGCTGTGAAGCGAACCGAGGCTTCTGGATTTCTGTGCAGTGCAGGAGACTGAACTTCTGTTCCATGGTGCGTAACCAGTCGTCAGCCTCGAGAGGTTCATCGGCCTTTGTGAAGACCGGTGGTCGTGTTTCAGTGAAGTCCACATAGGTGGTCTCTTGGTTGTGGCGACCACGGTGTCCAACATTCTGCTGTCCTTGGTTTTGAGCCATTAGGTTAGCAGCGGCGGCCAGGGCTGCAATGGCATCTGCTAGGGTAGCTGGTACAGGTGGAGGGTTTGGAATGCGGTCATCAGCACCTCCGGCTCCGGCACGGGTGTTCACAGGCATCTGTATAAGCAACTTTGGAACTCAGCATACAAAGATTGATTTTGAACGAAACTGACTGATAAGATTCATTGATGCAAGGGTAGATAACTGATACAGAGGTTCGACAGATCACCACAGACTGACAAGGAAGGGTACAAGACAAGATACAAACTCGACTAGATAGAAGACCAACTAACGCCCCAAACCTAGACTTAAGGCTTTAGGTGAGCAGATGGCACAGACACAACGAGTCTAGTCGTCATCGATGATGATCATGTCTTCATCGTCGTCTTCATCTTCGATGATGAGTTCGGGCTCTTCCTCCTCATCTTCATCTTCAATGTGAACATCTTCAGCAGGTTCCACTTCTACATTCTGGACTGGCTCATATTCTACTTCAGGTTCCTCCACGATTCCATCTTCTGGATCATCAGCGACAGGTGGAATCATGGGGTGAAGTTGGTCGTACAGTTGATGTACCTCCTAATGAAGCATATCATTGTACTGCTCGATCTGGGCAGTGTACTGCTGCAGTCCATGGAGCTGGGCTCTGGTGACATCTTCGCGGGTCCAAGCATCATTGCGCTGCTCGATAGCGCGAACCGTGTTCCGATTGGCCTGCTCCAGGGAAGCTCGTGCCTCATAAAACTCCATGCGGGAAAGATAGAAGTCATGCTCCATGTTCTCCATCCCAGCCTTTAGATTCTTGATCTCCTCCTTCAGCTGCTTGCGGTTGCGGCGGGGAAAGCGACGCCCGTTGGAGGATTCTCCAGTCTCTTCTCCGGTGCGCGGCGCCAGCTGGTGACGTGGCACACCATGCGGTCCAGTCGACTTGCGAGCAGTCCGCTTGAGGATGACCATATCTGGGCAAGAGGTTATAGATGAGAAAGGCTAGCAAGAAAAGGTAAAGGCATACTAACCCAACGAACTTAGAGAGGAAGTTATTATCTTAAGTGATTATGACATGATGCATGATTCGTTCCTACGGAACAAGGCAATGCAACTACTAAGGCAAGGTACATAGGGCTTATACGAGTTGTCTTGCTACTAGTTGCCAAAGACAAGATGAGATGAGAGAAGCAATTTGGACTCAAAATAGTCAAGTTTAGTTTTGGACTTAAAAACTTTTGAAATTTTCGCAAAAAGATTGCAACGTCGTAGTGAGATGCTCCGATACCACTCTGTGACGTAACGGCCCTAATCCCATGGCCCACTGATCACTGTCAACCACTGACAGTTGATCCGTACAGCCAAGAGATTACGACCGGGTTCCGCCACTGGGCTACATCAGTGCCCGATGTCCGCAGGATCATCTCACAATTCAGTTACAATCTCTAGAACATATTGACAAATAACATCGGAGTAAATAGCGGAAGACTTAGATAACAATAGTTTTACAAACCAGGGTCCAACATAAGATTAAAGTGAAGTTATTACAAACCATAGTTCAAATAGATAGAGTTGGCAGAGTAGCATAAGGCAACAACTAAAGATAAATATACTTCACCCAGCCCAAGGGTGAATAATCACTCATCGGCCTCATCGGCCTCTTCCTGGACAGCAGTCACACAGCAGGGTCCAAAGCATACTGAGGAATCTGCCATACCTGCAACATGGGTAATAGAACCCTGAGTGCAAAGGTACTCAACAAGACTTACCCGACTAAAGAAAAAGGGAGAAGACTCAGGAATGAAAGGCTTAGGGTAGTCAAGGTAAGGCTTTAAGCAAGTTCAAGTATTTTGCAGAAAAGCATTTTCTATCCTTGTTCCTTATTTTGAAAAGACTCAAATATTCCTTGTTTCATCATAACCCTTGATTCATTTTACTTTCCATAAACAGACCTAGTTGAGAACCACTCCCTGTTGACAGTCAGTGACTAAGTCTCCATAACCGAGGAGCAGCGTTAATCCGGATAAATAATACTCAGCTGAGGGTCCCTATCCACACTGCATATGTAGCACCCAAGCTTGCATATGCCAACTCGTCTACCACGATTCCTCCAAGATTGGGCCCGGTCCTACGCCACCCGGAAGTACAGTACACCACTCCAATCCGGGACTTTAACCCACGTGGGTACATGCTACTTCCGCCATCTCTCCACTCCCAGTGCGCGGTTGTCGGTCCAATAAAGGATTCCTCGGAGCCGAAGCTTTCCGTAGTATGTGAATAGTTGCAAGTCTTAGTCAGCAGGCCCCCATACAGGTGGTCCCTAATTTTTCTAGCCAGCGACAAGCACCTCGGGACTCTAACCCAAGAGTACAGGTCCTGTCAGTTTTTCAACCCTGTCCCGGTCGATGTCAACTGTTGAGTCCCGGACTACAACATGACGGCACCGTACGCAAGGACAACCTCTCCTTCCCATTGACTAAGTACGGATCAGATACTTAGCCAACAGTGGGAGTAAACCAGAAATTCCCATAAATATTCTTAAAGTGATCACACCTTTGAAATTGGCATTTTTATTGCAAATCTAGTGTATAGCATTGCTAAGCATTTTTCAAATAGTTTTAAAACAGGGTTAGGGTTTGACGGTGGAGGTAAGTAATGCAAGAGTTAGGTCATCACACAACTCCTAAAACTTAATGCAGTAGTTTAACTTAAAACATTTAAGAAAAACTTTATAAAAGCAAGGAAGGGTTTAAATGCACCGGGGCTTGCCTTGAATGGCGAAAAGGACAGGCTCGGGGTCAGCAGTGCAGTTGACGGGGCTCGGGGTTGCCTCGGGGACAGATCCTTCGGTGGCTACCTCGACTTCAGGGCCTTCTTCCTCGGTCACTATACGTATGCAATGATGCATGCACATGAGTATGCTAGTAAGAACAAAGTGCATAGGATAAAACTAGAGTATAGCTTTGCAAAGTATGAGTGGTGGTTAAAGTGGACAATAGATTACTTATCCCTTTTAGCAATATTAACAAATTTAATTAAGCAACCTTTATTAAGCCTAAGTATGGACATAGCAAGGCATCACAAATATCATAGACCAGAGGGGTATGGGTCTATGAACATCAAGCAATCCAAAAGTCACATCACAGGGCATTTAACGCTAACCCTAACCACCTTTTTCTATTTTTCTTAATTATTTAAAAAGGTCATTTATGAAGATGCTCCAAAAAATTACCAAATTAACCACATAAGTTCATTATGGCATAAATAGATGGCAAAACAAATTTCATAATTTTTGGAGGTCATTAAGGTGCTCAAATAAATCTAGGCATTAATTAACAAAAGACACTATTCCTTAATTAAAATAAAACCCAAAAATCAACTTGCTCCAAAAGACTTCAAAATTTTACCAGAGACTTGTCATGACATAACTAGCTCACAAAAAGTGATCTCATAATTTTTGGAGTTATAAATCTTTTTCTAAAAATCCAAAACCATCATTTATTAATTAAAAGGGAGATTTTTCATTTTCAAATTTTTGCAGAAAAGTCAAGTTTTATATTTTTATAAAATACTTCAAGGTGTAAAGAGTCTACCATCAAAATTTCAGAATTTTTGGATGCACACAGAAAATCATACAAAAAAGAGAAAACAGAACACTATTCACATCTCTCAGAAAAAGAGAGGAGCACTGTGCTCCTTCTAGGCCGGGCTCGGCGAATCGCGGGGCTCGGGCGAATCGCGCGGGCTCGGTCGAGACGGGCTCGGTCGAGACGGAAGCGACAGCTTCGTCCGAGGCCTGGCCCGGAGGCTCGGGCGAGACGGAGAAGTAAGCCTCCGTCCGAGGCCTAGCTCGACGAAGCGGAGGGCGCACGAGTTCGCTCGAGGCCTGGCTCGAGCGAAGTGGTGAGGGTCTGTCCGCTCGAGGCTCGGGCTCGGGCGAGACGGAAACGTGTGCTCGAGGCTTGGGCTCGGGCGAAGCGGAGTGGAAGCAGAGGCCGGAGGCCTCGGGTGCTTACCACGGATCGGAGGCAGGGCTCGAGGGTGAGGCTCGACACGCGCTCGAGGGTGAGGCTCGAGGAAGGAGGCTCGACACGTGCTCGAGGGGCGGTGGTTCGGTGGAGCTCCTTCGGCGGCGAGCGGCGAGCGGCGCTCCGACGACCCTGCGCAACACACGAGACCGCAAGGGCCGGGTTAGAGTCGCACGGAACCGAGGAACACGACACGGGGTCGGTGAGGGATGATCATGGCCGGAGACGGCGAATTTCACGAACCCGAGCTCGCCGGGTTTCTGCCGGAGATGGGAACGGCGAGCTTACGCCGGGCGATTGAGGGCGGTAGAGATGAAATTGAAGGGTGGAAAAGCTTCACGAGCTCAAGGCGGAGCTTTCGGGCTAGGTGGTTGAGCGGCGGGAGCTCCGGAGAGGTCTGGCCACAGTGGCGGAGGTGAGTGCGGAGGTCGGAGCTCCGGCGGCTTATATAGCCGCGGCCAGGGGCCGGTAGAGAGCTCGAGGTGGGGTGGATAAGCTCGGCGGACGCGTGCGCTCTCGATTGCGCGCAGGCGGAGGACGGGCGTGCAGCCGGGGCTCGGGCGCAGACAGCGCCGGCGATGGCCACGCGGCGGCGGCGCGCAGAGCTCTGTAGGGGTCGGGAGCGCGGGTCAGCGCTCGCGTGCGGGCGCGGAGGGAACAGGGAGACAGTGGCGGCAGGATAAGGGCGCGTGGGGAGCAGCCGTATGTGCTGCAGGCGCAGCGCCGGCGCCATGGCCGGGCCCCCCCCTCCCTCTGGCTCTACGGGAAGAAGAACAGTGTAGGGGCTAGGGTTTGACTTTTGGCCAGAATCTGTATTTTGCAAAAATCTCCCAAAATTTGAACTGTGCGACAAAAACTTAAAATACCAAAGTTGTTCAGAAAAATGAGATCTACAACTTTGTCAATATGCACATTTTCAAATTCCAAAAGGTTTTTGAACTATATTCAAAAACAGAAAAGGGAACGCTTTAGGGATAAGAATAAATTCAAAATTACTTTTGATTTTACACTGAAAGTTGGAAATCTGCAAATACCAAAGTTGTTCCTCTAGGTCAGATTCACAACTTTGCTTTTTGAACCAACTCAAAACTTTGAATTAAGAAAAAGTTATCAGAAAGGGAATAAATCCAGGATTTGGAATTTTAGGGTTTTGCAAAAAGGAAATTCAAATCAAATCAGATTTTTAAACTTGGATCAAAGCAACAAACATCAGGGCACTAAATTTGAACAAGAATTACATAGAACTAGGCACAGAGGTGAAATTACCATTTTGCCCCTATAGGAAGAAGTGGGCTAAAAGGGTTTTTGCAATAGAGGTACATCACATAAAATGATACACTAAGCAAATGCATACACATGAAATCATGATCAAGATGATTAATGATGCTAATGATGATATGTCAAGTTAATAACATGCTAAACACCAGAGGTGTTACACTTACCCGTCAACAGAAAAGACTTCAGGGTCATGCTAATTTGGGTAGGCTCAACAGTATTTTTCATTTCCATAAAAGCTTACTAATATTAAAGCCTATTTTCAAGTTTTAATTCAAGATTAAACTTTATAACTATCCAAAGATTCTCAAACCTTCATATGAGTATCACATCTTTAATTCTCATTTCATAAAGATCCAATTATTACTACGGTGCGGGTCAGTGGATTGAGGCTCCATATCCGAGGAAACAATGCGATTCGAATCGTTTAAACCCAGCTGGGGATTCAGTACCACACGACATATGTAGAACTTAATCTTGCATATATCAACCCTATCTATAGATCCTCCCATACAAGAACGGGTTCGCGCCACCCGAGAATACAGTACACCTCGAACCCGACTATCTCATAGCCCCGAGGGTACACGCTACTCCCGCCATCTTTCCACTACCAGTGCGCGATTAGTCGTTCTCAAGTATCGGAATGGCTATAGACGAGGCTTACCACCGCATGTGGGCTGTACTCAAAGGTCTCAATCACGGCAGGCCAACAATGATAAGGTCCTATTCCAACACATCTCGGTCACCACACATCGATCCAAGGGTCGATGCATGTGCCCATCTGGTCTTAACCATCATTCTTTCTCATTATCATTCCAAAACGATAAGTCTTGAAAACATTTATCAAAAGCTTCATAAAGCAAGGCTAAGCATTTCTAGCATTTTCATAAAGCAGGTAGCAAGGTATGCTATATCGATAACAAGGTTGGTCATGCATCAACAGGTTTAAAGCATTTATTTGATAAACATTTAATGCATCAGGTTATCGAAAGTAAGTGTAATTGTAAATCCAAGGAAATGGTTAAATGAACCGGGGCTTGCCTTCGTTGCAGGGAAGATAAGATCTAAGAAGAATCCACACAAGTTAGTTCCTTTGCTGATATGAAGTTAAGTCTTCTCGACGAAGCTTGTCCAACAAGGATCTCCTTCCGAGGCTTGTTCGACAAGGGTGATCATTAAAGCTTGATCAACACGACTCCAGCACTCTCGTGCACTACACGTCGATAAATGATGTATGCTTTAGTATGATGCCATGCGAGGCATGCTAAGGTGCAGGACAATTCAAATGCATAACAGAAGGTAACACAACATAAGGAAGATCGAGTACAACTTTCCTTCGCGGTAAAGTTGCAAACCAACAAACCAACTTGTAACTTACCACTACGGTTTCTAGCTTAACAAACAACTATCACCAAACACCTTTAGGTGGGTTAACTAAGATGACTAAGGTTTATTAAAACATCACTCAAGCCACAGGAACACAAGATGAGAGGTGTCCCATGGTCTTCAAACAATAATCCAAAGTCACACAAGATGTAAACACCGTTGTCCACACTTTGGACAGATTACATGTTCTATACTAATCAAGCCATAACTAGAGCTACCAAGATTCAAAAGGGATGATCCTAGACAATTTGGAAAGCTTACCAAATTGTCCACAAACTTGTTATTATCACCTAGGGTTGGTTCTATAGGCAACTAGGTCAAACAGTTGGGACAAACATCTCTGTCCAGAGTTAGGACAGATTTGTTGACCCAACTTCCAACAACCATAACTGGAGCTATGGGTCACCAAAAGTAGTGATCCTTAACAAACTAGAAAGCTTATAAAGTTTACTAAAACTTTTCTATTATCTCCAATAGGTGATTTTTAACCTAAAAGGCTCAAACAGCTCAAAATTTCAGATCTGTCCAAAAGATAGGGCAGACCTGAATTGCTGTCTCATAAAAACCATAACTCCTAATCTAACAGGCCTAAAATCATGAAATTTTTGGACAAGCTAGATACAGAAGTTAACTACAACTTTTGTATACAACTTAATTACAGAAAACATAAACTTAATTATGAAAACAGTCCATTACTGAGGATTGATCCAGCAACTATACTAACAAAATGCATTTAAACTTAAAGACCTTATTTAATCTATAACATGCCACTCATGATCAACTAAAAACATGAAACATAAACAGCAAACAACAGATTACCAAAGATACAAGATTAGTCATAAGTTTTATAAACACTTAATTACCTAATTATTCAGATAAAACTCAATTAGCCATTTCTTTATAAACTAAACATAGGAGAAGGACTTATATTTAACTTTGTCAAATTGAGCCCAATCTTTTAGAGATGATAACTTATAGGAAATCATAGTTGCAAAACAAATTTCATAATTTTTGAATCATTACATTAGCCTATGCAAATTAAGCAATTTATATGCATTATTTAATTAATAAACAAAGCATAAAAGGAGAATAAAATTTATTTTCACCAAATGACCTCAAAATTTTTGTGAAGGTTTCTTACATTATATAAACAGTACTAAAAATGGTTTCATAATTTTTGAACTTATATTTAAGCCTATAAAACTCATCAAAGTCCCATTTATTAATTAAAAGCCATATTTAAATCACCATAAAAATTTATTGAAACACCAGGTTTAATATTTTTCATGGATAGAGAACATCACAAGGATCACTACAAAATTTATCTCACAATTTTTGGAGCACCAGAGAATTAATTATGCATTAAACAAGAATCAACACAAATAAGTATTTTCTGGAAAAGATTAAAGACCAAAAAATCATTTCTTACTCACCCTTTCTTACCCTAAGCCACTGACAGGCAGGGGCCGGTCAACAGACCACGCCCAGTCCTTGACCGCGTGAGCATGCCGGCGGGTAAGCCTCACCGCATGCCGGCGACGGTCTTGCCGGAGACAGGAAGGACACCGGCGTACTCCCCTCGACCCGACACACCTGATAGGGTAGATGTTTTACTGGATTTTGCCCTCCGGCGAGCTCAACACCGGCCATGGCGGCACGGTGGAGCGGCACCGGTCGGTTCCATGAGGTGTCGGCCATCCGAGAGCCCGAAAAGGTCCTCTACGCGATATAGAAGCTCACAGCGACTGGCTAGACGGTTTGTTTAGGCTAGAGATGAAGCGGAGGCGGCTGACCACGTCAAGCCTTGGACGGCGGCGCTTTCACCGGCCGCGAGCAAGAAGATAGGCTATGCAGCGGCTCCGGCGTCTAGGGTGCGGCAAGTAGGCTCTGGGGAAAGGTCAAGGGAGCAGCGACGCCACTGGCAAGATCTGCAGGACGGAGGATGAGCCTGTGCGGCGGATTTGGCCGGCGGTCGGTGCTCTGCTCTGCGAACAACAAAACAGAGGGGAGCGGAGGTTTAGAGGAAGATGAGGGAAAGGAAAGCACGGCGCGGAAACGGTCTAAGAATGCGCCCGAGGCTTCTCGATCACACCCCGGTGTCACCTGCATGACATGCGCGAGCACGGCCGGCTACTCGATGTGACGGAACGGCCCTAATCTCATGGCCCACGTGTCCCTGTCAACCTCTGACAGCCGAACCCATGTTCCATGTGATTAAGACCTGTTCGCCACCGGGCTACATCAGTGCCCAATGTCCGCAGGATCATCTCACAATTCGGTTACAGCATTGCATACTTTTACAAATAACATCGGAATAATGAGCGGAAGACTTAAATAACATTAGTTTTACAAAGCAGGGTTCCAAATGGAAATTAAGGTGCAGTTATTACAAACCAAGTTTTGATAATAGAAATAGACATAGGCAACGTAGTGGGGAACAGCAAAGATACTTATAATCACCCAGCCCGAGGGTGTACAACTATTCTTCGGCCTCATCGGCCTCTTCCTGGACGACGGTCATGCAGCAGGGCGCAAGACACAGCGGGGTCTCATTCATATCTGCAGCATGGGTAACAAACCCTGAGTACTGGGGTACTCAACAAGACTTACCCGACTAAAGAAAAGGGAGAAGACTCAGGAATGAGAGGCTTAGGGTAGTCAAGGTAAGGCTTAAGCAAGATCAGGTATTTTGCAGAAAAGCATTTTGTAAACCTTATTTTATTTTGGAAAGATTCAGTATTCCTCAATTCTTCATCGTTCATGATTCATTTTACATTTCAAAACATTCCTAGTTGAGAACCACTCTCCGTTGACAGTCAGTGACCAAGTCTCCATAACCGAGGAGCAACGTTAATCCGGATAGATAATACTCAGCTGAGGATCCCTATCCACACTGCATATGTAGCACCCAAGGCTTGCATATGCCAACTCGTCTACCACGATTCCTCCAAGATTGGGCCCGGTCCTACGCCACCCGGAAGTACAGTACACCACTCCTATCCAGGTACGACGACCACGTGGGTACATGCTACTTCCGCCATCTCTCCACTCCCAGTGCGTGGTTGTCGGTCCAATAAAGGATTCCTCGGAGCCAGAGCTTTCCGAAGTATGTGAATAGTTACAAGTCTTGACCAGCAGGCCCCCATACGGATGGTCCCTAAAGTTTTTCCGTCAGCAACAAGCACCTCGGGACTCTAACCCAAGAGTACAGGTCCTGTCGGTTTTTCAACCCTGCCCCGGTCGGTGTCAACTGTTGAGTCCCGGACTACAACATGACGGCACCGTACGCGCGGACAACCTCTTCTCGACAATGACCACATGCTAGCTAGGCAAGCAGCCATCGAACGAGAAGTAAAGCCAAATTCCCGTAAAGATTCTTTCAGTGATCACACTTTTGAAATTGGCATTTTTATTGCAAAGTCTAATTCAATGAGCATTGCTAAGCATTTTTCAAATACTTTTGAAAAGCAGGTATGGGGTGTATCAGTGGTCAAGGTGGATAGTGCATCAATTAGGATAACACACAACTCCTATAAACCTAATGCAATAATTTAACTCAAAAGCATTTAAGGGAATTATTTTATAAATTCAAGGAAAGGGGTTAAATGCACCGGGGCTTGCCTTGAAGAGCAAAGACAGCTGGTTCAGGGTTGGAGGTGCAGAGGTCGAAGCTCGGGGTTACTTCGGGAGCAGGTTCGTCGGCGGCGGCCTCGACTTTGACTTCTCCTTCGGTGACTATACGAATGCAATGATGCATGCACATGAGTATGCTAGCAGGAACAATGCAACACAGGGCATACAACATGAAACCTAATTATTTTTCTATTTTAATTATCCAAAAGGTCTTTTTACGAAGTTGCTCCAAACTTTGCCAAATTAAACTCATAGGTTCATTATGGTATAAATAGGTGACAAAACAAATTTCATAATTTATGGGGCTATACATGTTTTTCTAAAAATCTAAAACTATCCATTTATTAATTAAAAGGAGGATTTTTCATTTTTCAATTTTTGTAGAAAAGTCAAGTTTCTTATTTTTGTAAAATACTACAAGGTATAAAGAGTTAACTGTAAAATTTTCAGAATTTTTAGAGCAACACAGAAAATCATACAAAAAGATGAAGTAGCAAGACTATTCAAATTTTTGGAAAAGGAAAAGAGCACTGAGCTCGAGTCGGAGCGGGCTCGACGTCGAGGCTCGAGGCTCGGCTGAGAAAACAGAGGCTGGGCTCACCGAGAGTCAGAGGCGAGGCTCGGCGAGGCGGATGGAAAAGAGGGCTCGACGGGCGAGGCCTCGGCGGGGTTCTCTTGCGGCAGACTTCTCGAGGGAGGCCTCGGCTTACTCGAGGCTTGCGACTCGAGGGTAGTGCGATTCGCCCGAGGCTGAGGCTAGCCTCGGCTGCTTCGAGGGGCGGGTCTCGAGGGTGTGCTCGAGGGTGTGGCTCGGGAACGCTCGAGGGTGAGGCTCGAGGGAACGCTCGAGGGTGAGGCTTGAGGGTGAGGCTCGACACGTTCGAGAGATGCGGCTCGAGGAAGGAGACGGCCGCGGCGGCACTCCGGCGATTCGGTGACCCTGTACACCAGGCACGGCCACCAGTAGCCGGTTAGGAACGCAAGAAGGCAAGGAATGAAGATCAGAGGTCAGAGGGAGGAGAGGTGGAGCGACGGCGGCGAATTCCGTCGACCCGAGCCGGTCGGTCTCTCACCGGTGCTGAGGAAGAAGGGCTCGCGCTCGGCGGTGGGAGCCGGTAGCGGTGAAATTGGAAGGCTGGGAAGCTGCGCGACGTCGAGCCGAAGCTGCTGGGCTAGGTGGTTGAGCGACGGAAGCTCTGGACTGGCCTGGCCACGGTGGCGGAGGGGATGAGGAGGTCTGCCGGCCGGCGGTCCCTTTTATAGCCGTGCGCGGGGACGGGTAAGTATCGCGTGCAGGCGGGTAAGCTTGGCCGAAGCGTGCGCAATCGATTGCACGCTGGCGGAAGGACGGGCGTGCGCGCAGGGACCGGGTGTGCGTTCGCCGGCGACGGCCACGCGGCGGCGTCTTGCTGGGAGCAGTGGGGGACGGGATAGAAGTCAACTGTGGCGCGCGTGCGGGGGCGGAATGATAACACTGTTGAGGGCGATGGGTCGGGAGCAGGCGGGCGGCTGCCAGGCGCGCGGCGTGCGCAGTGCTGGCGCGCGGCCATGGCCGGTGCCCCCTAGCTGTAGGTTGAAGATGAACAGGGCTAGGTCTTAGGGTTTGACTATGGGCTGATTTCTGAATTTTGCAAATTACTCCCAAAACTTGAACTGCACGGGAAAAACTCAAAACACCAAAGTTGTGCAGAAAAAGGAGGTCTACAACTTTGTCAAAAAGAATATTTTCAAATTCCAAACAGTTTTTGAATTAAATACGAAATCAGAAAAGGGAACACTTTTAGGATTTGAATAATTTCAAAATTACTTTTGATTTTATATAGAAACTTGAAAATATGCAAATACCAAAGTTGTTCCTTTTGACAAGATCTACAACTTTTATTTTTGGACCAAGTCCAAATTTTTAATAGTTTTTCAATTATTAAAAGAGGGGTAAAAACTAGGGTTTGGAAATTACAGTTTTTCAAAAGGGATTTGAAATCTGTTTTAGATTTTGGGTTTTGAACAACACAACAAAGCTTCAAGACACAAAACTGAACAAGAAATTACACAAGCAAGTCACAGAGGTGAAATTACCATTTTGCCCTTAAAGGAAGATTTGGGCTTTTAGGGTTTTTCGAAAAAGAAATCATTACACAGGTATTAAGCAAACTTAAATGCATGACAAGAATGATTAAAGACTAATGATGATGATGACATGTCAGGTTAATTACATATTAAACACCAGAGGTGTTACAGCCTTCCCCCCTAAAAGAAATCTCGCCCCGAGATTCTGCGTCTAGAGAAGGACAAAGGCAAAACCTTACATCTACAGAGTATCGAGAAAATCGGGATAGTTCTTTGCTAAGAAGTCTTCAGATTCCCAAGTGGCTTCTTCTTCAGAGTGTTGGCTCCACTGGATCTTGTACCATCTCGTGGTAGTCCTTCGGGTAACACGGTCCTTGGAATCCAACACACGAACGGGATACTCCGAGTATGACAGATCAGGTTCTAACTCAACACCTCCAACATCTACCACATGTTCGGGCACTCGGAGACACTTCTTGAGTTGGGAGACGTGAAACACATTGTGGACTGCGGAAAGATGGTCAGGCAACCTTAGCTTGTAAGCTACTTTGCCACAACATTCCAGAACTTCAAAGGGACCAATATAGCGTGGTGCTAACTTCCCGTTGACTCCAAAACGAGTAACTCCTTTGGTGGGTGAGACCTTCAGATACACATAATCCCCGATTTGGAACTTCAGAGGTCGACGTCTTTTGTCAGCATAGCTCTTTTGTCGAGATTGCGCAATCTTCATATTCTCTTGTATTTGCTTGACTTTTTCTTCCATATCTTTTACTAGGTCAACCCCAAAGAATTCCCTTTCTCCAGGTTCAGACCAACTGAGAGGTGTACGACAACGGCGACCGTACAGTGCTTCAAAGGGTGCCATTTTGATGCTCTCTTGATAACTATTATTATACGAGAATTCTGCCAAGGGCAAACAGTTATCCCAAGTATCTGCAAAGGTGAGCACGCAGGCTCTCAACATATCCTCTAACACTTGGTTGACTCGCTCAGTTTGTCCATCCGTTTGTGGATGATATGCTGTGCTATGCAGTAGCTTGGTTCCAAGTGAGGTATGGAACGCTTTCCAGAACTTTGCGACAAACTGAGTACCACGATCAGAGACAATGGTCTTGGGTATGCCATGGAGTTTGACTATGTTGTTCTTGTACAAAGTGGCATAAGTGGGGACGGTGTAGCTGGTTTTGACTGGCAGGAAATGAGCTTGCTTAGTGAGGCGATCCATGATCACCCAAATGGAATCAAAACCCTTTGGTGTCTTTGGTAGCCCATTGATAAAATCCATACTGATATCGTCCCATTTCCAAGCAGGTACAGATAAAGGTTGCAATTCTCCTCCGGGCCTCATGTGCACGGCTTTGACTTTCTGGCAAGTATCACACTGAGCGACATACCGGGCAATCTCAATCTTCATCTTTGTCCACCAGAACCTTTGCTTCAAGTCCTGGTACATCTTGTTGCTGCCGGGGTGGATGGAGAATCTAGTCAAGTGTGCTTCATCAAGGATTAACTTTCTTAACTCAGGCACTTTAGGAACTACTAACCGATTCTTAAACCATACTACTCCTGCATCATCAATCCTGAAACAATCAGCCTTTCCGGATTGGACCTTTTCGATGATGTGCTTGATTCCAGGGTTATCTTTCTGTGCAGCGATGATCTGCTCTCTGATAGGGGTTTCTATTCTGATATTATTCAGAGTTCCTTGTGGAATCATTTCAATATTCAACTTTTCCAGCTCATAACACAAAGAAGAATCATAGGGTTTCATCATCAGACAGTTGCAATATGACTTGCGACTGAGCGCATCGGCAACCACATTCGCCTTACCCGGATGGTAATGCACTTCAAGATCATAGTCCTTAATTAACTCAAGCCATCTTCTCTGCCTCATATTCAGTTCCTCTTGAGTGAAGATATACTTCAGGCTTTTGTGATCAGTGTACACATTACAGGTACTGCCCAACAGATAATGACGCCAGATCTTTAAGGCATGCACTACTGCTGCTAACTCGAGATCATGAGTTGGGTAATTCTCTTCATGTCGCTTAAGCTGTCGGGAGGCATATGCGATTACTCGACCTTCTTGCATCAAAACACAGCCCAAACCAGTACCAGATGCATCACAGTAGACATCAAAGGGCTTTTCAATGTTCGGCTGGGCTAGCACAGGTGACGTGGTTAACAATTTCTTCAGAGTTTGAAAGGCTTGCTCACAGGCTGGTGACCAGACAAACTTCACAGAATTCTTTACTAACTCAGTGATAGGCTTGGCGATTCTGGAGAAATCCGGAATGAATCGACGATAATATCCAGCCATTCCCATAAAGCTGCGGACTTGATGAACAGTGGTAGGTGGCTTCCAATCCAGAATGTCTGCCACTTTACCAGGGTCAACTGACACACCTTCAGCGGATAGGACATGACCAAGAAACTGTATCTGATCTAACCAGAACTCACATTTACTGAACTTGGCATAAAGCTGATGATCTCGGAGACGGGATAGAACGATACGAAGATGTTCGGCATGATCTTCAGGAGTTTTTGAGTAGACAAGGATGTCGTCAATGAACACGACCACGAATTTATCAAGCTCTGGCATGAACACAGAGTTCATGAGGTACATGAAATGAGCAGGGGCATTGGTCAAACCGAAGGACATGACCAAGTACTCATATAGGCCGTATCTTGTGGTGAAAGCTGTTTTAGGAATATCTTCAGGACGAATCTTTATTTGGTGGTAGCCGGATCTGAGATCGATCTTGGAGAATACTTTGGCTCCAGCTAACTGGTCAAAGAGAAGATCAATACGAGGCAAGGGATATTTGTTTTTGATGGTGACCTCATTGAGTGGGCGATAATCCATGCACATTCTGAGAGTCTTGTCTTTCTTCTTTACAAAGATTGCAGGACAGCCCCAAGGAGACGAGCTTGGGCGAATGAGGCCCTTATCCAGCAATTCTTGTAATTGGATTTTTAGTTCTGCCAACTCTTTGGGAGGCATTCGATAAGCTCTGCGGGATATAGGAGCAGTCCCGGGCTTTAGCTCTATGGCAAACTCAACATCACGGTCAGGAGGCAGACCAGGTAAATCCTCAGGAAAAACATCAGGGAATTCGCAGACCACGGGGATGTCTCCGGTTTCCAGAACATAGGCGGTATTTATTTGAGTGGCTGCTGATTTTTGAGGCATTGGAAGTTGGAGAAGGAGTTTGGCGGTACTGTTAGGAATATCCACCCTCACAACTCTATTCAGGATGTCGATCATGGCTTTATACTGACACATCCAATTCATGCCTAGGATGACATCTATCTCCTGATCACGAAGCACTATCATGGTGGTGGGAAATACATGTTCCCCCAACATTACTGGTATACTGCGAACTACTTCCTTAGTACTTATACGCCCTCCAGGCGAAAATATGCAGAAATTTTCTTTCAACTCCCCAACTGATATCTCATGCTTAACGACAAATGTACGACTAATGAAAGAATGAGATGCACCAGAATCAAACAACACAACTGCAGGGTTATTGGCAACAGGAAACCTACCGATCATGACGGGCTCCCCTTCTGGTATATCGCTGACAGCGGTGTAGTAGACTTGTCCGTGCTTCTTGACAATCTTGCCCTTCTGAGCATGCTGCTGCTGAGATCCTCCAGGATTCTTCTGAGTATTCTGGGCATACCTCTTGGGCTTTGGGCACTCACGAGACCAGTGACCAAGCTGGCCGCAGTTGTAGCAGGGATGGTTGTAGGCTGTTTGTGGAGTGGTGATACGAACACCTGGGGCGTTCGGCTGTGTGGCACTCTGCTGGTTGGCATTATGGGTGGTGGCCGCGGTACGGACGACCACTTGCTGGTTGGGGTAAGGTAGGCGATTTTGGTGGTGACTGGGGTGGTATATGATCCTCTGGCGCTTGTGACCGCCAGAGAAACTGCTGGATCCTGCTTTCTTCTTCTTCTTTTCCTCTTGATACTGACGGTTGCTTTCTTCATATGCAACAGCACGATCAACGGCATCATGATATGAACCGGTCAGGTTATTGGACAGACTTCTGCGGATCTTAGGATGCAGACCTCTAAGGAAACAATCCCTCTTCTTTTCATCTGTGTTGACATATTCTGAGGCATACTGGCTAAGATGGTTGAACTGACCCACATACTGCATCACTGTGGAGTCTTTCTGTTGAAGAGCCAAAAACTGATCAAGCTTCATTTTCATCAATCCGGAAGGGATGTGATGAGCACGGAAAGCAGTGCGGAACTCCTCCCAGGTCAACTGATGACCTTCTGGCTGGGCAGCCAACAGATTAGCATACCAAGCACTTTCGGGACCACGAAGCTGCTGGGAAGCGAACCGGGGCTTCTGGATGTCGGTACAGCGGAGAAGACCGAACTTCTGCTCCATAATGCGGAGCCAATCATCAGCTTCCAGGGGTTCATCGGCCTTGGTGAAGACCGGTGGACGGGTCTCGGTGAAATCCACATATGTAGTCTCATGGTTGATGTCGTGACGACCACGGTGACCATTGTTCTGTTGCACCTGGTTTTGAGCCATCAGGTTAGCAGCGGTGGCCAAGGCTGCAATGGCATCTGCCAGGGTAGCAGGAACAGGTGGAGGGTTTGGAAGGTTGGCACCGTCAGAACCTCCAGCTCCAGTACGAGTGTTCACAGGCATCTGTTAAGCAACTTGGAACTTAGCATTCATAGATAGAGTTCTGAAAACAACAGACTGATAGCTTCTTCTGATACTAAGGCTGATAGATTGATAAAGATGACTGACAGATAGCGACTGACTGATAAGGAGAAAAAGTACGAAAAGAAAGATACAGACTGACTTAACAAAAGACAGACTAACGCTCCCAAACCTAGACTAAGGTTTTAGGTAAGCAGGTGATACAGACACACGGGATCTCCATCTCCTAACGACGAGCCTAATCCTCATCGAAGATGATCATGTCGTCGCCGTCGTCTTATTCGAGGATGAGCTCAGGTTCTTCCTCCTCGTCCTCGTCTTCAGCGTGGACGTCCTCAGCAGGTTCAATTTCTTCGTCCACGTCTGGCTCTTGTTCCACATCGGGTTCTTCCACTACTCCGTCCTCAGGGTCTTCCATAACCGGGGGTACCAAGGGGTGGAGTTGACCATACAGTTGATGCACTTCCTCATGAAGCATATCATTGAACCGTTCAATCTGAGCTGTGTACTGCTGCAGTCCGTGGAGCTCGGCTCTGGTAACGTCCTCGCGGGTCCAAGCATCATTACGCTGCTCGATAGCGCGAACCGTGTTCCGGTTGGCCTGCTCCAGGGAAGCTCGTGCCTCATAAAACTCCAGGCGTGAGTGGTAGAAGTCATGCTCCAAGTTCTTCAGCTCAGCCTTCAGATTCTTGATCTCCTCCTTCAGGTTCTTACGGGTGCGGCGGGGAAAGCGATGACTGTTGGAAGATTCTCCAGTCTCCTCCCCAGCGCGTGGTGCCAGCTGGTGGCGTGGCACACCATGCGGTCCAGTCGACTTGCGGGCGGTCAGCTTGACGCGAGCCATGTCTGGATAAGAGAAGATGGATGAGAAAGGCTAGCAAGAACAGGTAAAGGCATACTACCCCAACGAACTTAGAGAGGAAGCTAACTTAAGTGATTATGACATGATGCATGAATCGTTCCTATGGAACAAAGCAATGCAATAAATAAATAAGGTACATAGGGCTTAAAACATGTTGTTCCACTAGCTAGTGTTGCCATATGAGAGACAAGATGAGAGAAGCAATTTGGACTCAAAATAGTCAAGTTTAGTTTGTTTGGACTCAAAATGTCTTTTGAAGTTTTCGCAAAAACGAATACTGCAACGTTAAAGTGAGATGCTCCGATACCACTCTGTGACGGAACGGCCCTAATCTCATGGCCCACGTGTCCCTGTCAACCTCTGACAGCCGAACCCATGTTCCATGTGATTAAGACCTGTTCGCCACCGGGCTACATCAGTGCCCAATGTCCGCAGGATCATCTCACAATTCGGTTACAGCATTGCATACTTTTACAAATAACATCGGAATAATGAGCGGAAGACTTAAATAACATTAGTTTTACAAAGCAGGGTTCCAAATGGAAATTAAGGTGCAGTTATTACAAACCAAGTTCTGATAATAGAAATAGACATAGGCAACGTAGTGGGGAACAGCAAAGATACTTATAATCACCCAGCCCGAGGGTGTACAACTATTCTTCGGCCTCATCGGCCTCTTCCTGGACGACGGTCATGCAGCAGGGCGCAAGACACAGCGGGGTCTCATTCATATCTGCAGCATGGGTAACAAACCCTGAGTACTGGGGTACTCAACAAGACTTACCCGACTAAAGAAAAGGGAGAAGACTCAGGAATGAGAGGCTTAGGGTAGTCAAGGTAAGGCTTAAGCAAGATCAGGTATTTTGCAGAAAAGCATTTTGTAAACCTTATTTTATTTTGGAAAGATTCAGTATTCCTCAATTCTTCATCGTTCATGATTCATTTTACATTTCAAAACATTCCTAGTTGAGAACCACTCTCCGTTGACAGTCAGTGACCAAGTCTCCATAACCGAGGAGCAACGTTAATCCGGATAGATAATACTCAGCTGAGGATCCCTATCCACACTGCATATGTAGCACCCAAGGCTTGCATATGCCAACTCGTCTACCACGATTCCTCCAAGATTGGGCCCGGTCCTACGCCACCCGGAAGTACAGTACACCACTCCTATCCAGGTACGACGACCACGTGGGTACATGCTACTTTCGCCATCTCTCCACTCCCAGTGCGCGGTTGTCGGTCCAATAAAGGATTCCTCGGAGCCAGAGCTTTCCGAAGTATGTGAATAGTTACAAGTCTTGACCAGCAGGCTCCCATACGGATGGTCCCTAAAGTTTTTCCGTCAGCAACAAGCACCTCGGGACTCTAACCCAAGAGTACAGGTCCTGTCGGTTTTTCAACCCTGCCCCGGTCGGTGTCAACTGTTGAGTCCCGGACTACAACATGACGGCACCATACGCGCGGACAACCTCTTCTCGACAATGACCACATGCTAGCTAGGCAAGCAGCCATCGAACGGGAAGTAAAGCCAAATTCCCGTAAAGATTCTTTCAGTGATCACACTTTTGAAATTGGCATTTTTATTGCAAAGTCTAATTCAATGAGCATTGCTAAGCATTTTTCAAATACTTTTGAAAAGCAGGTATCGGGTGTATCAGTGGTCAAGGTGGATAGTGCATCAATTAGGATAACACACAACTCCTATAAACCTAATGCAATAATTTAACTCAAAAGCATTTAAGGGAATTATTTTATAAATTCAAGGAAAGGGGTTAAATGCACCGGGGCTTGCCTTGAAGAGCAAAGACAGCTGGCTCAGGGTTGGAGGTGCAGAGGTCGAAGCTCGGGGTTACTTCGGGAGCAGGTTCGTCGGCGGCGGCCTCGACTTTGACTTCTCCTTCGGTGACTATACGAATGCAATGATGCATGCACATGAGTATGCTAGCAGGAACAATGCAACACAGGGCATACAACATGAAACCTAATTATTTTTCTATTTTAATTATCCAAAAGGTCTTTTTACGAAGTTGCTCCAAACTTTGCCAAATTAAACTCATAGGTTCATTATGGTATAAATAGGTGACAAAACAAATTTCATAATTTATGGGGCTATACATGTTTTTCTAAAAATCTAAAACTATCCATTTATTAATTAAAAGGAGGATTTTTCATTTTTCAATTTTTGCAGAAAAGTCAAGTTTCTTATTTTTCTAAAATACTACAAGGTATAAAGAGTTAACTGTAAAATTTTCAGAATTTTTAGAGCAACACAGAAAATCATACAAAAAGATGAAGTAGCAAGACTATTCAAATTTTTGGAAAAGGAAAAGAGCACTGAGCTCGAGTCGGAGCGGGCTCGACGTCGAGGCTCGAGGCTCGGCTGAGAAAACAGAGGCTGGGCTCACCGAGAGTCAGAGGCGAGGCTCGGCGAGGCGGATGGAAAAGAGGGCTCGACGGGCGAGGCCTCGGCGGGGTTCTCTTGCGGCAGACTTCTCGAGGGAGGCCTCGGCTTACTCGAGGCTTGCGACTCGAGGGTAGTGCGATTCGCCCGAGGCTGAGGCTAGCCTCGGCTGCTTCGAGGGGCGGGTCTCGAGGGTGTGCTCGAGGGTGTGGCTCGGGAACGCTCGAGGGTGAGGCTCGAGGGAACGCTCGAGGGTGAGGCTCGAGGGTGAGGCTCGACACGTTCGAGAGATGCGGCTCGAGGAAGGAGACGGCCGCGGCGGCACTCCGGCGATTCGGTGACCCTGTACACCAGGCACGGCCACCAGTAGCCGGTTAGGAACGCAAGAAGGCAAGGAATGAAGATCAGAGGTCAGAGGGAGGAGAGGTGGAGCGACGGCGGCAAATTCCGTCGACCCGAGCCGGTCGGTCTCTCACCGGTGCTGAGGAAGAAGGGCTCGCGCTCGGCGGTGGGAGCCGGTAGCGGTGAAATTGGAAGGCTGGGAAGCTGCGCGACGTCGAGGCGAAGCTGCTGGGCTAGGTGGTTGAGCGACGGAAGCTCTGGACTGGCCTGGCCACGGTGGCGGAGGGGATGAGGAGGTCTGCCGGCCGGCGGTCCCTTTTATAGCCGTGCGCGGGGACGGGTAAGTATCGCGTGCAGGCGGGTAAGCTTGGCCGAAGCGTGTGCAATCGATTGCACGCTGGCGGAAGGACGGGCGTGCGCGCAGGGACCGGGTGTGCGTTCGCCGGCGACGGCCACGCGGCGGCGTCGTGCTGGGAGCAGTGGGGGACGGGATAGAAGTCAACTGTGGCGCGCGTGCGGGGGCGGAATGATAACACTGTTGAGGGCGATGGGTCGGGAGCAGGCGGGCGGCTGCCAGGCGCGCGGCGTGCGCAGTGCTGGCGCGCGGCCATGGCCGGGGCCCCCTAGCTGTAGGTTGAAGATGAACAGGGCTAGGTCTTAGGGTTTGACTATGGGCTGATTTCTGAATTTTGCAAATTACTCCCAAAACTTGAACTGCACGGGAAAAACTCAAAACACCAAAGTTGTGCAGAAAAAGGAGATCTACAACTCTGTGAAAAAGAATATTTTCAAATTCTAAACAGTTTTTGAATTAAATACGAAATCAGAAAAGGGAACACTTTTAGGATTTGAATAATTTCAAAATTACTTTTGATTTTATATAGAAACTTGAAAATATGCAAATACCAAAGTTGTTCCTTTTGACAAGATCTACAACTTTTATTTTTGGACCAATTCCAAATTTTTAATAGTTTTTCAATTATTAAAAGAGGGGTAAAAACTAGGGTTTGGAAATTACAGTTTTTCAAAAGGGATTTGAAATCTGTTTTAGATTTTGGGTTTTGAACAACACAACAAAGCTTCAAGACACAAAACTGAACAAGAAATTACACAAGCAAGTCACAGAGGTGAAATTACCATTTTGCCCTTAAAGGAAGATTTGGGCTTTTAGGGTTTTTCGAAAAAGAAATCATTACACAGGTATTAAGCAAACTTAAATGCATGACAAGAATGATTAAAGACTAATGATGATGATGACATGTCAGGTTAATTACATATTAAACACCAGAGGTGTTACACTCGAGCACGGCGGCCACGGTGTCCAGGGGCAGAGCACGACGTGCTCTGTTTTGCCCCCTCCCCAGTTACTGTAGCGCAGAGCAGATATTTCCCCCTTTTGGAAATCTCCAGATTTTTGTATTGCACTACAAAAACTCCTAAAACAAAAGTTGCTCCAAATTTTGTGCTTTACAAACTTGCTTAAAGAACCAAAGTCAAATTCGGTTTAGATTTTAAAATAGTGTTCAAAATCAAATTTAGACCAAACTGAATTTCAAAATTACTTTTGAATTTTCTGAACAACTTCAAATTTCACCAATATAAAAGTTGTTCCTTATAAAATTATCTACAACTTTGTTTTCGGTCATATATCCAAATTATGCTTAATTTTGGAACTACACAAAAGGGGATAAAAACTGATTTTGGAAATTGATTTTCAATTTGAAACTAATTCAAACTTGTTTTCCAAATTACTTCAGATTTTCTTTAGTAATTTGAAAATCTATCTTAATAAAAGTTGTTTCTTTTAATCCTCTCTACAACTTTGATTAAAAGACCAAAGTCTAATTCTTTTTAATTTTTGAAATCTAGTTTAGGGGTCAAATTCAAGGTTTGAAGGATTCCAAATTTATTCAAAATTTTGTACAGAAACTTTGAAAACTTTGAATAAAGTTGTGCCTCTCAACAAGAGCTACAACTTTGCTTTTGAAATCACTTTGAAATTTTACTTACTTTTTGAGCTATAGAAAAGGGGATAAAAGGGACATTCAAAACTAGGGTTACTTTTCACTTCATTTCATGTGATACAACATATTCAAGCAAATCAAACATGGAAAGCATCACACAAGATCATGCAACACTCATATTAAAGCATGTAAAGAATCACAATTAAACTTAAAACATGAAATGCTTTATGCCATGATGCCAGATGATTACGCATACTAAACAACTTAATTAGGGTTTTAATTATTGCTTAACACCAGGGGTGTTACAGCTCCTTCCCCCTTAAAGAAATCTCGTCCCGAGATTTAAGGAGCACTTAAAAGACTAGGGTTGAGTAATGGAAAAGGAAATGTGTCACACTTGTTTACTCACAAGGAGTTCACAAGGCAACTGGGTTGGGGTTCGGGAGTACAACCGAGATCAGAACATGGTTGTAAGTAGCAAGGTAGTGAACATTTAAGTGGAGCAAGAAAGATTATCAAGAACCAAGAGAGAGCGTACATTGGTTGCGGGCTATAATGGATCATAACTGTAGACCTCGATACCTGCGCGCACCTAGTGGAAACTAGTGTGATCCGGATACACGAGATTCCATAGGTTCCGACGCGGCACCGTGGTCACCAATCATGGCACCACAATAGAGCACAACTTCTATATCTCTCCTCTCATATAAAGGGAAATTATAACCAAAAGCCAGGGTTGGTTATAATTACAAGGAAAGTGGCTTTGAACTCCCTTTCGGGCGTTCAGAAACGAAAGCACTTTAACGATGGGCTAGAAAGAATCATGACTATAGGCCTGGATATTAGCGAGCACCCGGCAGTAACGCCCTATGGTGGCCGTTCATAGGTGACCCCAGGTTCCCACGCTTTTATCCGGTCCACGGATCATGGTCCTTTCAAAGTACACAATTACAGTAACTTTCGACCACCATACGTCGTTTTCACGACAGCAAGCAACTAACACGTGCCAATTCAAGGCATGACACGCGTATTCCAGAGGAACCAAGGATTTTACCCTGATTCTAGATTTTATGCGGTAGAGTGTATGAAAGATATCCAAAAGTTCCTAAGGATCAGAACTTGTGGAACAAAAGTATCAAGGGTAACAGAATCTAGGGACGATCAGCTATCGGGGATCACAGCTGCTTTTAGAATTTTAGAGAAGAAGCACATTTTGTCATTATGCATGATATGATATATGCTCGTCCTATACGACCTCTCATGGACAGGAACTTCCTGTCTCCAACATGTTAGGTATAGGGCTATACTTTACACTTTAGTTTCATTGACTCGAACAGGGCGTTGAAAAGCTCTTTAGTCGCGGTTTGACGGGAAGGTTGATTCTCCATTATCCTTCTATAGAAGAGTTGGAAACTTCTCAACATCTTTCGTTGGAGTCACTGGTATAGTCTTCACGAAGCCTTCCAGCAAGAAAGAAACTTAGGAAAGGATCATTTTTAACTTGTTACTTTCAAAAACTTTTAGATTAAGAAATCATTTTGAAGTTTTTCGAAAGTAATGTTGCAACTAGTCTTCCCTTGATGACAATCCTGCTCCGATACCATTCTGTGGCAGAACCTCCCGATAATGTGGCCCACCTGCACACGTCATCGTCATAAGGAGCCCAATGACAGTGCAAATGAAACACATTACTGGAAAGATCTGTCGGGTGTCCCCGAGGGAACCCCGAATTATCCACGAACCACAGGATCATCATCATGAAGGTTGGAATAATTACAACATTACAACATTTGTTACAATATACCATCGGAGTGCGGAAGTAAGAGATATAAACTTTACAAAACCATGAACAAGTTACTTTTTACATAAACCTAACTGGTATTGCGGAAGTAGAATAGTATTACGGAACCACACTTAGGCGGAGTACCTAAGTTGGAGAAGAAGTAACCAGATCACGTCTAGCCCACTGACCTGATCATGGTTGACACCACCTATTAGAGACCTGCAACAGGGGTTAACAAACCCTTGGTACGGTCGATACTCAGCAAGACTTACCCGTCAACAGAAAAGACTTCAGGGTCATGCTAATTTGGGTAGGCTCAACAGTATTTTTCATTTGCATAAAAGCTTACTAATATTAAAGCCTATTTTCAAGTTTTAATTCAAGATTAAACTTTATAACTATCCAAAGATTCTCAAACCTTCATATGAGTATCACATCTTTAATTCTCATTTCATAAAGATCCAATTATTACTACGGTGCGGGTCAGTGGATTGAGGCTCCATATCCGAGGAAACACGGCGATTCGAATCGTTTAAACCCAGCTGGGGATTCAGTACCACACGACATATGTAGAACTTAATCTTGCATATATCAACCCTATCTATAGATCCTCCCATACAAGAATGGGTTCGCGCCACCCGAGAGTACAGTACACCTCGAACCCGACTATCTCATAGCCCCGGGCAGAACCTCCCGATAATGTGGCCCACCTGCACACGTCATCGTCATAAGGAGCCCAATGACAATGCAAATGAAACACATTACTGGAAAGATCTGTCGGGTGTCCCCGAGAGAACCCCGAATTATCCACGAACCACAGGATCATCATCATGAAGGTTGGAATAATTACAACATTACAACATTTGTTACAATATACCATCGGAGTGCAGAAGTAAGAGATATAAACTTTACAAAACCATGAACAAGTTACTTTTTACATAAACCTAACTGGTATTGCGGAAGTAGAATAGTATTACGGAACCACACTTAGGCTCAGTACCTAAGTTGGAGAAGAAGTAACCAGATCACGTCTAGCCCACTGACCTGATCGTGGTTGACACCACCTATTAGAGACCTGCAACAGGGGTTAACAAACCCTGAGTACGGTCGATACTCAGCAAGACTTACCCGTCAACAGAAAAGACTTCAGGGTCATGCTAATTTGGGTAGGCTCAACAGTATTTTTAATTTGCATAAAAGCTTACTAATATTAAAGCCTATTTTCAAGTTTTAATTCAATATTAAACTTTATAACTATCCAAAGATTCTCAAACCTTCATATGAGTATCACATCTTTAATTCTCATTTCATAAAGATCCAATTATTACTACGGTGCGGGTCAGTGGATTGAGGCTCCATATCCGAGGAAACACGGCGATTCGAATCGTTTAAACCCAGCTGGGGATTCAGTACCACACGACATATGTAGAACTTAATCTTGCATATATCAACCCTATCTATAGATCCTCCCATACAAGAACGGGTTCGCGCCACCCGAGAGTACAGTACACCTCGAACCCGACTATCTCATAGCCCCGAGGGTACACGCTACTCCCGCCATCTTTCCACTCCCAGTGCGCGATTAGCCGTTCTCAAGTATCGGAATGGCTATAGACGAGGCTTACCACCGCATGTGGGCTGTACTCAAAGGTCTCAATCACAGCAGGCCAACAACGATAAGGTCCTATTTCGACACATCCGGGTCACCACACATCGATCCAAGGGTCGATGCATGTGCCCATCTGGTCTTAACCATCATTCTTTCTCATTATCATTCCAAAACGATAAGTCTTGAAAACATTTATCAAAAGCTTCATAAAGCAAGGCTAAGCATTTCTAGCATTTTCATAAAGCAGGTAGCAAGGTATGATATATCGATAACAAGGTTGGTCATGCATCAACAGGTTTAAAGCATTTATTTGATAAACATTTAATGCATCAGGTTATCGAAAGTAAGTGTAATTGTAAATCCAAGGAAATGGTTAAATGAACCGGGGCTTGCCTTCGTTGCAGGGAAGATAAGATATAAGAAGAATCCACACAAGTTAGTTCCTTTGCTCATATGAAGTTAAGTCTTCTCGACGAAGCTTGTCCAACAAGGATCTCCTTCCGAGGCTTGTTCGACAAGGGTGATCATTAAAGCTTGATCAACACGACTCCAGCACTCTCGTGCACTACACGTCGATAAATGATGTATGCTTTAGTATGATGCCATGCGAGGCATGCTAAGGTGCAGGACAATTCAAATGCATAACAGAAGGTAACACAACATAAGGAAGATCGAGTACAACTTTCCTTCGCGGTAAAGTTGCAAACCAACAAACCAACTTGTAACTTACCACTACGGTTTCTAGCTTAACAAACAACTATCACCAAACACCTTTAGGTGGGTTAACTAAGATGACTAAGGTTTATTAAAACATCACTCAAGCCACAGGAACACAAGATGAGAGGTGTCCCATGGTCTTCAAACAATAATCCAAAGTCACACAAGATGTAAACACTGTTGTCCACACTTTGGACAGATTACATGTTCTATACTAATCAAGCCATAACTAGAGCTACCTAGATTCAAAAGGGATGATCCTAGACAATTTGGAAAGCTTACCAAATTGTCCACAAACTTGTTATTATCACCAAGGGTTGGTTCTATAGGCAACTAGGTCAAACAGTTGGGACAAACATCTCTGTCCAGAGTTAGGACAGATTTGTTGACCCAACTTCCAACAACCATAACTGGAGCTATGGGTCACCAAAAGTAGTGATCCTTAACAATCTAGAAAGCTTATAAAGTTTACTAAAACTTTTCTATTATCTCCAACAGGTGATTTTTAACCTAAAAGGCTCAAACAGCTCAAAATTTCAGATCTGTCCAAAAGATAGGGCAGACCTGAATTGCTGTCTCATAAAAACCATAACTCCTAATCTAACAGGCCTAAAATCATGAAATTTTTGGACAAGCTAGATACAGAAGTTAACTACAACTTTTGTATACAACTTAATTACAGAAAACGTAAACTTAATTATGAAAACAGTCCATTACTGAGGATTGATCCAGCAACTATACTAACAAAATGCATTTAAACTTAAAGACCTTATTTAATCTATAACATGCCACTCAAGATCAACTAAAAACATGAAACATAACCAGCAAACAACAGATTACCAAAGATACAAGATTAGTCATAAGTTTTATAAACACTTAATTACCTAATTATTCAGATAAAACTCAATTAGCCATTTCTTTATAAACTAAACATAGGAGAAGGACTTATATTTAACTTTGTCAAATTGAGCCCAATCTTTTAGAGATGATAACTTATAGGAAATCATAGTTGCAAAACAAATTTCATAATTTTTGAATCATTATATTAGCCTATACAAATTAAGCAATTTATATGCATTATTTAATTAATAAACAAAGCATAAAAGGAGAATAAAATTTATTTTCACCAAATGACCTCAAAATTTTTGTGAAGGTTTCTTACATGATATAAACAGTACTAAAAATAGTTTCATAATTTTTGAACTTATATTAGCCTATAAAACTCATCAAAGTCCCATTTATTAATTAAAAGCCATATTTAAATCACCATAAAAATTTATTGAAACACCAGGTTTAATATTTTTCATGGATAGAGAACATCACAAGGATCACTACAAAATTTATCTCACAATTTTTGGAGCACCAGAGAATTAATTATGCATTAAACAAGAATCAACACAAATAAGTATTTTCTGGAAAAGATTAAAGACCAAAAAATCATTTCTTACTCACCCTTTCTTACCCTAAGCCACTGACAGGCAGGGGCCGGTCAACAGACCACGCCCAGTCCTTGACCGCGCGAGCATGCTCTTGTGGCAGAACCTCCCGGCAAAGTGGCCCACCTGCACACATCATCATCTCCCAGAGCTCTGATGACCGTGCACGCGTACCACTTTACTGGAAAGATCCGTCGGGTGTCCCCGAGAGAACCCCGAATTATCCACGAGTTACAGGATCATCCTCTATTTGAGTGAAATAAGTACAACATTACAACAGTTGATACAAAAATAACATCGGAGAGCGGAAGCAAGGTAAGATAAACTTTTACAAAACATGAATAAGTTACATTTCAAATAAACTTTACTTGGATTGCGGGAGAAGAGCAGCACTACAGAGCCTGACTTAGGTAGAGCACCTAAGTCGAAGAGAGAACCACCAGATCATATCGAGCCCACGGACATGATCCAGAAAGACACCACAAGCTAAAACCTGCAACAGGGGATTAACAAACCCTGAGTACATGAAGGTACTCAACAAGACTTACCCGACTAAGAAAAAGACTCCAAGGGCATGCTGGCTTAAGGGATGTAGTGGGGCTAGCAGGAGAGAAGAGATTTGCAGAAAAAGCTTTCTACTAGTTCATCCTATTTTCAAGTTTTAGCGGTGCATTAAGTTATTAAGCAGTATCCACTTTGCACCTATCTAAATCAAACACTTGTTTAAGCATCACATCTCAAGATAAACTTTTCTTGTCATCATCTTCACTTGATTAAACTACGCTGAGGGGGCGAGGATGAGTCTCCTTTTCTCGTGGAGCAAACGACGATTCGAACCGCTTGATCTACCCAGCTGGGGCTTCCTTATCACACGACATATGCAAGACCGAACTTGCATACATCAACCGTCCCGTGGATCCGCTCAAACCGGACCGGAGCCGCGCCACCCGGGAGTACAGTACACCACCGCCCTACAACGGCCTTGCTGAGTCCGTCCAACAGGGGACCGAGCAGGGTGGGTACACGCTACTCCCGCCATCTCTCCACTCCCAGTGCGCGGGTGCGCCGTTCCAGTAAGAGCATAGCCACAGTAGGGCTTACCGTAGCATGTGACCAGTACTAACAAGTAGTTCTCGATCCAACGGGCCAACAGCGGACGGATCCTAAGCGACACAGGCGGAAACACTACACCAGGACTCCATTCCTGTGCAAGTTACCCGCCCGGTCTCAGTTTAAATATTATCATCATATTGGGGGTTCTCACGACCCATAGACAGAGTCGAAGAGAGAACAGGTAAAAACCTATATCTCACGAACGATGAAACCATCAATCGACTTCTACCGAAGTCTAAGCATTGCTAAGCATTTGGGATCGTCTTATTACTACTGATAGGATATCATCTGGGGATTTTCTGGAAATCCAAGGTATTCATGCAGCAACGGTTTCATTCAACTCCTACTTACTTAATGCACATTCCACAAGACCTACAATGTAATAAAGTATTTGTAAAACAGAGAGTGGGCGTATGCACCGGGGCTTGCCTGTGTTGCAGAGAAGACTAGGATCTCTGAAAGATCCACAGAAGTTAGTTCCTTAGGACCTGAAGTTGAATCTTCTGGAAGAAGCTTGTCCGACGAAGTTCTCCTCCTGAGGCTTGATCATCTGGACCTCCTCGATCTGAAGCTTGCTCAACGCAACCTTCCAAAGCTTGCTCAACACGACCAGCGACTCTCTCGTATGAACTACACGTATACAATGATGTATGCTTTAGTATGATGCAATGCTTGTTAAGGTGCAGGACAAACAAATGCATAACAAAAATTAACACAAGAAAAGAAAGGTCGAGGACAAATTGGAAAGCTTATATAAATGTCTACAAACTTGTTATTAACACCAAAGGTTGATTCTAGACTTAACAAGGTAAAAGAGTGCAAAGAAGAAGTTCTGTCCAGAATTTGGACAGATTCCAACACTGCAGAAAGAACAGCCATATCTGGAGTTTCAAAATATTTCAAACTATGAACCTAGACTTTTCGGAAAGCTTAACAAATTCTCTACAATTTTTCTATAATACACAACAGCTGATTCCAGGATCATATGGACCAAACAATTCATTTGGTTAAACCTGTCCAGATTCTGGACAGATTCAAACACCACTGTTCCACAGACCATATCTGGAGCTCAGAAATATCAACATACGTGATCTAGACCATTCTGGAAAGCACATGAAGTCCTCTACAACTTTCTTGTAATACACCAGATCAGATTCACAAGTTAAATACCCCAAACAGTTTAGTTTTCACAAACTGTCCAGATTCTGGACAGCAGCACAAACCCAGATTGAACAGAGCATAACTCCCAGTATATTTATCCAACAATTATGAAATTTTTAGGAGCAGCAAGATATACAAGAGTACTACAACTCGTGACAATATGATAGCAGAAACAAAATTGTAGGATTAACTAAATCAATCAACACCTATTGTTTAATTAAAGGTTTAATTATAAGGGCCTAAAAATTTTACTTTCACAAAAGGGGCTCAAATTTTTATCAGAGATATATTATGTGTTGAAAAGTACTGTAAAATTGGTTTCACAATTTTTGGACCTCAGGAACAGTCTACAGAAATTCTTCAAAGTGCATTTGTTAATTATTTGACTATTTTAATACCCCAATAAAACTTGTCCCAAATTCAAAGTTTAGTATTTTTACAATTTTCTTCACATCTCAGAGAGGATACACAAAAATTTTCATGATTTTAGGAGTTATAATAAAAATACAGCAAAAATAACAAGTTACTGCACTATTCACGTGCGCAAAATGAAAAACCCTAACGCTAAGCCACTGACAAGCGGGACCGGGTCGTCAGGCCGGCCTCGGCCTTGACCAGCGGCGCGGGGCGCGAACTCGAGGCTCAGGCTCGACCTCGAGGGTCAGCCTCGACCTCGGGCGGGACGCGAACTCGAGGCTCGGCCTCGACCTCGAGGATCAGGCTCGACCTCGGGCGGGACGAGAACTCGAGGCTCGGCCTCGACCTCGAGGGTCAGGCTCGACCTCGGGCGGGACGCGAATTCGAGGCTCGGCCTCGACCTCGAGGGTTAGGCTCGACCTCGGGCGGGACGCGAATTCAAGGCTCGGCCTTGACCTCGAGGGTCAGGCTCGACCTCAGCCTTGTCCAGCGCGCGCGTACGGGGCGTGACTTCGCAACGACGGCGTTGACCACCGGCCGTTCTCGCCGGCGGCGAGGCCACAGACAAATCCGACACCACTGTGACACTCTCCTACGACTTGCGAACACGTGGGTGGACTCGGACCGGACAGGGAGTGAACGCAGACGGAGCGCTCGCGGCAATGGCCGCTCGGCCGCGCTGTTCCCGGCGGCGCGGCGAAAATGGCGGCGGCCCGAAGCTTGGCGGCGACGTTCCGGCGACCCTGCGTAGTAGAGACTCGAATGTCGAGCCGACGAGAGACAATGAGCCGCGGTGAAGCGAACGGTGCCAATCAATTGACGCGAGAGGGTGAAGGACCGAGAAGCTACCCGAAAGCGACCAGAGGGGGGGTGAATGGGAGCTTCAAAAATTTCCTTTCGGAAACTAGATGCCACTGTCCCAAGATCAACCCCAAAAGCGAAACCTAGAGCTTGCTAATGTCCACGACCCTAGATGTAGGGTGGATGCTTCCTAGAAGCACAGCGGGACACTAGACAACCCTAGAAAGCCAACCCAAAAGACGGAACTCAAATCCAATCAAGAACGAACGAACTGCGAACGAAGACGCGCGAAACTGCAGCGACCGGACTCTGGCCTGCGTCCGGTCAGCAGGGACCGGACGCGTCCGGTCGTCAGAAAACAGCTCTGGGAGCTCTCTGTTCGCGACCGGACGCACGGAGCTCAAGCGTCCGGTCGTTCACTGAGCGTCCGGTCAGATGAGACAATGACACGGGAACAGTGCAAGCGTAGCGTCCGGTCGAAATGCAAACAGAGCGTCCGGTCGAGAGCGTCCGGTCAGTACGCAGAAAAGCTTGGCGCCGTGCTCAACGACCGGACTCTGAAAGCATGCGTCCGGTCAGCCCGACAGAGCGTCCGGTCACCCCGCGACTGCACTGAAACTCCGGCGATTCAACCCGATCTCCTCCGAATCAAGTGCTCTAGGCTTGGGATTCGATCTGAGGAGTCACAAGGAGGTTAGTGAGCTATCTCTAAGAGATCATGGCTCGAACCTAACTCCAAATCGGTGAATCGAAGGAATTCGGGGGAAAGAAGAAAAAGAGACCCGAAACTAAAACTTGATCGATCTCCTAGACCGTGAGGTTAGAGATGATTTCTTTCGGTGGAAAGAAGTGCCTCACGATCTAGAGCAACTCAGTTCAAACGGAATCGTGAAAGATGAACCGAGCACGAAGATCAAGCGACGGGAAAACTCAAGGCACAAAGCAATCCGCGAAGAACATGATGAACATGAAATCAAAACGCGAATTGACACCAAGAGATGGGATCCAAGGTGAGGATACGGCCTCACTTCCTCGAATCAACAGTACACAGAGTGGAGTCTCTCTGCGGATCTCAACTAGCTAAAGCAGGGGTGTGGGAGAGTGGAAACCCTAGGAAATGAAAGCTCTAACTGAGATTGAGATAGGGAGGAGGGTGTCTCCCCTAGACTACTTATACTAACCTAGCCTAAGTCTATTTCCTACTCTACCCCTCTCTACTCTAATTACAGAGCGGACCAGCCTAACCCTAAGGCTATTCTAGTCCACCCGCTGGTGGTAGGTAGATCCGACGGCCACGCCCGCACGGTCTTCCGCGTCGCCTCCACGCAACCTTCAGATCGCCGCCACGTGCCGCCACCACTCTGCACCCCCGGTTTTGCGGCCCAAACCGGGAAACCAGCCTTTTCCATCAGCCCCCGGTTTTGAGGCCCAAACCGGGAAACCAGCCTCCAGCCCGAGTTTTGTGGCCAAACTCGGAAACCGTCCGCGCCCGAGTTTTGAGGCCCAAACTCGGAAACCGGCCCACGCCCAGGTTTTGAGGCTCAACCTGGAAACCGTCGCGCCCAGGTTTTGTGGCTCAACCTGGAAACCCAGCACCCAGGTTTTGAGGCCCAAACCTGGAAACCGTCCACCGTTGGTTTTTCCCGGGCTCTACCAACAAACCGGCGTCGTAGAGGGGATGCACCGCCTGTGCACCCCTTCCACCGACCTGATCGCACTTCTCCGCTTGTCGCTGTCGCAGGCTGCCAGCCACCACAGCTGATCCTCCGGCCTCCAGTCCATCAGTCCAAGTCCACGTCCGCCCTTCACCGTCCGATACATCGGCATGGCACGTCCGCCGCACGGCACGCCCATCCTTCATCGCGCCCGGTCCGTCGGCACGGCACGTCGCAACTTGACCTTCACCCGCCATCGATCACTGTCTCCGTGCTCGACACCTGCACAACACAAGCCAAAGAACATGCGCATCATCTCCGTTGACAATCACTCATCACACAGAGACTCGGCATACACCCATGTATCCGCAATCTCCCCCTTGATGAGTGCATTGTCAACTCCACAACAAATCATGAATAAGAAGAAGGAGGTAGGAAGGAGTGGGAGGAGAAAACCCAACCAAATGACCCAAAAGCCTAACAAAAGCCAAAGAAGGTCAAGTGGATGAAGCGAAAACTTGGTCCCCAAAGACATGGGCAACGGCTCGACGCAACCAAGCAAAGCAAAGCTAGCCCTCAAGAAGAGGTAGAACAGGCTCAACACCGCTAGCAGATACCAATTGAAGATCGGAGGACAACAGAAGCAAAATGCTAGTCCCTCAAGATAGAGGCACAGAGGCTCAACACAACTAGCAAGAAAATCACTCCGAACCAATTGGAAATCAACCCAAAACAAATGGGAAAGCACACCAGACGATACCAATTGAAAGCCAAAAGAAAAAGCTTATGAAAGCTCATGAAAAGCTAGGAACGTTTGCTAGTCCCTCAAGACAGAGGCAACGGCTCAACACAACTAGCAAACTCCCCCTCGACAAATGCAAACAACTAGGACAAATGAGTCTCCCCTTAGTTGATCAACACAGGAGCATATGATTTGCATAAATTTCTCCCCCTAGTTGAAAATGCACTTATCAAGGTCAAAAGGTATCGGAGAATCAACTCCCTTCACATAAACTCCCCCTGAACACAAGATCTCCTTCCAAAATGCATATGAAGTCAAAATGCAAGTTAGGAGCTTCAAGTATGTAGTCAAAAGAGTGCAAAGATGCTCTAATCAGTATAGCTCCCACATCTCAATTAAGCATTCAAATAGCAAAGGCTCAAACTGATCACTTGTACGAAATATGAAGCGTATGAGCATGTGAGCAATTTTAAGCCAAAAGGATAGTCACCATCAAAATAGCACTAGACATGTATAGAAGGAATCCAAACAAGTGCTAAGCATATATACAAGGTGAACTACCCCTAGCAAAGTTCAATCATCATGCATAGTAATGAAGCATATCCTTGTGATTTCAAATTCATATCGGAGTTGCAGCGGTAAAAGAATTCACAAGTTCATTTTTGGCATGTGATTGCGAGAGGTTGAAAGCTTGTCATTGCCTAACTTTTCAACCGTGCGAAGCCTATGCCGAAGCAATCAGAAGCTTAAAGCAACGGTTTCGGTCATACACTACATGGCTCAAGTTTAACTCAAGGTGCAATGAGAAACAGTCTCAATACCATGAGGTGTTGACAAGCAATCCCATCTCGATCTTTTCAATTCAACAATACTTGGTTCAGATTTTAAGCAAGTTATGAACAACCAAGCAAGTGAATGACTCAGAACTAGAGACATAGCAACCTAGCATATATGAAAAGCAGGAATGGACTCAACACACCCTACACATGCTAGTTGCATATCTCAATGGTGAACATTTTCAGATTTATATACATTAGGCATAATTCACCATTCCAAAAATAGCTCGCTCATAACATGTAACAGTGATCAGAAAGAGCATAAGCTACAAGCATCATCATAAGTATCGGAGCAATACTAACAAGAGCATAATTACATTCTAGTGAATATAGACATAAAGCTCAGAACGTAAATGCGTATGTCCGACACAAAACTGAAAGAAGGAAGATACCAATTGGAAAGACTCAAGAAACTCAAAAGAAAAGAGCCTCAAAATAAAAGAGTCAGTCTGTACATCTCAAAATGCTTCCCCCATCTAAAAGGGGAAACACACACCAAGCTCACCCCTTAACCTATTAAAGGTTGATTCGTCTAAAGGCTTGGTGAAAATATCAGCCAATTGGTGATGAGTATCGACATGGCGAAGGTCGATATCACCCTTCTCCTGGTGGTCTCGCAAGAAATGAAAGCGCACATCAATGTGTTTGGTTTTCGAGTGAAGCACAGGGTTCTTAGCAACGCTAATGGCACTCGTGCTGTCACAAAGCAAAGGAACTCGAGTAAAGCTCAAACCAAAATCACGCAAAGTGGCCATCATCCAGAGTAACTGGGAACAACAGCTAGCCGCAGCAACATATTCAGCCTCCGTGGTAGACTGAGCGACACTAGACTGCTTGCGAGAAGACCACGACACAAGAGAAGATCCAATAAACTGGCAAGTCCCTGAAGTAGACTTGCGCTCAATGCGACAACCAGCAAAATCAGCATCAGAAAAGCCACAAAGCGAGAGGGTGGAAGAAGCAGAATACCAAATCCCGAGCTCAGGCGTGAAACGAAGGTACCTGAGGATGCGCTTCACCGCCTGACGGTGAGAAGTGCGTGGCGAAGCCTGAAAGCGCGCGCACAAGCATACGGCGAACTGAATGTCCGGCCGTGTCGCCGTCAGGTAGAGCAGCGATCCAATCATGCTGCGGTACTCCTTCTGGTCCACTGCTTCTCCATCCGTGTCAGCATCCAGGGCAGTCGTCGTCGACATGGGCGTTGGAAGAGGCTTGGCCTCACCCATGTCGAACCGCTTCAGCAAGTCCCTTGTGTACTTGCCCTGGTGCACAAACGTCCCCTCTCGGGATTGCTTAATTTGCAACCCGAGAAAGAAAGTCAGCTCGCCCATCATGCTCATCTCGAACTCCCTGCTCATAGTATCTGCAAACTTGGCAACCAAAGCGTGAGAAGAACCACCGAAAATGATATCATCCACGTAAATTTGGATCAAGAGAGTATCTTTGCCTTGCTTGAGGAGAAAGAGCGTTTTATCAACACATCCCATTTTAAAACCCTTAGCTAGCAAAAAGGTTTTTAATCTCTCATACCAGGCTCTAGGGGCTTGTTTCAAACCATACAAAGCTTTGTGGAGTTTAAAGACATGGTTTGGAAACTTGGGATTTTCAAAACCGGGGGGTTGCTGGACATAGACCTCCTCCTCAATGTAGCCGTTTAAGAAGGCACTCTTGACATCCATTTGAAAAAGTTTGAAACCCATGGATGCAGCATAAGCCAAGAGTATCCTAATAGCCTCCAAACGAGCTACAGGAGCGAAGGTCTCCTCATAATCTATCCCCTCCTTCTGACTATAACCCTTCGCTACAAGCCGGGCCTTGTTTCTCACAATGTGGCCCTCCTCTCCTTGCTTGTTTTTAAATACCCATTTTGTCCCAATAGGTTTACAGTCAGGAGGTGGTGGCACTAGAACCCAAACCCGATTTCGCTCAAAGTTCTCTAGCTCCTCATGCATGGCATTGACCCAATTCGGATCCGTCAATGCGTGTCCAACATCTCGGGGTTCAAAAGACGCAACAAAAGCAGAATGAGCAAAGTGCGAGATGTGCTGTGACCTGGAGCGAGTAACTCGCTCGTCGATGTCGCCGATCATCTGTTCAGGGGGGTGCTGGCGCTGGATATGTCGTGGCGCCTCCCGGGAAGAAGTGACCTCCCCCTCAACAGCAGCTGGTTCCACCCCGGGTACAAAAGGTACCGCGCGAGGTGGAGGATCCCACGGCCCCCAGGAAGAAGAAGTGTCGGGGCCGTGAGTCGTCGTCGAGGCCGCCCTTTGCGGCACGGCAGGTGGAGGGGGTGCTGGATCATCTATACCTTCAGCACCCTCTTCCTCGTCATCGAAAAGAGGCTCTCCGACCTCGTGATCACCTGCACGCTCAAAACGAGAAGAAGGAGAAACAAGAGTCTCGTCGAAGGTGACATCTGATGTCTCCATGACTCGGTTAGTGTCAAGGTTAAGTACACGATAAGCTCGAGTGTGAGTGCCATAACCCAAAAACACACCGTCAGAAGAACGAGACTCAAACTTGTCCAGGTTGCCTTTCTTCAATATAAAACAGTGGCAACCAAAGACTCTAAAATAACTCACCTTGGGCTGGCGACCAAAACGCAACTCATAAGAGGTCTTCTTCAAAAACGCTCTCAGAAAAATGCGATTCGAAATGTAGCATGCAGTGTTCATAGCTTCGGCCCAAAAACGCCTAGGAGTCCTATGCTCATCAAGCATCGTCCTGGCCATCTCAACAAGGGTCCGATTTTTCCTCTCTACAACACCATTTTGAGGTGGTGTATAGGGGGAAGAAACCTGATGCTCCAAACCAAGGCGGTTACAAAACTTCTCAAAATCCGAATTTTTAAACTCGGAACCATTATCACTCCGAATAGCTCGCATCGAGTTCAAGGGGAACTCGTTCTGAAGACGCAAAATCAGATTGCGAGCAAATGAGAAAGTCTCGGTCTTCTCAGCTAAAAAGAAGACCCACGAATATCTCGAAAAGTCGTCAACAACAACCAAAACATACCACTTGCCACCAACCGAGCTCACCCGAGCCGGACCAACAAGGTCCATGTGTAAAAGCTCTCCGGGGTGCGAGGTCATGACCTTAGTCACCGGATGGTGGGGAGCAGCAACCATCTTCCCATGTCTGCAAGCATGGCAAACTAGATCCTTCTCCAACGAAAGCTTGGGCAATCCTCGGATTAGGCCAAGTGAGCTAAGTCTTGCAAGCAAGTCGAAGCTTAAGTGACCGAGCCTCCTATGCCACTTCCAAAGATCGGAAGAAGAAGGACTAGCCAAAAGACAGCGAGAAGATCCAAACGACTCCGAAAAATTCGCACGAAAAACTTTCCCAAAGGGCGAAATTAGACATACAAGATCGCCCTGAGGATCTAAGATGCGACTAAGGTTTGGTTTAAACCGAATCTCATAGCCCTCATCAAAAAGTTGCGAAACAGAAAGCAAGTTAAAATGCAGGTTAGAAACAAGAGCTACATTGCGTAACACAAAGTGCTCATTAACCCGCACCGAGCCAACTGATAACACCTTACCTTTACCTTTGTCGCCGAAGGTTATGTACTCCTTTCCGGCGACCGGACTATGGCTGGAGAACCATTTGGCGTTTCCGGTCATGTGCCTTGAACAACCGGAATCCACCAACCAAATGTCCTCCAACCGCTCTACCTACATCAATAAAAAGACATAGGGTGAGCATACGGTCCAACACTGGGGTTAGTAAGATAAGAAGGAAACCAGTGTTGGGCCGGCTGCTCAAAAGAACGGTCAGTGTAAAAACCATCCTGTCTAGGGGGATAGCGATCACCACGCACAGGAAAACGTGGTCCGCTGGGGAAGAAGCGCTCACCGCGAAACTCTACCTGCGGTGGGACAAAGCGCTCAACAAAGCCTCCGCCACGGGGTCCGTTACCTGCAAAAGCAGGACCCCGTCGGGCACGCTCTCTACGAGGTCTACGCCTAGGAGCCTGCTGCTCAACTCTAGCGTCTCTCCTCGGAGCTCTCTCCTGCCTAGGCCTCACAAACTGAGGTGCTCTACCTCTAGGCCTAGTCTCCCTCCTAGGGGCTCTCTCCTGCTGCCTAGGCTGGGTATGCTTCCCTCCAGACCTAGCAGCTCTCCCCTGAGGCTTCGGAGCATGTCCACCACGAGCTGGGTGAAACATGTCCAGGTTCTGCATCTCCCTAGCACGGCGCGCCTCTCTCCTGCGCCTAAAGCAGAACTCACTCAGGTGACCATCCCGCCCACAAAAGTTACACTGAAACCTCACCGCGCGCAAAGGGGGTTGTTGGTTTGCAGGGATGTGGGTATGGTTCACCTTGCCCTTGCCCTTCTGTGGCAACTCCTCTCGGATGGGTGGCATTGTGTCAAGCTTGTTCTTTAGGTGATTGGGCTTGGGTTGCCATTGTGGATTCTTGGGTGGAGCCTTGGGGGATTCAACTATAACTCCATCCTTGGTGACAGGCTTGGCAGACTCTTTGGGTGGAAGCTTGGTTAGTTTGGGAGTAGTGGTGGAGTTGGGCTTCTCACAGGGGTTCAGACCACTACACTCTCCAATCTTCCCAAAAGCTGAGAGATCAACACTCTGAGCAAGACCTACACCCGGGGCACCAACAGCTCGCTTGAATTGGGAGATCATCATCCCGAGCTGTGGCTCACTACTGGAGACCCATGACAAGATGGACCGAAGGTATGTGTTTTCTTCCTCGGTTTGCATCTTGCCATGCTTCACATTGGCAATCTCCATCTCCAGGCCCTCACACAAAGCACACCTCATGACACAAGTGCTATCTGAGCTGGCCTTCTCTAAAGACTCAAGCTTGGCATTCTTCTCTGCCAACTCAGATTGCAAGACAGGACAAGTCTTGCACGCACCCAACAGCTGCGGCCTAGCACGGAGCTCATCCACCTCTCCTACCAACGCAGCATACTTCCCCCTCAAAGTGAGTAGGTCAGTCATGTGCGCGGTGCACGACTCACACTCCGCCTCCTCCGACACAATCACGGTGGATCGAGCGAACTCAAGCTCCTTCACCGTGTCCTCCCACTTTTGCCTAAACTCCTTGCGCTCTCTAGCAGCACGCCTAAGCAACTTATCTTGGCTAAGGAGGGCAGCAGTCAACTTCTCAACCTCGGAGGAAAGCTCGTCGTAGGTGAGAGATACCTGGGAGGTGTCGTCGTCGTCGTCGTTCCGAGGCGTGTGCTCCAGCTCGCCTCCGACCTCATCTCCGAGCGCCATGGTGCAGAGGCCGTCGTCGTCGGCGAAGAAGCAGAGGCCGTTCAGCTTGTCCTCGATCCTCTTCTTCTTCTCGGACTCGTCATCGCTCGAGCTGGCGGAGTCGTCATCCGAGCCGTCGACGTCGCTGAGCGTGGCGAAGAACGCGCGCTGCTCAGCCTGGGCCTTCTCCAAGTACTTCTTCTTGATGTACTCCTTGTCGAAGCCGCCCCGCTTCTTGTGCTTTGGGGGAACGTACTTCTCCTTGTACTTGGAGTCGCGCCTGCGCCCATGATCGCCCTTGCCCGAGTGCTTGTTCTTCTTCTTGGGGCAGTCGGCGATGAAGTGGTCGGGGTCGCCGCACTCGTAGCAGCCCGAGCGTCCTCCTCCGCGACGACGGTTCATGCGGTTATTGTGGAACCGCGAGAACCGGTTGGCAAGCAAAGCCAACTCGTCGTCACCCAACGTCTCCAGCTGGTCCTCTGTAACAGAAAAGAGACAAGAAAGAGCAAAGCCAGCTGAGGGGTTAGAGGAAGAGCCGGAAACCAAAGCCATGGACGGGCGAGAAGGATTTTCAAAAGAAGCCCTCGCCATAGCATCAATCTCACTGGACTTGAGCTTACTGAAGAGCTCGTCGCAGGTGAGGGTCTCATAGTTCGGGGATTCGATGATCGCCTGAACTTTAGAATCCCACACCGAACGGTCAAGAGTGTGCAAAAGCTTCAAAGCACGCTCATGATCGTCAAATGGCAACTGCTCTCGGTTAGCCCTCATCCTGTTGACAATCACCTGAAAGCGAGCGAATAAACTTTCTATGCTCTCGCCAGGCTGATGTCGGAAGTTCTCATACTCTCTCTTGAACGACTCGTAGAGTCGGGTTTTGACTTGAGAGGTGCCCTCATGAAAACGCATGAGGGTGTCCCAGATCTCCCGAGCCGTAGAGAGGTGAGAAACGCGATCAAACTCACCCACGCTCAAACAGGAGAACAAAGCGTTACGCGCCCGGCTATTGGCTTCGTGCTCATCGATCTGAAGCTGAGAGACACGAGCAGCCAGGACAACGTAGTTGGCGTTGTTGCAAATCTCCCAAACAGAAGAGCCCATGCTCTGGAGATAGGCCGACATGCGTATCTTCCAATACGCATAGTTCGTCCCATCGAAAAACGGCGGTTTGCCCACGCCGCGATCCATGTCGCCTTCGGTGGATCTGGAACCGGCTAAGGTGGAAGATCCTTAACCTGCTCCGATACCAATTGAAGGACCGAGAAGCTACCCGAAAGCGACCAGAGGGGGGGTGAATGGGAGCTTCAAAAATTTCCTTTCGGAAACTAGATGCCACTGTCCCAAGATCAACCCCAAAAGCGAAACCTAGAGCTTGCTAATGTCCACGACCCTAGATGTAGGGTGGATGCTTCCTAGAAGCACAGCGGGACACTAGACAACCCTAGAAAGCCAACCCAAAAGACGGAACTCAAATCCAATCAAGAACGAACGAACTGCGAACGAAGACGCGCGAAACTGCAGCGACCGGACTCTGGCCTGCGTCCGGTCAGCAGGGACCGGACGCGTCCGGTCGTCAGAAAACAGCTCTGGGAGCTCTCTGTTCGCGACCGGACGCACGGAGCTCAAGCGTCCGGTCGTTCACTGAGCGTCCGGTCAGATGAGACAATGACACGGGAACAGTGCAAGCGTAGCGTCCGGTCGAAATGCAAACAGAGCGTCCGGTCGAGAGCGTCCGGTCAGTACGCAGAAAAGCTTGGCGCCGTGCTCAACGACCGGACTCTGAAAGCATGCGTCCGGTCAGCCCGACAGAGCGTCCGGTCACCCCGCGACTGCACTGAAACTCCGGCGATTCAACCCGATCTCCTCCGAATCAAGTGCTCTAGGCTTGGGATTCGATCTGAGGAGTCACAAGGAGGTTAGTGAGCTATCTCTAAGAGATCATGGCTCGAACCTAACTCCAAATCGGTGAATCGAAGGAATTCGGGGGAAAGAAGAAAAAGAGACCCGAAACTAAAACTTGATCGATCTCCTAGACCGTGAGGTTAGAGATGATTTCTTTCGGTGGAAAGAAGTGCCTCACGATCTAGAGCAACTCAGTTCAAACGGAATCGTGAAAGATGAACCGAGCACGAAGATCAAGCGACGGGAAAACTCAAGGCACAAAGCAATCCGCGAAGAACATGATGAACATGAAATCAAAACGCGAATTGACACCAAGAGATGGGATCCAAGGTGAGGATACGGCCTCACTTCCTCGAATCAACAGTACACAGAGTGGAGTCTCTCTGCGGATCTCAACTAGCTAAAGCAGGGGTGTGGGAGAGTGGAAACCCTAGGAAATGAAAGCTCTAACTGAGATTGAGATAGGGAGGAGGGTGTCTCCCCTAGACTACTTATACTAACCTAGCCTAAGTCTATTTCCTACTCTACCCCTCTCTACTCTAATTACAGAGCGGACCAGCCTAACCCTAAGGCTATTCTAGTCCACCCGCTGGTGGTAGGTAGATCCGACGGCCACGCCCGCACGGTCTTCCGCGTCGCCTCCACGCAACCTTCAGATCGCCGCCACGTGCCGCCACCACTCTGCACCCCCGGTTTTGCGGCCCAAACCGGGAAACCAGCCTTTTCCATCAGCCCCCGGTTTTGAGGCCCAAACCGGGAAACCAGCCTCCAGCCCGAGTTTTGTGGCCAAACTCGGAAACCGTCCGCGCCCGAGTTTTGAGGCCCAAACTCGGAAACCGGCCCACGCCCAGGTTTTGAGGCTCAACCTGGAAACCGTCGCGCCCAGGTTTTGTGGCTCAACCTGGAAACCCAGCACCCAGGTTTTGAGGCCCAAACCTGGAAACCGTCCACCGTTGGTTTTTCCCGGGCTCTACCAACAAACCGGCGTCGTAGAGGGGATGCACCGCCTGTGCACCCCTTCCACCGACCTGATCGCACTTCTCCGCTTGTCGCTGTCGCAGGCTGCCAGCCACCACAGCTGATCCTCCGGCCTCCAGTCCATCAGTCCAAGTCCACGTCCGCCCTTCACCGTCCGATACATCGGCATGGCACGTCCGCCGCACGGCACGCCCATCCTTCATCGCGCCCGGTCCGTCGGCACGGCACGTCGCAACTTGACCTTCACCCGCCATCGATCACTGTCTCCGTGCTCGACACCTGCACAACACAAGCCAAAGAACATGCGCATCATCTCCGTTGACAATCACTCATCACACAGAGACTCGGCATACACCCATGTATCCGCAGAGGGCCGGAACTCACCGCGCGACGGCAACCTCGTCCGCGGCGGCGGCCTGACCGGAGTTGGGGAAGAAAAGGCCGACCGGGCAATGCAGGTCACCAAGCTTCGAATCAACGGGTTGGGGAGGTTGTTGGGGTCACGACGGAGATGTGGGCGAGCTGGTGGCGGCGGAGCGAGCTCGACGGCGACGAATTTTGTCGGCGGAGCTCCCTGTCTTCAGCCGGTGCGAACAGAGGAGAAAGAAAGAGGTGAGCGCGGCGGTGGAGTGGTATATAAAGACGGCGAGGAGCTCAGAGAGTGCGCCAGCAAGTTGCGCATGCAAACTGAGAGAGGGACGCGTGGACGGGGACGTGGCGACGCCGGACGCGCGCTTCGGCCGCGACGGCCGTCGTGGTGGACATGCAGAGCGCCATGGACTGTAGCTACAGTGCAGTTTGTCCCCTTTCGAATTGCGACCAAATTTTGAACTAAGTTCAAAATCTGTAAGAATGAAAGTTGTTCAGAATTTTGTGATCTACAAACTTGCTTAAAGGACCATGTGCCAATTCGCCCTAGTTTTCGAATTAGGGTTTGAATTCAAATTTGACCCAAACTGATTTCTTAAATTACTTTGAAATTTTCCGAAGAACTTCAAAATCTGTGAATATGAAAGTTGTCACATTTGTGAATCCCTACAACTTTGATTAAAGGACCAAGGTCAGATTCTTAATGGTTTGAAAGTTGTAGTTCAAGGGTAAATTCTAGGGTTTAAGCAAATTTGATTTAATTCAAATTCTATGCAGAATCTTTGTTAACTTTATATACCAAAGTTGTTCCTTTCATTATCATCTTCAACTTTGTCTTAAGGATCATGCCCAGATTCAGCTTGGATTTTAGTCTTTATCATAGGGCTACTATAATGACTTGTGTTCTTATGAACCATATAACCCTATTAGTCTATCTTCACTATTGAATAGAGCAAAAGTTGACCCAACAAATGGTGCCTTAGTTGCCCTAAATCTATTTAAGAAAGTTCATTTTAGAATTAGCCAAACTTTCTTAAGTATGGTTTTGGGATGGTCATTTCATGTGACCCACATTACACACTCATACAACACACATGATTTAAACATGGGAAATCATCACACATGATATGCTTATATGCCATGACACTAGATGATTATGCATAATATTCGTCATACTTAGAGTTTTTAATTAACGCTTAACACCGAGGGTGTTACAGCCGGCGGGTAAGCCTCACCGCATGCCGGCGGAGGTCTTGCCGGAGATAGGAAGGACACCGGCGTACTCCCCTCGACCCGACACACCTGATAGGGTAGATGGTTTACTGGATTTTGCCCTCCGGTGAGCTCAACACCGGCCATGGCGGCACGGTGGAGCGGCACCGGTCGGTTCCATGAGGTGTCGGCCATCCGAGAGCCCGAAAAGGTCCTCTACGCGATATAGAAGCTCGCAGCGACTGGCTAGACGGTTTGTTTAGGCTAGAGATGAAGCGGAGGCGGCTGACCACGTCAAGCCTTGGACGGCGGCGCTTTCACCGGCCGCGAGCAAGAAGATAGGCTATGCAGCGGCTCCGGCGTCTAGGGTGCGGCAAGTAGGCTCTGGGGAAAGGTCAAGGGAGCAGCGACGCCACTGGCAAGATCTGTGGGACGGAGGATGAGCCTGTGCGGCGGATTTGGCCGGCGGTCGGTGCTCTGCTCTGCGAACAACAAAACAGAGGGGAGCGGAGGTTGAGAGGAAGAAGAGGGAAAGGAAAGCACGGCGCGGAAACGGTCTAAGAATGTGCCCGAGGCTTCTCAATCACACCCCGGTGTCACCTGCGTGACATGCGCGAGCACGGCCGGCTACTCGAGCACGGCGGCCACGGTGTCCAGCGGCAGAGCACGACGTGCTCTGTTTTGCCCCCTCCCCAGTTACTGTAGCGCAGAGCAGATATTTCCCCCTTTTGGAAATCTCCAGATTTTTGTATTGCACTACAAAAACTCCTAAAACAAAAGTTGCTCCAAATTTTGTGCTTTACAAACTTGCTTAAAGAACCAAAGTCAAATTCAGTTTAGATTTTAAAATAGTGTTCAAAATCAAATTTAGACCAAACTGAATTTCAAAATTACTTTTGAATTTTCTGAACAACTTCAAATTTCACCAATATAAAAGTTGTTCCTTATAAAATTATCTACAACTTTGTTTTCGGTCATATATCCAAATTATGCTTAATTTTGAAACTACACAAAAGGGGATAAAAACTGATTTTGGAAATTGATTTTCAATTTGAAACCAATTCAAACTTGTTTTCCAAATTACTTCAGATTTTCTTTAGTAATTTGAAAATCTATCTTAATAAAAGTTGTTTCTTTTAATCCTCTCTACAACTTTGATTAAAAGACCAAAGTCTAGTTCTTTTTAATTTTTGAAATCTAGTTTAGGGGTCAAATTCAAGGTTTGAAAGATTCCAAATTTATTCAAAATTTTGTACAGAAACTTTGAAAACTTTGAATACCAAAGTTGTGCCTCTCAACAAGAGCTACAACTTTGTTTTTGAAATCACTTTGAAATTTTACTTACTTTTTGAGCTATAGAAAAGGGGATAAAAGGGACATTCAAAACTAGGGTTACTTTTCACTTCATTTCATGTGATACAACATATTCAAGCAAATCAAACATGGAAAGCATCACACAAGATCATGCAACACTCATATTAAAGCATGTAAAGAATCACAATTAAACTTAAAACATGAAATGCTTTATGCCATGATGCCAGATGATTACGCATACTAAACAACTTAATTAGGGTTTTAATTATTGCTTAACACCAGGGGTGTTACACTGGTGAGTCCGGTCAGAAACAGTAAGCTCCGAAAACTGTTCTTGCACGACCGGACGTGTCTGGTGGTCAGCGACCGGACGCAGGCAGAGTCCGGTCAGTGCTGGTTCGACGCGTTTTCGTCCGCAGTTTGTTCGTCCGTCTTTTGAATCGAGATCCGCTTGTTGCGTTGGATTCCTAACTTCGTGCTCTACAGAATTTGGGCTTCCCGCTTTACAAAATAGCCTGAATCCCCCTTGCATTGCTCGGGGGAGGTTGAGGTTACCCAAAACCCATCCTATCACTAGTTGACTTGCGTGAACTTGGGTGAGGAAGTTTTTGTGGTGCCTCGCTGTGATCCTAGGGATCATCCACCCTCTTCCAAGGGTCGTGGGCATCACATTTTCGGTAGTAGCTCTTGGGGGTTGATTTTGGGATACTTGGCCAAAGTTTCGAGAGAAATTTTATTGGCTCCCATTCACCACCCCTCTGGTCGCCTTTCTTTTGCATTCTCGGTCCTTCAAGTTCCAGCTCCTTGAGTATTTCAAACGGTATACGTTGGACCTCTTCTGTCACCACCCAAGTTGAAAACTTCTTTAATGACATTTGTGAGGCTGTTAAGAAAAACCTCATTATGATTCATCAAGGTAGTTGCCATTGCCTTGATCACTTCTTGCATGGCATTGTGCTGAATCTGGACCATCGGATCTTCATGTCCCTCCAGAACCACCCTTGGAAGGCGAGTCTTCTAAATGATATTTTTATCCCTCGTCTTGCTATAGCTTAGTGAACACAAGTGTCGATATTGTTTGACAATCTATTCTACCAAGTGTTGAGTTTCTTCCGGAAGTTCATCCATTGTCATGTTCAGCACTTCATCATTGTCGAACGTCATGATTCAAACGACTGTGTCCCACCGGGCGTGCCAAAAGAATGTGTTGACGTAAAATCTCGGTCAGTCACGCCAACACACTCAGAGCTCACGGTCCACAGAGGGGTGCGGAGCAAGGTCCTAACCTCCTGAACCTTCGACAAGCGGTGGTGCCGATTCTTAGCGAGATCGACTTCGGGTGTGCCAGTCAATTTGACCTGTAATTGACAAGGATAAAAAAAAACGATTGTTAAATTGCGGAACCTGCCGGTTTTGTGCCAAACAGTTCCAAAATGTACGGCTCTGATATAGCCACTTGTCTTTAGGACATTGACTATCAAGTCAACTCCCAGGAGATTATATGTAAAAGCATAGAAGAAAATATAAAGCATGACGGCTATGATGATCGTAAAGGAGTGCTCAGAATAAACAAACAGCCGATGAGCTTGAAAAAAGTTAACAGAATAAAGATATATGTGCACGTTTAAGCAACATGAAACCAACGTATCGACTAATTGCACAAGCAGTTCTATTCATTGACAGTGGGGTGTCTCCATACAGCCATAATAACAAATAGATCGATAAAAAAGCTTAAGCCTCAATAGTGGGGTGTTTCCATGCAGCCATAATGATGACCAGGATAATTCACGTCTTATGCCAAGAGGTAGATCCGTTGATTTCAAGCCACTTAAAAGAACACATTATGAAGAAAGCATAACTGGATCGGCTATTTTAGCCGATGCAGGGTCCATGAGGCACAAACAAGATCTACCCGTTAAACCATGATTTTGTCTAAGATCAGACAAATCTAATCTATCATATGTATCAGTGGGGTTTGGAAATACATCCGTAAAAACATGCTAGATTGAATCTATTTGCTCTTAGATCAGATCATGGTTTTACCGGATATCTCAAACGCACAACATGTAACAACCAAGATTGACAAAATAGCCGATGAAAGGCTTGAATCGGCTATTTCCTCTATTGTGAGCGTGTAAACCTCAGAACAGCCGAAACTAAGCATCTTTTAGGCTTGAGCCACTTTGTAAATCTTGATTGGGCAAGATGTTGTTTAAAACGTAAAGAAACAAATTAAAACATAAAACAACATCGGTAACTTAATGAATCTACTAGCTTGCCAAACCAATAGAGCGGATAACTAGCCAAGATCGACTAAAGTAAGAGATTGATCAAAGTCAAGACAGTCTTACAAAAGACGAGCTTAAACCGATAACTAGCCATGTCATAGCTTAACAAGAGTTTGGTTGATGCCAAATACAACCTTATTACACGATGACATAAGCCATTGGTGAAACTTACAAGCAAACCGGAGGTCGGTCGATGTCGATGCAGCCCTGCCTGATTGAAGGTCTCGCCGAGATCTACGTTACTCCTACTCCTAGGGTTTTGGCCGAGGGCCGATGTATTGATTGATTGGATGTCCCTACAAAAATCGGGTTTCTAGCTATTTATAACCCGGTTGACTCCTATTCTAACACGACTAGGTTACATGATAGGTAAAATAAAAGGCGACTCGGACCTGAGCTTTGGTCGAGCCCGACACGTCTTCGAAGCCTGTCACGTTGGCCCACACGAAATCTTCTGGATATACTTGAACCGACACAAGCTTTTGAACAACCGAATTGGCGACCAGAGGGGGGGTGAATGGGAGCCTGAAATTTCTTCTCGAGAAATGATGGCCCTTGTCGCAGAAAATCACCCCAAAAGCGAAGACTCAAACAACCGGTGAGTTCACGACCTATGAATAGGTGGATACCCTAGGAGATGTCCTAGAGGTACATCGGAACTACCGAAGAACCCCAAAAAGAAGCGCCAAAGCAACGGGGCAAAAACTGCACAAGCAAGCTCCTAGAACAATCGAACCTCCGATAACGGAACACCCCACTCCTATGGAGAAGAGGAAAGTGTTCGAGCAAAACTACTTAGGCCAACTAGTCGCAAAAGCACCTTGGAAAGATCCTTATGAAGTTAGGAAACTAACGCAACAGATGGATCTCAAATCGGAGCTCGAACGCAAAAGATACGGCCGCTAAAACAAACGAAACTCCGAAAGCGGAACACTTAACTCCTATGGAGAAGAAGGAAGTGTCCGACCAAAAATACTTTGACCAATGGTGGTAAAAGTACTTTGGAATGATCCTTAAGAAGATAGGAAACCAACGCAACAAACGGATCACAAATCGGAGCTCGTATGCAAAAGATACGGACGAAATCAGCAAAACTGTGCAGTCACGGACTGTCCGCTAGTGAACCGCGGACTGTCCGCTATTGAACCCCGGACAGTCCGGGAATGAGTCCCGGACAGTCCGCCGTTAAAAAATGAAAACCGCGAACTCGCTGCCCGTGAACAGCCCCGACCCCCGGACAGTCCGGGGATAAGTCCCGGACAGTCCGGGAATGCCCAGAAAGGCTAAAAACAGCCCGTATCAAACTCAAATTCGATTGGAACTCAACCAAATCGAACGGGGCTGCAACCAAACTTCTCCCAAGTGTTCTTCTACATGTTGGGAAGCTAATCCTAGGATATCATCGCTTCAATCCAACTAATCCATGAGAAATCCGAAGAACACTAGAAAAGGGGAAGAACGAAGAACGAACGCAATTTCGACCCGATCTACGAGCTCGTGAGGTTAGAGAAGAAATCCTTCGGTGGAAAGAAGGAGCTCACGACATAGAACAATCTGATTCAAACGGAATCTCAAATCGTCACTCAGAGAGGGAGAACGAGGCAAATCTCTGGGAGGGGAAAAACCAAAACGCGAAGAACAAAAACGCGATTCGATCCAAATTTCAGCCAACAAAGAGGAGGGGAGAAATTGATCCTTGGATTGCTACTAGATGATGAATTGTGTAGCACTCTGTGTCGGGTTACAAGCCACTCCTCGCAGTACAAAACGCGGATGGCGAAAAGCTCAAGAACAAGAGACGGTCTCTCCTCTCACCCTAGCCTCCTCTCACCTAAACAAAATGAGAGTGACACCTCCAAGGATGCGGCTGCCCTAGCAGCCCCCTTCATATATATAGGCGCACGTCCGAAGACCAAAATGCCCTTACATTAAGCACTCGTCCCAAATACCCCCCAGGGGTAAAACTGTCCAGTCCGGTCAATCTTCATCCAACGGCCACGCCCGCACATCCGGTAGCTTCGCCTCGACGCGACCTCCCTTATGCTGCCACGTGCCGTCACCGTCGACCGCCGCGCCTTCTCACCGATAGCTTCTCCGCAACGCAAGCCTCTCGATGCCGCCACGCGTCGACCGTCCTTTTGGACCTTCCCCCGGTTTTGAGGCCCAAACCGGGAAACCTACCAGCCTAGGTTTTGAGGCCCAAACCTGGAAACCGTCCACCCGAGTTTTGAGGCCCAAACTCGGAAACCCGCAAGCCCAGGTTTTGAGGCCCAAACCTGGAAACCATCCATCCCGAGTTTTGAGGCCCAAACTCGGAAACCGGCCACCCGAGTTTTGAGGCCCAAACTCGGAAACCGTCGATGATAGCTTTTTGAGGCTCAGCTACCGAACCCGCACCATAGACGAGATGTGGTTCGCACACCCCAACCACCGGCACCGATGCCGATGCATGTCCAGCCTCCACGCCGGGCACAACGCCTTCGCCTTCCTTCTTGACTTGGCCGACGGCACTTGTGCCGCACGCAAGCCCGTGTCCGACCTCCCGCTAAGTGACACGACTCCAGCGTCTTCCTCCCGACGCGGCCGATGCACCGCACATCCCCATGTGCTCTCGCTCGCCGATGCCACGTGCCAGCTACCACAGCTGGTCCTCTGGCCATCTGGTCCATCAGTCCAAGCCTCACGTCCGCCCTTCGCCGCTCTGAGTACATCGACATGGCACGTCCGCCGCACGACACGCCCATCCTTCACTGCTCTCGGTCCGTCGGCACGGCACGTCTCTACTTGACCTTCACCTCGCCATAGACCACTGTATCTGAGCTCCACACCTACACATCAACACAGCCAAGAGACACATGTTGCACACACACACACCAACACATAAACACCACAACTCACGCCACCGGTTAGTCATAAACAATAAGCGCATAGCGATATATATAGACTCAACCGGGAAAAGCCTCAAACCTTCCTCATCAAAGTCAATCATTCATCATATATGTTCTCAATCTCCCCCTTGATGAATGCATTGACTAAAAATGAACCACAAAGGAAGGGTTTGGAGGCAAGCCTCATTCAAGTGCCCAAAAGCCAAGCAAACGCAAACACCAGGCTACTTGAGATGAGGAAGGATCATGAAAACTCCAAATAAAAGCTCTCGGTCCCGAAAGAAACGGGAAAAGCGGGCAAAGCCTCCACACAACCGAAGAGTCAAGATAAACAAGAGTTTCATGAATCCCAAAAGGCACTCGAAAACCAATCTCAAATAAATTGTCAAATAGTCATCACAGAAGAGAGACCAAGGTACTTATCCACTTGGTTTTGGGTCAATTTCCCCCTTTTCTCTCTCTTTCTCTTTCTCCCCCTTGATGATTGAATTGACAAAAACTAGGCACAAGAGATGGTTTGAGATACCATAACCGAAAATCTCATTCAAGTGATCAAAAGCCATCGAAGGGCAAAGAACAAAATCACTTGACATGAGACATAACTTGGTCCCCAAAGACATGGGCAACGGCTCAACGCAACCAAGTAAGGGATCGGAGCAACAACTCATCAAAGAGCAAAACTCGATCACATAGAGCAAAAAACTTGGTTCCCAAAGACATGGGCAACGGCTCGACGCAACCAAGTCAAAAATGAGCTAGCCCTCAAGAAAAGGCAGAAAAGGGCTCAACACCACTAGCTCAAGGCTCGATACCAATTGAGGCTGAATCAACGCATAAGAATGCAAAACTGATGACAAACAGCCAAGAATTGGTGAAAACAGCTAGTTCCTCAAGACAGAGGCACATAGGCTCGACGCAACTAGCTGAAGGGTCCATACCAATCGAAAATACCAAGCAAAATCTGCTAGTCCCTATAGACAGAGGCAAAAACGGCTCAACACGACTAGCAGGCTCGATATCGACTGAGGAAAATCACAAGAGAAGCATAGGAAAACTCAAAGCCAAATGGAGCACAATCACTCGGAGCACGCGGAGAAGCAGCAAGACAAAAGCGACTCCCCCTGAAATCAAGCCTATACACAAAAGCTATGTAACAAAGCTCATGACACCAATTGCATTCCATACCAAAAGATGGATACCAATTGAAATACATAAAAGATCTATACCGAGTGAAGAAGGACATAAAAGAGAACTAATCTCCCCCTATCTCAAAGCTCTCCCCAAAAATGCATGACTCTCCCCTTTGTGCCAACACTCAAGCTCCCCCTTGCAAACAGCTTCTTCCCCTTGACAAAAGGGAACATGCTGAGGGGTTTTGACATTTTTCAAAACAAGGTTGACACAAACACAAGACAAGTCATTAACCAAAAAGCATATGGGGGCCGAGAAAAGCAACGAAAGTGACCATAAAGTGTATCGGAGCTGGGGGTATGTACACTAAGCTAAAAATGCATGATATGCACAATGCAACAGCTTCAAGTGTATAGCAATCAGAATGAAAAGATGCTCAAAAGGGTGCTGCCCTAAAAGTGTAGCAATCAACACAAATGCTAGCAAAGGCTCAAACTGATCAAATGAATACGAAATATGAACAATTAAGCATATGAGCAGTTTTAAGCCATTTGAGAAGGAGTTCACCACTAAAATAACACTTAGCATGAAAAGACAGGAAATCAACCAAGTGCTAACTCAAGTATACAAGGTGAACTACCCCTAGCAAAGTTCAATCATCATGCAATGGAATGAAGCATAGACTTGTGTTATTTTAAATTTTATCGGAGATTGCAGCGGTATTAACACAAGTTCATATTAAAGCATGTGATTGCGAGAGGTTGAAAGCATGGTCATTGCCTAACTTTTCAACCGGGCTAAGCCTATGCAAGAAAAGCAATCGGAAGCTTAAAGCACCGGTTTCGGTCTTACACTACACGGCTCAAGTTTAACTGAAATGTGCAATGAGAAACAGTCTCGATACCGTGATGTGCTGACACATGCAATCCCATCTCGATCTTTTCAATTCACTAATACTTGGATCAAATTTTAAGCACAACGTACATATGAACAATCCAAGCAAGTGAATGACTCAGTGCAAGAGACGTAGCAACCTAGCATACAAAAGATAGCGCATGTGATCTCAACACATCATATCCATGCTAGTTGCCACTCTCAATGGTGAACAAATTAAAGGTTTCATAGTTGATTAGTCAAGTTCACCATTTGCAAAAATAGCTTAGCTCATAACATGTATCAAGTGATCAAAAAGAGCCTAAGCTACAAGCATCATCATGAATAGACAGGGCATACCAACAAGAGCATAATCTCATTCTCATTACTATATTCATGAAGCGATAAAATGCAAGATATAAATGATAAAATGCATGCAAAAGCTAGTCTATCAAAGACAAAGCAAAACTAGCCTAAAAAGGAAAACCCAAAACAAAAGGGTATCGGAGAAGCCCAACTAAGATACAACAAGCAAAATGCTTCCCCAACTAAAAGGGAAACACGCACCAAAGACACAAATAAAGAGCCAAGAAATGCTCAAGCGAACAGCCAGCAAAATCCATATCGGAAAGACTACACAGCAGAAAAGGGGTCGAAGAAGAAGAGTGCCAAAACCCAAACTCAGGAGAGAGTCAGAGGTACCTCATGAAATGCATGACCTCCTGCTGGTGTGATACCCGAGGGGACACTTGAATCTGCTGAACTCCAGGGCGCCCGCCTCGCCGAAGTCGTCCCCCCCTCGCCTGATGTTGTCGCTCGCACAGGTGCTGCTAGTGCTCGCTGGAGAGCTGCTCGAACGGAACTCCAAGTCGTGGAAGAAGTGAGATCGGGTCCATGAGCCGACATGCTCTCTCCATGCTCCTGTTCTCCTGCACACTCAAAGGCAGAAGAAACACAAGGCGTTGTCTCGTCCAGTGTGACCTCGAGGTCTCCACAAAACGGTTAGTCACATTATAAGCATAAGGTGAACTCTCAGCAAAAAAGGTCTACCTATGAATGATACCGCAAGGAGATCTGAACTCAAACTAGCCTAGACTGCCATGCAACAGGATAAAGCACTATGGAGCAAAATGCAGCCTAGAGACATGATCAACCCAAACATAGCCTAAACCTCAACACATGCTACAATGCAAAATAATGATAGCAATAGATCCAAAAGCATGTAACATGACACAATTGTGGAAAAAGCTAGTGCTCAAACTAAGCATGTCAACAGGGTACATGTAGCTACACAACTAGCACCTAAAAAGTGACACCTAATGAACATCGCACCTCTACAAATAAAGCTCATGGAGAAATAAGGTAAAGCATGGCATAATGTTCATAAGGATCACCAACTAGCATGGAAAGTGGATATTCCACAAAAACTATACACAAAGCTAGCATGACATGATATACAGGATAGCACATGCCAGACTAAAACAAAACATGTTACAAAAGAAAAATGTACATGTAAGAACTATACAAGTGAGCACATGATGATCCATCTCATACCACAAGACATAAATCATGGAAGTACAAGGTATGGGTGTATAAGAAAGCTCACCAAGCTATAAAAGCCTCTTTGGAGGCAAAACTAAGTGGGGTGTAGAGAACCATCAAATCTTGATCACATCTAAAAGATCAAGTTCCATCAGGCGCATGTTCTCCACCCCGCGTCCTCATATCTACACACAAGAGGACAAAGCAGCCCGAGTCTTGGATCCCGAAGGGTTAGCAAGCATGTACTTGGGAACCCAAGACTTGGTCACAGATCTCAACTTATCTTGTGGGTTAGCATGATGCAAATGTTGGTTCAAATGCAATTGTGAAACACCCTTGGAAGCATTCCTCAAAAGGACAACTCGAGGAGAAGAATGAGTCGTACCACGGGAAAAGAGGCAAACATCTTCCAAGGTTTTTGTAGAAGAACCAATAGAAGCATTATGAAAAGCATGACGTGGACCAAGAGAAGAAGCACCTGAAGCATGTCCACGACCATGACCTATCCCACTAGAGAAGGAGTCATAAAACCCATCAACAAAGAGGGGCTTCTTACTAGGAGCACACGCGTTCATGCCATGAGAAGGGCTATGAACCACCAAGTTCCTAGAAGAGTGAGCTTGGCGCAAGCGTTTGGCACGCCGATAGCAAAAGCTTTCTTGATGCCCATCTTTCTCACAAAAAGAGCAATGGTACAAAGACCTACTGGAAGGCACACCATTCTCCGACAAGTGAGAAGTCCCTTGGGACTTAGAACAAGAAGCATCAACGTTCAACTTGGTGCCAACACTAGGAGCACACGTGCCATGGGAAAGGCTACGCGGCTTCCTAAAAGCCTTAGCTCGAATACGTCGCTCGTGTTTGACACGGCGGAAACAAAAATCGAATGAGTGTCCATCCTTCTTGCAAAAGGTGCAATGAAAAACTGGATTGGGAGCACGAGTCCCAAAAATATGAGAAGCACCCTTGTCAAAAGAAGTCCCTTGGACATCACTCGAAGAAACAGCAAGGTTAGGAGTAGCTATGAAAGAGCTATCCAAAACCTTGGCACAAGTGCTATCGTCAAAAGACTCACGCGCAACACAAGAACTCAACTCCGGTTGCAAAGATGCAGACTTGGAAATATCAACATCGGAGTTGCAAGAACTGCGTGAATCAAACGACTTAGCACAAAGGCTCTTGCACCTTTTGGATAAAACCTCATTCTCAAACATGAGGCGATCACAAGTACCACAAGGAGTGTTTTTCAGATTCTCCATCTCCTCTTTTATGCACTCGGCATATGTGGTACGCAAGAGATCGACTTCCCTCTCAAGGTTGGCACTCATATCATTGTGCTCAACTAACTTAGAGCTCATATCATCGCGCATTTGCTTCAAAACCAAAACTTCTTTTTCCAAACCAATGCATGATGTGCAAATGAAATCGGTGGAAGAAACATCACCATTCACATCAAGCAAAGAATCATGATTAGCACAAGAAGTATGGCAAGCATCTTTATTCAAAGAGCACAAGCTACAAGGCCTAGAATTTATTTCAACAATTTCAGCCCTAGCATGCTCAAGTTCATCTACACATGTGGTGTGAGTCAATTTTAGTTCATCAATTTCAGTACACAAAGACTCACAAGAAACACATGGTAACAAAGCATCCGAATTTAGCAAGACTATTTCAGTTTTAGCACAATCAAGGTCCTTGCTTAAGTCAGTGCAAACTAAACATGGTTTGGAAGCATTAGATATCAACATTTCATTTTCAGATTTTAAGCTAGCCAGGGAAAAGCTTAGCTCATCATTCTTCCTAACCATGTCACTACAAGAGGTGCAAGGCAAAGAGGCACTAGACTTCAGACTAGCATTGGAGCATTTCAACTTTTTGACCTTTCTACGCAAGGTACTACAAAGCTCAACAAAACTAGAGCAAGCCTCATATAGGTTGTGCAAGGTCACAAGTCCATGAGCAAGTGTACCTCTCTTGGCCTTGCCAAGTTGATGTAGGAGATCCTCTGGTGAAAGTTCATCATCACGTAGAAGATTCAACAGCTCATTCACCTCGCGATCCCTCTTATCAACTGCACTCCTCCTTCTTCCCGAGATGTCGTCCCTGGAAACATTCAACCCAAAAGACAAAGACATACTTGAAGAAGAACTTGGTGCTACTTCGAAAAGCACCGTTAGTGTTAGCAAAGCAAAAGCTCAACACCTCGACTAACCACGTCGGAAGCCAATCCACTCTCAAAAGTTCGCCTTCGCGGATCCAGAACCGGTTAAGGTAGAGAGATCCTTAACTGGCTCTGATACCAATTGAAGGACCGAATTGGCGACCAAAGGGGGGGTGAATGGGAGCCTGAAATTTCTTCTCGAGAAATGATGGCCCTTGTCGCAGAAAATCACCCCAAAAGCGAAGACTCAAACAACCAGTGAGTTCACGACCTATGAATAGGTGGATACCCTAGGAGATGTCCTAGAGGTATAGCAGAACTACCGAAGAACCCCCAAAAAGAAGCGCCAAAGCAACGGGGCAAAAACTGCACAAGCAAGCTCCTAGAACAATCGAACCTCCGATAACGGAACACCCCACTCCTATGGAGAAGAGGAAAGTGTTCGAGCAAAACTACTTAGGCCAACTAGTAATAAAAGCACCTTGGAAAGATCCTTATGAAGTTAGGAAACTAACGGAACAGACGGATCTCAAATCGGAGCTCGAACGCAAAAGATACGGCCGCTGAAACAAACGAAACTCCGAAAGTGGAACACCTAACTCCTATGGAGAAGAAGGAAGTGTCAGACCAAAAATACTTTGACCAATGGTGGCAAAAGTACTTTGGAATGATCCTTAAGAAGATAGGAAACCAACGCAACAAACGGATCACAAATCGGAGCTCATATGCAAAAGATACGGACGAAATCAGCAAAACTGTGCAGTCACGGACTGTCCGCTAGTGAACCGCGGACTGTCCGCTATTGAACCCCGGACAGTCCGGGAATGAGTCCTGGACAGTCCGCCGTTAAAAAATGAAAACCGCGAACTCGCTACCCGTGAACAGCCCTGACCCCCGGACAGTCCGGGGATAAGCCCCGGACAGTCCGGGGATGCCCAGAAAGGCTAAAAACAGCCCGTATCAAATTCAAATTCGATTGGAACTCAACCAAATCGAACGGGGCTGCAACCAAACTTCTCCCAAGTGTTCTTCTACGTGTTGGGAAGCTAATCCTAGGATATCATCGCTTCAATCCAACTAATCCATGAGAAATCTGAAGAACACTAGAAAAGGGGGAAGAACGAAGAACAAACGCAATTTCGACCCGATCTACGAGCTCGTGAGGTTAGAGAAGAAATCCTTCGGTGGAAAGAAGGAGCTCATGACATAGAACAATCTGATTCAAATGGAGTCTCAAATCGTCGCTCGGAGAGGGAGAACGAGGCAAATCTCCGGGAGGGGAAAAACCAAAACGCGAAGAAGAAAAACGCGATTCGATCCAAATTTCAGCCAACAAAGAGGAGGGGAGAAATTGATCCTTGGATTGCTACTAGATGATGAATTGTGTAGCAGTCTGTGTCGGGTTACAAGCCACTCCTCGCAGTACAAAACACGGATGGCGAAAAGCTCAAGAACAAGAGACGGTCTCTCCTCTCACCCTAGCCTCCTCTCACCTAAACAAAATGAGAGTGACACCTCCAAGGATGCGGCTGCCCTAGCAGCCCCCTTCATATATATAGGCGCACGTCCAAAGACCAAAACGCCCTTACATTAAGCACTCATCCCAAATATCCCCAGGGGTAAAACCGTCCAGTCCGGTCAATCTTCATCCAACGGCCACGCCCGCACATCCGGTAGCTTCGCCTCGACGCGACCTCCCATATGCCGCCACGTGCCGTCACCGTCGACCGCCGCACCTTCTCATCGATAGCTTCGCCGCAACGCAAGCCTCTCGATGCCGCCACACGTCGACCGTCCTTTTGGACCTTCCCCCGGTTTTGAGGCCCAAACCGGGAAACCTGCCAGCCCAGGTTTTGAGGCCCAAACCTGGAAACCGTCCACCCGAGTTTTGAGGCCCAAACTCGGAAACCCGCAAGCCCAGGTTTTGAGGCCCAAACCTGGAAACCGTCCATCCCGAGTTTTGAGGCCCAAACTCGGAAACCGGCCACCCGAGTTTTGAGTCCCAAACTCTGAAACCGTCGATGATAGCTTTTTGAGGCTCAGCTACCAAACCCGCACCGTAGACGAGATGTGGTTCGCACACCCCGACCACCGGCACCGATGCCGATGCATGTCCAGCATCCACGCTGGGCACAACGCCTTCGCCTTCCTTCTTGAATTGGCCGACGGCACTTGCGCCGCACGCAAGCCCGTGTCCGACCTCCCGCTAAGTGACACGACTCCAGCGTCTTCCTCCCGACTGAAGGGTCGAGATGGTGGACTAGAGGGGGGGTGAATAGTCCTTTTTTTACAATTTTAAACTTAATCGCAGCGGAACGGCTAACCGAAACAAATGCAGAATTAAAACTATCGGTCTAGCCAAGACTACACCCCTCTACCTATACTCTATGACACCTTATAAAAGATCCTAAACAAAGCGAATAAGGTGCCGGGCTAGCTAGAGCTCACCTAAACAATTCTAGAAGCAAGGTCACACAAGCCTATGCAACTAGTACTTCAAGCACGAGGGAGCTCCTACACAATCTAGCAAGCAAAGCACAAAGCCTAAGCTCACTAGCAATGCTCAATAACAAGGCTACACAATCCAAATTAGAGAGCTCAACTTAGCTACACAAACTAAGCAATGTGACTAGCAAGACTACAAGTCAACTAGTCACGCAAGAGAGCTACTTCTAGGCTACACAAGCAAAGAAGGTAACTAGCAAGCTACAAAAGCTAATTAATTACAAGAGCAACTACACAAGCACAATATATATGAAAGTAAATACAAGCTTGTGTATGGGGAATGCAAACCAACGGGATGAACAAGGTTGACACAGCGATTTTATCCCGAGGTTCACTTGGTCGCCACCAAGCTACTCCCCGTTGAGGCAAGCCCAAGGTTGCCGCCGATCCTCTTGCTAGTGGTGACCCTAAGTCACACTCTCCACGATGGAGTGCTCACCAAGAGCTCTAGCATTCGATCCGGCCGGTCCACTTGGCACTCTTCACGCCTCTCTACTAGAGTTGCTCTTTGCGATCTCCCGCGGGGTGAGCACAATACCCCTCACAAAGCCTTCTCCGGAGCCACGCACAACCTTCACGCGGGCTTCACGACAGAGACTCGATCACCAAGCCGCCTAGGAGGTGGCAACCTCCAAGAGTAATAAGCACCACCGGCTTGCAACTCGATCACCTAGTGCCACTCGATGCTATCTCTCAATGCAACGCACTAGTGATCACTCACTCGCTATCGAATCGCACACTAGCTAGCACAAGCGAGTTAGAGGGCTCCTAAGCACATCCACACTAGCCACCAAGGCTTTGGAGTGCTCCCCTTGTCCAGCCAAGGCCGGCCACCATCTCCTTTTATAGCCCCAAGGGCTCAACTAGCCGTTACCCCTTCACTGGGTAAAACGCGCCACCATCGGAGGCTCCGGACGGGACCATCGAACGCTCGGGCTAGCATCCGATGCCTGGATGCTTGCCACGTGTCCCCCACGTTCAACTTTGGCCGAGCGATGCCAACGGATATATCACTTCCCGCGCTAGATAAAGTGGCATCGGACGCGCCGATACCTAGCATCGGACGCTCCGATGCCTCTGGTCAAATCCGCTCAACACAGCGCTCCATCGGACGCTCCGGCTCAGACACATCGGACGCTCAACCCCCTGCGTCCGATGACACAACAGAAAGGTTCCAGAGAGGTCCAGAACGCATCGGACGCGTCCGATGGTCCTGCATCGGATGCATGCCAGCGTCCGATGCTCCCCGGAAAACACGCTCGCGCCATATTATAGCCATCGGACTCTGCAACAGTGAATTCTCAGCTTCCGTTGCCAGCGTCCGATGCCTCCATGATTTCTCCGCCTCGTCCGAGCCAGGCCTCGGCCTCGGGCGCTCAATCTCCGATTCGCCCGAGCCTTCACGCCAGGCCTCGGCCTCGAGCCTTCGAGCCAGGCCTCGGCCTCGAGCCTCTGCGCCAGGCCTCGGCCTCGAGCGCAGCCTCCGACTCGCCCGAGCCTGCCATCGGACGCTCGGACCAGCGTCCGATGCAGCATCCGATGCCTCCCAGAGCACTTCTCTTCACCTCCGATCAACACAACTTCTTCTCCAACAACTTCTCCTTTGCAAATGTGCCAACACCACCAAGTGTACATCAACATGTGCATGTGTGTTAGCATTTTCACAATCATTTTCCAAAGGATTTTCACTTGCACTCACCACGCCACTCGATCCTAGTAACATCGCAAAGTTAGATCGCACAAGTGGCACTAGATGACCGATATGCAAACAAGTTTGCTCCTCTTAATAGTACGGCCATCTATCCTAAACCCGGTCATAAACTTCTCTACACACCTATGACCGATGAAATGCCCTACAAATATACCTTTGCCTTGCGCATTCCATTCCATCTCCTCCGTTGTTGATGCAACACATGCACCAACCTCTTCATCAAATGATATGATCCACTTCATATCATCACATGGCCTCCATGGTCCATCGATCTTGACATCTCTTGCTCTTCACCATCGCTTCGGTCCTTCAGCGCCATGTCTTGCTTAAGCCTCCCGACACTCGGTACCAACGGCTTCAAAGCCTCAACTTGCCCTTCACCTTCGCGACCGGTCCATCAAGCCAAGTCTTGCCTTGATCTTCACCATCTTAGCCACATGATCACATGTCATGTTTCATGTGCATTAAGCTCCTTCTTCATCACATGAGTGAGCCATGCAACATATTTCAAGCCATTTCTTCTCTATGGCATATGTTGCTCACACATGATCACCTGTGGACTAATCCCTGTGTATCTCACATAAACACCATTAGTCCACCTAAGTTGTCACTCAATTACCAAAACCAAACAAGGACCTTTCAATCTCCCCCTTTTTGGTAATTGATGACAACTCTACAAAGATATGGAAATTTAAGCTTATTCCAAGTTAGCACTTTACAAGAATGTAAATTGCTAATCTTGGTTTGGATTCTATGTTACTTATCCAACATTAAGATCACATATGAAGATTTGGATAAGTACCATACAACCCGACTTTGTAGTGTTAACTCCCCCTACATGTGTGCTCAAATGGTTTGGTTTCAAGCTTGCACACATGCATAAATATGAAATTTGTGGGAGTGTTAGCACTACTAAGTGATGCTAAGGTATACATGATGAAATTTTACCTTTGAAGCATGCATACCACATTTTGATTCATCCTTAGCATCGAAGAGTAGCTAGACATCATAAAAAACTAGAAAACCCCGTGAGATCAACATTAATAGCAAGGGTCTAGTTTTTGCATTAAAAGCACAAGTCTAGCTATCAACCTATGCATGCTAGTTATCAAATCATCAATTAAATCCTATAACTAGCATACACCACACAAGCATGCATATAAAAATTAAGCAATGCAAGCAAGCACATAATTATGCACATATCAAATGCAACAACCAAGTTCATGAGCTTGCTCCCCCTACTTGTGTGCTCTCATTGTCCAAGAATTTTGATCCTTTTCCATTGTTCAATCTTGCTCCCTCTTGATCCATGTCCATCTTCTTTTCTCCCCCTTTGTCCTTGACATATCATAATTGACATATCTTTTCCAAAACTTCTCCCCCTTTGTCATCAATGACCATAAAAGGTATGCTCTTTTCTTACAAAGGGTGACACTAGGGTAGATGGTGGACACTTTAGGCTTCATTTTTGATGGACACCACCATATGTGTTGGAATGACACCATGTGTAGGATCTTTGACCTTGATACCAATAGGTGGGACACCTTCTCTTATGTAGCATGGGTCATTCACTTGATAAACTTGAGCTCTTGTTGGTGAGGGATGCTTTGCTTGATTTGATCACTTAAAGTTGAGGATCACTTGAAGACTTGTAGGATACCATTTGAATGATGAGTTAAACTTGATATCCATTTGCATTATTGTCTTCTTCTTGAACTCTTGTCATGAGCTTCTCATTTGTGACTTGAACTATTAAACTTGCACAAGATATCTAACTTGGTTTGCTCTAGAGTAAGCTTCTTCACACATCTTTCAATGGTTATCTTACTCACGTTGAATTAGACATTTGAATGCTCATCTTCTAGACCAAGTACTTGGGTTCACTAGCTCATGAACAAATCCATATACTAACCACTAGATCATATAATCAAACAAGCAATAGTGGTAGGCTATGAATTTAAACTTTTTATTTGTTATGCATGATCCTATTAAGCATGTACTATATGCACTAACCGCATACTAGTAAGGAATGAAATGATCATGCACATCACAATGATACCTTCGCTATCTTGGAGTAGAGGATAGTCATTTGATTCCAATTAAGCTCCAAATAGCAATGTGAAATCCATGGTGAAGACCAATAGATACCAATTGATATAACAAATCTTCACCCATATGATCAAGTGCACTAGCTCAATGTTGTGGTTGGCTTGCTTCTTTATTTGATCATAGCTTGCATATGAATACCACTTGAATTGCAATGCTTTGCTCTCTATTTGGATGTTGCTTGCTCTCTGGATCAACCCTTTTGATTTCTTCAACTAAGCATCTCCAATGACACTTTAGATCACCACTTCCATGTTAGCCTTCCAAGCCTAGCTTGGTTAACCTACTAAAGGCGGCAAGCCCCTACAAAAGGGAGAAGTGACCTCTCTCCAAAGAATCATCCTTGATACTCACTTGAATTGACTTGGTTTGATTGATCCAAATGATGAACTCTTCTTGAGATATGACGTTGAAACCTTCTTTGAGTCCTTTTCTTTCTTCCAAATGATCTTCAATTTGATACTAGAATTTGATCTTTATCTTCATCTTGATGTTGGTTTTGATCTTCAATTTGAGTACCAAATTGTGTGCCAAATATACTCCTCAATCAAATGAACTTGTACTCATTTTTGTCATGCTTCTAGCTCATCTCAAAACCAAAACATAGGTCCCTCAACCACTTATAAACATGATTCCAACTTGAGGGCCTTTCAATTAAAGTGACTCTAGATCAATCCAATAGTTGTCACTTTTCTGGCAGATTCTGTCCTTCTCAAAGAAACATGCATATCTCCCAAAATATAAGTTCAATGACTATGAAATTTGGTGGAGATGTGCCTCTCTAAGTGTTCTAGCAGCCATAAAAATTTGAGCTTCATTGACTTTCTAGATTGCTACCAGATTTCAATTCTATCCATAGTACTACATGCTAAAAACTGCTGCACTATAGTTGATAAGATCTACTCCAAAACTAAAGCTTCACTTATCCAATCATCATGAGATTTTTACAGCAACTAATACCATAAATGTAGAGCATGTGTACCAAATTTCAAGCCAATCCGAATAGATTTGATCATTCAAACATGGCTATCTTCTCAGCTCACTCAGATTTTGCAATATTGAACAACTTCGAGCAATTGAGCTATACTCTACCAATTTGAATCAAACTTGAGCTAACTTGTTTGAATACTCTCACAAGACATATATCCATTCAAATCACTTACTAAAAGAAGTCTCATGAACATATCCATTCAAACTAACTCAATTTTGATCACTTAAGCATCAAATCCATTCAATCATCTCATAGCAAGCAACATATGCATATAAAATATCATGATCAACTAGAGATATACCTTAGTAGCTCATGATCATGAAATAGCAAGCTTCTTCATCTACCATTTGCAAGCCTTCAAATATATCCAATCAACCACCACAACTTGACCTTTTGCACTTGTATGTTTTAGCACTTGGACTTCACTTCACTTGGCTTGGCATTGGGATGAGAATAGCAATAAGCTTCATTACTTGATTCAATCACATGATGATCAACATGGAACAAATTGAATCAAGCCTCCAATGCCATGGTACCTACACACAATCATCCACTTTTTGATGGTACCCAAACTAGTTTGGGTCCACTCAAGTTAGGAGCAACATACTTTGGCATAGCCTTAGTATGAGTAGCGGGATGAGTTGCAATAGTAGCCTTAGAGGTACCATTTTCATCCTTTCTAAGCAAAATATTATCATCAATTGAAATAGGCTTAGAAGTTTTACCTAGGGGACATGAATTAGCCATGTGTCCCCTTTCCCGGCATGAGTAGCAACTTCTCTTTGATTGAGCCTTCTCTTCCTTGCTCATTTGTTGCTTCTCATTGCCTTGCCTCTCATGAGTTGCTTGATCCTTCTTCTCAAGCTTGTTAGGACACTTTGAGGCAAAGTGTCCCATATCACCACATTTGTAGCACTTGATGTGAGCCAAATCCTTCTTCTTTTCTTCATTCTTGCTCATCATCATCTTGGCATCTTGAATGTGAGTTGGATGCCTTGCTCTTCCGCCCCTTCTTGTTTTCTTCTTCTTCATCATCAAGTCACCACCATCACGGTTGATCTTGATTTGATCTTGGGGCTTCTTCTTGTTGGGGCAAGCTTTTGCAAGATGTCCCATCTCATGGCATTGATAGCACATGAAATGAGATAGCTTTTCTTGTTCCTGCTTCTTCATTTCTCTTTCATATCTTCTTTTGCCCCATCTCTTGTTTTTGACATTGCTTTTGTTGAAGCCAATGCCACTCTTGTCACCATAGCTTCTTTGATTCTTCATCATGTGCTCATGGGTGACTTTTGATTTACACCACCTCTCTAACTTGTTGCTCAAGTTCTTCACTTCACTTTTGAGCTCATTGTTCTCCTTCAAAATGTTAGTCTCACAAGACATAGAAGTAGAACAAGCATCTATATGTGAAGAACATGGCATAGATAATAAGTCATCACAAGAGGTGGATACATGCTTCTTCTCTACATCACATGGGTTAGCACAAATATGTGATTCATCATTTGACCCAAATGATGAGCTCTCACTAGTTTTAGTTTCTTCATTAGAAAGCTTCTTAGTGAGAAAAGCATGGTCTTGTACCAAGTTGTCATGAGCAATACTAAGTTCCTCATGAGTCAATTTAAGCTCATCATGTGAACAAGTAGTAACATAAAGTAGATGCTTTGCTTGTTCACATGCATTCTTTAGAAATGAGTTTTCTTTTTCCAATTTTGCATTTTTAGACATCTCATTTTCTAAAGCTTTGGTGAGTCTACATACAAGCTCTACATTGGGATCATCACAATCAACTACCACATTTGCAATTGATACCTTAGTGTCACCATGTGACATGAAGCATTGTGGTGTAGATGGAGAGCTTGTAGAGACATCACTCTCATAGCCATCATCCTTGTCAAGTGATCTTGTGGATTGATCATCATCTTCATCATCACTTGACGATGAGGTGGAGCAATCCTCCACAACTATCATGTTGTGGTCATGCTCCACACCCTCATGGCCGTCATCCTTGAGCTCACTAACATCATCATCATTTCAGGCCCTCCCATACTTGTTGTTGAGAAACTTCCACATTTGATGGGAGGACACCATATCCATGATTTCTCTAAAGATATCATCATGCAAAGATCTAAAAATGATGTTAGTAGCTTGGCACTCGAGATCTAGGCATTTATCTTGAGCTTGAGTAAGATTCTTTTCATCCAACACATGAGAAAAGCCTACATCTACGATCCACCACATTTGAGGGCAAATAAACTTGAAATTACACATCATCCAAGTTTTCCATCGTGTAAAGTGAGTGCCATCAAAAATGTGTGGACAATCAATTCCTAGCCCGTAAGTCGCCATCCTCTTGGGTCGGTAAAGACCACAAATGAGAGACCTTGCTCCGATACCAATTGAAGGGTCGAGATGGCGGACTAGAGGGGGGGTGAATAGTCCTTTTTTACAATTTTAAACTTAATCGCAGCGGAACGGCTAACCGAAACAAATGCGGAATTAAAACTATCGGTCTAGCCAAGACTACACCCCTCTACCTATACTCTATGACACCTTATAAAAGATCCTAAACAAAGCGAATAAGGTGTCGGGCTAGCTAGAGCTCACCTAAACAATTCTAGAAGCAAGGTCACACAAGCCTATGCAACTAGTACTTCAAGCACGAGGGAGCTCCTACACAATCTAGCAAGCAAAGCACAAAGCCTAAGCTCACTAGCAATGCTCAATAACAAGGCTACACAAGCCAAATTAGAGAGCTCAACTTAGCTACACAAACTAAGCAATGTGACTAGCAAGACTACAAGTCAACTAGTCACGCAAGAGAGCTACTTCTAGGCTACACAAGCAAAGAAGGTAACTAGCAAGCTACAAAAGCTAATTAATTACAAGAGCAACTACACAAGCACAATATATATGAAAGTAAATACAAGCTTGTGTATGGGGAATGCAAACCAACGGGATGAACAAGGTTGACACGGCGATTTTATCCCGAGGTTCACTTGGTCGCCACCAAGCTACTCCCCGTTGAGGCAAGCCCAAGGTTGCCGCCGATCCTCTTGCTAGTGGTGACCCTAAGTCACACTCTCCACGATGGAGTGCTCACCAAGAGCTCTAGCATTCGATCCGGCCGGTCCACTTGGCACTCTTCGCGCCTCTCTACTAGAGTTGCTCTTTGCGATCTCCCGCGGGGCGAGCACAATACCCCTCACAAAGCCTTCTCCGGAGCCACGCACAACCTTCACGCGGGCTTCACGACGGAGACTCGATCACCAAGCCGTCTAGGAGGTGGCAACCTCCAAGAGTAATAAGCACCACCGGCTTGCAACTCGATCACCTAGTGCCACTCGATGCTATCTCTCAATGCAACGCACTAGTGATCACTCACTCGCTATCGAATCGCACACTAGCTAGCACAAGCGAGTTAGAGGGCTCCTAAGCACATCCACACCAGCCACCAAGGCTTTGGAGTGCTCCCATTGTCCAGCCAAGGCCGGCCACCATCTCCTTTTATAGCCCCAAGGGCTCAACTAGCCGTTACCCCTTCACTGGGTAAAACGCGCCACCATCGGAGGCTCTGGACGGGACCATCGAACGCTCGGGCTAGCATCCGATGCCCGGATGCTTGCCACGTCCCCCACGTTCAACTTTGGCCGAGCGATGCCAACGGCTATATCACTTCCCGCGCTAGATAAAGTGGCATCGGACGCGCCGAAACCTAGCATCGGATGCTCCGATGCCTCTGGTCAAATCCGCTCAACACAGCGCTCCATCGGACGCTCCGGCTCAGACACATCGGACGCTCAACCCCCTGCGTCCGATGACACAACAGAAAGGTTCCAGAGAGGTCCAGAACGCATCGGACGCGTCCGATGGTCCTGCATCGGATGCATGCCAGCGTCCGATGCTCCCCGGAGAACACGCTCGCGCCATATTATAGCCATCGGACTCTGCAACCGTGAATTCTCAGCTTCCGTTGCCAGCGTCCGATGCCTCCACGATTTCTCCGCCTCGTCCGAGCCAGGCCTCGGCCTCGGGCGCTCAATCTCTGATTCGCCCGAGCCTTCACGCCAGGCCTCGGCCTCGAGCCTTCGAGCCAGGCCTCGGCCTCGAGCCTCCGCGCCAGGCCTCGGCCTCGAGCCTCTGCGCCAGGCCTCGGCCTCGAGCGCAGCCTCCGACTCGCCCGAGCCTGCCATCGGACGCTCGGACCAGCGTCCGATGCAGCATCCGATGCCTCCCAGAGCACTTCTCTTCACCTCCGATCAACACAACTTCTTCTCCAACAACTTCTCCTTTGCAAATGTGCCAACACCACCAAGTGTACATCAACATGTGCATGTGTGTTAGCATTTTCACAATCATTTTCCAAAGGATTTTCACTTGCACTCACCACGCCACTCGATCCTAGTAACATCGCAAAGTTAGATCGCACAAGTGGCACTAGATGACCGATATGCAAACAAGTTTGCTCCTCTTAATAGTACGGCCATCTATCCTAAACCCGGTCATAAACTTCTCTACACACCTATGACCGATGAAATGCCCTACAAATATACCTTTGCCTTGCGCATTCCATTCCATCTCCTCCGTTGTTGATGCAACACATGCACCAACCTCTTCATCAAATGATATGATCCACTTCATATCATCACATGGCCTCCATGGTCCATCGATCTTGACATCTCTTGCTCTTCACCATCGCTTCGGTCCTTCGGCGCCATGTCTTGCTTAAGCCTCCCGACACTCGGTACCAACGGCTTCAAAGCCTCAACTTGCCCTTCACCTTCGCGACCGGTCCATCAAGCCAAGTCTTGCCTTGATCTTCACCATCTTAGCCACATGATCACATGTCATGTTTCATGTGCATTAAGCTCCTTCTTCATCACATGAGTGAGCCTTGCAACATATTTCAAGCCATTTCTTCTCTATGGCATATGTTGCTCACACATGATCACCAGTGGACTAATCCCTGTGTATCTCACATAAACACCATTAGTCCACCTAAGTTGTCACTCAATTACCAAAACCAAACAAGGACCTTTCACCGACTCGGCCGATGCACCGCACATCCCCATGTGCTCTCGCTCGCCGATGCCACGTGCCAGCTACCACAGCTGGTCCTCTGGCCCTCTGGTCCATCAGTCCAAGCCTCACGTCCGCCCTTCGCCGCTCTGAGTACATCGGCATGGCACGTCCGCCGCACGGCACGCCCATCCTTCACTGCTCTCGGTCCGTCGGCACGGCACGTCTCTACTTGACCTTCACCTCGCCATAGACCACTGTATCTGAGCTCCACACCTACACATCAACACAGCCAAGAGACACATGTTGCACACACACACACACCAACACATAAACACCACAACTCATGCCACCGATTAGTCATAAACAATAAGCACATAGCGATATATATAGACTCAACCGGGAAAAGCCTCAAACCTTCCTCATCAAAGTCAATCATTCATCATATATGTTCTCAGCTTTTTCAATTTTCTGGCTGATTCTTTCTTAAACAAACCAGTCATTTGTGCTTACAAAATTATAATCTTCTTGGTCCAAAATCTGGTGTAAACAATCGGACCTAAATATTCAAACCTTCGCTAGAAGGTAAAAACCGATAGTTATCCTCATATTTACTTTCCTGCATATTTCTCATATTTAATTCATAATTGCGGATACATGGGTGTATGCCGAGTCTCGAGTGATGAGTGATTGTCAACTGGTATAATGCGCATGTTCTTTGGCTTGTGTTGTGCATGTGTTGAGCATGGATGTAGTGATCAAAGGCAAGGTGAAGGTCAAGTAGAGACGTATCGTGCCGACAGACCGGGAGCGGTGAAGGGCGGACGTGAGGCTTGGACTGAGGGACCAGTGGCCTGAGGATCAGCTGCGGTGGCTGACAGCCTGGGACAGCGACGAGCGAAGATTTGCAGGACACGGACTGGCTCGGGTCGTGGACCTGAGGACTCGTGTCGGTGGACGGGGTGCACGGGCGGTGCATCCCCTCTCGGGCTCGGTTTGGTGGTTGAGCCACAGAAAAACCACCGGGTGGACGGTTTCCGAGTTTGGGCCTCAAAACTCGGGCTGATGGATGGTTTCTAGGTTTGGGCCTCAAAACCTGGGCACTGATGGGTTTCTGAGTTTGGGCCACAAAACTCGGGGCGGACGGTTCATGGGCACAAGTACAACTCCGGCAAGCGCAAGGAGAAGTACGTCCCCGCGAAGCACAAGCGGAAGGGCGGCTTCAACAAGGAGTACATCAAGAAGAAGTACTTGGAGAAGGCCTAGGCGGAGCAGCGCGCGTCATCGCCACACTCAGCAACGTCGACGACTCGGATGACGACTCTGCTTCTTCAAGCGATGACGAGTCTGAGAGCAAGAAGAAGATTGAGGACAAGCTGAACGACCTTTGCTTCTTCACCGACACCGAGGGTTTTTGCACCATGGCCCTCGACAAGGAGGTCGATAGCCAGCTGGAGGAGATCCCTCAGAACGACGATGACGACGACACCTCCCAGGTATCTCAAACTCCTGAGGAACTCTCTGTTGAGGTTGACAAGCTTACAGCCGCCCTTCTTAGTCAAGATAAACTGCTTAGGCGTGCTGCTAGAGAGAGAAAGGAGTTTAGGCAGAAATGGGAGGATACGGTGAAGGAACTTGAATCTGTCAAGTCCACCGTTGTTGTTTCTGAGGAGGATGAGTGTGAAATGTGCACCAAGCACATGACTGACCTTCTCACCTTGAGAGGTAAGTATGCTGCTTTGGTTGGGGAGATGGATGAGCTGAAGGCTAGGCCTGGGTTGCTAGGTGCGTGCATGTCTTGTGCAGGCTTGCAATTCGAGCTGGCAGAGAAGAATGCCAAGATTGTGCCTCTTGAGAAGGCCAGCTCGGGTAGCACTTGTGTGGTGAGGTGTGCTTTGTGTGAGGGCTTGGAGATGGAGATAGCCAACGTGAAGCATGACAAGATGCAAACCGAGGAGGAAAACACATACCTTCGGACCATCTTGTCATGGGTGTCTAGTGGTGAGCCGCAGCTTGGGATGATGATCTCCCAATTCAAACGTGTTGCTGGAGGTCCCGGTGTTGGTTTTGCTCAGGGTGTTGAGTGTGCTTCATCTTTCGGGAAGGTTGGAGAGTTTAGTGGTCTTAAGCCATGTGAGAAGCCCAACTCCACCACTACTCCCAAGCTTACCAAGATTCCACCCAAAGAGCCTCTAAAGCCTATCACCAAGGATGAGGTGTTTGTTTAACCTCCGAGAGCTCCACCAAAGAAACAGACATGGTCTCCCAAGCCCAACCACCTCAAAAATAAGCTGGACACCATGCCACCCATCCAGGAGGAGATTATGCCACAGAAGGGCAAAGTGATCCACACCCACTACCGTGAGTACCAACAACCCCCTATGAGAGCGGTGAGGTATCATTGTGAACACTGTAGGAGAGATGGACACTTGAGTGAGTTCTGTTTTCGGCGCAAGAGAGAGGCGCGCCGCGCAAAGGAGATGAACAACATGGACATGTACCATCCTTTCTATGATGTACATGTGCTGAATGTTCAGAGGCGTGCTGTTAGGCCTAGAGGTCCAGAACCTCAAGTTCCTAGGCCTATGCAGCGGAGAGGACGTGCCCGGCAGGATCCTGGTGTTGCAGGATATGGACCCTGTGGCGGTGGCTTTGCAGTTGAGCATTTTCCCCCACCGCGTTTTGAGTATCGCGATGGACGCTCTTTCCTTAGCGGACCACATTTTCCTGAGCGTGGTGATCGCTTTCCCCGTAGGCGTGCTAGGAATGGTTTTTCTACTAACCGTTTTTTTTGAGTAGCTGGCCCAACACTGGTATTCTTCCCATTTTACTGACCCGAGTGTTGAACCGTTTGCTCACCCTATATATGTCTTTCTACTGATGTAGGTAAAACGATTGGAGGACATTTGGTTGGTGGATTCTGGGTGCTCGAGGCATATGACCGGAAACACCAAGCGGTTCTCCAGTCTTAGTCCTGTTGCCGGAAAGGAGTATATCACCTTCGGCGACAATAGCAAAGGTAAGGTGTTGTCTCGAGGGTCTGTGCGGGTTAATGAGCATTTTATGTTGCGCGATGTTGCTCTTGTTTCTAACTTACATTTTAACCTTCTTTCTGTTTCGCAACTTTTTGATGATGACTATGAGATTCGTTTTAAGCCGAATCTCAGTCGTATTTTGGATCCTCAAGGCAATCATGTATGTTTGATTTCGCCCTTTGGGAAAGTCTTTCGTGCAAACTTCTCGGAGTCTTTTGGCATTTCTCGCTGTCTTGTGGCTGGATCTTCTTCTTCTGATCTTTGGAACTGGCATAGGAGGCTAGGACATTTGAGCTTCGACTTGCTTGCAAGGCTTAGTTCACTTGGCCTAATCCGAGGATTGCCCAAGTTATCCATGGAAAAGGATCTTGTTTGCCACTCTTGTAGACATGGGAAGATGGTTACCGCTCCCCACCATCCAGTGACTCAGGTCATGACCAAGCACCCTGGAGAGCTTCTACATATGGATCTTGTTGGTCCGGCTCGGGTGAGCTTGGTTGGTGGGAAGTGGTATGTGCTTGTTGTTGTTGATGACTTTTCGAGATATTCGTGGGTTTTCTTTTTAGCTGAGAAAACTGAGACTTTCTCTTTTGCTTGCAATCTGATTTTGCATCTTCAGAACGAGTTCCCTAAGAACTCGATGCGAGCTATCTGTAGTGATAATGGTTCCGAATTCAATAATTCAGATTTTGAGAAGTTTTGTGACTCTTTGGGTTTGGAGCATCAATTTTCTTCCCCTACACACCGCCACAAAATGGTGTAGTAGAGAGGAAGAATCGAACCCTTGTAGAGATGGCCAGGACGATGCTCGATGAGCATAGGACTCCTAGGCGATATTGGGCCGAAGCTATGAGCACTGCATGCTATATTTCCAATTGCATTTTTCTCCGAGCTTTCTTGAAAAAGACTTCTTATGAGTTGCGTTTTGGAAGACAACCCAAAGTGAGCTATTTTAGAGTTTTTGGTTGCCACTGTTTTATACTCAAGAAAGGCAACCTGGACAAGTTTGAGTCTCGCTCTTCTGACGGTGTATTTATGGGTTACAGCACTCACACTCGTGCTTATCGTGTACTTAACCTTGATACTAACCGAGTCATGGAGACATCCGATGTCACCTTCGATGATATTGTGCTTTATCCTTCTTCTAGTTTTGAGCGTGCAGGTGATCATGAGGTTGGAGAACCTCTTTTTGATGACGAGGACGAGGGTTCTGAAGGGATGGACGACCCAGCACTTCCTCCACCTGCTGCACCGATTGGGTCGACTTCGACCATGACTACACGCGTCCCCGATCCTTCTTCCTCTACGACATGGGGGCCGTGTGATCCGCCACCTCAGGTTGTACCACTCGTACCCGAGGAGGCACCAGCTGCTGTTGAGGGGGAGGTCACTTCAGCGAGGGAGGCGCCACGACACATTCAGCGCCAACACCTGCCTCAACAGACGATCGGCTACATCCACGAACGCGTCAGTCGGTCTAGGTCACAACAAATCTCTCACTTTGCTCATTCTGTATTTGTTGCTGATTTTGAACCCCGAGATATTGGACACACTTTATCTGCCGGATTGGGTCAATGCCATGCATGAGGAGTTGGAAAATTTTGAAAGAAATCGGGTCTGGGTTCTAGTTCCTCCTCCCTCTAAGTGTCACCCAATTGGGACAAAATGGGTTTTCAAAAACAAACAAGGAGAGGATGGCCATGTTGTGAGAAACAAGGCCAGACTTGTAGCCCAAGGGTATAGTCAGAAAGAGGGGATAGACTATGAGGAGACTTTTGCTCCTGTAGCTCATTTGGAGGCAATTAGGGTACTCTTGGCTTTTGCTGCATCCAAAGGTTTCAAACTTTTTCAAATGGATGTCAAGAGTGCCTTCTTAAATGGCTAAATAGAAGAGGAAGTATATGTGAGACAACCCCCCGGTTTCAAAAATCCCAAGTTTCCAAACCATGTTTTTAAACTTCACAAAGCTTTATATGGTTTGAAACAAGCCCCTAGAGCTTGGTATGATAGGTTAAAAACGTTTTTGCTTGCTAAGGGTTTTAAAATGGGATGTGTCGATAAAACGCTTTTTCTCCTCAAGCAAGGCTATGACACTTTGTTGGTTCAGATTTACGTGGATGATATCATTTTCGGTGGTTCCTCTCATGCTTTGGTTGCCAAGTTTGCAGATACTATGAGCAAGGAGTTTAGATGAGCATGATGGGCGAGTTGACGTTTTTCCTCGAGTTGCAAATCAAGCAATCCCGAGAGGGGACGTTCGTGCACCAGGGCAAGTACACCAAGGACATCCTGAAGAACTTCGATATGGGTGAGGCCAAGCCTCTTCCAACACCCATGTCAACCACGACAGACCTGGATGCGGACAAGGATGGAGATGTTGTGGACCAGAAGGAGTACCGGAGTATGATCGGGTCACTGCTGCACCTGACGGCGACACGCCCGGACATTCAGTTTGCGGTATGTCAATGTGCGCGATTTCAGTCGTCGCCGCACACTTCTCACCATCAGGCGGTCAAGCGCATTATGAGGTACTTATGCTTCACTCCTGAGTTTGGGATTTGGTATTCTCCTTCCTCCACCCTTTCCCTTTGCGGTTACTCAGATGCTGATTTTGTTGGTTGCCGACTTGATCGCAAGTCCACTTCTGGGACTTGCTAGTTTATTGGTTCTTCTCTTGTATCGTGGTCTTCTCGCAAGCAGTCTAGTGTCGCTCAGTCTACTACGGAGGCTGAATATGTTGTTGCGGCTAGCTGTTGTTCTCAGTTGCTTTGGATGATGGCCACTTTGCGTGATTTTGGTCTGAGCTTTTCTCGCGTGCCTTTGCTTTGTGACAGCATGAGTGCTATTAGCGTAGCTAAGAACCCCGTGCTGCACTCTAAGACCAAACACAATGATGTGTGCTTTCATTTCTTGCGAGACCACTATGAGAAGGGTGATATCGACTTGCACCATGTCGATACTCATCTTCAGTTGGCAGATATTTTCACCAAGCCATTGGACCAATCAAATTTTGCTAGGTTGAGAGGTGAGCTTGGTGTGTGTTTCCCCTTTTAGGTGGGGGAAACATTTTGGGTATTTGTATCATACACTGACTTCTTGTTTTCCAATTTGGTACCTTTTTTGTCTAGTTAGTTTTCGCATTTCATCATGCATGTTTACACTCTCGAGCTTCATGTATATAATCTTTAGAATGTGACTATGCTCTGTTTAGTGTATGCTCCGATGCTATATGATGATGCTTGTAGCTTATGCTCTTTCTGATCACTAATACATGTTATGAGCTGAGCTATTTTTGAATGATGAACCTACTAAAATGAACATAAAACTTGAAAATATTCACCATTGAGGTATGCAACTAGCATGTGTAGAATGTGTTGAAATCACTTGTGCTTTTCATATATGCTAGGTTGTTATGTCTCTAGTTCTGAGTCATTCACTTGCTTGGTATGTTCATATTCTGCTTTAAAATTTGAACCAAGTTAAGTGAATTGGAAAGATCGAGATGGGATTGCTTGTCAACACATCATGGTATCAAGACTGTTTCTCATTGCACATTGAGTTAAACTTGAGCTGTGTAGTGTAAGACCGAAACCGTAGCTTTAAGCTTCTGATTGCTTCTGCATAGGCTTAGCTCGGTTGAAAAGTTAGACAATGACAAATTTCAAGCTCTCGCAATCACATGCTAAATTTGATCTTGTGAAATTTCACCGCTCCAACTCTGATAAAATCTGAAATCACAAGTCTATGTTTCATTCTATAGCATGATGGCTGAACTTTGCTAGGGGTAGTTCACCTTGTATACATGGTTAGCACTTGGTTGACTTCCTGTCTATACATGTGTAGTGCTATTTTGATGGTGAATACCTTTTTGGCTAAACCTGCTCACTTTGCTCTTATGTTCATATTTCGTAATTGGTGATCAGTTTGAGCCTCTGCTAGCATGTTGAGAATATTGTTGAGTCATTGGAGTTATACTTTGTGGAGCATCTTCTCGTTCTATTGATTATATTCCTGAAGCTGCTAACTTGCATTTTGACTCATATGCATTTTGGAAGGAGGAGATATTCTATCTAGGGGGAGAAACTTGCTTAATGGTGCATTCCTTACATGATGGTGCATTTTCAACTAAGGGGGAGAAAATTGACAAATCATGTGTTCTCCAAAGTTTAACCTAGGGGGAGAAAATCTTGACAAAACATGTAGTTGAACTAAGGGGTTGATTTCCTGGTTGTGTGCACCATTTGAGGGGGAGTTTGCTCGTTGCTAAGATTTTTGAGTGTTTTCAGTTGGTTCGGAGCATGTCTGGTAGCTAGCCGTGTTGAGCTTTTACCTCTTTCTTGAGGGACTAGCGACTTTGCTTATTTGCTTTTCAATTGGTATCAAGCTCTTTGTTCTTGAGCTGGTAACAGTTAGTATCGAGCTTTCTTGCTAGCGGTGTTGAGCCTGTTCTACCTCTTCTTGAGGGCTAGCTTTGCCTTGCTTGGTTGCGTCGAGCCGTTGCCCATGTCTTTGGGGACCAAGTTGTCTTGCTCTTTCCACTTGACCTTTTTCGGCTTTCCTATGCTTTTGGGTCATTTGGTCGAGTTTTCTTCTTCTTCTTCCTCCTTCTTCTATTTTCATTATGACTTGTGTGTGTAGTTGACAATGCACTCATCAAGGGGGATATTGTGGATACATGGGTGTATGCCGAGTCTCGAGTGATGAGTGATTGTCAACTGGGATAATGCGCATGTTCTTTGGCTTGTGTTGTGCAGGTGTTGAGCACGGATGCAGTGATCAAAGGCAAGGTGAAGGTCAAGTAGAGACGTGTCGTGCCGACAGACCGGGAGCTGTAAAGGGCGGACGTGAGGCTTGGACTAAGGGACCGGTGGCCTGAGGATCAGCTGCGGTGGCTGACAGCCTGGGACAGCGACGAGCGAAGACTTGCGGGACACGGAGTGGCTCGGTCGTGGACCTGAGGACTCGTGTCGGTGGATGGGGTGCACGGGCGGTGCATTTCCTCTCGGGCTTGGTTTGGTGGTTGAGCCACAGAAAAACCACCGGGTGGACGGTTTCCGAGTTTGGGCCTCAAAACTCAGGCTGATGGACGGTTTCCAGGTTTGGGCCTCAAAACCTAGGCGCTGATGGGTTTCCGAGTTTGGGCCGCAAAACTCGGGGCAGACGGTTTGCTGGTTTGGGCCACAAAACCAGCGGCGGAGTTCACGAGGTGGACGTCCGGGGCGATGGCGGCACGTGGCAGCATCCAGGAGGTTGCGTCGAGGCAAAGCTACCTGATGTGCGGGCGTGGCCGTCGGATCGATTACGACATCGAGCTGGTCCAGAATAGCCTTAGGGTTTAGCTGCTTCGCTCACTATCTCAGTAGGGGTAGAGTGGGAATAATGTTAGTATAAGTAGAGGGAGACACCCACCTCCCTCCATATCTCAGTCATTTGCTATTTTGTCTTCTAGGTTTTCCTGCTCTCCCTCTCCTCTGCTGTAGCTACTGAGATCCGTAGAGACGGTTAATCATTCCTCTGTGTGTTTGAGGAAACGGGACCGTAATCCCGTTGTCTCCTCGTGTGGACGATTTTCAGTTGGGATTTGTGATTGTGATTCGCGTTTTGTTCTTGTTCTTTGTGGGTTGCTTTTCTCCACATTTTTCCCATTGATCGATCTCCCAACTCGGAGCGTCTTTTGCAAATCCATTTGAACCAAGTTGTTCTAGATCGTGAGGCGCTTCTTTCCATTGAAGGAAATCACCTCTAACCTCATGAGCTAGTAGATCGATCAATTTTCATTTCGAGTAGCTTTTTGTCTCCCCTTCTCGAAATTCTTCGATTCATCGATTTGGAGATAGGTTCGAGCCATGAACTCTTAGAGATAGCTCACTATCCTCTTTGTGATTCATCTCTCCAAGTTTGAACCCAAGAGGTTTCATTTCGGGAGAGTTTGAATCGAATCGGTGAATGAACAGGGGGCTGTCAGAGTGACCGGATGATTGGCATCGGGGTGACCGAACGCTGACACAGTGCATCAAGTGGTTGAATGTCACGCGTAGAATTCCCGTAGCTGACCGGACGCTCCCACTGATCAGTGACCGGACTCGCCCTTGCTACTGTTCATCGGTTTTTGTCTTTGTGACCGGACGCTGACCCTTTGACCGGACGCTCTGTTCACCAGAGTCCAGACCAACTCAGTAAGCTCCCAAACAGAGTTCGTGTCGACCGAACGCTTCCGGTGGTGCTTGACCGGACGCAGGCAGAGTCCGATCAGTGTTGTTTTGCGCGTTCTCGTTCGCGGGTCATTCGTCGGTTATTGGATTTGGTTTCCATCTTTTGCGTTGGTTTTCTAGGGTTGTGTAGTGTCCCGCTGTGCTTCTTGGAGGCATCCACCCTACATCCAGGGTCATGGACACTTATGAGCTCTAGGGTTTGCTCTTAGGCGTTGATTCTTGGAATAGTGGTGACAAGTTTCTGAAAAGAAATTTGAAGCTCCCATTCACCCCCCCTCTGGTTGCTTTCTGGTTGGATTATCGGTCCTTTAATAATCATTTCTTATATCATCATATTTAATTCACAAACATTTTAATTTCTACATTGCATTAGAAAAGAAATTAAAAATATTGCATTTGTTACACTACATCATAAACCATGAAGCCCCATGTGAATAATTCTATGGTGTGTAAAAACCCACAGGAATGTTCACCATGGTGGCATAAACAAAAAATAATATAATAATAATAAAAATAAATATGCATACATTCATCCTGTTGTATTTTTCTCTTGCATCATAAAGATATTAAAATACAAAAATATTGAGAAAGAGATCTTACTGAAATTCTAGACAACTAAGGCTTGAGTGGCCAACCGCTAATGCTTAATCTATTCCACAAGTTTTGTTGTCTATTTGAGTTTCACACGATTTGAAAGACCAAGAAAAGCTGACAAGCAAGTGAATGTTCCATCCACCACTAGAGCACTGTTTCAATAACCATCAACATCAATCAAAGCTCTGATAGAGGAAGGACATATCCACTGCCAGTCTGCTACATTGTAAGATCGAACGACTACGTTAACATTCAGCTTGGGGGAAGGCAAGACCAAGAAAAGCTGACAAGCAAGTGAATGTTCCATCCACCACTAGAGCACTGTTTCAATAACCATCAACATCAATCAAAGCTCTGATAGAGGAAGGACATATCCACTGCCAGTCTGCTACATTGCAAGATCGAACGACTATGTCAACATTCAGCTTGGGGGAAGGCACCCGCATGTATCCAGGTAAGTATCTTTATTCTCTTAAGTTTTTTATAAACAAATTCAAATTAAAAAAATGTGAGCACATGAAGGCTCACCATTAATTAAAAAACAGACAAAAATATATGGGTACATGAAGGCTCAACGCTGTTAAGGGAACCAGCTTGGGGGAGACGCACCCCCGTTATCTTCGCGATTCAGGTATGTCTTTATTATTATTACTACTACTACTATTATTATTAGCTTTTATAGTATATGTTAAAGTGTGTTAGATTGAATAAATAAAATAGTGTGTCTAGTTTGTTTTAAGAAGTTGATGACCAAAGAAGAACCCTCTCTCTCTAATCTTTTGCATGAAAATAATGAATAGTTGCTCTATCTAATTTCTTTCAAATAGCTAGTCTTCAAAGCATAAGTTCTCCTAATTGATAATGATGCCTTAAAATAAAATTAAATACATGGTTGGCAAATACTTAATCTAAGATGTAGGTGATTGGGATATGACATGTGATGATCTGAGCTGCTATTATCTTGTTCTAAACAACACTAAAGTTCCGGAGATTTCTAAATATAAACATGACTAATAGTTGCATTGAGTTAAATTAAGCTTTGTGAATCTGTGAGATGTTATCACCTACACATTTCATCCATCTTCTGCATAATGCTCATAATTATCTTTTGCTATACTCTATAAAGTTTGTTAGAAGCATGTGGCTAAAAAAAAGAGAAAAAAAAGAAAAAAAAGAAAAAAAGAAAAAAAGAAAAAAGAAAAGAGATCTGAGGAAATAAAAAGGGACAAGTGTCCGAAACCTCAAAAAGATAGATCCCGAGGAAATAAAAAGGGACAAGTGTCCAAAACCTCAAAGAAAAAGAAAAAAATGTCAGAAAAAAATGGGCACGTGCCCGACAGTAGAATTAGCCTGATAGCCATATGTCTCTGATAAACAGAAGAGAGTGAATATATTCAAAAGAGCATCCGACTTCATTTTTCCATACACATGCACTTCTTGATTCAATGGTTGGTTGACTTTCTCTTTGGATCCATTGTTTAATTTGACAACACATGTATTAAAGCTTTTAAAAAAATTAATTAAAACTCCGGGATAAAGGTGAAGTGAAAGAACTAGAAACATAGTGCTTGACTTGATCGTTCAATCTCTCAGTTATTCAAGATCTAAGGTAAAAGTAATAAGCGCCATAAAGAATAACATAATATATTTTGGAGAATTTTTGTTTAACAGCAGGTATACTTGTTGGAAGTGAAGATATTGTAGCAACTCCTGATCCATTGATAAGTTTTGGTTTTGCTAAGGGACTAGCAAAGGGTAAGCTTGGGGGAGTTGTTGACACAGGTTATCTATCAAATTTAAAGAATAAATAAATATGAAAAGGGCATTAATTCCATCACCAACAAAGGTTTAGGGATTTAATTGACAATATTCCACGAGTTTTGGTGAATTGTGATTCTGCAGAGACTAAATAGGAAAACCAGCACTGATTACTTCTCCTAAAAGGAAACCGACGGAAGATTACGGAACCGGCACGTCAGGAATACTCCAGAAGGACCTAGAGGACACCAGAGGACACCACGAGGCGGGACTCCCCGAGAGGCCGCCAGGTGGGACCGAACGGTCCCACCCTATGACCGACCGATCGGGTCCCGAGCCCCCACGCCTCCTCCTTCTGGAACCTTCCTCCACCGACCCTGAGGACTCATCTCAACCCTATGAGAAGTCGGTTTGATCTAACGGCCGCTATTGATCCCTCAGGGATATATAAATAGGCCCCTAGGCCCCAGGGAAGTTCAAGTCTCTCTTCAGAAAAGTATACGCCTCATTCAGAAACCCGAGAAGAATACTTCAAGAGCCAGCTTTCAAGTAGAAGACTAGTTAACCCTCTAGTTTAGGTTTAGAACCTAGTCTTATACTAGAACTAGAAGAGAGAGAGAGAGGAAGAGATCAAGAAGAAGCTCCGGCCTGTCGGATCAACTTCTTCATCTTGTACCTGCGGATTCAAATTCATCTTCAACTTGCTTCAGCGATTGTTTCGGTAATCAATGTCTATATTTAAGTTTGAGTCAATGTTCTTATTATTCTTAAGGTTTATGACTCTCTTTTGAGTACTCTAATTCTAGAGCTAGAGTAGTTGGATAGTGTAAGCGTGGTGCTTAGACTTGATAGCTCATAATTGCCTCCTATAACGCTAGTAGTAGTGGTTGTTCGCAAGGGTGACTCTTATAGCCTTGTTGATTCTTCTATAGTGAAGGACCGAGAAAGCACTAGCAAGGCGACCAGAGGGGGGGGGTGAATGGGAGCTCAAAAATTTCTCTCGAAACTTTGGCCAAATGTCCCAAAATCAACCCCAGAAAGCTACGACCAAAACCGTGATGCCCACGACCCTTGGAGGAGGGTGGATGATCCCTAGGATCACAGCGAGGCACCACACAGCGATAGCTAACCAAACGCCGAAAGCATGGAGACAAGTTCGACCCTCAAAAATCAAGTCCCGAACGTAGATTGATGGCTACGTCGAGAAACTCCTAAATACCTATGCTAACAAGTAGCAAAGATACCTAGAGAGGTTCCTTGATCAACACAAGGACCAAACGGGAAGTCCGAAAACCAAGCGAAGAAGCTGGGAGAGCAAACGCACTAAAACGCAACAAGCAGCAGGATCCCGGACTGTCCGCCGGTACGGTCCCGGACTGTCCAGCTCAACCGCGGACTGTCCGCAGGGGGATGGCGGACTGTCCGCCGGCCAAAACCCCGAAACAGCAGTAGTGCTGCAAGATCCATGGACGTTCCCGGACTGTCCGCGAACTCCAACGGCGGACTGTCCGCCGGTCAACCAAAAACCAAACGGCCGAAGAGCAGAGCCACTGGTCCGGCTCATCCCCGACGCGCGGACTGTCTGTGACTGGGACGGCGGACTATCCGCCAACTCCCAGTGAGGGCAATTTTGGTCGCCCTTCACCCAAAACTTCTCCAAATCGATTCAAACCAAAATCCCACTTTCCCAAACTTGGAGAGGATGATCTCAGAGTAGTTAGGAGACTATCCCCAAGAAATCATCCGCTCAAATCGAGTCAATCACCGGGAAATCGAAAGGGAAGAAGTATGAACGAAAAAGTGCCACGAAAACGAAATCAACCCGATCTACTTGTTTGTAAGGAGTTAGATGAATTCCTTCGGTGGAAATGATCTCCTTTCAAAAACGAACAAGTTGATTCAAACGGATTTCGCAAAGACGCACTAGAGAGAGAGAGATCGAGTGACGGGAAATTCGTGGAGAAACGAAGAACGCGATGAACACGAACCAAAACATGAATCAACACATCGATCTGCAACCATGTGGCTACCACACGCTATAACAGTGAGGTTACGGCCTCACTTCCTCAAAATCTCCAGTACACAGAGGTATGGTTCTCTGCGGATCTCAGCTAGCTACAGCAGGGGATTGGGAGAGCAGAAAACCCTATAAGCAAAGAGCAAATGACTGAGATGAAATGGGAGGATGGTGTCTCCCTCTACTTATCCTAATTCTAATTCCTAATCTACCCCTCAACTAGTTACAGAGCGAACCAGCTAAACCCTAGGGTTATTCTGGACCAACTCGTGGTAGGTGGTGATCCGACGGCCACGCCCGCACAACTCGTAGCGTTGCCTCGACGCAACCTCCCGATTGCCGCCACGTGCCGCCCTCGCTCTACACCCCCGGTTTTGTGGCCCAAACCGGGAAACCAGCCTTTCCAGCCAACCCCCGGTTTTCAGGCCCAAACCGGGAAACCAGCCCATCAGCATCTGAGTTTTGAGGCCCAAACTGAGCAAACCCGCAGCGCCCAGGTTTTGAGGCCCAAACCTGGAAACCGTCCTCAACCCGAGTTTTGTGGCCAAACACGGAAACCCTCAGCACCCAGGTTTTGAGGCTCAAACCTAGAAACCGTCCACCCGATGGTTTTTCTCTGGCTCAACCACCAAACCGAAGCTGTAGAAGGGATGCACTGCCCGTGCACCCCGTCCACCGACACGTGTCCCCAAGTCCTCAACTCAGGCAACACATGACCGCAAGTCTCCGCTCGTCGCTGTCTCAGGCTGTCAGCCACCACAGCTGATCCTTAGGCCACCGGTCCCTCAGTTGAAGCCTCATGTCCGCCCTTCGCCACTCTCGGTCCCTCGGCACGGCACGTCTCTACTTGACCTTCACCTTGCCCTCGATCACTGTATCCGTGCTCAACACCTGCACAACACAAGCCAAAGAACATGCGCATCATCCCAGTTGACAATCACTCATCACTCAAAGACTCGGCATACACCCATGTATCCGCAATCTCCCCCTTGATGAGTGCATTGTCTACTACACACTCACACAAATCATAATGGAAATAGGAGGAAGAAGGAGAGAGAACTCAACCAAATGACCCAAAAGCATAGCAAAGCCGAAGAAGGTCAAGTGGAAAGAGCAAAACAACTTGGTCCCCAAAGACATGGGCAACGGCTCGACGCGACCAAGCAAATCGAAGCAAAATGTTAGTCCCTCAAGAAAGAGGCACAGATGCTCAACACAACTAGCAAGAAAACTCGACACCAAAACCTTACGGTCATCAAGAGAGCAAAAGAAGCGAACTCCCCCTCAAATAGTGCACATAACCAGGAGGATTCCCCTTAGTCCAACTCGGAAAGCATATGATTTGCAATATTTTCTCCCCTTAGTTAAACGTCCGGAGAACACATGATTTGTCAAAAATTTCTCCCCCTTAGTTGAAAATGCACTTATCGAGTAAAAAGGAATCGAAAGCAATTTTCTCCCCCTAAGAAAACGCACCATCAAAAGTGCAAAACAGCAAGTTTCTTCCCCTTCCAAAATGCATATGAGTCAAAATGCAAGTTAGCAGCTTCAGGAATATAGGCAAGAGAATGCAAAGATGCTCTATTCGGTTCTGATCCGATGACTCACTGAAAAGCATACAAGCTAGCAAGGGCTCAAACTGATCACTAAATATGAATTATGAACATATGAGCAAAGTGAGCAGTTTTTAGCCAAAAGTATTCACCATTAAAATAGCACATGACATGTATAGACAGGAGGTCAAACCAGTGCTCAAACATGTATACAAGGTGAACTACCCCTAGCAAAGTTCAAGCATCATGCTGATACCAATTGAAGCATATACTTCTGATTTCAAAATTTAATCGGAGTTGCAGCGGTGAAATTACACAAGTTTAAAGTTCAGCACGTGATTGCGAGAGGTTGAAAGCTTGTCATTGTCTAACTTTTCAACTGTGCGAAGCCTATGCAGAAGCAATCAGAAGCTTAAAGCAGCAGTTTCGATCATACACTACACAACTCAAGTTTAACTCAAAGTGCAATGAGAAACAGTCTCGAAACTGTGATGTGCTGACAAGCAATCCCATCTCGATCTTTCCAATTTACTTAACTTGATTCAGATTTTAAACAGAATGTGAACAGACCAAGCAAGTGAATGACTCAGAACTAGAGACATATCAACCTAGCATATATGAAATGCATGAGTGAACTCTACACATCCTACACATGCTAGTTGCATATCTCAATGGTGAACATTTACAGATTTTAAGTTCATTAAGCAGGTTCACCATTCAAAAATAGCACAACTCAAGCATGTATCAGTGATCCGAAAGAGCATAAGCTACAAGTATCAACATAAAGCATCCGAGCATACTAAACAGAGCGTCATCACATTCTAAAGAATATATTCATGAAGCTCAGAATGTAATAGTGTATGCTGAAAAATGCAAAAGAAAAACAAAGACAAAACAAAAAGAGTCAGTCTGTGATACAAGAAACAAAATGTTTCCCCCATCTAAAAGGGGAAACACACACCAAGCTCACCTCTCAACCGATTAAAGGTTGATTGGTCCAAATGCGTGGTGAAAATATCAGCCAACTGATGATGAGTATCGACATGGCGAAGGTCGATATCACCCTTCTCATAGTGGTCTCGCAGAAAATGAAGGCGCACATCGATGTGTTTGGTCTTCGAGTAAAGCACGGGGTTTTTAGCAACGCTAATAGCACTCGTGCTGTCACAAAACAAAGGAACGCGAGAAAATCTCAGACCGTGTTGGAGACACTCTTGCCCCACCCCTGCTCACGTGCAGGGGAGTGACGAAGGCGGCCAAGCGTCAGAAACAATAGCGAGGGTAAATAATGGGACAATGTTGCTATGGCTGTATTCCCCAAAAATCATCCTCCTTTACACTGTTCACCCCTTGGTATTTATAGGGAACACCAAGGGGCATGGGTATAATTACAAAAGGGTACAGAAAAGATTCCCCCGCTCCACGCAGGGAGGAAGGGCAAAATCGGCAAAACACAGCTGAAGCAGAAAACCTAGCTAGCCTTCCTCCTGCCCGCCGCCACCTGGTTCTAAACACCTTCGAGGGAAGAGTGCAGGTTAGACCTTCGGTTTCGCTTGCCCCTGGGCCAGCGCTCCTTCGTTGCTCGCCAGGCCCAACGCTTTAAACGGAGTGGCTTCGGAGGCCAGCGAGGGTCGCCTGTCGTTCTCTCATCACGCCTCAACCTGCAGGGAGTGCAACAAAGTGTCGAGGGTCGGACTCGCGTCCGGAGGTCAGGAAAACGATCCCGGAGGGGGGAGAGGCCTCGCAAGGACATGTAGATCACGCGAGGGTTGTTTCTGGCACCTGCTCGAGCGGCGCCTCTACCGAGGGTCCCTTACCCCAATAGTAGCCCCTCGTTGCCTTGGATCTAAAGAACAGAATTTAGGCCCAAGCAGCGCTCTTCGACGGGAAATGTAAAGAGACCCTTGGCAGCGACGCCCGCGACTGCTTTGGGCTGGGCCGTTGCACTGTTGTTCTTATTGTTGAAGCCTGTTTCATTTTTTGTGCCGCGTTTTTTGGTTGTCATGCCGATTTTGTCGGCAGAGTGCGCCCGCCTCTTGGCCTATAAATAGGAGGGGTAGGTGGGGGGAGTTGAGCTCGTGCCCTCCTTTGCTCTAGCCAACCTGCTGCTGCGCATTTCTTGTTACGAAGGTTGCTTTTGTGTAGTTGCGAAGGCTCTGTTTTTCTGAGCTCTGCGAGGCTTCATTGTTAGAGATGGCGAGGTCCAAGCAAACCGCTCACGTTGTCTCTCCCTCAGCCGCTGATGAGGGGGTGACTTTTGAGTTCGGGCTCAACCGGGTCTGTGCTTCGGAGATAGCTAATTATGTCAAGCGAGGCTGGATTGAGGTCGGGAAGGCTAGGACCAGTGCTGGGGAGACCGTGCTGAAGCCCAACGCAGATGAGGTTGTTTTATTCGAGGAGTTCTTTTCAGCTGGTCTTCGTTTCCCTGCTGACTCCTTTGTGACCTCGGTCCTGTGAAGGTTCAACTTGTGCTTTCACCAGCTTACACCTTCGTGCTTCACGAAGATGTCAGTTTATATCTGGGCTTGCCGGTCTCAGGTCATCGTCCCTCATGTCGAGGGATTTGTTCGCACCCATCGCGTGCGCATGCAACCCCGCAAGTTTGTTGACGGCGAGGGTAATGCCAGCCTCGGTCAGTTTGCAGTGTACACTTTCTGTCATCGCGCCGGCTCGGAGCTGCCGGTGCAGGCGCAAAAGAACAAGTGAAGCAGCGGATGGCAGGAGTTTTGGTTTTACTATAAGCTCAGTGATAATGCCGAGCTTTGCGGTGAGCTTCCGTTGCTTGGCGACGTGAGCGCCGAGGCTAGGATGAGCACCGAGGCTCATGCTGCCGTTGACTGCCTGAGGGTCTTTGCTCGCTCTTAGTGTGCCCGTGATTTGGTGGAGGAGTATTGTTGTGCCAAGATTTGGCCTCTCAGCCGGAGGTAGGCATGGTTCAAGGTTGAGAATGACCCAAAGTACGAGGGTAGGGGTTTGAAGAGGCCGATTGTGGATCTGAACAAGGTTTGGGACAAAACTCTCAAGAAGTTTCCCAAGCGCGAGGATGGGATCGAGGCCGTCTACAGGCGTGTCCAACAGTGGACGGAGGAACTTGTTAGGAAGTTGTCCACGCTAGAGGTTAAGGCGATCCATAGCTCGGTGGGCAGCGGAGGTCAGGTCAATAGACTATTTGACATCCTTGGGATCCAGTATGCTGACTGGCCTGCTCCTTCGAGCGAGGAAGCGCCGAAGAAAAGGAAGCGTAAAGCTTCAGATGAGAAAGAGATTGTTTCGCGACCAAAAAGAGGTCGTGGTCGTGGCCGTGGTGGTGCTGGCGGCCGAGTGAAGACACTTGCGACGAAGGTTGCAGTTGGTTCGGGTGCTGCTGGTACTTCTTCTTCCTCAGCCAATGTTACTTCCGGCCGAGGTGTTGGTAGGGCTGGAGGGAGAGTACCCCGTGTTGGGGGAATCAGTGCTTTAATTCAGATTTCGGACGACGAGGGTGATTCTGATGATGATGAGGTGGAGGAGGAGAAAGAGGAAGAAAAGGAGGGGGAAACAGAAGAGGGCTCGTGTGATGAGGCTAGTGATGCCTCTAGCGACAGGGATGATTCTGATGAAGATGTGTCTGTCGATGATACTCGGGGAAAAGGGGCAGCCTCGCCAAGCGCCGGTGCTGTGGCTACTCGGAGTATAGATGACATTATTCGGGACTTTGTGCCAGTTAGTCCTCGGTGAGGGTCAATTCCCGAGTTTGCTGGCTCGCACCTGTGGGTTGATGGTTTTGAGTTTACCGGAGAACTCGAATCTGACCGGACCCCCGGGAAGAGGCCGTATGGCGAGGTTAGCCGATCAAGTCTCCCTTACTTTGCTAAGAAGCTTGGTGTTTGTGATCCGGCGACTGAGCCGTTCACGAGTCCGAACCTTCGGGATTGTCACCTGCAATGCGGCCTGGAGGAAAGACGTTTTTTGGGCCGTATCTTCGGCCGTATCTATGTGCCGGAGGCTGAAGTTCGTCTCGCCGACCAACCTGCTGGGGACACTTGACGATGTGGACGTCAAGTTAGCGGGGCTGATGCTCTTGAATCGCGTGGCCAGGCGAAAGGTTGACTCTGACATGGAGTTTATGAGGGGTCAAATCTCTGAGCTTGAGAACGAGAATGGTAGGCTCAGCCGGAGCTTGGATAACAAGGAAATTGAATTGAAGAATGTTGCGGAGAAAGCCGCCAAGGCCGGAGAAGAGGCGGTTGATTTGGCGAAGCGTAATGCTGATCTGATTGCTGCGGGCTGTAACGTCACGCCTCCTTGAGGCCGGGCCCGCTTACATCAGGCAGCTTTCATAGGACCTAGACTATCTCCACAGACCAACACCAGTCTTTTCTGCGCACTTTGTCCTCACTCATGCGTACCCAGGAAAGACTTCCCGGTCGGTCACCCATCGCTCCAAGCCAAGCACGCTTAACTTTGGAGTTTTTAGGAGATGGGCTTCCGGAAAAGAAGTTGCAACTTATTGGTATGAGTATTCTATTAATCCTATTAAGCCCTGAGCCAAGATGTTACAATCTCACCCCCTTAAGAGATCGACGTCCTCGTCGATCAATCCCAGGCCAGGAACGTCCTCTCTTGGCCACGTCCGTATGCCCAATGCCGGCGCATATGCCATGTTGTGTGACCACTCTGGATCCACACCAGCCATGCGCACTATGCCTGCGCAACTGCGACACACGCGCCCGTGAAACCGCGAGAGTCAGCTCCGATACCATTCTGTAACGTCCCGCCTCCTTGAGGCCGGGCCCGCTTACATCAGGCAGCTTTCATAGGACCTAGACTATCCCCACAGACCAACACCAGTCTTTTTTGCGCACTTTCTCCTCACTCATGCGTACCCAAGAAAGATTTCCCGGTCGGTCACCCATCGCTCCAAGCCAAGCACGCTTAACTTTGGAGTTTTTAGGAGATGGGCTTCCGGAAAAGAAGTTGCAACTTATTGGTATGAGTATTCTATTAATCCTATTAAGCCCTGAGCCGAGATGTTACACGGGCAAAGAGAAGGATAAGGCATTGGCCGCTGCCGAGGGTCGGCTTAATGGTTTGAATGAATCGTGGCGGACGAGCATGGAGAAGATTAAACGCAAGCTCGATTGTTGCTTGACCGAGGCTGGCGGCTCTGTCGGGGAGCCGTTACCTGCCGCTAATGTTGAAGCGTTCGAGGGGTGGCTTGGGAGTGAGCTTGATGTGTTCAGATCTTTGGTCGGGAATGCAGCCGACTTTGGTTGTTATGTCGGAGCCCTAGCTATGGCTGGGACCCTTCGCCAGGCTGACTGCGATCACCTTCGGAAGATTAGGAGGCCGAACCACGTCTTCCCTAGTCTTGCCATGGTTCGTCAGATGAAGGTTGATGATGCGGAGGTTCGAAACTGCGTGATGCGTTTGCTCCGTAAGTTTTGGATCGACGGTGGCGGTCGTGTCCTTGCTTTTGAAGAAGCGGCAGAAGCTACGCGTCAGGTACTATCTTTGTACGGGTTGCTTTTTCCTGTGTAGCCGTGTTCCCCGGATGATCATGTTGTTATTCTAATTTGATGATCTATATTTTTCTTGCAGGCTTAGAGGAATGCGCAACCTTCGCCGGTGGCCATTAAAGATGTTGCTGGATGCTCCAAGTCCGCACTCGAGCCCAATTTACCGGAGATGACTACAACGGAGGAAATACCTTCGGCGGGAGATGCTCCGCAAGCTGGAGAAACTGGTTTGGAAGAGGCGACGAATGAGGACACGCATGAAAGTTTGGAAGCTGCCGCTGGCGAAGGTCTAGATGTCGCCGCTGACGACGTTGAAGCAGACCAGCAGGGGGGTCTGGTCAGGTGTGAAAAAACTTAGGATTGCTTTTTTGGTCGCGGGGGTTGTTTTGTAATGAGCGTGGTAGTTGAAGTGACTTGTTGACTCTGAGACGCTTTTTATTCTGTGAAAATGCAGGTTCGTGATGGAACCATGCTAGAAGTATTCGATGTGACGCCTCTGACGCTTAATTATCAAGATATCTTTATAACTGGTGAATCATGGGCTCGGGCTAAGCTAAAACATCCTTCGCTGGCTTTTGAGCGTTTCTGGTGGTTGAAGGTGCGAAGGTACGATTTAAAAAATAGTAGGTCGAGCCATTTCTGGCGCAAAGCGGATTTTACTGACCTGCAGGCCACCCGTTATTTGTTTGGTTCTTCTTCGTCCTCGCAAGCTGTGATTGACGACGATATTGATGAGAATACAGCTTTGGACTACTTATTTGGACGTAGCAAACTTGAAGTGGGTTCAGATAGATCGCTTTTAATTCCGAAGGAGGAACCTATGGAAGTTAGTGAAGTAGGGCGTAGATACATGTATTGGGCGAGGGTTTTACCCGGGGAGCTGCCAATCGTTCCTGCGGCTCCATTGTTGTGGGGGCCTATGGTTCCGGTGGAAGCGAGGTTTGAGGAGGAAGTCGAGGGTTTGGATGATTTGATACTGATTGAGGATGAAGATGAATCCTTGTAATTTTGATTTTTCCTTTTTTTTGATTGTATATCACACTGTTGTCTGAGGCAGACAAATTATGATATTTGATCTTATTCGTTTTTTGTTGATCTGATTAAAATAACTGCAAGGCTCGCAAAAAAATTGCCGAGGCTTGCATGGCATTTTTGTAAGCTGATTTTGGAAATTGCGACGCCTCCCTTTTTCCTTTTTGCGAGGCTCGCGTAGCGCTTTTGATAAGCTGATTTGGAAAAAAACAGCGATGCCCCCCTTTTTCTTTTACCGAGGCTCGCGTAACGCTTTCGGTAAGCTGATTTGGGGAAAACAGTGACGCCCCCTTTTTCTTTTAGCGAGGCTCGCGTAACGCTTTCGGTAAGCTGATTTGGGGAAAACAGCGACGCCCCCTTTTTCTTTCTAGTGAGGCTCGCGTAACGCTCTTGATGAGCTGATTTGAAAAAATAGCGACGCCCCCCTTTTTCTTTTTAGGGAGGCTCGCGTAACGCTCTTGATAAGATGATTTGGGAAAAACAGCGACGCCCCCTTTTTCTTTTTAGCGAGGCTCGCGTAATGCATTCGGTAAGCTGATTTGGACAAAACAGCGACGCCCCCCTTTTTCTTTTAGCGAGGCTCGCTTTTCCTGAACACAGGTGTGTGGTAAAAAAAAGGCGAAGCCCCCTTTCTCTTTAAGTGAGGCTCGTTTTACCTGTACACAGAGGTGTTTGGTAAAACACAGCGACGCCCCCCTTTCTTTTTGGCGGGGCTCGCTCTTTCCATGGTAAAGATGGTGGGGTCAGAGTATGCCTTGCTTATTGAACTTTTTTAGACTTCGCGCCTCCCTTGTCTTAGGTGGAGGTGAATTTTGCTTTTTGGTGAGCCCCTGGCGTGCTTTGCGAGGATGCTCGAATTTTTTGGACTTCGCGCCTCCCCTTATCTTAGGTGAAGGTGAAGTTTGCTTTCTTGCGAGCCCCTGGAGTGATTTGCGAGGGTGCTCGACTTTTTTGGACTTCGCACCTCCCCTTATCTTAGGTGGAGGTGAAGTTTGCTTTTTTTTGCGAGCCCCTGGCGTGCTTTGCGAGGGTGCTCGACTTTTTTATACTTCGCGCCTCCCCTTATCTTAGGCGGAGGTGAAGTTTGCTTAGAAAAAAGGTTCCCTCTTTTTTAAGCAATCTTAAAGGGATTTCAGCGATTATAGCACTCTTTGAAGAAGAGTTACTTTTATCGATGTTTTTCTAGTAAAAATAGAAATTTATGGATTGCACTTTTTCCGGGGGTTCTAGCCTGTATTAAGGACTTGGATACTGCCTTGTTAAAAATCCTTACGCCCCTTCGTAAGGAAAAAGAGTGAAGCTCCTTTTGTTTGAGTTACATACATAGAAATGGAAGAAAATTTAAATGGAAATAATAAATTACATAGCGCGAGGGCTCGCTAAGGCTCCGCTATGGATAGTATTTGCGAAGGTCGTCGATGTTCCAGGTGTGAGGCAGGATGTTTCCCTCGCTGTCAGAGAGGTGGAAAGAGCTGGGACGGTTGCATTCCGCTATCAGGTATGGACCTGTCCACTTTGGCTGAAACTTCCCCGCCATGCTGACGTTTTGTTTTTGGATGAGGACGAGGTCACCCTTCTGCAAATTTTTGATTCTGACCTTTTTGTCTCTCCATTTTTTGGTTTCTTCTTGATACTTGCGAAGGTTGTGCACTGCGCTACATCTTGTTTCTTCGAGTAGATCTTTGTCGAGCAGATGGGTTGGTTCGTTAGTTGCGAGGGTTGTTCTGAGCGACCTGTACTTTAGTTCTTCTAGTAACACAGCTTCTTCGCCAAACAAGAGCTTGAAGGGTGTGAATTTGGTTGCTCTGCATTCCGAGGTGTTGTGAGACCAGGTGACCGAAGTTAGTTCTTCCGCCCATTTACCTTTGGGTCTGCCTTGCAATTTTTTGGATATGGCTTAGAAAATTGTTGCATTGGCTCTTTCAACTAAACCATTGGATTGAGGGTGTCGGACTGAGGCAAAGCATAGGATTGTTCTGATCTGCGCACAGAATTCTTTGAAAACTTCGCTGTCAAATTGGGTGCCATTGTCGACGGTTAGGTGCTGGGGAACACCAAATCGACAAACTAATTGTTGCCAGAAAAACTTTTTTACTGCGAGGGAAGTGATGGAGGACAACGGTCTAGGTTCAATCCACTTTGTGAAGTATTCCACGGCTACCACAGCGTAGCGAAGGTTTCCTGGAGCTGTTGGTAGTGGGCCGACGAGGTCCATTGCCCATCTTTGCAGAGGCCAGGTTGGGCATATGAGGGTTGTAGGAGCCCCTGGGGCGTTTTGGTTCTTTGCCATTAGTTGGCAACCCTCGCAATGCTTGACGATATTTTCAGCGTCTCTTAACGCTGTTGGCCAATAGAAACCTTGCCTGAAAGCTTTTCCGACTAATGCCCTCGGACCGTTGTGAGAACCGCATATGCCTTCGTGGATTAGCTTGAGAATGTCATTTCCTTCGCGCAGTGACACGCAGTTGAGCCATGGCGAGGTTACTGAAGCTTTGTACAAAGCGTTATCCACAATCTTGTATCCTCGCGCTCTTTGTTTTAGCCTGTTTTCTTCCTCTTTGGAGTCGGGTTCGTTGAGCCCTTTGATATAGGCTATGATAGGTGCTCTCTAGTCCTCGCTCGGAATTGCGCTGATCAACTCGGCGCTCTTTTCGGAGGTTTCAAAAGCTGATTGAGTCGCAACCTCGTGGAAGACATCTGGTGGCAACTGTAGTTGTTGTGCCGCTACTTTAGCTAGCCAGTCTGCCTCATTGTTTTTTGACCTCGGTATTGCTTTCACTGTTATGCCGAGGAAGAAAGATTCTAACCTTCGGACATATTGGAAGTATTTTTGCAGCTCTGGATCTTTTGCTTTGTATTTTTTCTCAATGTGACCTGCAATGACTTTTGAGTCTGTTTTGATGACTACCCTTCGGACTGACAGTGATCGAAGTCTTGCGAGAGCTAGAATCACAGCTTCGTATTCTGCTGAGTTGTTTGTACACTTGAAGTCGAGTCTTCTTGCATATCTTAGTTTCGACCTGGATGGCGAGATTAGAATGGCCGAGGCCCCAGCTCCTGATGCGCCCCAGGCCCCATCGACATATACGGTCCAAAATTGGTCTTGCCGAGGTCCATCGCTGAGGGGGTCAGGTGTCCATTCAGCTATGAAATCTGCCAGTGCCTGCGATTTGATTGCCGTTCTGCCGACGAAAGTTATTGCGTAACTATTAATCTCAACTGCCCATTTTGCTATTCTTCCAACTGCTTCGTTGTTCTTGAAAATGTTCTCGAGAGGGTACGCCGAAGGTACACGGACCTCGTGTGCCTGGAAATAATGCTTGAGTTTTCTTGATGCCATGTGCACGGCGTACGCTATCTTCTCGAGCTCTGAATAATTTCGTTTGGGACCTTCGAGGGTTTCTGATACATAATAGATTGGGGCTTGCCTCGTCTTGTTGTTCTCGTGTAACTCTTTGATGAGGACAGCGCTTGCTGCGTGAGGCGAAGCTGCCACATAGAGCAGTAACAGGTCTCCTTTGCTTGGGCTGGTTAGGGCAGTTAAGCTGGTGAGATACTTTTTCAGCTCCTCGAAAGTTTTCTGCTGCCGGGGTCCCCAATTAAATGGTGCAGTGCTTCTCAATGTTTCGAAGAAAGGCAACCCTCGCTCAGCGGACCTGGAGATGAATCTGCTGAGGGCTGCTAAGCGGCCTGACAGACGTTGCGCTGCTTTTTTGGTTGTCGGGGGTTCCATATTGATGATGGCATCAATCTTATTAGGGTTAGCTTCGATTCCCCTTGCTGAGACGATGCAACCCAGCAGTTTTCCTTCGCTTACCCCGAAGACACATTTTTCGGGGTTTAATTTTAATCCGGCGGACCAGAGGTTACTGAATACTCTTGACAGGCCTAAAATGTGGTTTTCATTCAGCTCACTTTGGACAACCAGATCAACGACGTAGGCAGAGACGGCAGACTCGTCCTTGAAGACTTCGGACGTCATACGAGCGAAGGTTGAACCTGCGTTTTTAAAGCCCACTGCCATTCTTCGAAAGCAAAAGGTGCCCGAGGGTGTAATGAAGCTTGTTTTTTCCTCGTCCTCTTCATTCATCCAGATCTGATGGTATCCAGAGAAACAGTCGAAAAGGGATAGCATTTGGCAACCGGCCGCTCTGTCGACTAGGGTGCTTATGTTTGGGAGGGGAAAGTCATCCTTCGGACAAGCTTTCTTCAGGCAGGTGAAATCTACGCACATTCGCCATTTTGTGTTCTTTTTTGGACTAGGACCACGTTTGAGAGCCATGTTGGATATTTGACCGGGCGGATGACGCCTGCGTCCAAAAGCCTATTTACCTCAGTCTTTGCTGCCTCTTTTCTTTCTTCTGACATTTTGCGAAGCTTTTGCTTAACTGAGTGATAGTCTGACTTGATGTTTAGACTATGCTCTATCATGGTTCTGTTTACCCCCTTTAAGTCCTCTGCGGACCATGCGAAGGTGTCGGAGTTTCCTTTGAGGAAGGTGACAAGGTCGCTTTCTGATTGGGGGTCTAGATTGGCTGAAATAAACACCTTTTTTTGGCGTTGCCCTCGAAGAGTTGGACTTGTTTGGTCTCTTCCTTGGGTGCTACCTTTACTTTGTCAGTGCAAACTTCAGCTTCGCGACTGAGGTCAGTGTTTCGAGGTTTCGACAAATTGTGAACATTATGTTGCCCTGGAGCTACAGTCCCCTCCGCTGCCCTTGCAATGTCTTGGTCTCCATATACTGCAACCACACCCTTCGGAGCAAGAAGCTTCATGCAGAGGTAAGCGGGGTGGATGACAGCGTTGAATGCATTTGTGACCCCTCGACCAAATATAACATTGTACGGGTAGAACATGTCGACGACATCGAAGGTTATGTGTTCGGTTCTGCAGTTCGTTTGGTCGCCGAAGGTCACAGGCAAGGAAATTTTTCCAATGGCTCTCACTTGTTGGCCGCCAAAGCCGTATAGAGGGTTATCAGCAGGTTGCAGGAGGTTTCTATCGAGCTTCATGCTGTCGAAGGTTGAGGCGAATAGGATATCCGCGGAGCTTCCAGTGTCGACTAGAATTTTAGTGACAGTCCACCCTGCTAGATTGGTCTCGATTACCATAGCGTTGGTATGAGGGTAATCTCTCAGCTTCATGTCACTGGAATCGAAGGTTATGGGAATATGTGACCATCGACCGAATCTGTGAGGTCCTTCGATAGCTACATGGTGTACTCATCTGGCATGTTCCTTGCTCTGCCGTTTGTTACCATGGTCTTCGTTTGAGCCTCCGGTGATAGCTAGTATCACACCGAAGGTTGATGTTGGGTTATTGATGGTCGTTTGGTTCTGGGCTTCGGATTTGACAGGTTGAGGCGCTGGTAGTGCAGGTATTGGTGGTGGTGGTGGTAGAGCGTTGTTGACTTGGTGGGTGGTTGGGGTTTGGTTTTGGGAGGTTGTTGGGAATGTGACTGTGTATGGACGGTTTTGGCGTTGTGGGATTGCGGTTTCCTGATAAGAGGCTTGGTTGTAGTGTGGGTGGTGGGCGTAGATGGGTTGTTGCGAAGGTAGGCCATAGTTCATGGGGGTATAATGGTATGGAGGATTTGGAGGATGAAAGCTTGGTTTCCTGGTGTGATTGATGGTTTGGTTGTCTGCCGATGCGGCTCTTCTGGACTCCTGGTACTCTTTTCCCTTAGCGAAGCATTCGCATTGTTTGGTAGTGTGCCCCTTTCCAAGACCACAAAAATGACAATACATTTTTGCGGGATCTTTTTGCTGGTTGCACTGATCCGGCGGGGGTGGCAAGCCTTGAGGGGTTTGGTTGCTCGGCGGTTGTTGGTCCCGTCTCTGTTCTTCATAGTGTACTGCTTTGTTGATTGCACCAATATTGTTTTGTTCTTGGCGAGGGTTGCCTTCCCTTGTTTGGGGCCTTGGCTGCGGCTTCTGTTGTGATCTCCAGGCATCAGACTTCGACCTGAAGTCCATATCTGCTCTACAATATCTTTCCATTGTCTCGTGTAACTCCTCGATCGTATTCGCCGGCCTTCTGGCAAACTTCGATGAGCATGGGCCTGGACGCAAGCCACTGACTGCAGCGAGAATAACAGCTTCATTGGATATCCCTGGAGTTCTTGCTCTGATTTGGATGAACCTTCGCCAGTAGTCTTGAAGTGGCTCGCGCTCTTCTTGCTTGCAATTGAACAGCTCAATGGGGTTTGAAGGGGCTGCCGTAATGCCTTTAAAGTTAGTGCAGAGCCTATCTCTGAGGTTCGCCTAGGAATCCACGGTTCCGGGGCGAAGGTTGATGTACCAGGTTTGCGCGATGTCACGCGGGATGATGACAAAAGATTTTGCCATCGTCGATTCATCGCCCCCTACCGCAGCGACTGCGGCCTCATAGCTCATTATGAATTGGCGAGGGTCGGTGAGTCCTTCGTAGCGGGGTAGATTTTGTGGGTTGTAGCACGGTGGCCAAGGTTGGGTTTGGAGTATCTGGGAGAGTGGTGACTTTGGGTCATAGGGCATTTGGTGTTGTTGGGCTCTTCGATGAATGCGAAGGTTTGGCTCTCTCTCATCTGGGTAGAGTTGGTGAAAGTTTGGCTGCCTCATGGGATATGGCTCTTGGTGAATTGGTGATGGTGGGGGTGGTCGGTGGCGACGAAGGTTGTCCTAATTTCGCTCCTCATTCCCCTCTTGCAGCGGGGGTACTTCCCTGTCGTTCCAGCCCTCGGCCTCGGCCTCGGCCGCTGCGAGGGACTCCTCCATTCGGTGAAGTTGTTCCCTAGCCTCGTCCGCCTTTTGCCTGATGGCGCGTAGCCGATTGTGCCTTTCAAGCTGTTCTAGGCGCCTCTTCTTCTCCTGCAATTCAGCTTGAAGGCCTTCGAGGGCCTCGAGGCCCAGCTCCTCCTAGTCAGCCCCCTCTCCTTCTCCGGGAGTATGTGGATGCAACTGAGCTACGGTCCGGGTTTGAGGCCCCGGGACTTCCGTTTCCGGAGTAACATCCTGTGCTCTCGAAGGTTCCGGTATTTCCTCGGCTGGTGGGACCACCGCCGCTGTTTCCCTAGCTGCGCGAAGGTCCCTGGTGGTGGTGGTCCTTCTGTTTCCTGCCATCTCGAACTTCGGTCCATACGGTCGGCGCCAAACTGTTGGAGACACTCTTGCCCCACCCCCGCTCAAGTGCAGGGGAGTGGCGAAGGCGGCCAAGCGTTAGAAACAATAGCGAGGGTAAATAATAGGACAATGTTGCTATGGCTGTATTCCCCAAAAAATCATCCTCCTTTACACTGTTCACCCCTTGGTATTTATAGGGAACACCATGGGGCACGGGTATAATTACAAAAGGGTACAAAAAAGATTCCCCGGCTCCACGCAGGGAGGAAGGGCAAAACCAGCAAAACACAGATGAAGCAGAAAACCTAGCTAGCCTTCCTCCTTCCGCCGCCACCTGGCTCTAAACACCTTCGAGGGAAGAGTGCAGGTTAGACCTTCGGCTTCGCTTGCCCCCGGGCCAGCGCTCCTTCGTCGCTCGCTAGGCCCAACGCTTCAAACGGTGTGGCTCCGGAGGCCAGCGAGGGTCGCCTGCCGTGCTCTCGTCACGCCTCAACCTACAGGGAGTGCAACAAAGCGTCGAGGGTCGGACTCATGTCCGGAGGTCAGGAAAATGATCCCGGAGGGGGGAGAGGCCTCGCAAGGACATGTAGATCACGCGAGGGTTGTTTCTGGCACCTGCTCGAGCGACGCCTCTGCCGAGGGTCCCTTACCCCAACAGACCGAAATCACGCAAAGTGGCTGTTAACACTAGATTTTGGTCAACATTGAAAAGATGACAGGTGGACCCAACGAGCAGTGAGAAGAGCATTCGGCAGACGGCCAAGCGGTCGGTTAATTTTTGGAGTTTCGACAACTACCTGTGCAGACGGCTATTTTACAAGGTGTGACTCTATTCGGGAAATAGATATGGCAAGAGAAGCCGATCACGAGGATAATCGACCATGGCCGTAACAGATTAACCGGGTATTCAAGAATCAGAGGGGTCTGGTCTCATTGGCCAGGAGTTGGATTTGGTGGCGTTGTGATGTGAAACAAGCAAGAGACCAGATTCGAAGAAATAATCAGCCGATGGGGTCGAAAATAAGGGGATCATATTGAAGGATTTTTGTACGCCGTCTAAAGGATATTAATCAGTATATTTTAGAAGAAGCAAGAGATGACGACCGTGAACACCATGAAGCAAAAAAGGAAGTTGTGCTTGTACGTGTATATGTTCGAAGCCTGGGCGTGTTAATACCTGGTGCACGAGATAAGGACTAGTGGTGATTGTGATCCAAAACGCATGGAAGGCAAGTCAGAGTTGTTTATTTTGGAATTTTGTATGACCGTACATGTGAGCCCAAATGCCATACGCGTCATTAGGCAAGTCCGTTTAGGACTCTTATCAACTCAAGGTATAAATATAAACCTCCGGCTATTGTAAAAAGTGTTCACAACCACATCAATACAAACCGGCTCCGTGCCACCTCTTCGAGTCCCTAGTCGTGTCGTCGAGTTCTTCGAGAGGAATCATCGATCCGTCGACCTCCGTAAGTACCGGCAACCTTGTTATCATGTCTAGTATCGTGCGGCGGATTTAGATATGATGCAAGTAGTCTCGGAAGTGGACTTGCGCTCAATGCGACAACCAGCAAAATCGGCATCGGAATAACCACAAAGGGAAAGGGTGGAGGAAGCAGAATACCAAATCCCAAATTCTGGAGTGAAGGATAAGTACCTCATAATGCGCTTGACCGCCTGACGGTGCGAAGTGCGCGGCGACAACTGAAAGCGCGCGTAGAGGAACACCGCGAACTGAATGTCCGGGCGTGTCGCCGTCAGGTACAGTAGCGACCCGATCATACTCCGGTACTCCTTTTGATCCACTGCTTCCCCCTCCTTGTCCGCATCCAGGGCCGTCATGGTCGACATGGGTGTCGGAAGAGGCTTGGCCTCACCCATATCGAACTTCTTCAGAATGTCCCGGGTATACTTGCCCTGGTGCACGAACGTTCCCTCCCGAGACTGCTTGATTTGCAATCCGAGGAAAAACGTCAACTCGCCCATCATGCTCATCTCAAATTCCCTGCTCATAGTATCTGCAAACTTGGCAACCAAAGCGTGAGAAGAACCACCGAAAATGATATCATCCACGTAAATTTGGACAAAGAGAGTATCAGTGCCTTGCTTGAGAAGAAAGAGCGTTTTATCCACACATCCCATTTTAAAACCCTTAGCAAGCAAAAAGGTTTTCAACCTATCATACCAGGCTCTAGGGGCTTGTTTCAAACCATACAAAGCTTTGTGAAGTTTAAAGACATGCTTTGGAAACTTGGGATTTTCGAAACCGTGGGGTTGTCTAACATACACCTCCTCTATTATGTAGCCGTTTAAGAAGGCAGCCTTGACATCCATTTGAAATAGTTTGAAACCTTTGGATGCAGCAAAAGCCAAGAGTATCCTAATTGCCTCCAAACGTGCTACAGGAGCAAAAGTCTCCTCATAGTCTATCCCCTCCTTCTGACTATATCCCTGGGCTACGAGTCTGGCCTTGTTTCTCACAACATGGCCATCTTCTCCCTGTTTGTTTTTGAAAACCCATTTTGTCCCAATTGGGTGACACTCAGAAGGTGGAGACACTAGAACTCAAACCCGATTTCTCTCAAAGTTCTCAAGCTCCTCATGCATGGCATTGACCCAATCCGGATCCGCCAAAGCATGTCCAACATCCCGGGGTTCAAAATCAGCAACAAAAGCAGAATGAGCAAAGTGAGAAATTTGCCTTGATCGGGTGACGCGTTCGTCGATGCTTCCGATCATCTGCTGAGACGGGTGCTGGCACTGAATGTGTCATGGCGCCTCCCTTGCCGAAGTGGCCTCCCCCTCAATAGCAGCTGGTACCTCCTCGGGTATAAAGGGTACCGCTCGAGGTGGCGGATCCCACGGCCCCTAGGAAGAAGACGTGTCGGGGTCGTGAGTCATCGTAGAAGCCGCTTTTTGCGGCACCGCAGGTGGAGGAGGTACTAGGTCATCTATCCCTTTAGCACCTTCTTCTTCATCATCGAAAAGAGGCTCGCCAACCTCATGATCACCTGCACGCTCAAAACGAGAAGAAGGACAAACCATGGTCTCGTCGAAGGTGTCATCGGATGTCTCCATGACTCGGTTAGTGTCAAGGTTAAGTACACGATAAGCTCGAGTGTGAGTGCCATAACCCAAAAACACACCGTCAGAAGAACGAGACTCAAATTTGTCCAAGTTGCCCTTTTTGAGTATAACAATGGCAACCAAAAACTCAAAAATAACTCACCTTGGGCAGTTTTCCAAAACGCAACTCATAAGATGTCTTTTTCAAGAAAGCTCAAAGAAAAATGCAATTGGAAATGTAGCATGGAGTGCTCATTGCCTCGGCCCAATATCGCCTAGGAGTCCTATGCTCATTGAGCATCGTCCTTGTGACGGAACGACCCTAATCCCATGGCCCACGTGTCCCTGTCAACCTCTGACAGCCGAACCCATGTTCCATGTGATTAAGACCTGTTCGCCACCGGGCTACATCAGTGCCCAATGTCCGCAGGATCATCTCACAATTCGGTTACAGCATTGCATACTTTTACAAATATCATCGGAATAAAGAGCGGAAGACATAAATAACATTAGTTTTACAAAACGAGGTTTCAAATGAGGTAAGGAGTACGGTTATTACAAACCATTGTTCGGGTGATTCAAAGTAGACAACGTAGCGGAAACATTAACATAAAGATACATGTAACACCCAGCCCGAGGGTGCACGTTTACTCATCGGCCTCATCGGCCTCTTCCTGGACGAAGGTCACGCAACAGGGTGCAAGACACATCGGGGTCCCAGGCATACCTGCAACATGGGTAACAAACCCTGAGTACTGGGGTACTCAACAAGACTTACCCGACTAAAGAAAAAGGGAGAAGACTCAGGAATGAGAGGCTTAGGGTAGTCAAGGTAAGGCTTAAGCAAGATCAAGTATTTTGCAGAAAAGCATTTTTGTAAACCTTATTTTATTTTTGAAAGATTCAGTATTCCTCAATTCTTCATCATTCATGATTCATTTTACATTTCAAAACATTCCTAGTTGAGAACCACTCTCCGTTGACAGTCAGTGGACCAAGTCTCCATAACCGAGGAGCAACGTTAATCCGGATAAATAATACTCAGCTGAGGATCCCTATCCACACTGCATATGTAGCACCCAAGCTTGCATATGCCAACTCGTCTACCACGATTCCTCCAAGATTGGGCCCGGTCCTACGCCACCCGGAAGTACAGTACACCACACCAATCCGGGACTTTAACCCACGTGGGTACATGCTACTTCCGCCATCTCTCCACTCCCAGTGCGCGGTTGTCGGTCCAATAAAGGATTCCTCGGAGCCAGAGCTTTCCGAAGTATGTGAATAGTTACAAGTCTTGACCAGCAGGCCCCCATACGGATGGTCCCTAGTTTTCCAGCCAGAACTACACCTTGGTTATATCTCACCCAAGCGTAATAGTCCTGTCAGTTTTTCAACCTTTCCGCCAGTGACAAGCACCTTGGGACTCTAACCCAAGAGTACAGGTCCTGTCGGTTTTCCTCCAGCAACAAGCACCTCGGGACTCTAACCCGAGAGTACAGGTCCTGTTGGTTTTTAAAACCCTGTCCCGGTCGGTGTCAACTGTTGAGTCCCGGACTACAACATGACGGCACCGTACGCGCGGACAACCTCTTCTCGCTATTGACCAGGTACGGATCAGATACCTAGCCAACAGTCGGGAAGTAAAGCCACATTCCCATAAACATTCCTTAAGTGATCACACTTTTAAAATTGGCATTTTATTGCAAAGTCTAATTCAATAAGCATTGCTAAGCATTTTTCAAATACTTTTGAAAAGCAGGTATCGGGTGTATCAGTGGTCAAGGTGGATAGTGCATCAATTAGGATAGCACACAACTCCTATAAACCTAATGCAATAATTTAACTCAAAAGCATTTAAGGAAATCATTTTATAAATTCAAGGAAAGGGTTAAATGCACCGGGGCTTGCCTTGGATGGCAAAAAGAGCAGACTCGGGGTAGGTATAGGTGTCGGAGCTCGGGGTCGCCTCGGGAGTTGGTTCGTCAACAGCGGCCTCGACTCTGGTACCTTCTTCGTCAACTATACGGATGTAAAGATGAATGCTCATGAGAATGATGATATGGACTTATGGTGCAAGACAATTCCACTGATTCTAGATTACTCTTAAACAAGGCATAATCGAAATCTAGGTTAAGCATAAAGGTAACCATTTCTTCCTTAAGCAATATTGATTAAAGCTAGGCCTTATTATGATTATCCTAAGCATCATTCAATCATAGCATCACAACCATCATAGACCAAAGGGTAGGGGTCTATGAACATCAATCAATCCAAAGATCACATCATCAAGCACTTGTTACCAACCCTAATCCATCCTTTCTATTTTTCTTAATTTATTTTAAAAGGTCATTTTATGAAGTTGCTCCAAAAATTACCAAATTAATCACATAAGTTCATTATGACTGAAATAGATGGCAAAACAAATTTCATAATTTTTGGAGGTCATTAAGGTGCTCAATTAAATCTAAACATTTAATTAACAAAAGGCACTATTCCTTAATTAAAATAAATGCTCAAAAATCAACTTGCTCCAAATGACTTCAAAATTTTACCAGAGACTCATCATGACATAACTAGCTTGCAAATTTTATCTCAAGATTTTTGGAGCTATAGATCACTCTCCAAAAATACCAAAGCCTTCATTTTTCAATTAAAAGGGGAATTTTACATTTTCAAATTTTTGCACAAAACTCAAGTTTCATATTTTTATAAAATACTACAGAGCATAAAGAGTCTACCACAAAAATTTCAGAATTTTTGGATGCACACAGAAAATCATACAAAAAGAGAAAACAGAACGCTATTCATATCTTTAAAAGAAAAAGGAAAAAAGGACACGGCGGCGCTCTGCTCACCGGCGGTGACCCGAGCGCGGCGGCGCGTTTACGCCGGCCAAACTGGGCACTCCGCGGCAGAGCTGAGGGCACGAGAGTGATCAGAGGGCTCACCCGCGTCGATCAAGGAACTCGGCGAGGTGAGGGGATGAACGGAGGTGGACGAACGGCGATGACCGGCGGACGGCGAGCGGCGGCGATCGGCGCAGTGGCGACCCTGGGCATCAAACAGAGCCGCAAAGGCCAGGTTAGAGTCGCACGGAGACAGGGAAGCGAATGCGAGGGTCGGAGGGAGATGATCAAGGCCGGAGACGGCGAATTCCACGAACCCGAGCTCGCCGGGTTTCTGCCGGAGGCGGCAACGACGAGCTACGCTGGGCAAACGGGGACGGTAGAGGTGAAATTGGAGGGTGGGGAAGCTTCACCAGATCAAGGCGGAGCTTCAGAGCTAGGTGGTTGGGCTCGGGAGGCGTTGGTGTGAGCTGGCGACGGCGGCGGAGGTGAGTGAGGGAGGTCGGGCTCCGGCAGGGCTTTTATAGGCACGGCCAGGGGCCGGTAGAGACCTCGGGGTTGCGCGGGTAAGGTTTGCGGGGGCGTGCGCACTCAATTGCGCTCTGGCGGATAAGCTGGCGTGCAGCCGGGGCTCGGGCGCAAGCTCGCCGGCGATGGCCACGCGGCGGCGACGCGCAGAGGACTGTAGGGGACGGGAGCGAGGGTCAGCGCTCGCGTGCGGGCGCGGAGGGAACAAGGAGACAGCGGCGGCAGGTTGGTGGCGCGTGGGGAGCAGCCAGGCACGCGGCACGCGCGGCGCCGGCGGGCTGGCCATGGCCGGGCCCCCCCCTAGCTCGCGGTAGGAGAAGAACAGTGTAGGGGTAGGGTTTGAGTTTTGGCTGGTTTCTGAATTTTGCAAATTTCTCCCAAAAATTGAATTGTGCGACAGAAACTCAAAATACCAAAGTTGCTCAGAAAAATGAGATCTACAATTTTGCTAATATACACTTTTTCTGAAACTCAATAGTTTTTGAATTAATTTTGAAAACTCAAAAAGGGACAAAAACTGGAGTTTGAAAGAATTTGAAATTACTTCAAATTTTATATAGAACTTTGAAAATCTGTAAATACCAAAGTTGTTTCTCTTGGCTAGATCTACAACTTTGCTTTTTGGACCAACCTCAAATTTTGAATAATTTTGAACTACGAAAAGAGGGGTAAAATCCAGGGTTTGGAAACCAGGGTTTTGCAAAAGGGAAAATCAAATCAAATCTGATTTTTGAACTTTGATCGATGCAGCAAACATCAGGGCACTAAATCTGAACAAGAATTAAATAGAACTAGGCACAAAGGTGAAATTACCATTTTGCCCTTATAGAGAGAATTGGGCTTTTAGGGTTTTTGAAAAGGGGAAACAAAGCAAAGCAAATAGGCAAATCAAATGCATCACAGGAAATGATTAATGCTTAAGATGATGACATGTCAAGTTAATTACATTTAAACACCAGGGGTGTTACAGCCTTCCCCCCTAAAAGAAATCTCGCCCCGAGATTCCACGTCTTAAGAAGGAAAAGGCAAAACCTTACATCTACAGAGATTCGAGAAAGTCGGGATAGTTCTTTGCTAAGAAGTCTTCGGATTCCCAGGTGGCTTCTTCTTCAGAGTGCTGGTTCCACTGGATCTTGTACCATCTTGTGGTGGTTCTTCGGGTAACACGATCCTTGTGATCCAACACGCGAACTGGATACTCAGTGTATGACAGATCTGGTTCTAGCTCAACGCCTTCAACTTCAACCACATGTTCAGGTACTCGGAGACACTTCTTGAGTTGGGAGACATGAAACACATTATGAACTGCTGAAAGATGAGCGGGCAAACTTAGCTTGTAAGCGACCTTGCCACAACGATCCAGAATTTCAAACGGACCAATGTAGCGGGGTGCTAACTTTCCTTTGACTCCAAAACGAGTGACTCCTTTAGTGGGTGAGACCTTCAGGTACACATAATCTCCAATCTGGAACTGCAGAGGTCGACGTCCCTTGTCAGCATAACTTTTCTGTCGAGACTGTGCAATCTTCATGTTCTCTTGTATTTGTTTGACTTTCTCTTCCATATCTTTTACTAGATCAACCCCAAAGAATTCTCTCTCTCCGGGCTCAGACCAATTGAGAGGTGTACGACAACGACGACCGTACAGTGCTTCAAAGGGTGCCATTTTGATGCTCTCTTGGTAACTGTTATTATATGAGAACTCTGCCAAGGGCAAACACTGATCCCAAGTATCTGCGAAGGTAAGCACACAGGCTCTCAACATATCTTCTAACACTTGGTTGACTCTCTCAGTCTGTCCATCAGTCTGCGGATGATAAGCCGTGCTATACAATAGCTTGGTTCCAAGTGAGGCATGGAACGCTTTCCAGAACTTAGCGACAAACTGAGTACCACGATCTGAGATGATGGTCTTGGGTATGCCATGGAGCTTCACTATGTTGTTCTTGTACAAGGTGGCATAAGTTGGGGCGGTATAACTTGTTTTGACCGGTAGGAAATGAGCTTGCTTCGTGAGACGGTCCACTATCACCCAAATGGAATCGAATCCCTTTTGAGTCTTGGGTAATCCATTGATAAAATCCATGCTGACATCCTCCCATTTCCAACCAGGTACTGACAAAGGTTGCAGCTCTCCTCCGGGCTTCATATGCACAGCCTTGACTTTCTGACATGTATCGCAACGAGCGACATGTCGAGCGATTTCGATCTTCATCTTTGTCCACCAGAATTTTTGCTTCAAGTCTTGGTAGATCTTGTTGCTGCCAGGATGGATGGCAAATCTGGTTGAGTGTGCTTCATCAAGGATTATCTGTCTCAGCTCAGGTACCTTGGGAACTACCAGGCGGTTCTTGAACCATACCACTCCTTCATCATCAATCCTGAAACAGTCGGCTTTTCCAGCTCGAACCTTCTCGCTGATGTGCTTGATTCCGGGGTTATCTTTCTGTGCAGCTATGATCTGTTCTCTGATAGAGGTTTCTACTCTGACATTGCCTAGACTTCCTTGTGGAACCATTTCAATACCCAGCTTCTCTAGTTCATAGCATAGAGAAGATTCATAGGATTTCATAACCAGGCAGTTACAGTATGACTTGCGACTGAGTGCATCGGCGACCACATTCGCCTTACCCGGATGGTAATGCACTTCGATATCATAGTCCTTGATTAACTCAAGCCATCTTCGCTGCCTCATGTTCAGCTCTTCTTGGGTGAAGATATACTTCAGGCTCTTGTGATCTGTATACACATTGCAGGTACTGCCCAACAGATAATGACGCCATATCTTCAAGGCATGAACCACTGCTGCTAACTCAAGATCATGAGTTGGATAATTTTCCTCATGTCGCTTAAGCTGCCGCGAGGCATAAGCGATCACTCTTCCTTCTTGCATCAACACGCAACCCAAACCAGTACCAGATGCATCACAATAGACATCAAAGGGCTTCTCGACGTTCGGCTGAGCTAGCACTGGTGACGTGGTTAACAACTTCTTCAAAGTCTGAAAAGCTTGTTCACAAGCTGGTGACCAAAAGAACTTCACAGAATTCTTCAGCAACTCGGTGATAGGCTTGGCGATTCTGGAGAAATCTGGGATGAATCGACGATAATATCTAGCCATTCCCATAAAACTGCGGACCTTGTGAACAGAGGTAGGTGGCTTCCAATCCAGGATATCTGACACTTTTCCGGGGTCGACTGACACACCTTCTGCGGATAGGACATGACCAAGAAACTGTATCTGATCCAACCAGAATTCACACTTACTGAACTTAGCATAGAGCTGATGGTCTCTGAGACGGGATAGAATGATACGAAGATGTTTGGCATGCTGTTCAGGGGTTTTTGAGTAGACAAGGATGTCGTCAATGAACACGACCACGAATTTATCAAGCTCTGGCATGAAAACAGAGTTCATGAGGTACATAAAATGAGCGGGGGCATTGGTCAAACCGAAGGACATGACAAAGTACTCATATAGGCCGTATCTGGTGGTGAAAGCTGTTTTAGGAATATCTTCGGGACGAATCTTTATTTGGTGGTAGCCAGATCTGAGATCGATCTTGGAGAATACTTTGGCTCCAGCTAACTGGTCAAAGAGAAGATCAATCCGAGGCAAGGGATATTTGTTTTTGATGGTGACCTCATTGAGTGGGCGATAATCAATGCACATTCTGAGAGTCTTGTCTTTCTTCTTTACAAAGATTGCAGGACAGCCCCAAGGAGACGAGCTTGGGCGAATGAAACCCTTGTCCAACAAATCTTGTAATTGGATTTTTAGTTCTGCCAACTCTCTGGGAGGCATTCGATAAGCTCTGCGGGATATAGGAGCAGTCCCGGGCTTTAGCTCTATGGCAAACTCAACATCACGGTCAGGAGGTAGACCAGGTAAGTCTTCAGGAAAGACATCAGGGAACTCACAGACTACAGGGATGTCTCGGATCCCTTGATCATGTAGCATTTAGCTGTGTGGTAGCTGGTTTTGAAGGCATAGGAAGTTGGAGAAGGAGTTTCGAGGTACTGTTAGGAACATCCACTCTCACAACTCTACTCAGAATGTCAAGCATGGCCTTATACTGGCACATCCAATTCATGCCTAAAATGACATCTATCTCCTGATCTTTCAACACTATCATGGTGGTAGGGAACGCATGATTTCCCAACATCACTGGTATACTGCGAACCACGTCTTTGGTGTTTATACGCCCTCCAGGCGATACAATGCAAAAGCTTTCTTTCAACTCCCCAATTGATATGTCATGCTTAGAGACGAAGGTACGACTGATGAAAGAATGCGATGCACCAGAATCAAACAACACAACTGCAGGATGATTGGCAACGGGAAACCTACCGATCATGACGGGCTCCCCTTCTGGAATATCGCTGACAGTGGTGTAGTAGACTTGCCCGTGCTTCTTGATGAACTTGCCCTTCTGCACTTGCTGCTGCGGAGCACGGTGTTGCTGCTGCTGTGGTCCTCCAGGACCCTTCTGAAAGTTCTGAGCAGGCTTCTTGGGCTTTGGGCACTCACGAGACCAGTGGCCAAGTTGACCACAATTGTAGCAGGGATGGTTATAGGCGGTTTGTGGGGTGGTGATACGAACACCTGGGGCGTTCGGCTGAGTGGCACTTTGTTGGTTGGCGTTGTGGGTGGTAGCCGCGGTACGGACAACCACTTGCTGGTGAGGGTAAGGTGGACGGTTGTGGTGGTGACTAGGATGATATATGACCCTCTGGCGCTTGTGATTGCCAGAGTGGCTGCTAGATCCTGCTTTCTTTTTCTTCTTCTCCTCTTGGTACTGACGATTACTCTCTTCAAAGGCAACTGCCCGGTCAACAGCCTCATGATAGGAACCAGTCAGGTTGTTGGACATGCTTCTGCGGATCTTAGGGTGCAATCCCCTAAGGAAACAATCTCTCTTCTTTTCATCCGTGTTGACATATTCTGCGGCATACTGACTCAGATGGTTGAACTGACCCACATACTGCATCACTGTGGAGTCCTTCTGCTGCAGAGCCAAGAACTGATCAAGCTTCATCTTCATCAGACCGGATGGGATGTGGTGTGCACGGAAGGCGGTACGGAACTCTTCCCAGGTCAACTGGTGACCTTCGGGCTGGGCAGCCAAGAGGTTGGCATACCAAGCACTTGCTGGGCCACGGAGCTGCTGCGAAGCAAACCGGGGCTTCTGGATTTCAGTGCATCGGATGAGACCAAACTTCTGCTCCATGGTGCGGAGCCAATCATCAGCTTCGAGGGGTTCATCGGCTCTGGTGAAAACAGGTGGACGGGTTTCAGTGAAATCCACATAGGTGGTCTCTTGGTTGTGACGACCACGGTGACCAACATTCTGCTGTCCTTGGTTCTGAGCCATCAGATTGGCAGCGGCGGCCAGGGCTGCAATGGCATCTGCTAGGGTAGCTGGTACAGGTGGAGGGTTTGGGAGACGGTCACCTCCAGCACCACCGGCTCCGGTGCGGGTGTTCACAGGCATCTGTATAAGCAACTCGGAACTCAGCATAAAAGGACAAAGGTCTGAAACAACTTGATTGATAACTTCACTGATACAAAGATAGCTGGCTTGATAAAGATGACAACAGACTGATAAGGTGACTGACAGATGACATCTGACCGATAAAAGGAAAAGGTACGAAAAGAAAGATACATGCCAGACTTGGCAACAGACAGACTAATGCCCCCAAACCTAGACTAAGGTTTTAGGTAAGCAGATGGTACAGACACAAGGAGTCTAGTCGTCATCGATGAAGATCAACTCTTCGTCATCATCATCATCCTCGATGATAAGCTCAGGCTCTTCCTCCTCATCTTCATCTTCAACGTGGGCATCTTCAGCAGGTTCCACTTCCTCATTCTGATCGGGCTCGTGTTCCACTTCAGGTTCCTCCACGACTCCGTCTTCGGGGTCCTCAGCAACTGGTGGAATCACGGGGTGAAGCTGGTTGTGCAGCTGGTGTACTTCCTCATGAAGCATATCATTGAACTGCTCGATCTGGACGGTGTACTGCTGCAGTCCATGGAGCTGGGCTCTGGTGACGTCCTCACGGGTCCAAGCATCATTGCGCTGCTCGATAGCGCGAACCACATTCTGGTTAGCTTCCTCAAGAGCGGCTCGTGTCTCGTAGAACTCCAGGCGGGAAAGGTAGAAGTCATGCTCCATGTTCTCCATCTCAGCCTTCAGGTTCTTGATTTCCTCCTTCAGCTGTTTGCGGGTACGACGGGGAAAACGACGACCATTGGAGGATTCTCCAGTCTCTTCTCCGGTGCGTGGCGCCAGCTGGTGACGCGGCACACCGTTTGGTCCAGTCGACTTGCGGGCGGTCAGCTTGATGCGAGCCATATCTGGACAAGAGGTTATAGATGAGAAAGGCTAGCAAGAAAAGGTATAGGTACACTATCCCAACGAACTCATTTATATACTTAAGTGAATATGACATGATGCATGAATCGTTCCTACGGAACAAGGCAATGCAATACTTAACATATATATAGGGCTTAAAACATGTTGTTCCGCTAGCTAGTGTTGCCATATGCTAGACAAGATGAGAGAAGCAATTTGGACTCAAAAGAACTTTTGAAGTTTTCGCAAAAGAACACTGCAACGTTAAAGTGAGATGCTCCGATACCACTCTGTGACGGAACGACCCTAATCCCATGGCCCACGTGTCCCTGTCAACCTCTGACAGCCGAACCCATGTTCCATGTGATTAAGACCTGTTCGCCACCGGGCTACATCAGTGCCCAATGTCCGCAGGATCATCTCACAATTCGGTTACAGCATTGCATACTTTTACAAATATCATCGGAATAAAGAGCGGAAGACTTAAATAACATTAGTTTTACAAAACGAGGTTTCAAATGAGGTAAGGAGTACGGTTATTACAAACCATTGTTCGGGTGATTCAAAGTAGACAACGTAGCGGAAACATTAACATAAAGATACATGTAACACCCAGCCCGAGGGTGCACGTTTACTCATCGGCCTCATCGGCCTCTTCCTGGACGAAGGTCACGCAACAAGGTGCAAGACACATCGGGGTCCCAGGCATACCTGCAACATGGGTAACAAACCCTGAGTACTGGGGTACTCAACAAGACTTACCCGACTAAAGAAAAAGGGAGAAGACTCAGGAATGAGAGGCTTAGGGTAGTCAAGGTAAGGCTTAAGCAAGATCAAGTATTTTGCAGAAAAGCATTTTTGTAAACCTTATTTTATTTTTGAAAGATTCAGTATTCCTCAATTCTTCATCATTCATGATTCATTTTACATTTCAAAACATTCCTAGTTGAGAACCACTCTCCGTTGACAGTCAGTGGACCAAGTCTCCATAACCGAGGAGCAACGTTAATCCGGATAAATAATACTCAGCTGAGGATCCCTATCCACACTGCATATGTAGCACCCAAGCTTGCATATGCCAACTCGTCTACCACGATTCCTCCAAGATTGGGCCCGGTCCTACGCCACCCGGAAGTACAGTACACCACACCAATCCGGGACTTTAACCCACGTGGGTACATGCTACTTCCGCCATCTCTCCACTCCCAGTGCGCGGTTGTCGGTCCAATAAAGGATTCCTCGGAGCCAGAGCTTTCCGAAGTATGTGAATAGTTACAAGTCTTGACCAGCAGGCCCCCATACGGATGATCCCTAATTTTCCAGCCAGAACTACACCTTGGTTATATCTCACCCAAGCGTAATAGTCCTGTCAGTTTTTCAACCTTTCCGCCAGTGACAAGCACCTTGGGACTCTAACCCAAGAGTACAGGTCCTGTCGGTTTTCCTCCAGCAACAAGCACCTCGGGACTCTAACCCGAGAGTACAGGTCCTGTTGGTTTTTAAAACCCTGTCCCGGTCGGTGTCAACTGTTGAGTCCCGGACTACAACATGACGGCACCGTACGCGCGGACAACCTCTTCTCGCTATTGACCAGGTACGGATCAGATACCTAGCCAACAGTCGGGAAGTAAAGCCACATTCCCATAAACATTCCTTAAGTGATCACACTTTTAAAATTGGCATTTTATTGCAAAGTCTAATTCAATAAGCATTGCTAAGCATTTTTCAAATACTTTTGAAAAGCAGGTATCGGGTGTATCAGTGGTCAAGGTGGATAGTGCATCAATTAGGATAGCACACAACTCCTATAAACCTAATGCAATAATTTAACTCAAAAGCATTTAAGGAAATCATTTTATAAATTCAAGGAAAGGGTTAAATGCACCGGGGCTTGCCTTGGATGGCAAAAAGAGCAGACTCGGGGTAGGTATAGGTGTCGGAGCTCGGGGTCGCCTCGGGAGTTGGTTCGTCAACAGCGGCCTCGACTCTGGTACCTTCTTCGTCAACTATACGGATGTAAAGATGAATGCTCATGAGAATGATGATATGGACTTATGGTGCAAGACAATTCCACTGATTCTAGATTACTCTTAAACAAGGCATAATCGAAATCTAGGTTAAGCATAAAGGTAACCATTTCTTCCTTAAGCAATATTGATTAAAGCTAGGCCTTATTATGATTATCCTAAGCATCATTCAATCATAGCATCACAACCATCATAGACCAAAGGGTAGGGGTCTATGAACATCAATCAATCCAAAGATCACATCATCAAGCACTTGTTACCAACCCTAATCCATCCTTTCTATTTTTCTTAATTTATTTTAAAAGGTCATTTTATGAAGTTGCTCCAAAAATTACCAAATTAATCACATAAGTTCATTATGACTTAAATAGATGGCAAAACAAATTTCATAATTTTTGGAGGTCATTAAGGTGCTCAATTAAATCTAAACATTTAATTAACAAAAGGCACTATTCCTTAATTAAAATAAATGCTCAAAAATCAACTTGCTCCAAATGACTTCAAAATTTTACCAGAGACTCATCATGACATAACTAGCTTGCAAATTTTATCTCAAGATTTTTGGAGCTATAGATCACTCTCCAAAAATACCAAAGCCTTCATTTTTCAATTAAAAGGGGAATTTTACATTTTCAAATTTTTGCACAAAACTCAAGTTTCATATTTTTATAAAATACTACAGAGCATAAAGAGTCTACCACAAAAATTTCAGAATTTTTGGATGCACACAGAAAATCATACAAAAAGAGAAAACAGAACGCTATTCATATCTTTAAAAGAAAAAGGAAAAAAGGACACGGCGGCGCTCTGCTCGCCGGCGGTGACCCGAGCGCGGCGGCGCGTTTACGCCGGCCAAACTGGGCACTCCGCGGCAGAGCTGAGGGCACGAGAGTGATCAGAGGGCTCACCCGCGTCGATCAAGGAACTCGGCGAGGTGAGGGGATGAACGGAGGTGGACGAACGGCGATGACCGGCGGACGGCGAGCGGCGGCGATCGGCGCAGTGACGACCCTGGGCATCAAACAGAGCCGCAAAGGCCAGGTTAGAGTCGCACGGAGACAGGGAAGCGAATGCGAGGGTCGGAGGGAGATGATCAAGGCCGGAGACGGCGAATTCCACGAACCCGAGCTCGCCGGGTTTCTGCCGGAGGCGGCAACGACGAGCTACGCTGGGCAAACGGGGACGGTAGAGGTGAAATTGGAGGGTGGGGAAGCTTCACCAGATCAAGGCGGAGCTTCAGAGCTAGGTGGTTGGGCTCGGGAGGCGTTGGTGTGAGCTGGCGACGGCGGCGGAGGTGAGTGAGGGAGGTCGGGCTCCGGCGGGGCTTTTATAGGCACGGCCAGGGGCCGGTAGAGACCTCGGGGTTGCGCGGGTAAGGTTTGCGGGGACGTGCGCACTCGATTGCGCTCTGGCGGATAAGCTGGCGTGCAGCCGGGGCTCGGGCGCAAGCTCGCCGGTGATGGCCACGCGGCGGCGACGCGCAGAGGACTGTAGGGGACGGGAGCGAGGGTCAGCGCTCGCGTGCGGGCGCGGAGGGAACAAGGAGACAGCGGCGGCAGGTTGGTGGCGCGTGGGGAGCAGCCAGGCACGCGGCACGCGCAGCGCCGGCGGGCTGGCCATGGCCGGGCCCCCCCTAGCTCGCGGTAGGAGAAGAACAGTGTAGGGGTAGGGTTTGACTTTTGGCTGGTTTCTGAATTTTGCAAATTTCTCCCAAAAATTGAACTGTGCGACAGAAACTCAAAATACCAAAGTTGCTCAGAAAAATGAGATCTACAACTTTGCTAATATACACTTTTTCTGAAACTCAATAGTTTTTGAATTAATTTTGAAAACTCAAAAAGGGACAAAAACTGGAGTTTGAAAGAATTTGAAATTACTTCAAATTTTATATAGAACTTTGAAAATACGTAAATACCAAAGTTGTTTCTCTTGGCTAGATCTACAACTTTGCTTTTTGGACCAACCTCAAATTTTGAATAATTTTGAACTACAAAAAGAGGGGTAAAATCCAGGGTTTGGAAACCAGGGTTTTGCAAAAGGGAAAATCAAATCAAATCTGATTTTTGAACTTTGATCGATGCAGCAAACATCAGGGCACTAAATCTGAACAAGAATTAAATAGAACTATGCACAGAGGTGAAATTACCATTTTGCCCTTATAGAGAGAATTGGGCTTTTAGGGTTTTTGAAAAGGGGAAACAAAGCAAAGCAAATAGGCAAATCAAATGCATCACAAGAAATGATTAATGCTTAAGATGATGACATGTCAAGTTAATTACATTTAAACACCAGGGGTGTTACAGTCCTAGCCATCTCTACAAGGGTCTGATTCTTCCTTTCTACAACACCATTCTAAGGCGGTGTGTAGGGGGAAGAAAACTGATGCTCTAAACCCAAAGAGTTACAAAACTTTTCAAAATCTGAATTCTTGAATTCGGAACCATTATCACTCTGAATTGGTCGCATTGAGTTCAAAGGGAACTCATTCTGAAGTCATAAAATTAGATTGCGAGCAAGGGAGAAATTCTCGGTCTTCTCAGCTAAAAAGAAGACCCACGAATATCTCGAAAAATCATCGACAACAACAAGTACATACCACTTCCCCCCAACTGAGCTCACCCGAGCCGGACCAACAAGGTCCATGTGCAAAAGCTCTCCAGGGTGCTTAGTCATGACCTGAGTCACTGGATGGTGGGGAGCGGCAACCATCTTCCCATGTCTGCAAGAATGGCAAACAAGATCCTTCTCCATGGACAACTTGGGCAATCCTCGGATTAAGCCAAGTGAACTAAGCCTTGCAAGCAAGTCGAAGTTCAAATGACCAAGTCTCCTATGCCACTTCCAAAGATCAGAGGAGGAAGGTCCAGCCAAAAGACAACAAGAAATTCCAAACGACTCCGAGAAATCCGCATGAAAGACTTTTCCAAAGGGCAAAATCACACATACAAGATTGCCCTGAGGATCCAAAATATGACTGAGATTCGGCTTAAAACGAATCTCATAGTCGTCATCGAAAAGTTGCGAAACAGAAAGAAGATTAAAATGCAAGTTAGAAACAAGAGCAACATCGCGCAACACAAAGTGCTCATTAACTTGCACAGACCCACGAGACAGCACCTTACCTTTGCTATTGTCGCCGAAGGTAATATACTCTTTTTCGGAGACCGGACTAAGACTGGAGAACCACTTGGCGTTTCCAGTCATGTGCCTCGAACACCCGGAATCCACCAACCAAACGTTCTCCAATTGTTTTACCTACATCAATAAAAAGACATAGGGTGAGCATACGGACCAACACTGGGGTTAGTGAAGTAAGGGGAATACCAGTGTTGGGCCGGCTGCTCAAAAGAACGGTTAGCAGAAAAACCATTCCTAGCACACCTACGGAGGAAGCGATCACCACGTTTAGAAGAACGTGGTCCGCTAAGGAAGGAGCGTCCATCGCGATACTCAAAACGTGGTGGGGGAAAACGCTCAACAACAAAGCCACCGCCACGGGGGTCCATAGCCTACAACTGCAGGCTCCCGTCGGGCACATCCTCTCCTCTGCTGCCTAGGCCTAGGAACTTGAGGTTCTGGACCTCTGGGCCTAGCAGCTCTCCTCGGAGCTCTCCTCTGAACATTCGGCACATGTACATCATGGAAAGGATGGTACATGTCCGTGTTGTTCATCTCCTTTGCACGGCGCGCCTCTCTCTTGCGCCGAAAGCAAAACTCACTTAAGTGTCCATCTCTCCCACAGTGCTAACAGTGGTACCTCACCGCTCTCAAAGGGGGTTGTTGGTACTCACGGTGGTGGGTGTGGATCACTTTGCCCTTCTGTGGCATAAGCTCCTTCTGGATGGGTGGCATTGTTTCCAGCTTGTTTTTCAGGTGGTTGGGTTTGGGAGCCCATTGCTGGTTCTTGGGTGGAGCTCTTGGAGGCTCAACAAAGACCCCATCCTTGGTGTTAGGCTTGAGAGGCTCTTTGGGTGGAAGCTTGGTAAGTTTGGGAGCACTGGTGGAGTTGGACTTCTCACTCGGATTCAGACCACTCGACTCTCCAATCTTCCCAAAAGCAGAAAGATCAACTGTATCTGTGCGCCCTTCGCCCTCACGTCCGCCCTTCGCCACTCTCGGTCCCTCGGCACGGCACGTCTCTACTTGACCTTCACCTTGCCCTCGATCACTGTATCCGTGCTTGACACCTGCTCAACACAAGCCAAAGAACATGCGCATCATCCTAGTTGACAATCACTCATCACTCAGAGACTCGGCATACACCCATGTATCCGCATATAGTCCACTTACCCGTGTGTAGGCTCGGTAGGATTATACATTTGCATAAAAGACTCATACTCAGTTTGTGACCTTTTATGGCAACTTACCCACTAAGAATAATATAAACATATCACTCTTAAATTGGAATTAGACAGCCTTAGTGATCCCCTCTATACTTCTAGATTCTCCGTCCTTGTTAGCTACTCAGGGGATAGACTTTAAGACTTAACACTATCCGTTCCTTTGGGTTCGATATTAAAACTGGGTTACTCCGTGAAGTGCAACATCGCTAGATTTTATCTGTGTGCTTGCGGATAAAGTAGAGTGTGCGTTAATTTATACCAACAGCTTCATCGGCTACCATGATTGAGTTTATCAAGGAGCATATCATCTATAGATTTGGTGTTCCTCAAACCATTACTACAGATCAGGGAAAGATGTTTACATCAAAAGAGTTTGAGGACTTTGCCGGTAGTATAGGCTTCAAGTTGATTAACTCATCTCCATATTATGCCCAAGCTAATGGACTGGCCAAAGCTTCTAACCAGATTTTGATCAAAATTATTAAGAAAAAGGTTAAGGAGCATCCGAAAAAGTGGCATTCGATACTCGGTGAAACTCTATGGTCCTATCAAATGGCTTGTCATGGTGCAACTAAATGTCACCTTACGAGTTGGTCTATGGTCATGAAGTTGTATTACCTAGGGAGATCAGCATTTGGTCTAGAAGAGTATCACAACAGAATTATTTGAAAGCCGATGAGTATAAGCATCTCATGATGGACAACATTGATGATTTAAATTTTCATCGGCTAAAGGCTCTGGAAAATATTAGACCTCAAAAGTTGAGAGTGGCTAAGTACTATGATCAGAAGGTCAGGGAGAAAAAGTTTAATGAAGGGGACTTAGTTTGGAAAGTCATTTTACCTATTGAAACTAAAGATAGCAAATATTGTAAATGGTCACCAAATTGGGAAGGACCCTATCAGATTACCAGATGTGCTCCTGGCAATGCTTATTTCTTTGAGACTTTAGAGGGTATCGAGTATTTTAGAGCAATTAATGGGAAATATTTCAAGAGATATTATCCTAGTATCTAGGTGGATCTGTTATGATTAATCAATCTGGCCAATAGCTGATATGATTATATCGCCTTCAGACTAAAAAGGAAGCATAGCCGATATGTGTGGTATCGCCTCTAGCAGTAAAGTAAATAGCCGATGCGAGCGAGACATCGCCTTTAGCACAAAAATATGATTTTTTGGGGGCTTCTAAAATTAAAAGACCTCGATGGGTCTTGACACAGAGAGATCATAAAGGAGCAGAAACTTCATTATATTCATAAGAAGATTTCTTGTACAGTAGTTTAATCCTAATAAACTACTCGAAGACTTTGTCTACTATGATTACAGAGGGGGTGGACTTTGCTATCTCCCCAGCCACTCCATCAACGCCATCGAAGTTTGCTTCCATAGCGAGACTTAGTTCTGGGGTGATTTCGAGGTCACCCAGGTCTTGACCGGTATAGGCCTGAGCAAATCCAAGAGCCGTGGCGGCACCATGGCGGACGTCGTGAAGCGCAACCTCGTGCACCCTTGCAGGGATGTTGGTCACCCTCTCGGTGACACTATCACTGGTGGCGTTCATGGAGTCGACCGCTTCGTTTCCCGCCTCTTGAAGAGCCTCCAGGCGCATGGTCCAGTCTGCAAGGTAAACAAAACACGTTGGGCATTGAGTAGAAGATATCCGATTAAGTAAAAATTTCATTAGAAGAGAAAGGGGAGTTACGGCGACACGTCCATCGGACACGGTGCACTGCTGGATTGCCTGGGAGGCTTTCGCCTCTGCATCTTCCAGCGCCTTCTGAAGTTGGGCGATGTGGTCCTCCAGCAGGCAATTCCTGATGGTGGCCTCAGAATGGAGGTTCCGCATTTCCGTCATTTGACGGTAATGGCGGGCAGCCGTCGATTCCAAACTATCAGAAGAAGGATTTTCGGAGACCGACTCCATCCCCGGAGGAGGCCCTAGAGCAGCGGCGACATTGAAAGGACCTGCGTCAACCCTGAATGAAGATGATAAAGGAAACCAAATCAAAATCTAAGAAGCCAATCAGAGTCTACTAATATAAAAGGAGCATGCCTAGCGCGGCGCTGAGGATGATGGTAGGAGTTCACTTCCTCCTCTGTGGGACGCTTGCCGCGGTTGTTATTTGCCATCGAAGTAGGAAAAGGGGAGCTTTTTAATGAGAAGGGGGGTTTTCTCTTTTGGATGAAAGATGAGAAACGGCAGAGATGCACTATGAGTATGACGGAATATGGAAATAGAGGAGAAATTTATATTAAGAAGATTGAGTATGAAAAGGGGAAAAGGTGTTGTAACAGAACCGACCAATTTGCACCAGATTAAGCACTGAAAACCTCCGCTCTCGCAGAAATCATTGAGTACTTAAGCTCGTACAAACCTGGTAGTCCGGAAATGTCGAAGGATTTCAAATCATTCAACGACATCCAGCCAAGATCATACTTGTTCCACGAACATGCTCACGGGTTACATCACAGTTGCATAAAGTTCAAATTACATCGGAGTACGAAATAATATTACAAACCATAATTTGATAGTAGTAGCGGAAGCAACATAGTCTTTAAAACATAAGTTTGGATTGTTCATAAATACGGTGCCATCAGTCGACCGGGTCCACTAAAGCAACAGATGAGATAAGTGTTGACCATGCCCTTGGTCTAGTCATCACCCGTTACCGGGTACAAGCAGTTCTCGCAGTAGCCAAAAAAGCATTGGCCATCTGCAACAACAAGGGAAATAAACCCTGAGTACGAGAAGGTACTCCGCTAGACTTACCCGTCAGAAACCAAAAATAATGAGACTCCAAGGATCATGTAGGCTATATGTGTGGGGTTGGCTGTACATACTCCTTTGCATGAAAGCTTTAGTAATAAAACTCAGTTTCAGATGTTGGCAATTGCTTTTAGTCATTAACTCTACCTTACTAGATTTGCACCTGTACTAAACAAGCACTTACTAATTAATCAATCAAGAGTGACTATTTCATCAATAGCCTTTCAGATTCCATAACCATTTTAGTTCCATAAGTTCTACGGGAGATAATCTAAAGTCCACTGCTCACTGTCCAGGAGCGATGGCGATTATAATCGATTCCTACCCAGCTGGGGATAAAATGTCTCACACTCGCCCGACACGTCCGGCTACGGCAGTCGTAAGCTGCCAGTCAGGAGATTCGAGAACACAATGCGCGGGACGGCCATGGGCCCTTCTACACCGGGGGTTATCTCAATGCCAGGTCACTCAAGCTATAACTGCCCACGGTCATGCCAGGTCGATCAGGCCCTGCCTGCCCTCGGACCATGCCAGATCGATCAGAATAGTTGCCCACGGTACCTCTGAGGCCCCGGGTGTTAGGCATCAACATCTCCATCACCGGCTCGAATAACCTTACTCGGCTTCACGGGAGGCACTCAGACCTACTCCGTTAAGTGATCGACGCGTTCAATTTGACTGAAGTTACATTCCCGAACGGGTCCTAGGTGACACAGACGGGAGACTACTAGCACACAGAACCCATGTCCTGCTGCTCTTACATCCCGCCTCCGTCTCAGATTAATTATCACATGGTTATCTCATGATAGCACAGGCTAAACATGATCAGTATCCACAAACTGCGGGAGACAGGAAATCACCCGACTTTTACCGATCTAAGCAGGGCTAAGCATATAACGAGCCTAGACCTAAACAGGGATATCAAGATATATTGCAGGTGGTCAAGGATAAGTAATAATGCATCAACGGTAGCAATCAATTCCTATAACCTAATGCAACATCCATCGTCAGGTTAATTGTAAAGCATTTGCAAACCGTAGGAGTTAGAATGCTCCGGGGCTTGGCTTTCTCAAAGTCCGACGGACGGTGATCGCGGCACTCGGGCAACTCGTCGGCGTCGGTCCCTCCGGCTTCCGCGTTCAGACTCTCCTCCGGACTGGGCTCCTCGGGTGACAGATCCTGAACTTCCACTACCGATCCTGCATGATGCATAACATGAATAAATAACGCAAATGCATGCGGGATGCATGGGAATGCAACATGGAACAAGGCATTCCAGGAGATAAGCACATGTCATCTACTGCTACTCAACTGCTTAACTTCCCATATTCAACTTGTTAAGCTATGTTGTCACCACATCAAAGTATACTTAATGAGTTTATTACCCTCTAATTACTTGCTGAAATAAATCTAATTAAACTAGCCTATAACAGCAACCCATCATGATAGCTTCAGAAAAATCTACAGAAATTACTGGAAGTTAACAATAAGTAATCTAGTCCCTGGTCCAAATTTCATCCCATTTGGACTTAAACTCCATTCTCTATGAAAAAGACAAATTCTATCATGGAAAGGTGCTTTGAACTACACATCATATTAAAAAGTGTCAAACAACAGATTTCTCATTTTTCTACTGAACTTCCTAGCACAAGAGCAGTGTGCATAAAGTCTCAGGTTCATATCTCTCATATTCTAATTACTACAAAATAAACAAGGAAACAACATTTAACCATTTTAAAAGCTACTGCTAAAATAATTCACAAAACAACCTTATATTATATTTTCCCCTGAAACTATATATCCATACAAACCTAACAAAACTGGAATCATATTTTTCTGACTTATACATAATTAGTTATGCATTTTCCAAGTTATCAGCACTTTTCTAATTTAAATAAATCTACACATAAAAATATCACCAAAAATGCAATTAACATTTTTCACAGATGGATCTAATCATGCTGAACACAACAAAATTTGTTTCACAGGATTTGGACTTAAAATGAGCCTTGTAGGAATTTTTGAAGCCTTTACATGAATTCTGCAAAAACTTTTTTTAAAAGAAAACTTAACCTAAAACGCTACGGACACCCAACTCGATTTGGCCGAGGCATAAGACAGACGCTCGGCACACCCGACTCGATTCGGCCGAGGCTCCGACACACTCAACCGACTCGGCCGAGGCTCAAAACAACACTTCTGCACACTCGACCGATTCGGCCGAGGCTCAAGGCAACGCTCGACACACTCGGCTGGCTCGGCCGAGGCTCAACACACTCCGCCTGACTGAGCCGAGGCTCGAGGCAAAGGCTCGGCGGTCAATGGCGGAGTTTTGCGCCGTGGTCGTTGACCGGCCCTAGCTTGTCGACGGCGACGCTTCCGGTGACACCGAGACCATCACTGGGTGCGGGTTTGCGAGGCGAACACGACTAACCGACTCGCTAAGCCAGAGGGATACCGGAGCAAGCTCGACGGCGGCCATGGCGGAGCGGCGGCTCTGTGACTCGGCGGCGCAACTCTTCCCGGCGGGCTTGCGACTCGGCGAGACTAACACTAGCCCAAGCAAGTCATAAGCGACCTATTGGAGCAACTCTCAGGCTTCGGCATCCCCGGCATTGCTCGGCGCCATGCGCGGCGGCGATCCAGGGCGGACACGGCGCGACCGGCCCCTGATCCGGCGAACACAAGGTACGAGAGAGGTCTCCATCTAACTCTAAGCTACTATGGAGGTTGGGAAGGTAGGAACTGGGCTCGGATTGGGGTGGTTTGGCCGGAGATGGCCGGTCCACGGTATGGTCATGGCGGCGGCCATGGCGGAGCTTGGGAATGGCATCCGATATTCCGGCGGCTAGAGAGGGAACGAGGGAAAACCAACCCTTGCCGAAGAAAGAGGAGATCAGGGCGGAGAGACTGGCGGGAGGAATCGAACGGCGGCGCACGGAGGAGCGAGCAATTGCTCTCCGAGTTCGGCGGCAATGGCGGTTTGGGCGAGCTCTGGTGAAGATGGAGTGGAGTGGAGCGAAGGAGAAGTGAGCGATGGAATGCTCTTCTGGCTTGCGAGCACGGGGCGGAGCGAAGGCAAAAGGAACGAAGTGCTAGGTGCATTGCACCTGGCCGGTTCCCGTCGGGGGAGCTCCCGACCGGACGCGGCGGCAGCAGGAATCGTGCTCCACGAGGCGAGCAAGCACCGAGCACCAGAGCGACGTGGCGAGCATGCAGAGGGCAAGGGGCGACGTGGCGCACGCTGCGCAAACCACGGGCGGCGAAGTCGGCCGTTTTGGCCGGCCGGCGAGGCGGTCTCGCAGCGGCGAGGCGGTTTCTGCCGGCGCGGAGCGGCGCGCGCGCGGGGAAGAGGAAGAGGAGACTGACAGGTCAGGCCCACTAGGGTTAAACTAATGAAGTTTGGTTACAAACTTTGATGCTCTATAACTCCTAAACTAAGCCGAATTAGGAAAAGGTCCTAAAAGCAAAGTTGCTTAGAATTTTGCAAGGAACAAATCAACTTTAAGGCTCAAGTCCAAATTCTGTTGTTTGAAAGAAATTTACCTCTGATCAAATTTTCTAATGCAAGAAATCACCTTTTAAAAGCTTTTTCTGAGAAAGTGCTTTAAAGCAAAGTTGTTACTTTCATCAAGATCTACAACTTTGTTATAAGGCACTTGGTCAGAAACAGAAAGCATAACAAGGTTACACTAGAGACTATGCAAGGACTTAAGCACTTCAACAAACATATGCACATGAAATGATGAGATGCTATGCTTATGCTATGCCAAATTATGCATTTAGGGATTGCTTAACACCTAGGGTGTTACAGGTGTCGTTTCGTACGGTGTGCGCGGAGTGCTCGAGTGGAATGTTAAATCGTGACACGGTTTTTGAGAGAAGAGCAGCCGTTTCACATTAATCATCAAGATGCTGATCAGTGAAAAGATCTTTGGGATATTTGAAATACCGAAAGGGAAGAGAGGAGAAGACTCAAAATTTTGGAATGAAATAAATTTCATCCCAAAATTGGGGGGCATGTGTTTACACCTGATTTTGGACTGAGGAGACTATTATTTTGTGAGCACAAATGACTGATTTATTGATAAAAGAATCGGCTAGAAAAATAATTAGAAGTGTTAAGACTCGGGCACGACCAAGACCCTTGAGGACCAGGTGTGACAAGTTTTGAAGATGTGTTGGGTTCGGCCAAGGAGTTTGAGTCTGGGTCATCTTTTGTTTTATGTCACCTAGTCGTGTCAGGATAGGAGTCAAACGGGTTATAAACAGCTAGAAGCCCGACTTTGTAAAAATCAATCAATCAATACATCGGCCACCGGCCAAAACCCTAGGAGTAGGAGTAAGGTAGAACTTGGCGGAACCTTCAACCAGGCAGGGCTGCATCGGCTTCGACCGACCTCCAGCTTGCTTGTAAGTTTCACCAATGGCTCGTGTCATTGTTCAATAAGGCTGTATTTGGCATCGACCAAACTCTTGTTAAGCTATGACATGGCTAGTTATCAGCCTAAGTTTGCCTTTTGTAAGACTGTCTTGACTATGATCAATCTCTAACTTTAGTCGATCTTGACTAGTTATCGGCTCTACTTGTTTTGGCAAGCCAATAGATTCATTAAGTTATCAATGTTGTTTATGCTTTAATGTTTTTTCTTTAGATTTAAACACATCTTTGCCCAATCAAGATTGACAAAGTAGCTTAAGCCTAAAAGATGCATAGTTTCGGCTATCCAAAGGCTTTACATGTTTACCCTAAAGGAAATAGCTGATCCAAGCCTCTCATCAACTATTTTGTCAATCTTGATTGTTACATGTTGTGCATTTGAGATATCCGATAAAATCGTGCTTTGATCTAATGGCAAATAGATTTGATCTAGCATGTCTATTACGGCTGTATTTCCGAACCCCACTGATATATATGATAGATCAGATTTGTCTAGTCTTAAGTCGAATCACGGTTTTAGCGCATAGATCTTGTTCGTGCTTCATGGACCCTGTATCGGCTAAAATAGCCGATCCAGTTAGGCTTTCTTCATAATGTGTACTTTTGAATGGCTTGGAATTTAATGGATAAACTCTTTGCATCGGACGTGATCTAGCTTGGTCATCATTATGGTTGTATGGAGACACCCCACTGTTGATGTTTAAGCTATTTTATCGATCCATTTGTTATTATGGCTGCATGGAAATACTGCACTCTTAACAGATAGAACTGCCTGTGCAATTAGTCGATACGTTGATTTCATGTCGTTTAAACGTACACATAGATCTTTATTCTCTTAACGTGTTTAACCATATCAGCTGTTTATCTGTCCTAAATGTTTCTCTACATATGTTATAGCCGTTTTGCTTCATATTTTTATCAAAGCTTTCATGCAATCTCTTGGGAGTTGACTTTGTAGTCAATGTCCTACAAACAAAGGCTATATCAGAGCCGCGTAGTTTGGAACTGTCTGGCACCAAAACCGGCAGGTTCCATAATTTAACAACTTTTTTCTTCATCTTGTCAATTACAGGTCAAATTGACTGGCACGTCCGAGATTGCTCTCACCCAGATTC